>OY284468.1:60237533-61443783 GCA_958336335.1 Dilophus febrilis
TCGGTAGGGGTTGAAGTTAGACCCCCCCTTCCGGAACGATTTTCCACTGGAAATGGTCTCAGGAATACGTGGTATTCGGCTTTGTAGGGTTGTACTGGGACACACTGTATATTAAAAAAAAACATATATATATAGAAAAGAAAAACTTCAAAGGAATTGATGAAGTGATAAATTCATTGCTTTTGCTTTTTTTTACTCATATTTTATTTCTATATATAATATATTTATTTTTTTTTTACAAATATTGTGCTTTATATTCATAGCTTTCGTTTTTCATTTAAATAAAAAATAAAATGAAAATATATATTTTATACAAGTACAAATTCAAGGGTTTATTTTATTTTGTTTTTAATTTGAAAATATAATATAAGATTTTTGTGATAAATTTTATATTTGAAAATAAGATATAAATAAAAAAAAATTTATAAATAAATATATTGAGTTATTTTTATTAAAAATGTATATATAATTTATTTTTTAACATTATACTTTAAACATTTTAAATTGATTCATTTTGTAAAATCGAATTTAATAAAAACGTTTTTTGGTAAAAATATATAATTTTTGGTTATTATTATTCAATAAAATTCATGATAATGGGTTTTTAATGCGGGTTTTGAATGCTGTTTTTTGGTTGAGATTTGATGATTGATGAATTCTTATATATAATAAGAAAGTTATTAAATTTATAAGTTTCTATCCGGAGATGCGGACCGTTTTTTTTTTAAAATCAGTTTAATTTTTCCTCAAACCTCATCCTCTCTTTTGGGTCAAAATTTGCCCAAATAAAATCTTGTTTTATTCAAATAATTTAACAACTATATTTCGAATTTAAATTCCTCTAGTTCTCATGTATAAATATAAAGAAAAACAATTTAAAACTAAAATTTCTAAAAACATTACCAAATTTTATATAATATACAAAATTTAATTTCCCTCTAATATATAAAAATATACGCAGACAAATTTGTCTTAAAAGTTGTATTTTTTTTTGTTATTTAATGGATATTAAAGACTTGTATATTTGTATTTTGTATTTTACCCGAAGGTGAATTCTTTTGTTTTCTTGAGTTTTTGTCATGTTATTATAATTATAATCATAATAATATTCATCATCAAAAAATATACATTAACATTTATGTGTGTACACCAAGGTGATGAATGACAAAGGTGATTTGTTTTGAATGTATAGCTTTAGTATAGGTATATATTTTGACAAATTTAATCAAAAAAAAAAAAAATTTGTAATAAGATTTATTTTATCCTAATATTTTATATATAATAATATATTTGTAAGAAAATTTTAAAGTATATATATGGAAAAATAATTAATTATATTACATTCTTTTAGCAACATTTTTCATTTGTCAGATTATTTTTTTTTTCTTTTTAGGGTTTTGTTTTTTGTTGATTTCATTTACAGAGAAATATATTTTATAATGTGATTCGCGCGATTTTTAATTACATTATTTTATCTTTATTCCTAATCCTAATCCTTAAAGTTAATTAACTTTAAGGACAAAACGTTTATTATATTTAGAAAAATCTAATATTATATCTTTGAAGGGAACCAACAAAATAAGATGATGAAAGAAATTTCATTTTTTACTCTAAAATTTATTTAGAAAAATTGTTTTTGAAGGATTTTTGAAATGTTTAAAATTAATGTTAAAGGAAAAAAAAAATGTTATACAAACGTTTCATATGAAGACGAGGACGAGGACGAGGAAATACGATTATGATATTTAAGGATAAATCTGTAATTATAGTTTCCTTAATATGCCTTCTATTTATGCAATATTTAAAAATCATTTTTTATCCAATTAAATACTTATTATATAATTCATTTCAAAGTTCATCCAAAAACGCAATACAAAATATATATTCCTTCTACAATAAAAACTGTAATAAAATAAACAAACATATCTAACGTTTAACATATCAATATATCAATCTATAATTGATTGCAATTTATATAACATTGCAAAAACGCATAAATTTGAAATGTATATTAACTTTTAAATTGCATTGACCTTTATAAAAAAAACTAACGACATCCAATCCAATTTTTACTGGTTTACATTAAATATTCAAAACTTGAATATATAGACTATAAAAATTAAATATTTAATTTTGTAAATATAAGTATAGAAAGAATATATTATATGTTATATTCACATATTTAAAATGCATGTTTTATGCATGATGCGGTTTCGTCATGTCTTTACTATATATATATATATATACATATAATTTCTTTATATATATTAAGTTCGTAAGTGAATTCGTAACTTATTGGTTTTGTTTCATGGGAAATTTAATTATAAAAATGTTTCTTCGGAAAATATTCAAAAGATTTGGCTGAAATTTTTTAAACCATCCGTTTTTTATTTGCGTTATAGCTGGTTAAATTCGAACATGTCCGAATATCCCTTTTGCTTCATCCCTTTTAGACATTTTTGATTGTTTTTTGTTTCTTGTAAAGAATTTAAGAGAATTTTGAAGTTAATTTATATTACAATCTAAAGTTACGTCATATTAACTTTGTATCAGTTTTTGCGTTGGAAGACCGGTCGGGTTAGGTGGAAAGATTAAGTGGAAGCGGACATTCGGACTTTTGGAATTTCCAATTGTCGGACATTGTCGGTGAATAAATCCTGGAAAAGTAAAAGGATGTTGTTGGACTCTAAAACCAATTTTAGGTCGTCGGCGCGCATAAGTATAAGTATGATTTGTTGGATGATGATAAATTGAATCCTCTTTTCTACCCAAAATGGTATATACTTTTCATTCTATCGAAATTGTTCAATATACCACCACAGAGTTCTTTATTTAATATATATAGATGAGTATACCAAACACGTCTTTTTTTTTTTTTAAATGTCTATATATATATATCTAAAAAGATATAGTTTTATGGTAAAATGACATCGCTTTATATATATGTGGTATAAAGTAGATAAAATCTTATATACATAAATAGATTTATCTGCATCTGCATATGTACGTTTTTTTTTTTTTATATATCATTATTTTATTATATGCATTTTCATGCTACATTTTATCTATAAATTATATTGCCTGCATTTAAGTCTCCATATATATATGTGTATAGTAAAGAGGATACATCTATATTTTTAAATATATAGATATAATAAAGCAATAGAAAACACAAAATTGAACATTATCTCATTGATTTATATATAATAATTTTCTTTCCACTATTTTTTTTTTTTATGTAAATGCGTTTATAAATGGAAAATTTGTATCTAGTTTTTCTTTATTTTTTCGCATTTAGCGAGCTTTAAAGAGTGTAAATATATTTTCTGTGTATAATAAAAAAAAATGCTGTATATAATTAAACGAAAGAATTCCGATTATAATAATAATAATGATGTCGTAATATAATATACTTCTTTTATACAAAACAATATATAAGTATAATGTTAATAAATTTATATATAAAAGGTGATGTATATATAATTTAAAATAATTATGTATATGTATATATATTGTATTTTAAATTATATATCGAATAACCGCACCGCAGCACCGCGTGAACTTTTCTATCGTATATTTTAATTAATAGTTTTTAAGTGCTTTTATAAATTCATTTAAAGTTTTGTAAAAAAAGTTTTTTGCACATAAACACAAAAAGTTTTTTGTCTTCTACTCATTGTCATACAATATTATATATCATTTTACATATTTATATATTAAATGAGGTATATTAAAAAAAAAAATAAATTCCCACTTTCTTAACCCTTTTGCTCTGTTCTGTTTTCGATCAAATTTGACCAAAATATATGATTTTTGTATTCAAGTAAATTTAGTCACTATATGGCAAATTAACATTTTTAAGTTTAAGAGCGTTGATATTAAAAAATAAAACGTTAAATACGATATTTACATTAATTTACATACTTCTATTTCAATTTTAACGCAAAACCTCTTTTGGGAATGATTTGCTCTACCATAGAAGATAGCGGATAAGTATTAATACAATAAATATAATTTTTATATTGCCAAATTAATACCACAATAAATATCTAGATAGATACGATTTTTTAATTTAATTTAAAATTATATAAAAATAATCCTCGATTAGTATATAAATGTATTTATATATCAATAAATTCATCGATACATATGATCACTTTATATACAATAATATATTTATAATCAAAATCAATTTAAAAATATTCAATTCAATTCAATTCAAGCAACATATAATATATAATAATAAAATAGAAAAATCCACATATGTTTGACTGACTACGAATATACAATTTGATGAAATTCAACCGATTACAAAAAAAAAATAAAAATGAAAATATACTTTACTTTACCACAAAAAAAAAAAAAAATTCAACCATAATATAAATTGATTACATATCCTTTTGGAAAATTGTATTTTCTTTTTTTTTTGCTTTATATATCTATTTTTCAGATCTTCCGCAACACACGCAATAATACATATATAGTATTATAATATTATTTATTATATATACCTTGGGTTTATTTATTTATTATTTGTAATATTGTTATTATTGGTATGTGTCGGTCGGGTTTTTACGTGTCAAAATGGATATTTATTTATGGATTATATTATAGATATATATATAGATAGATAAATTACCATCTGAATGTGTTAAATTTTTTCTTATATTAAAAAAACTTATCAACCCCAATGGCTGAATATATATATTCAATACAATAAATTCAATTATGATATATATTTATCTATAATAATTGAAGATTTCCAAAAGGGGTTTTTAAACGGTTGCAAATAAAATGAAAATTTCAGGAAAAATAATGGAAAAAAATTAGGAAAATTGAATTTTCCGGAAAATTTTGTTCGAAAAATTAATATTTTTTTAGTATAATTAATAAGCATTTTAAATTTGCATACTTATATAGATTAAGGAGCGCTGAATCCGAATATCTTGGTTTCAGTCAGATTCATCCATTGGTTTTTTGATCTATTGGCCATAACTTCAAAAACCAATGGATGAATCAGACTGAAACCAAAATATTCCGATTGATCGCCCCTTAAAGAAATTGAAAATCAAACACAACTATTGATCACCGATAGTATACCCGGTATATATAAATATATATAATTATTTATATATATATATTGATAATGTACAATCAAATATATGTTTTTAAAGCACGCTAAGTGCACAAATGATCTAATATAGGTATTTATCATTATAGTATAAATTATACTATAAAAAATTATACTGTATAATGTAGAAGTTTTCAAATTAGATTTAAAAAGAAAAAAAAAATTCAATATATATATATAATCTCTATCGAATGAATCTGTTCAATATGATATAATAAGAAGATATTCACAATGATATATAAAATATACATATATCATATATAATAAATACCTTTTTGTTTTATCCATATATAGCAATTACCTTCTTCATGACGATATATAAAATATTTCATTTTAAAATATAGATTACAATATATAGTATCTGGTATAGAGTCTTATAGTATTTTGTCGAATATATACAACCAATAAATCAATATACTATATAGGTAGATAGTTCTATATAACTATATTACATTATATTATATACATTGGAATCATTTCATATTAAAATGTTATATAAAATGGATATACGTTCTCGATATCCGCTATATCGTATATCTATATCTATAAATTATACGTAAATAATACACTTTTTTGTTTATATGTAATATATACACCGGTGTATGGTTTATATATTATCAATCAATGTACCTTCATCTTTCTATATGTATTTGTATATATTGAATTAGGTGGTACAGATATCCGTATTTGAATATAATATCACTATATATTAGATACATATCGAATGTAATTATGTCGGAATTTTATTTGTTAATCCTGTGTTCGTGGTTTTCTTGCGTATACATATATATATATATATATCGTAATTTATTTGTATATAAATAGAAAATATATATATATACCATTATCTATCACTATACATATGACGAAATATATGTAGAAGGGTTGTAAATTTTATTAATATTATTTTACACGAGGGCCGTTAAAAAAATTTACAATGTATTTATCTATATAGGAAAATAAACAATAAATTATTGTGTGGTAACCTCCGTGATGCGATTTCGGTTTGCAAAATTATATTTTCTTTATAGCTATAAATGCAAAAGTTTTTCTCTTCATTATACGTTGTACTATCGGCATATCCATTAAATTTTTAAATTGTTGATAAACACTCTGCCCTTGAAAATGTTTAATCCAAAATGTAATATATAGTTACGGCGTTGTTCAATCGCATGAAAATATGTATAATTAATTGTAAATACTATAGGAAATTTATAGGATTGCCCTCATATATACTATAACAATATCAAATGTATATATTTTGTATCGGAATTTAACGTTATGCCATAGCCATGTATTCGCCATAGCCATACCATGTAATTTAACGTTATGCCACGTATATAAATATATACATATGATAAAATATTGATTCAAAATGCACGAACTAATGTTCAATATTGTGTTATAGTTAAACACGTTTTTGTTTATAAATACATTGCAAATATTTGGTTTTATATTTTTGGAAGGAAAATATATATATATATATATATTATATATAATTATAATAGGTCGCGAATATATAGTCTGCTCTATGTATTAATTAAAGATATATTTTGCTAATTAAACTTATCAATATTAATACCCTATGGTAATTAAAATAGGAAATATGTTTGTGCAAAAATTGAAATATAGACCTTCTCATGGTTCATGAACATTACCCCGAAATCCATTAGTACGAAAGACATTATTATAATTTGAATTGGACGTTACCCTTGAAACGATCATTACCCCGAATTGGACATTACTCCTACTAGACATTACCCCGAAATGGACATTATTGCAATGAATACATTATATTTAAAGCATTTTTGAAGTTTTGAATAACAATTAGTTATTATAGGCATCAGAGTAAATATGATAGAAAACGAGAAAAGAAACACAGAGGGATTCGGGATAATATAAATATAATGGATTATGGATTAATGGATTTTGCCATTAATTTGCCATTTTACCAGATTTCAGAAATTTGTCAGATTTCTTCAATCCTCTTATCCTGCATTATAATAAAAATAAAAAGAAGTAAAAGTTTTAATATGATCAATATTTTGTTTTTTGTTTAATTATCTTTTTAGTTTGCTATGAAAGTTGGCGGGAGGTTATATTTATAAATATATTAGTCTCTATAGATATCAATGCATTGATAAAATAAAATGAAAGTTATTAAATCATTTGGGAATGTTATTTTATATTTCTATTTATAGGTTTATGTATATTATATCAGATGAAAATACTTATAAACAAGTGCTATCATTCATTTATATATGATTTGTTGGATCATTTGGATGTATTTTATATATATACATATATATGCACCTTTTATAGAAATATAATTTGAACTTTTATATATACAATTTTGGTATATTTATATGTATATATATTTATTGTTCTATGTATCGCATAGATCGTATTATTCTAATCTAAAAATATATACTTACCCGTCGTATATACATATATGTTTTATGATAATAAATGACTTGACGTGTATTGCAAATTTTGTTTTAAGAATGAATGGCATATGTCTAAATAATAAAAATATTAACCAAATATATAAGTAGATATATGTATTTATTGAAAAATTTCATGAACGCTAGAAAATGTAAAATAATGATTATTTTATGTGCGTAAATTTTACATATATCACATGATATTAAAAAAAAAATTACACAATCAATAGATATTTGCGGACGGAATTGTGAGAGATTTCAAATGAAAGTTAAATTATTTAATAACCATATTATTTTTTTTTAAATTTATACTTTTTCCTCAACTAATAATGTAAAGAAAAAAAATTCTAGTTATCTTAAGACATATCGATATAAAAATATAAAAGTTTTCAATACTTCAATAGTCAATGCTAGAGGATCTGCGGGTGCGGAAAACTTCTAAGAACTTTTAATCCAAATCATTATACAGAATTTAAAAGAAAAAAAAATTGAAGAATTTTTGTTTTATAAATTATAACAATGTTATCTTATTTGAATTGAATGTTTTGTTTAAAAGTAAAGTAAAAGCAAAGTGAAACAATAAAACAGAAAATTTAAAATTTAATTAAAATTTAATTAATATAATAATAATTTACTTTGAAATTTTCCAAAGTTTAAATGCTAAAATCTTAAAATATTATATCAAATTTTTTCAATAAAAAATAAATTAATTTGAAAAAATTGTACAAAGACAAAAGATTTACTGAACCGCATATTTTTACAATTATAGAGATAATATTTATAATATTTATAAGTATTATGTGCGTATACCAAATTTTTGCTCTAATAAATCAATTAAAATTCCATTAAAAATATTGTGATATTATGCTATAATAAATAAGTATTTTTATATATATAAAATTGGAGTCGGGCCATTTAAACATTTAACGGACATTAAATAAACTTCATCAATTTATACATATTTAGTTTTACAACCGTAAGGTATATTTTATAGGTAATTTCCTCTATGCGGTTTATACAAAAACAAAATATTATACTTTATTATAATTTTATTCAGAAAGTTTTATACAATTTTTTGTTTTTTTTTTTTTTGACAAAGTATAAACGCACTTATTATTCATATACATAAAACATAATAATAAAATGTATAATAAGCTTTCAAAAAAATATATGGATTTTATATATATGTTTGAATAAATATTTCATCACGAAAAGGGGTACATATAAATAATAAATATATCCTTTTTATTTATAAACATCAATTATCCTTAAATATATGATATTTATCTATTATTGTTTAAAAAGAATTTTCATATAATATTGGCATTTTTCAATAAAATACCCAGCATTATTTCTTGTTTTACCCGCTCAATATTTACATGTAATATAATATATACATAAATAAGGTTCTGCTGTGGAGAGATGGTTATAATTTTATTTCTTCAAAATTATGTTTATGTACCTATATAATGTTATTTTGACCTTCTATTTATTTTTTTTTTTTTATATTGAAATATATTTATATAAAATTTTTTTAAAAGAAAAATAAAACCATTTTGTTGACAAGGGGATAAAAATATATAAAAATACACCGCCATACTTGCCACATTTATAAAGAGCAAAAATAAACTAAAACAAAAAAATGTTAAAATATATATATATATATATAAGAATATTGTATTATTATCAAAAAAAATAAAAATATGTTTATAAATTTTCAAAAAGAAAATTTTTTTTTTATATATACTAATATATTTACGTGACACGAAATTCGTATAATTCGTTTTGCGTATATATACAATATACATACAATATACAACCGCATAAAACCTCAAAAAAGGTCTTCTTTTTTTTTTCTTTTATAAAACAAAATATTTTACATTAATAAAATTATTATATTGATAAATAGAATTGTTTTATAAATAAAACATAAGAAAACATAAAACATAAAACGTTGAAAATTCTCTAAAAAATGATTAATTAACAAACAAAACAAAAAAAAATTAACAAAATTGATTAACAAAAAAATTTAATTGAATGTAATAATTTTTATGTGTTATTACTAAATTATTTATAGAAACTTTGAAACTTTGAAGGTTCAATGAAACTTTGTAATGTAATCTTGAACTTGTTTTGAACACGATAATGTTTTGAAAATGTTCGTTCCTTCGTTTGTAAATTAAGCATATTCGCAATAACACAATTTTTTTCAAAATCCGAATTTGGAAAATTCCGCGTAAATTTTCTCAAGACAATTTCTTCGATGTTATTATTGTTTATATATAAACATTCCTAAATTCTATTTGTATATCATAAATGCGATAATGTGTATATTATTATTATGTGTATAAATTAAAATTTAATATATCACAGAATTTGGTATTAAAAAATACCAAACATACTAAAATTCATGTTTGTTTGTAAAAGATTAAAGAAAATACCAGTATTAAAAAATATGTTATTTATTTTGTATTTAATTGAATATGTTATTTCGTGAAATGTTTGTATATTTATTTTTCGTATGAATATTAAAAAATTTTTTTTTGATAATATGCCTATACACAATATACTATATACATATTTATCAGGACCGTCTCCTGAAAACCCCTCTCCATATTACGAAAAAGATCGTAATATTTCGATAATCACATGCTTAAAAACAAATTAATTATACTATACTATAAAAAAAAATTTGTTTCACAAAATTTTTTGGAAAATTTAAAAGCCAGCCACAGTTTTTCTACAATTTTCATTTTCCTTCAATCAATTGCCGATATTTCCATACAAGAAAATTTGAAAATTGCCCTATTGGTTCAAAAGATATCGAAGTCGATTATCCAAAAAGTGCGTACTTACAATTTTGACCCATGTACTTGGTGTACAACAGTATATAAAAAATGTTTATATACCATTTTTTAGGTGTTCACTTTTAGAGTATCACAAAATTATTTCCAATTTTTGCGGAAAAGCGACTATATATCTTTTGGACCCATGGGACGGCGAATTTCAAATTTTCTTCCATATGAAACTATCAGAAATTGATTGAATTTCCAAATTATTTAAAGAAAATAAATATTGGTAGTAAAAAACCAGGGTCATAATCCAAAAAATAGAAAATTTAGAAAATTGAATTTGTCGGAAAATAATGTTTTTCCATAAAGCTAGTTACACAAGTGCTACTATGAAAGGAATATCTTTTTATTTTTTCCATATAGATCAAATTTTTCCCGAGACGCTTCTGATATTTATGTATTTTGATACATTAAATATTTATCGTATATAGAATTTTCTTTTAATTTTAAAATAAACAAAATAAGTATATATAAAAATATACAGTCAAATTCATCATTTTACAAACAAAAAAAAAATGAAATGTTTTTGGAATAATTCAGATTTTTTGGAGCTCTAAGGATTTTGTATTTTTTATAATATACAAATTTATTAATCATCTTAATGTATAATTTTAATTTTTCTGTGTATAAATTGTTTGTGCGATAAATTCCCAATAGAATCAAATTGATAAAGATCCTTGCGGTTCCATATGTAAATCTAATTTTAATTCTATATACTTTATATCTGATTTATATAAGCTAAGAAAATAAATCTTCTTCTTACTTGAACATTTTTTTCACAGCGATTTCCTTTTTGTATACAGTGATAACGTACAAAAAAAAAATACAAATAAGACTATTATTTATATATCTTACAAAATGAATATTTAATTTATCCACAAATCTAACTAAAAGTACATAATATTGTTTGTGTTATTTACGAAACATAAAAAAAAGTCTAAAAATACACTTTAAGAACATATATATTTATTTTTTTTTCTATTATAATACAATAAGTTATATATAGAAATATATAACCGGGGTCCCCATTATAATAAATGCCAGGTCTCGAAAACAAAGTTTTTTGAAAAAAAAAAAGTCATAGAATTATATTTTTAAAGCTCTAAAAAAGGGCCGTGATAGGATAATCATTGTGAAACTTGAAGTCCTATGGTTAAGGTGTTATAAGGATCAAATTAACCGTTTTTGAACCAGGACGGCATATTTTAGAATACATTTCTGGATTAAGGAGTGAAAAATAAACACCATTTTCTGTATTTAAAATATTCTGTATTTTATATTCTGAATGTTAGAAAAAGGCCTGACATTGCATATTGGACACCCGGTATAATAAATGTATTGTATTATATATACACTTGGATATTTATAATGTTAAAATATATTATTCATGATTTCAGCATTTAAATCGCAAATGTATTTACATTATTATTATTATTATTATTATTCTGCATTTCTCTTGTTTGTATTTATAATATATATAAAGCACATTTTCACACAAATGTATATATAACTTTTGTATTTATACCATATATATATATATATAGAACGCGAGTATTATTAAGGGTTGTCCTTGTCTTGATTATCATAAAATGTATTTAAAAACAATTTAAATTACCTGAAGGTCGCAATTTCAAAAACCTATAAAATGTAATCCATAAACATTAAGAGACGGAGTCACCGTTTTAGCAAAAACTCGCCCGAAAACACTTGACACATTTTGTTCATTTATGGAAATGTACTCACGTTTATGATTATTTTTCAGGAAAAAAATATCATGTCAGTTAGTGAATTTTATAAAAAAAATCTTTCATATCACGAATAACACAAAAAATTCTGTTGCAAAATTTAACAAAAATCTATACAGAAATCTTATACAGAACACAGAAATTATATATGGAAATCTTATATAGATAATAATTAAAATTTTATGATTTTTTTTTGCAACCCTTAAAAAAGGATTATTTCTTTATCGTATCTTCATACAATATATATAACATAGCATTCGTTAAATGAAAAATTCCTATATATGTATGTATATAGAATATGTTTCTGTGTGATAAATGTATTTAAATCCCGGTATTTTTTTTATAATACGTTTGTTGTTCATTTTGGTTTCATTTTATTTTCTATATAGTGTTTTCTTGTTATTTTCCTTTTTAAACTATACACATAAGGATATAATCCATCATATCAAATATGGAAAAGCTAAAACTGCGTATATATTAAACTATAAACTATAATCTTTTTTTAACATAAACATTTTGTATTTTTTTTAATTTTTTTTTTGTATACTTTAACATATTTTTTTTAAATCTTGATGCACTTTTTTTTTTTTTTTGGCTTTTAATGTTGTGTGAAGGCATTTTGTTTTATAAAGATATTATTGCATAAAAATGAAATGCGACTATAAAAGTATAAAAATGACAGGAAAAATAACAGAAAAAAAAACAGAAAATGTATATATAATTTTATGATATCGTGTGTGTTGGTTATAAATATAAAGAAATTCAAGTGTAAAAACTATCATAAAAAATTGTTTTATTTATATTTAATGAAAAAAAAAACATCTCTATGATGGTGTATATATATTACAGATAATAAAAATCACAAAACCATTACCATCGCTCTGTATGTGGCCTATATATCATTTTTATATGAACTTATATCGCATCCTCGATAAATGTATATTATTATTACATATATAGTGAAACAAATAAAATAAAATAATAGTAATAGTTTTATGAACTTAATAAAAACAAAACTATAAATATACTAAAAACTTAATAGTTTGAGTTTTATGGTCAATTTCAAAGTGTATATCATCCCCCGATTTGCAACTATTTATTCACGCATTGTATTTGTGAATTACATTTTCAAAATATTTGTTTTTTTTTTTTCTATTTTTGTTTTTCGTTTTTATTTTGTATTTTATTATATAAATTCTGGTTGAATAATTTTTATTCGTTTTAGGGGTGGTTTTATATATATATAAAAGAAAAAACAAACATTAAAATAATTTCATATCCTTTTTTATTATTATATATATATATGGTATATAAAATCTTTTGTCTGTTTTGTATGTATACAAATAAATGTAAGATAGAATGTCCTGTTTTTATTTTATAATCTTTGTATTCTATTCTAAAAAAACAAAATATTAATAAATTGTAAATGAATACTATATTAAATATCGATAAAAGATTAAAAGGTTGCAGCTAGCCGGTATTATATAGATCCAATGCGATTCGGATGAGCCATCAAGAATTCCTCTGTAATTCCAAGTTATCATCATCGGAATATTTCATAAATTTATGACATTATTTTGTCTTTTTAACAATATTTATTATACAAGTACACCTGCGAATAAATTAATCTTATTTGATGTAATTGAAAAGGAAATGGAATTGGTCACAACATTTTAAGATTAATTTAAAAAATTTAAATGAAATTTACGTTTTGTATGCTGTTTACGACCAAACTCACAAAAAAGATCAATGATCTTGATTGCAATATTTATGTGAATTATATTCAAATGAGGAGTTTTATCTAAAATAATTTATATTGCCCCAATATTATATAGCAGATTTAATTATTTTTTTAAATTGATCCGATTCAAAGATCGATACAATATCAAAAAAGGATTCCAAAGTATTTAAAGAGAGTATTGGATGGTAAGAATACTTCTTCTAGTGTTAAACTTATAGATAGTAATTTTAAGTTAAAAATTCATTAAAGTGACGGTATATGCGGTATATTTAGAACAATGGTTAAGAATTTTTAACATTTTTGTACTCGAGACCTACCAAAAAAGTTATAAGTATTATAGAAGAAATAGATGAAATAAGAAAACCACAAACTATGGCTTGTTTTACTTTTCAATACAATCGGAGAAATAGATGCGGATTTGTTTTATTATATTTTTACGGCAGTTTTTGCATAATTTGATGATCCCCCGACAAACAACTTATACGCAACCCTTCTGTTAAGAGCACCCCCCACACACAGTATTAATAATAACACTAATTGTAATATTATAAAATTTTTCAAATACGAATTTATCGTAAAACAAAAAAAAAAAAGAAGAAAACGAACAAAAAAAGTTGAGCTTTAAAAGTTTTATGAAAAATATATTATTATTATTATTATTTGTAATATATGTTTATGTGTATATAAAGTATAAATGATAATGTAATGTTTTATATGTAACTACTTATTTAATATTATTATATAAACTGTTTTCATTTGCATAATAATATATCATATAAACATATATATATAAAGTATATTCACTCTACGAAAAAATATTTAAGTAATTATTTATACATATATATTAAAGTTTTTTTTCCTTTATTATATATTTTAGTATATAGAGTTTTTTTTTGTTTTGTTTTATATTTTAATTTTTAGATTAAATTAAATAAATATGAACCGGAAATTTTTACATTTATATATTTGAAAATGTGAAAATAATATGAAGGACATTAAAAATTAATTATGGTTATTATATTTATTATACCAAAAAAAATGAATGAATAACGCGATACTTCTCTTTAAAATAATGCTATTATTCATATTTTATATTTTATTATTATTATTATGATTATTATTGTTTTGTATATAATTAAATCAAAACAAAAAAGATATTACATATAAATATAACAAATGAGAGTTCTTACATAAATAATATAAAAATCTTTTAATCTTATAATTAATTTAATAATTAAACAATCTGGAGGTTTACTGAAATGTAAGAAATGTAAGTTATTTTATGAAAATTCTGCGAGAAAAGAAAAAGATTAAATTTTTCAATTATATTATTAAAAATTATATTATTTTCCATATACAAATCTAATTTAATTTATTAATTAAATATTTAAATCAACTTGAAATTCGTTCTATTACTCGTATATATATAAAATTCGGATTAAATTTTTCCATATATAAATTTGCGTAATGTCACTACAATGTTTTAATTGTAAAAACGTCATGTTAAAAAAAGTTCAATGTATGTGTTTAACTTTTTTAAAATAAAACAAATGAAAAAAAAAACAAGATTGCATATATCTTTATGCATATAGACGATAACAAAATCTAGGTGATTTTTGCATGTATAAATACATAGTTCTATATAAAATATATTTTAAAAATTTTATAATTACATTTTATATGTGCACAAAAATTTAAAAGATAAATATTTTTTTATATTACAATATATATATGCAGTGTGTTTTGAGAATAACATCATATAAAAATATGCGGTCAATTTTGAAAGGATTTTCCTCGGGATTTTCATTACAAATCCATTATCTTTATATACACAAAGTCAAAAAAATTTGAATGGGTGAGACAATATTATATACTTAAAGGTTAATAAAAAAAAAAACTTTTTAACTATATCAGAAATGAGAAATGTTAGTAGACTGACAAAAAAAAAGGTTACAACATTTGATGCTGAATACTAAATGAACGTATTTTATAAGGTCGTGGATACAAGTGAATATTAAATAGAAATAGAAAAGATTTTTTTATTTTGACATAGATTTTGTAAAATAATTATATTTGTATTTGTATAAAACAATCCAATACCTTATTGTTGTTGTTATAGGGAAGATATACTTGATTATATATGTTTTATGAACATGTACCTATGATGTTTTTATATTGTTGTATATATATTATTAAATTCATGTAAATTGAATAAATTGAACCTATTTATATCTTCTATAAATTTAAATATAAATACTCTACCATATAAAATATACAAAATATTTAAATTTCAAAAATGTTAAAAATAAACTTTTATATATTGTATATATATTTTTTGTTTTATATTCAAAATATGTTTTTTCGTTCTACCTGTATCCATATTTGATTGGTATATAAATAAATGTATCGTGTATATATATACAGGACCGTCACTATATTTACACAATATATTGGTATAAACGAACTGCATTGTGCCGTTGTCTATTTAGGGGCGCTTAAAACGATTGGATTGTTTAAAAATAATATAAAATTTCTGTTTTAAATATGTTAATGGAAGGAAAAACCTTAGGGGAGGAGTATTTATAAAGACGGAAACTATGAGAGAAAAAACGAACCAAATCAAATAAACTCCGTTTATCAAAAAAAAATGATGCGGTAAACATTTCATTCAAACGCGCATTCATAAATGAACTAACAAAGGGGTATTTAATTGTTTTAAAAACATTTACGCATTTAAGGATCATGTTTTCATGGTGCTATATTTTATTATGTGAGACAAACATGGTCTAAAACGGTCCTGTGTACATGCCATACAACGTTACGATATGTTGGAGTATATGAAACAAAATCTAATATATGTTATATAAATATCTCTACCATATATATATAGACTATAGAGATATTTGAATTTGCATATATATACAACAACATTTTATAATTTATTAATAACTTTATCACAACTATATATATGAAATTTTGGTAATTTGAAATTTATATATTTTATGAACTTTTGTACATGTATATAATAATGGATACATGTAATGGAAATTAATTTAGTATATACATAAATTATTAAAAAAAAATCCAATATATATATGTATAATTAAATATACAATATACATTTTTAATTTTTAATTTATACGGTTTTATATTTTAATTAACATTATTATATATTGTAAAGATCATCGCTGTATACAGCTATTTATCTATAATTCTATATATAGTTCAGCAATAATTAATGTATGTAAAACAATTATCTATATATATGTATTATAAAAGTATTTCAATTTTTATAGATTTAGCAATGAAAAATTTCATAATGAATAAATTACCGGCTATATATATTCATAATAATTTATTTAATAATAAAACGTATGTTTTTTTTATTTTGAAATCTATTATATGAGGAATGAATTAGGATGAAGGACGAACAGAAGCATAAATATGACGTTAAAATAAAGTATTGAATATTTATGTTTTGTAGTATATGGTATATGTATAATATTTAATTGAAATTTATGAGGCGATACAATTAAAAGTAAGTAAGTCGCATACCACAGAAACATCAACAGAATTTGTAAAATTTGTGTTGTAGAGTTTGTGAATTGGAAGAAATTACATATATTTGACATTTGATTATTATTATTACGGTTATTTTGTTTCATAAACTACATAAATTCTGCGTTAAACACAGAATGAACTACAGAAAATTTTCATTTTTTACTCTGCAACAGAAATAATGATTGATAAACATCGATATATGCTGCGTTTACAAATATTTGCAAATTCGAAGACCATATATGAAACTTTCCATCAATTCAATTCTTTAAGAAATTGGACGATTTGGATGGCAACGGACGATTATTATGTTTAAAGTTTTTGTTAATTTTATATTATTATAATTTTATTTGATCCCGGAATATTGCATAAACACTTATATATATCGATAATTTTACCATATATTGTACACAATATGGCGTACATTTGAGATTCGTTGTAATGTCCTTTTTCAAACCTATAATCACATTTTGTGTCGTACAACAAAAACCAATTAAAATTTAAACTTTTACCCACCAAAACAATATAAAATATAATATAATCTTAATCACAATATTTTAACTAATTGGAAATTCTCCGGAAAAAACTTATTTATGATATAAATTAAAAATATGATCAAATGATGTATATAGAAGAAAATCAATTAAGGTTAATGAAATTATATATAAAAGTTTAATAAAAACAATAATTTATTTATTATAAATATATATGTATATAAAAGTTTTATATAATATTAAACGCATAAATTTAATTATAATAAATAATATAATAATGTTATATATAGAACATTGCGATAATATCTATATAAATAACATAAAAGTTTTATAAAGTTATCCTCTTTTTCTATATACTTTTATATATAATTATATTATTTGTCCTCATATCATCAATATCGTATATATATGTAAAGTGCAACCAATCAAGTAATTTTGTCATGTATAAAATATAAAGTAAATCAACATTAAAATTATAGTAACAAGTGTTGATATAATAAGTGCTATGTAGTTTTCAGTGGTGTCACATGAATAGTTTGATCTAAATGCTCAAAATATATATAGCTAATTTATGGAAAACAACATCCCTCAACATCCCAACGAGCTAAATTTTCCACAAATCGAATTTTCTAACATATTAAATATTTTTGATTACGGCCCTGATATTTTTTTTTCATTCTTTATGTTACGAAAATTTTGAAAATGCAATCAATTTCTGTTATTTCTCAGAAGAAAATTTTTTAAAATATTTGTACCATTATTTGGAATTGTACCAGATTTCACACAAAATTATTTGCATTTTTTGCAATTGACATCAAATGGAAAATCAGTAATATTTTTTAATCCAAGTGAGGAGCGAATTTCAAATTTTTTTCTATGAAATATCAGAAATTGATTGAATTTTAAAATTATACAAAGAAAATCAGCCGCAGGGGTGTAATTTAGAATATAAAAATAATTTAGAAAATTCGATTTTCATGAAGATTTCCCGAGACACTGCTGATATCATAGAAATAATATAGTAGAACTAGAAGCGAAATTAGGTTATGTTTTCATATAAATGGTTTGGTTAAACATCAATGGCGGATTTCGGCCATTTTTTTAAATTTTTGAGGAATTTTTCATAAATTTTTAAGGAAATTAACCTAATTTTTTAATTTACATCGATTTTAAGCTTTATATAAAGCTTAATTTTATTGTTTTAAGCTTTATATTAACTTTATATGAATTTTTACATACAATTTTAATTAATTTATCCCTGTCGATGTCGATGTATAAAGCTTTTAAAAATATCGATGGAATTTTTTTGACAAATATCCTAAATGGACGCCATTGATGTTTAACCAAGAATCCTAACCTAATTTCGCTTCTAGTTCTACTATATTATTTCTATGGCTGATATAGTTTTAATAAATAAGTCATAAAAGTTTAAAAAAAAAACCATTATATTCAAATTATTAACCATTATGGTTAAAGAGAAAAGAAATGGTAATTTTCCACTCGTATACACATTCCAATACATACAGTTTATGTATAAATATTTATCGTATATTACATATGCGGTAGATGTAATTATATCAAACTTTATTCGATACGTGCAGGGCCGCCACTATACATACAAGATATTGGTTAAGTGGCGCTGAAAACGATTAGATATTTTAAATAATATAAAATTTCTGTTCTAAAGAAAATTATTGAAACAAAACTGACAGACAGATAGATTAAACTAAGACTTCTACCTAATTACAATCCATTTGCCAAATAACTTTGATCCTTTTCAGTGATATATTTTAAATGAACAACAAGTCAGCTAATGTGGTAAATATTTCATTGAAACGCCGTCACAAATACACTAACAAATGAGAATTTAATCGCCTTAAAACCATTTATGCATTTACCGATCATGTTTCAGGGCTCTATATATTTTATTATTTGAGCCAGGCGCCTACATGGGCTAAAACGGGCCTCGATACGATACGTACATTATGCGATATTATACTATATTTGTATGCCATATATATTGTAATAGAATAATGATATTTATAGACGAGTTCTGCGTATAGTATTATTCCTTTCAATTTTATCAAATCAATAATATATTTACAGATATATCATTATTTATGTATATAGACGATATTTTATGAAACTATATTACATATATCGAGACTCGAAACTATATTATATTTTATATATATGATGCAGTCTAATTATAATTAATTAATTTATATTCATATGGAAAATGTATATATATTCTATTGTAAAATAGAGTATTCATTATATTGGCAAAATTCATTATCGCATCGCAATGATATATATCAATTATTTTCGAAATAATTGACAAAAACCCGCATTGATAAATGTTTACTGTGTCTGGTTCGTTCTATATATTGGCATATATAGATTTATAACTTCAGAAACAGGAATAGGAAACAGGAATACAATCATATTTAGGAAAGTTCTCCATTTTAATAAAAATAAATGCACTATACACCTTTTTAGTACAGCATTTTAACAAATATGTTTGATTATTTATTCATATAAAACAATATACCGCTTCCATGATTCGCGCAGTTCAATATATAGGATCTTTCTGCGTTATAAAAGGTTATAATTTATCTATGATAGTTATAATATTATAATTAATCGTTGAAAAAAAACCTTTTTTATATTTAAATCACGCAATAAAAATTAGATAAAAGAAAAAAGCAAATATGCGACTTTTAATAAAATTATTCTTATTATAATTACACAAGAAGTCATTATATTATATATAATTTGTCATCCACATAAACAATATAATGAATGGATGTAATAAATATAAATTGATATATTTCTATACAATAAAATCGATCAATTATCCGAAATGTGTTTCACACTCTAACATAATCTTATACATAAAAGAATATATAATATATGTTATGTAGATTCACACACAGTTTTATTAATGCTCATTCAATAAAATACTTTTATTATATATGCATACACTTTTTATTCTTCTATATATATATACATAAATTCAAAAAGAACATTCTATTAAATAAAATGTACAAAATTTATTAGTAATTTTCTTTCTTTATATGACATTTTTTTCCATCGGATATGTTGTTATCCATTTTCATAGATGTTGTTATATGTATATATCATTAAAGATAATGTTTATTCCTTAATCATATCGCATATAAAATATACAAACCCCGACGTAAACAAACATATACTATATACAAAAAAGGGTGTTTAAGTTTATTTTTCAAAGCTTTTTTAAAGAAAACTTACAAATAAGAAGTTTTTAAACCGTAAAAAGATTAGTTAATTTTGCGATCATTTAACAATTTTTATTAAATCCTTCCAATTTTGTTAATATATTATACAAAATATATAGTAGATTTTATTGACATCCTGTATTTTATATTTGAAATAATCTCTATACTCAGATGAATGAATATAATATAGAAAGTAATCTGAACCATGACCCTCATATTCATATACAATCTAATATCTATAATTCTATGTAAAATAATATAATATAATATTAAATTTCTTAACTCCATATGTATATATATATGAATGATGTTATATTATTTGTTGTAAAACATTTTTTCTTTATGCGTTTTTGGGTTGAGTATATATATATAAAATCTATACTTTAATGGATTTTCACTTAATTGAAATATCAAAATAATATATATATATATAATATTTGTGTTTATATTTTATATACATATATGAAAATGTGATTTGTGTTGTCTGCATATATATATATCTATATATAATTATATATAATTTTAGCAGGAACGTCTTGATACAGAACATTTTCTGAAACAAAAATCAATTTTCCAAATTGAAGCCAGAGTTTTTTTTTTATTTGCCAATTTTCAATTTCTCCTCGAATAATTGTTTGAAAATTCAGTGAATTTCTGATATTTCATAGAAGAAAATTTGAAAATCATCCTCTTGGTTCAAAAGATATTGCGTCGATTTTTCAAAAAGTGTATGTATGTACAAATTTGTACCATTTTTTTTGTGTTTGTGAGTGTATAAACATTTTTTACCATTTAACAATTTATCTATAGACTATATATGTTTTTTTGAACCAATTGGACGATTTTAAAATTTTCTTCAATATGAAATATCAGAAATTGATTGAATTTTCAAATTATTCAAAGAAAATAAAAATTTGTTAAACAAAAAACCAGGGTCCAAAAAATCACACAAAAGTGAAAATTTAGAAAATTGGATTTTCCGAAAAATTTAATTGGTTGAACTCCCAGATTTTTTTTTCATAAATTCACTAAATATACAAGTCCCGCTTTCGGAGTATCCTTTCATTTTTTACATTTAAATCACAATTTTTCACGAGATATGTGGGAGTGGGTATAGAGTACGTAATACACATATGCATAATCAATGTCATTCAGTTTTATGGTGTATTATATATCTGTGTATATTAAGTAATAAAAAATATTTTTTATTAGGATTTTTGTAAAAGATTACTCATCACAATCACAAAGAAAATAATATTTTCTTCGACGTATATATATACTCGTACATAAGATTATTTTTCAAGTTCATTTTTTTTTGTTTTTTGTTTTTGATGATTATTTTCCAGACAAAATTAAATTGTTTGTTTTATTATACATATAAAATGAATATATATATATATACTTTGAATATCTGATGTAATCTTGACTCGTTTATGATCTCTTATAGCATATGTTTAAATACACCTAAAGCTTTTTTTATAATAATATAGTATTTTTAATGTTAAAATTAAATTATTTATGTATTTAGAGTACCTCTACTTTATATAAAAGTTGTTTTTTCTTTAATTTAATTAGATATTATACTTATTTTTATTTACGAGTATGTATTAAAATATAATAATGTTTTAAGTTAATAAAGAAGTTATAATAAGAAAAAGATGTTTTTCTAACGAATATGTGTGTCAGGATTGAATATTTATTTAAATATCTATTATAAAATAATCGCGTTTGAAAATCCAGTGCGGGATTCCTCTATTGTTTATAATGGAATAACGAATAAATAGTAATTTAATATTTTGGCGAATATAAGTTAAATAATTTTTATTTCTTTTCTTATAGATGGTAGAATCTCGGAAAGTTTTTAAAATATTATATATTACAAATTATGTCTGATGAGGAGTCCATCTTTTATTATATTCATCATCACCATCAAAAACAAAGTATATTGAAATTGAATTTATATATCCTTTTTACTATATACATTATACAATATATTTATATTGCATGAGCATTCCGTATATATATTGAATAAAACATTATAATTCAATATTATTCTTATATCAAATCAATATATGCGTAATGTGTATTCGTATATTTAGATATGTTTTGGGTTATGCATAAAAAATATATATATAATAAATACAAATTCTAATAATCAGGATGGTAAATTTTTGTCGAAATAATCCAATTTATGATTTTTTACATAAAAAAACATTGTATATATGAAAATAAAAAATTGATTTTATTGTCATAATAATAATAATAATAATAATCCTATATAATATTATATATGATTTTATTTCCTTTCTATTCTATTTTATTTATACCTTTTTTTTACAATATCATAACAAAAAATTCAAGAAAGAAAATAATCTCATTGAAATTTGTATTCCATATGTTATAATATAATCTTAACATTAGAATATTTATATAAATGTGTACAAATTTAATAATATATGTTATAGAGAGGTTTATTATTTGTTTTGCTTATGTTTAGGTGTTTTTTCTATATTGTTATTGGTAAGAGAAAAGGGAAAACTCAACGAATTTGTTGATACATTTTTGTTCATTTGGTTGGATATTTTATTGAAAATTGTAATGGTGTTAGAATTCTAAATTTTTAGGAATTGAAAATGGTAATTTTTTAGGATTCTTGTTTTTTGAGGGAAAAAAAGAAATAACATATATAGAACATTTTTATAATATTATATTGTTGATTCAGCTTAATATGATTATAAACCCGGATAATTGAATTGCCACCATTTTGTTTAACAACTATATAGAAACCGCAGAGCAATCTTAACATTATCTTCAAGATATATTAAAAAATTAGAAATTTATTGAATTTTCATATAACATACTATAAAAACTAGGCAATTTTTTTTGAAATATTTCCGAAGACATAAAATATTTTTAGGTGATGTTATTGAGAACAAATTATGACATATGACATTCGAAAAGTTAAGCAACAAAAGTATTTCATGTTCCATTATTCCATTCTGGTTAGCATTGTACTGTAATTATAATGTTGATTTTTTTTTTAAAGTTTTCGAAATTTCGAGATTCATTACAATGGACATAGGTTTTTTTAGAAATGTAAAATAACCATAAAATGTTGGGCTTTCCTAACATTTTGACGAGGCTACGGGCCAATCTCTATTTATATCTATGGAAATTTGACAAACACAAATAACGTTCTTTATATACAATAAAACAATTTCAATATTTTTCAATAACCGATGGAATAAATAAATCACGATGTAATAAAATATCATATATTTTTCATTATGGAATTATTATTAAAATTGAAAATAAAACACTTTCTATGTTATAATATAAATTTATTTAATTTTTTCATCAAAGTAAACTTTTTTACATTTTTAATTTTTGAATTTTGATCCAAGTAACCTCGATTTCTATATAAGGCAAAGCCAAATAGCTTTCATTTCATGAAAGCAAATAAAAAATAAAAAAATATTGATTAATTAAATAAAAATATATATAAAAAGAATTAAAAAAGAAATTAAAAATGGAAAATATTAATGAAAATATTAATTTAATTGAAGAATTGGAAAATTGGGAAATTGAATGGGGAAATATGAATTTAAATTTAATATGGGATTTGGAAGTTATGGAGATAATTATGGAAGAAGAGGAAGAAGAAAATGATGAAATGAATTATGAATGGAATATTGAAATTGATGATGAAATGATTGAAGATATAAATTTTGAAGGAATGAATGAAGATATAAATAATATGATGATGGATGGAAGTGGTGATTTTATAAATTTGAATGAAATTGATGATGATGAAATTGATAATATTGAAATGGATTTAGCAGAATATAATTATATTGAAAATTATGAAATTGAAAATAATAATGAAATTATTAATATGGAAATTGATGATGATGAAGATGAATATGATGAAGATGAAAATGATGAAATTGAAGATGGTTATGTTAATTGTAAAAAAATAGGTATTATTGTTGGAATAGGTGTATTAATTGGATTAGGATTTATGTTTTGGAGAAGAAAATGTAATTAGAAATAGATGAAGATTTAGATGGGTGGATGGAGGGATGGGGGATGGAGGGATGGGTGGGTGGGAAATATGAGGGTTGTGGGAGGGGGGCTCACACTTTTTTTTTTATCATTTGGATTATTACCATCATAATTGACACGATAATGACAATTTATTATGATTATCGATTTTATTTTTTGTTATCAAAAATTTGATAAGAAAAAATATCGTAATTTTTGCCGTTAAACTTCGAAATTCATTAACCAAATTACAGACTATTAAATTTAAACCCAAATTACAACCAAATTTTAACATTTACCTTTGTCCATTGCATCAAAATGATCCATTTCTTATTATACAATTAAAACACATTTACAAATACACAAACATATTTTTGACAAATAAAAGTGAAAGTGATGACGTATTATATAAAATATTTTTAAAAGAGTTCTATGATTTAAAAAAAAATATTTTTGTCCGTTAAATTTTGAAAAATACTAAGTAGATATTTTTAATATTAAATATACAGTTAATTTTTATTATTATTATTATTTAACAACTAATGATGTATGTAAAATGCCAACATTAGTTTTTAATAAGCACTATGGCTGCTAGGGCCTTTGGCTTTTACCGGAATTAGAAATCATTAATATTATAATTATTAATGTAATTTTAATAATGATGATGAGTATTTGTTATATACTTTCATATATAATTGCGAGTATGTGTGTGTAGTAGACTTTGTAAATCTTTGGCTGCGTCCGACACAATATACCAAAGATATTCATTAATTTGATCCCAATGAATAAATGGTGACTTAGTTCATGAATTCAAATCATAAAAAGCACAGAAAAAATTTTCCGGCTAGGATTTGAACTCGTGACCACCCGCAATTGGGTTGGATGCTTTATCAACGGCACCACCAAGTCGTTAAACAGTTAATTTTTAATTGTATATGTTGTTTGAGAAGCTACTACAAAGGTTTATCTAAAATATGTATTACCAATGATCTGACTATGTTATATTTTACAAACACACTTTAATATTTATTTAACTTATGAAACTTTTGCACTGTTTATTTGATGGACACGGCACAATTTAATTTATACATACCCTTTAAATTATTTCTGAAAAATGTTACTCGCAAAGAAAACCAAAAAAAAAAAAAGATATATCAATATAATCAAAGGAACAAACCGGATGTTCCTTTGAATCACCATAAACCTATATGCACCAAAAAAATTTTAAAAACGTATAATCTTTCGAAATAATATCACAAATGCGGCGGGATTCCAGCCAAAAACAATCAATTAAAATTCTTTTCTTTTTTTTAAAACATTTTTGAAAATATGCACAATCACATTCTTTTGATTCTTTATTTTGATTGTAAGGATTGATAAGAAAAATTATTCCATTTGATTTATTTCTGAATGTGGATTTTTGGATCGAAAATTGTTCTATTATTATATTTATACTGCTGTTTGAATGAATCTGAATTTCGTATATGAAAATCAATATTTATATTTATGATACAATTCACAAATCTTCATTCATGTGGATAATTTTGCTTGCACTTATTATATTCGAAACGAATGTATATGATTATTACTGATTATAACGAACACATAATTTTCAACATATTTTCTATTTCATATCAGTTGCACATATATATATATATATATATATTTAAGATAAAACACGCACTAAATAACGTATCTGCCTTTTTTTATATTAGTTAAAAATGCAAACTCACGCATTAAAATGCATTTTCAAAACCACGAATAACGAATTTCGGATTAAAATTTAAATGAATATCAAATATTTTCACAATTTAGATGTATTTAATTTTTTCTTTTAAAATATGTTTTCAAAAATTGTTTTTTTTTTTCAATTTTTTCAATACGATAGTTTGATTTATTAAAATTTTCATATCAAGTTTACTCTATATAAAAAATAATTCATATTAGTAAAGTGTTGTCGAATAAAGGAATTTTTTAAAGTGAATTCTCTTTAATATATGAATGAATGAATTTAAACAAATTATTTCATCCCTTTAACTATTATCAACTTTGTATTTGTAAAGTATACAATATAGAAGATTTCTTTCACTATATATGTTTTATATATTCAATTGTTAATATTATTGAAACGCGATCTACTGAAAATGTCTTGTTTATTTTTGAATTCCAATAATTTTCAATTTGTAGGTTTTATATAACTATACATCTAGAATTCTGGCATAATTTCACGATTGTAGTATATCGAAAATGACAACGAAAAGATTCAAAACAACTTAATGTCACCATAAAATCTAAAACTATACTGTGTATATACAAAACGCGATATTTTTACAATATATGTTTTGATGGTTTACATATGCATTCAGCACAAAGCAATAACATAACAACGTATTGTTAAGGGTTAATTCAAAATTTTCCAATCAAATTCATAAAATAGCTCATTTAAATAAAATATTCGTTTGAAATAATTTTAATTTTGTACAACTTATAAATTATAATCAAATAATATTCAATATTTTTCAATAACCGATGGAATAAAATCCCGATGGAATAAAATATCATATATTTTTCATTATGGAAAAATGAAAAATTTGAATCATTTTAAACATATATAAAAAATAAAAATTTTATTAAAAAATCTTTTTGTAATGAAGAAAAAAAAAACCAACATAAAACAGAATGTAAATTTTTATTATACAAATTTGAAAATTGATTGAAGAATTTTTATATGAGTTTTTTTAAAGATATAAAAAAAAGAATCGTTATATTTTTCTATACATATATTGTATATGGATATATTAAATATGGATAAAAAAAATGATGTAAAAATTTTATTGCTAGTTATTGCTACACGGTAATTGATATAAAAAAAAAACGAAATTTCAAAATGAAAATATTTTTGTATATATAAATAAATATAATATAATAATTTGTATATCGCATAAACATCATAATGCAAAAAAAAAAACAAAGATGTATAATTAATGATATATCCATCAAAAATATATACGTATATCGCATATATTCAAATAAATGATTCCAAATTGTATATAATAAAATTTTCATTTACTATATATCATTTCGCATACATTGACTAATTTACCATAAATATATAATTCTGATTATAGATTTACATATAACAATAATATTGATCTAAATGAATCGTATAATTATTATATAAATATTTTATATATAAATCATAAATTTTAAATTTTGACTACACCCAATTAAATTGTATTGTAAATTTGATATATGGCATATGTCTATATTCTATAATATATTTATTAATTGTTGATATTATCAGATCCTCAACTAATTATAACTTTATATCATTTTATATATATCTAAAATAAATTGACAAATATATTTGAAAACTAACAACAAAGACACAGATATATGAAGATATCAAATACATAATAAAATTACAAATTATAATTTGATTTATTATAACATAAAATTATTCCTATATAGGTAGAAAATAATAATAATAAAAAAGCTTACATTTTCGTTGTGTTTAATATTTTTAATGTATTCTGTTTTTCAAATTAACTAAAAACCAAAATTTTATTCCGCAGGTAATTCACAAAACAAAACCAAAACTTACTTAACAATATTAAAACTTATTAAGAAATTTCGAAATAATTAAAAATTTCGTTTATTTTTACTTTAAATTCATCCACCAAATAATGATAATAAAATTAAAAATTTCTATAAAATTAAAATAAACTTTAAAATTTTTTGTATTTTATTAACCAATCACTAAAACTTTTATCAAAAACCACAACGGAATATAAAACATTTATTTCCGTATGTATTCAAAAAAAAAACACCTATTTATTTATTTTGTATTTATATTATAAATCGAATCCTTAAGGATGAAAAACAAATGAAATATTTTTTATTTATTTATTTTATTTGTTTTGTATATCTTTTTTTTTTTTTTTAAATTAAAATGTGTAAAATTCTTTTGCATATAAATAAATTTTACAGTTTCGATACAAGTTCAGTTGTTTCCGACAGAATACAACAAACAAATGGTAAACCTATATAAGTGCTATGAGATAGACTTTATCACAATAACTGAGAACAGACAAATCTAAATGAAAATTGTTTTGGTCCAAAATGATATTTTTGAAATACAATCACATCATATATCATCACATATCTTTGTATATGTATTTGTGTTTATGTATATGTTTATGTTTATGTATATACGAGTCCTTTTTTATCATTATTATATATATATATATATAAATATAAATGCTTTTGTATATGTGATTTTTTACAATATCTAAATCATCTTCTATATATATATAAATGGATGTGCTTTCGTTCATTGAATATATATATATTGTATAATTTATATACATTGTAATGCGATAGGGTGAATGTAACAAACATAAAGATGAAAATGAATATAACACAACCACAGCCACATCCACAGACATGCATATAGAAAAATATAATGAAAATGTCTGCGAAAAAATACGAGAAAATTGTTTTTACTACGTCTTTGATAAATTGTATTCGATATATTGTATGTATATGTATTTGTTATTTGTACATTATTGCGCTGATAATACATTGCTCCATCAATATACAGGATGTTTTGTTTTTTCGTATGATATATATTTGTATTTTGTGTTACACGCTTTTATGTGCTTCTTAAGGATAAGGATAAGCTTTTGATAGAGAAAAAAAAACTTTCTCTTATTGGTTGCAAAAAAGTCAATTTAAAATCCTTACAACCTTTTGGGGTCGTTGGTTCGAATCCTACTGAAGACATAAAATTTGATTTGTTTATTACTGTTTTATTCCTGCATCTAAATTTTCACATCAATTTTTATATATATCCCGTCGTATTTATATCCTTAACATCCTGCATAACTGAAATATATGTATATATAGATATAGAAAAAGTATTGTATAATATATTATAGGTAAAAGTATTTGATTGTCAAGAGTATATATGATTTTCGTTTAACAATCTAGAAAAGACATTTATATATATATAGTATGTTATATATGAATTTTCTTGTGAATAGAAAATTATATATATGAAGTAATATATAAATCATAATAGGATATTATTGCATGTATTTTATTATACAATATATAGAATCTTTATATATATACATACATACATACATATATAAAATAAAATCAATTGGGATTTTATACTCATCATAAAGCTTATCAATGTACCAGGTATTACTATCTCTGTATATATGTAGATTATTTACTACGAATTTATATTTGTATAGAAATAAACACACAAAGAATGTTTTATTAACAAAAAAATACACATAAAAGGCTCGTATTTTGTGCGTATTTATTCTGTTTACTAATGAAACGACATAAAATATTTTATAAAAAAACTATATAATGAAAATGTGAAATAAATTTTCTTATATTTATAGTGATATGTCTATCATCGCATTGTAATGAATATAGATATACATTTTACTTTATGTAGCATTAAAAGTGTTTAAAAGTTGTACAAAATTAAAATTATTTCAAACTAATATTTTATTTAAATGAGCTATTTTATGAATTTGATTGGAAAATGATGAATTAACCCTTAACAAACGTTGTTATGTTATTGCTTTGTGCTGAATGCATATGTAAACCCTCAAAACATATATTGTAAAAATATTGCGTTTTGTATATATACACAGTATATTTTTAGATTTGATGCGGTGACATTAAGTACTTTTGAATTTTTTCGTTGTCATTTTCAATATACAACAATCGTGAAATGATGCCAGAATTCTAGATGTATAGTTAACATATAAAACCTATATACAAATTGAAAATTATTGGAATTCAAAAATAAATAAAACATTTTCAGTATATCGCGTTTCAATAATATTAACAATTCAATATATAAAACATATAGTGAAAGAAATATTCTGTAAGGTATATACTTTAAATACAAATATAAAGTTGATAATAGTTAAATGGATGAAATAATTTTGTTAAATTCATTCATTCATTCATATTAAAGAGAATTCACTTTAAAAAATTCCTTTATTCGACAACACTTTACTAATATGAATTATTTTTTATATAGAGTAAACTTGATATGAAAATTTAAATAAATCAAACTATCGTATTGTAAAAAATGAAAAAAAAAAACAATTTTTGAAAATCATATTTTAAAAGAAAAAATTAAATACATCTAAATTTGTGAAAATATTTAATATTCATTTAAATTTTAATACGAAATTCGTTATTCGTGGTTTTGAAAATGCATTTTAATGCGTGAGTTTGCATTTTTAACTAATTAAAAAAAAGGCAGATACGTATATTTAGTGCGTGTTTTTTTCAATTTCAATTTCAATTTCATCATAAAAATTAATAATCATATACATTCGTTTCGAATATAATAAGTGCAAGCAAAATTATTCACATTAATGAAGCTTTGTGTATTGTATCATAAATATAAATATTGATTTTCATATACGAAATTCAGATTCATGCAAACAGCAGTATAAATATAATAATAGAACAATTTTCGATATGTTCAAAAATCCGCATTCAGAAATAAATCAAATGGAATAATTTTTCTTATCAATCCTTACAATCAAAATAAAGAATCAAAAGAATGTGATTGTGCATATTTTCAAAAATTTAAAAAAAAAGAAGAATTTTAATTGATTGTTTTTGGCTGGAATCCCGCAACATTTGTGATATTATTTCGAAAGATTATATGTTTTTAAAATTTTTTTGGTGCATATAGGTTTATGGTGATTCAAAGGAACATCCGGTTTGTTCCTTTGATTATATTGATATATCTTTTTTTTTTATTGGTTTTCTTTGCGAGTAACATTTTTCAGAAATAATTTAAAGGGTATGTATAAATTAAATTGACCGTGTCCATCAAATAAACAGTGCGAAAGTTTCATAAGTTAAATAAATATAAAAGTGTGTTTGTAAAATATAACATAGTCAGATCATTGGTAATATATATTTTAGATAAACCTTTGTAGTAGCTTATCAAACAACATATACAATTAAAAATTAACTGTATATTTAATATTAAAAATATCAACTTAGTATTTTTCAAAATTTAACGGACAAAAATATTTTTTTTTAAATCGTAGAACTCTTTTAAAAATATTTTATATAATACGTCATCACTTTCACTTTTATTTGTCAAAAATATGTTTGTGTATTTGTAAATGTGTTAAATTGCATAATAAGAAATGGATCATTTTGATGCAATGGACAAAGGTAAATGTTAAAATTTTGTTGTAATTTAGGTTTAAATTCAATAGTCTATAATTTGGTTAATGAATTTCGAAGTTTAACGGCAAAAATTACGATATTTTTTCTTATCAAATTTTTGATAACAAAAAATAAAATCGATAATCATAATAAATTGTCATTATCGTGTCAATTATGATGGTAATAATCCAAATGGTAAAAAAAAAAGTGTGAGCCCCCCTCCCACAACCCTCATTTCCCACCCACCCATCCCTTCATCCCCCCTCCCTCCATCCACCCATCTAAATCTTCATCTATTTCTAATTACATTTTCTTCTCCAAAACATAAATCCTAATCCAATTAATACACCTATTCCAACAATAATACCTATTTTTTTACAATTAATATAACCATCTTCAATTTCATCATCATATTCATCTTCATCATCATCAATTTCCATATTAATAATTTCATTATTATTTTCAATTTCATAATTTTCAATATAATTATATTCTGCTAAATCCATTTCAATATTATCAATTTCATCATCATCAATTTCATTCAAATTTATAAAATCACCACTTCCATCCATCATCATATTATTTATATCTTCATTCATTCCTTCAAAATTTATATCTTCAATCATTTCATCATCAATTTCAATATTCCATTCATAATTCATTTCATCATTTTCTTCTTCCTCTACTTCCATAATTATATCCATAACTTCCAAATCCCATATTAAATTTAAATTCATATTTCCCCATTCAATTTCCCAATTTTCCAATTCTTCAATTAAATTAATATTTTCATTAATAATCTCCATTTTAAATTGCTTTTTTAATTCTTTTTATATATATTTTTATTTAATTAATCAATATTTTTTTTATTTTATATTTGCTTTCATGAAATGAAAGCTATTTGGTTTTGCCTCATATAGAAATCGAGGTTACTTGGATCAAAATTCAAAATTTAAAAATGTAAAAAAGTATACTTTGATGAAAAAAATAAATAAATTTATATTATAATATAGAAAGTGTTTTATTTTCAAGTGTTTACAAAATGTATGTATTAAGTACCTATACATATTTTTAAATTTATCAAAAATGATATCCAAAAGGTACCAATCCCAACATAGTATTACAGTCCGTCCTAATAGGCTGTGATAAAGCAATTTACGTATTAAAAATAAATACTAGAATTTGTTTGTCTATATCAAGTAATTGTCCTGGGGTCCTTTGTAAAACTTTGAAGTTATGACGTGTCTAGACAAAGCGATATACAATTACACAGATGACGTGTTGCTGGTTTTCCCTGTTATGGGGATAATATTTGATATTCGGTATATAACATAAATATTTCTGTTTTGATTCTGAGATTCATTAGGTGTTCTCGGATCATCTAGGACCATATTTTTGCATAACTTGAACATTTTCGAATGAACTCACAATAATAACTCAATAATAATAACTCCTTCGAAGTCATTCACTAAAAAAAGTCACCTTTCAATACAATCGCGGCTCGGGTACGGTACTGCCTATATCGATTGTTAAGAATAAATAATTATAAATAATTGTTAAGAAACAATTTTGTGGTTGTTGATGTTTCAAAATTTTAAAAATGTTCAAAGTTTCACAGTTTTTCGATCCTTAAATGCTTCATATCATATCATTCGGGTGAGTTACAAAGTTCTGTATAAGTTTCAACAATGGAAAATTGTGTTAAGAACTAAACAAACTCATCGCAAAATACAAAATAATATAGATTACAATATATTATAGATTATTCATTATAGATCTTGAGAAGTTTGAAAGAAAAATTATAAATTGGTAGAAAATTACGCTACGATCCTTCAACGGGTAAGATTTGAATTAATTAATGTTATCTGATATTTTGTAAGATGTTTTGGTATATCCTATAATTTTGAATAGAAGGATTAAAATTTTTCACAAGCCTCCCGTAATAAAGGTTAAGGGTTGTAATTCTGGAATAGTTCAACAATATAGAGGCATTCAGATTATTGAGATTATTCAGCGATTGTTATAAGAATATGTGTATTGTATTGCGTTTTTGATATAATATTGTTTAATATTACCATTTATTATACTTAAAATCATGATTGGCTATTTGTTTTTCTATATACAATATAATTTTTGTTTGTTTTTCAAATTCCAATGCGAAAACTTGTTTAATATATAACATTTCCTGGGTATCTATTGAAGAAATGTCGAATTCTTTTGTATTTTTTTTATATTACTTTTTCTTTTACATATACAATAAATTCAATATAACAAACAAAAAGGAAAAGAAAGATATTATTTGAATTATACAATTCCAAGTTTTATTAATATATATAAAGATATATGTGATGATAGCTGATATTATGCATATAGCCTATATATGGGAAATAAAATATAATAAAAAATATTTATGTGCATAATGAGATAAGAAAAACAAAGAAATTAAAGAGAAAAAAATCAAGAAAAGTTTATACACGCATATTATAGAGTAATAATAATAAGATTTTATATATAGGATATTTTCACTATAGAATAATATGATGTTATCATATCATAACTCTATATGTATTACAATCATCAACTTCATGTTAAATTGTTCCTGTGGCGACAATACAAAAAATGTAATATAATGTTTTTTTCTCATATTAAAAGGTATATATTAATATCGCAGTATTTACATCATTCAGTGGCACTATACATATGATAAAAAGCTCATACAAGACATAAAAAATCACACGAAAAATTCATTAATTTCAGTTTCTCTCTTAATATGGAAAGATTAAATTATGCGGAAACAATTTTTATGGAAGTGGAAGTTTTATTAGGTGGTTGATTTATGTTAATAATAAATCTTATATTATTAAATATATATGCATTTTTAAAGCATTTTAAGGTTAAATCACTTTATAGAATATATAGAAAAGTGTATGCATTATCTAAATAAACAAAAAAATAGAACATATAATATAATATTCTATTCTAGTATTTATATAGTTATTACTAAATGGTTATTTTTTTGTTTTTCCTTTATATATATATATATATATATATATTGTTGAAATTAGGAAAATTTGGTCATAAAAATTTGGCAACAATTTCGGGCGCCGCAAAATTTTATATATAATCCGATGATAGCCATATATATAAAAAATAAATAAATATAGTTAAAAAAATATTTTTTACCAAAATTTACTGATTTATATTATATAGCTTATATTATATTATACGCTTTTCCGGTAAAAGAATATAAACTTTATATGTTATATTCAAATGCAAAATCATAAATAATATAAGATAAAGTTCTTTGTTTGTTTATTTATATATTGTGTGATGTTAAAAACAAATTGAAAATACCTATAAATATCCCTATAAATATCACGTACAATGTAATTCTTTGCAGTCCATTCTTGTGTTGGGTTTATATATAGATTAGTGAAGGCTTTTAAGCTAAATTTTCCGTTTAGTTTCATTTTTTGTTTGTCAAAATTTTCCTTTAATAATTAGAAATTTTAAAAATTTCATACCATATTTATTAAATATATATATAGGATTAAATAATCAATTTCAATACTATAAAAAAACATGTACAAAAATATTTATAAATAATAGACAGGAGACAGAGGACTGATTCAAATAAAAAGGAACTTAAGAAATACCATTCGAAAAAACAAAATTTAATCATATATTTACAATATAATGGTAAATTTCCTGCATGTTTGAAAATATACAATGGAGGAGGGATTCTCAAACAAATCGTCTAGAGACATATGCAAATTCTGAAAAGAAGACAAGTAATAGAATTTTATTTTATACATATAATTTACTTTATTTTAACACAATATGCTTATGCGAGATAATACTATATATATTTGTATAATGTACATCATTATCTGTATCCGCTAATATATACCTCTACTTTATATATAGAATACCAATAATACCAATAATACCTATGATATATACATTGAAAATTCTTTATAACAATTGCGTAAATTATAAGAAACTTTTTCCACAAATAGATAGTACAAGCTGTATTATTTTAAGCATATTTGCCTGCTATTTTATTCGAATGCTCGATTTTGAGATTGTAACTTTCACATCATGTCATGTTCGAATAAAGCATTCGAATAAAATAACAGGTGTCCGATATAACAGTGGTTAGAGTAGTATATAAGATTCCAAAAGAATTTTTTTTATTGCTATAGCAAATAATGTGGAAATAAATAATGAAGTTATTCTTAAAAATTCTGTTTGCGTATTAAAGCAGTTTTTTTGACGAATTTTTAACTAGTCCCTTAAATTCACGCCCCTTAAAAAAGTTTCGTGTTTTGTTTCACTGTCAAACATCTTCAGTTTGGTCTATAATTTAACCATGAATCGTCTTACAAACGAACAACGCTGGCAAATTATTGAATTTTTTTATCAAAATGCGTGCTCTGTTAAGAAAGTTCATCGCGACGAAATTGTGTTCAGCGACGACGCTCATTTTTGGCTCAATGGGTACGTAAATAAGCAGAATTGTCGATTTTGGAGTGAATATCAGCCAGAAGCATTGCAACAGCTACCAATGCATTCGTGAAAAAGTCACAGTTTGGTGCGGTTTATGGGCTGGTGGCTGGCATCATTGGACCGTACTTCTTCAAAGATAATGCGAATCGTAACGTAACTGTGAATGGTGAGCGCTACCGGGAGATGATATCCAACTTTTTTTGCCCAAAATGCAAGAGCTTGACTTGCATGACATGTGGTTTCAACAAGACGGTGTCACATGCCACACAGCACGCGCAACAATGGACTTATTGAGAGGCGAGTTCGGTGAACATTTTATTTCACGTTCGGGACCGATCAATTGGCCGCCTAGATCGTGCGATTTTGGGGCTATGTTAAAGCTCATGTCTATACAGACAAGCCCGCTTCAATTGACGCATTGGAAGACAACATTGAAGCATTTATGTTGGAAAGAGTATCCCAAAATTGGACTAAGCTGATGGACCATTTGAGGGACAGTTAAGGTCAACACTTGCATGAAATAATCTTCCAACATTAAATTATATGGACCGTACTATCGATTCAAATAAAGATTTCATGCATTTTTCTGAATGTTATGTGTTTTTTTTTGAAAAACTTTCCTATAGCTCTTAAAAAATCACCCTCTATAGATTTTAAACCTCAATTTATAATATTGATGATATTTTATTCGGTATCAACAGAAATAATAATCATTTTACCGTGATCCCGTGAATAATCATTTTACCGTATTCGGGTTTTGGTAATTTATGAAAAATCCATAACTGACCGGAAAGTCGAATCAGATATTATCGCAACATTAATATTCCCAGTCAAATAAATTATCATTATTTCAATAAATCAACATCATTGTTGTTTGAATGAATATTTCAACAGTGATTTAAATTGTTTTTTCTTTATATAAATATCTCTTTTTATATAACATTTTTCTTTATCGTTTTTATTTTGTTTTAACGTTTTAACTGATTAATTTTCAGAAAATATATTATGACTTGTGAAAAACCTCCTTTCCAACCATAAAATATTAAGTAAAAGACGAATTATATCAATCAATGTTTAACTTAATTGTAACTTGTCGTTCGGAATCACGGCATTTGATTTGTAGAACCTAAAACAAACCAAAGGTCCAAAGGGGTTTGAAATAAAAATATAACCCCCTCGTCTTTTATGAAATGTAATGCGAACATGGACGATCGGATTCTTGGTATGTCCCCGCTGGTGGACGTTGACAACGCGAACAATTGGTTCGATTGAACTAAAACCACAATAGTCGTTTGTTATCGGTAAAATGGCATAATAAGTAACGTAAAAATAATTTTATCAAATTCTTTAACATTGATTTTTTATTTATTAATGTATATAACAATTTACAAATTTCTTCATCTGTATATTGATACAAATACATAAAACATTATCTTATCATAATTTTTTTAATCAATTTTCATTGTATATAAATATATTTTCTATTTCAATTTTAAGTTTTCCAAATATCTAAAACATATATGTATATTACACTTAAAAACGTTCAATCAATTGAATAAATTCCGGTTCAGTTACAATTTCTTGAATATTATTTTGATTTAAATCATTTTTTTCCATTTTATCATCCATTAATTTATGACCCAATAACCAATAGGTATTCATTGAACCTTTACCCTATTATAGAGTAATATGCATATAAATAAAAATTTAACATTATTTTTACATCCATAGACATTTAATATTTCAGTTAATAATTCAAAAAAAAAAAATAAAAAAATTATATTTTCAAACATACTTTAATATTCATATTTCCTCTTAATGCAATACGAAAACCACCGATTTTATCAAGTGCCTCTTTTGTTGAATTTGATATTTGTATTTTCATAGCTAATATATAAAAGTAAAAAAAAAAAAACCGATTTTTATGATGATATTAAATAAAATTTTTTTGGAATTTTCATATACATTCACCAGTTGATTCCATTCGTGATGCTGTATTTATTGTATCGCCAAATAAACAATAACGTGGCATTGTCGTTCCAATGACACCGGCAACGCATGGTCCTGTATTTATACCAATACGTATTTGTAAATTTTCATGTGGTCTATGCGGTATATAAAATCCAGTTATACCAATTAATAAATCCAATGACATTAATCCAATTTCTCTTGCATGATTATTTCCTATAAGAATATTGCTTTTAAAATATGTTACTACTATATAGAAAAAGGAACAATTTTTTTTTAATTGGTATTTATATATAGTTTGTTAATAAAATTGTTAATAATTTTTCAATTTGAGAGTTAATCCAAACATTATAAATATTTTCTATATTTATATATACTTGGTATTGTTATATATATGTTATGTATGTATATATTATTTATTTTTAATGATATAGATACTATTTCATTTTAATTTACAGAAAAATAATACAATTTTTTTATTTTTATCCATTACATATTTATTTATTATAATGGTTATTTCCTGGAAGATTTATTTTTAATTCTAAATAAACCATATATGTATTATTTATGTATGTATGTATATCAATTTGCAAGATTATTTTAATGTTTTTTTTGTTTTGTACGCGGCTATATACAGAAATTAATTGCATATATATATACATACAACATACCATTTCTTTGTGGTAATCCAGATGCAACCATATATGCATCACCAATTGTTTCAACTTTATAGACATCATATTTTAATATTCTAGAATCAAATAATTTATATAATGTATTTAATAGTGTAATAACTTCCATAGCTGTACTATAAGCAGATAATTTTGTAAATCCAACAACATCACTAAAGAAAATTGTTACGGCATCGAAATTTTCTGCAGGAACCTATATACAGAGAGATATTATATTCATAATTAATTGTTTATTTTAATAAAATTAATTTTGTTAACCTGTTTTTGTTGTTTTAATTGTTTTACAACTTGAATGGGTAGCATTTGACATAATAATAAATCTGATTTTCGTTGTTCCGTTCGCAATTGTTGTGTACAGGTAATTAATTTTTGGGCAAAATTCTATAAAGGTATTTAAACAAATATAATGAAAAAATATTTATTATAAAATTTCCCATCAAATTGAATATGTTATCTTTAATTTTTACCTGAATTGTAGATGTTGCATTTTTTATTAATAGTATAACCAATGGACTTAAAACTAATGCCAATATTAATAATGAAAATGTTGTTGTTTGTTGTAATTTAGCCCGTAGCATATGTTCATTGATATTTTTCCTATTATAATTATTAATATAATATAATTATTTTGAAATATGTATTTATATAATTAAAATTTTTTTTACTTTAATTCACACATTAAACGTTTTTGAAATTCCCATAAATGATCGGTAATATTAACATTTTGATAAAAATAATGTTTACCAATAGTTCCATTCATTAATTTTTCATTCCTGTAAAAAATTCCAATTTTTTTTTTTTTAGATTTTTTTTTTTCAATTCATAAAAATAAAAATCAAAAAATTTACCATTTATTGTGGACGTCGTCGTCCTCATCATCCACAACAATCACATTTAATGTATTCAAATAATTTTTTTCAATTAAATATCCTTTTGTAATATTTAAATATTTTATTACCTCTGTATTGTAATGGATAAATTTGGAATAGGCTAATAGACGTTCCGTTTGATTACCTGTACTAAAATAAAATTCCATTCCAAAATACATTTTTAACCATAGATTTTCGATGACATCTATTACACTTTTATATCCCATTAGTTTTCTGCCCATTACAGTTTTATATCATCATATATAAAATTAAAAAAATGTTAATATTTTCATTTATATTTTTAATATTTATAAATATTAATAAAATTAATTAATTTCAATTACCAACCTCCAAAATTTTCCATCACTTGTCAATAGAATTTTTTCTAATATTAAATTTATATATTTTGTATTCAATACCGTATAAGAATATAATAATAAATTATAAAGATTTGAATTATTCTGTGATGTATTACTGAAAGTTATATACAAAAAAAAATTACAATTAATTTTAGTATTTTGTTAAAACTAAAACGATTATTAAAAAAATTGAAATAAAATTTTGAAATGTATTTTGCGAATGTCAAATGGATGAGGCAATATAATTAATATATATGGAATTTTTGTACGATATGGTTTTTTTTATTTGATGGATGAAGCCGCAGATAAATATACAAACCTTCTTAATAAGCTTACATTCCTAATTGAACTGATAAATGAATAGCATATTTTATACAAAAAAAAAAAAAAAATAAATAATATAAATATATTAAAATTTAAATAATAATTGTCATAGGCGGTAATGGGAAATTGTTGGCCATATTTCCAAGAGGATTGGAGGATATTCTGAACGGCACATGTCTAATTAGCTGATTTATAAAAACAAATTTGACCATGGATCAAACTAATTTTTCCGGAAAATCGACTTTTCTAAATTTTCTATTTTTTTAATTAGAAAATATTAATTTTAAAATACAAAAAATATTTTTAAACGACTGTATATCTTTTGATTCCATAAGGCGATTTTCAAATTTTCTTCTATGAAATATCAGATATCGATTAAATTTTCAAATTATTTGGGGAAAATGAAAATTGAAAACAATTAATTTGTTTTTAAGCCCGTGCCATTCGAAATTATGATAAAATTATTTCTTTTGATAATATGGCAAAAAAATGTCCAACTCCGCTACTGCTATTTTGTAAATATATTTATTAACAGAGTAAAGATAGTTCAGGGTTTGTTTGGATCAAATTTGATTTATTCACCATTATATATTGAATATCTTCATATTTATTAATTTATACTTTTTGTTTTCTTCGAACGTTTCAATTAAATTGTAATATATTTACCTTAATTCATCACGGATAATACTCTCACGATCGATAATGTTAATATTTTTTAATTGTTCATTTGTCCCGTTAAAAATTATTTGAAGAGTTCTATATAAATTTGGATAATAAATAAATTAAAATTAGAATATTTTAAATATAAAGAATTATATATCAAATAATAAAATTCAATCATCAAAATTTATTTATTAATTTTTTATAAATCTACAAAAACTAAAAAAAAAAAATTCAAACAATTTTTTTCATGGAACTGAAAATTCGTTTTATTTATGATTAAATTATTTTAATTTAACCAATATTTTTTGTTAATAAATTTTTGATTTTATTTTCTCCTGTTAATTCTCGTAATTGGAACATAATAATTAAAATATATACTTTGAATTTTGGGTAATTTTGGTTCTTTTATAATCTAATTTATATATGTTTGAAAATAAATCAGAAAATCTGTGGAAATTAAATAGAAAAAATCGTTCAAAATTGAATTTCAATTTAAATTTTAAAATTTTGCATTTCGAATCAAAATCCATTTGTTTAAAGAGTTTAAATTTACAGAATTCAAAATTATCGCAATAAAATGCACCCACTTTTAAATCAATCCTTTCATTAATTAATTTCACAGATTAAAATTTATATATAATTAAAATATTTTTTTGATTTTTAATAATATTAAAAAAATATACGTTACGTTTTATTATGTAATTGTTGAAAATAATTAGCTGTTTCATTACGTTCATGCTGCAGTACATGTATAATATTTGAATATGTTTCTATTGAATTAATCTATAATTTTTAAAAATATATATAAAAAAAAATTTATTTTTCTATATCGTATATGTTTTTGATCTATTTTATATGGTTAAACAAATTATTTAATTCTTCTTGCTTATACCTGAATACTATCCTCTTCAATTGTTAATTTTAATTCAGTTTGTGTATGTAATTGATAGAGATTTTCAACAATTAATGCAAATATTGGTAAAAGCGGCAATAATATAAGTTGCATTAAATATATTTTACGACCTCGGCTATAACATATCAAAAGTTTTATCTTGTTATTTTAGTTAATAAATATAGGAATAATGGAAAATGTAATTAATAATAAAATACATTCACCTTGTAAGTGGATTCACATTTATACAACCAAATTTTAAGATTGCAATCGGTGATGATTTATCTAAATTTTCCGTTTCATTTGACATGATTTATTAGTTAATTTTTTTTGTTTTTTTTTTTACTTTAATCGAAAGTTATTTCAATATAATAATTTATTTTTAGAGAAATTTATTGGAATTTACAATATTTTTTTGTGTAATTTTCTGAGATAGGATTTAGTTTCTACTTTATATAAATTTCATTGTGTTTTCTATAACGGGTATTTAATAATATTTCTATTTATTGCTCTCCATCACGATATTTAATTTGAAAAATTCAAAAATATTATTATTGCAGTTCTGATAGAGTAAATAAAAATTGTTTTGAAAATCTACTTTTAATCTCTATCCGGCAATTTTAATAATTATTATATTTAAAATATAACTTTGTTGAATATATATTAATAAGAGGATTGGAAAAGAAAGTGCCATATTTTAATTCCTTTTCGCGTATGGTTTTTTTTTTTAATTATGTAAAGTTTCAATTATAATTCATTTCTAAAATGTTATCAACACAAAAATATTATAATTATAAATACACACAATAATGATTTTTTTTTATCTTTGTTGCTTCTTCTATAACTATAAAAACTATACACAAGAAAAACAAAAAAAAAAAAAGAAAGAAACTTTTACAAAATATTTAACTAATTTAAAAAGAAAATAATTTCCGCACTATTTAAAAACAAAAATGAAAAACTATATATATATACAACAAAATATATATATATATTCTTCTTATTTTTATTTATTATTAAAACTTGTTGAGTTCATTTTGTGAATGTTTTTGTACGTTTTTATGAAATTTATGTACTCTGTATATAGAAGAATGTTTTCGGAATTGTGGTAATTATATAAATAGACGAACCGAACCAGAAACAACAAAAAAAAAAAATCAAAATAATATAATTTACTAAATGGAAAAGAAAATAATTAAAAAACAAATTATTTTAAAAGAATATTTATTATATAATGAAAACACTTTTCAATAATAAATCGTTTCAAATCATAACAAAAACAAAATATAAATTTAAATTGTTCAAACACATGTATAAATAATTTGATTTTATAATCTTTATATATATATATATATATATATATATATATATATATATATGGCAGATGGAAAACAAACATAATTTTAATGTTTTTTATACATTATTCGATGCATAAAAGAAACTTTGAATTTATTTAAAATCACATTATTATTTGAATTTGTCACAATTTATTAACTATATTTAGAGATAATATAACCACCAATAACTACGTACGCTAAAGCTAAACTAAATCATGTATGTTATTCCATTGATAAAGTTACCGAAGAAAATGTTATAAAATATATGTACATATATATTGTTATATGTAGAAATTTTCTCGACAAACATATTATGCTTTATTATACTAACTGTGGTGGTATTTATTATATTTATATATATATATATTTATCATCATTCATTTATGGTATATATACATTATTTACATATATATATATAAAGTGTTGAATGCGTATATATCTACAACTGTTATGGAAATGCAATTCATATTATTAATGTATATATGCATATATTTAAATATGTATAAATATAACATTTTAATAAAACGATTTCTGTTTCCTTAAATAGGAAATAAATACTATATTTGGATATTTATAATGAAAATATCCCTCTATATGTTGTTATCAATATAAGGTACAAATTTTTCAATCTTATTTTATTTAACATCTATAAGAATGGTGTTATTAGAGGAAGTTATCCGCTTAAAAACAAATATATATATATAATATTCAATAAACCGCACCGTAATTATTATATTAGGTTGTCGAAAAAGTATTAATAATTTTTATAAATAGATGTCATTATAATTGAATATTTCAAGTAGTACTAATCTGATCAGGTAACACTAACATATGTTCGAAAGATGACATTTCGTAGATAAAAAAAAAAAAAAACAATTAAATCTGTTTAGTCATTTAAAAGTTGTAGTGCATTAAGGATGAGCGAAATTAGTGAAAAAATTCGATACATTTTACAATTTTAATATGAAAAAGGTGAAAATGCAACGCAGGCACATGAACAAATTTGTGCAGTTTACGGTGAAGGAACTTTATCAAAATTAACAGCCTATAGATGGTTTGCTCGATTTCGTTCCGGTAATTTTGATGTCAAAGATGCACCTCTGGTCTGGTCGACCAATCACTGAAAAAGTCGATGAAATCATATCAAAAATTGAAGAAAATCGACACGTAAGCAGTCATGATATCGCTAAAGAACTAAACATCCATCACCAAACAGTTTTAAACCATTTGACAAAGGCTGGATACAAGAAAAAGCTCGATCTTTGGGTACCACATGAATTAACACAAAACAATTTTAATGAACCGAATTTCCATTTGCGAAACGCTGTTTAAAAGGAACAGAATCGAGTCATTTTTAAAGCGAATGATTACAGGTGATGAAAAATGGATCACATACGATAATAATGTACGAAAAAGATCGTGGTCCAAGAAGGGTGAAGCTCCTAAAACAGTAGCAAAACCTGGATTAACACCAAGAAAGGTAATGCTGTCTGTTTGGTGGGATTGGAAAGGAATCGTTCATTATGAATTACTAGCACCCGGTCAAACCATTGATTCCGATCTCTATTGTCAACAATTAACAAGATTGAAGCACGAGATTAAAAAAAAACGTCCAGAATTAATCAATCGAAAGGGTGTTGTGGTCCATCATGACAACGCCAGACCACACACATCTTTGATGACTCGGCAGAAACTGAGAGAGTTTGGCTGGGAAGTTTTAATGCATCCACCATATAGCCCGGACCTTGCACCTTCAGATTATCATTTGTTCCGGTCTCTGCAGAACTCCCTTAATGGTTTAAAATTAAATTTCGCAGAGGACTGCAAAATGCACTTGGATCAGTTTTTTGCCCAGAAAACACAGAAGTTCTACAGTGATTGGATAATGTCTTTACCAGAAAAATCGCAAATGGTCATTGGTTTAATAAAGTTCATTTGAAATATATAAAAAAATCGTTTGAATTTTGTAAACAAAAATTATCAATACTTTTTAGACAACCTAATATATTGATCATATAGTGTCGATTTTATATAATATTTAAGAGGAAATGATGAAATCAATATATATAATTTCTGTTCTATATGTACACTTGAAAATATAACGCAAAGTATAATGTAGTTCGTATCTTTAGAAATTTGTTATCACCATCAGTAACTCTATATATATATATATATATATATATGTGTAATTTGTTAACATTTGTTATATATATGAATGATTGAATGTGTATATTCAATTAATATGAGTTCTGATTGCAATTATTCCATCTATTCTATATTTATATATATTACATAAAAATTATGTAATGCACTATAAAATGTACAGTGTGTTAAAAAAGAATTTTTTCATATTTTAACACAGACACATTCTTCAAATAAATTTCATTTGTCATTTGCTGTTCTTAAATTTTTCTAAAACAATGAATTTAAAAAAAAAAATTTTTTTGTTTCAATATAGGGATGTTATTCGGATGTGAATCACATCCCTATAACATCCCGGATGACAAGGATGTGAGCAAGGTGATTATAATTTTTGATACATCATGATAATTCTTTTGATATTAAGAAATTGATAAGAAACGGTAATTTTTGTTGCAATAAAAGCATTTGTTATCTTAATGCGCGCTTTTAATTTTAATTCTCCTGTATAGCAGAATGATCCTAGGGTAGCTTTCTATACCAAATTTTTGCCTGATTTTTTTTATCTAATTTCTTGGAATCGAAAGTATAATTTTATTACGGTCAAACGGTTAAATAAACCTGAATGTTTTTTCCTTTAATTTATGTTTTTTTTTACACGAATTTTCTTTCGAAGAAATATTACTATGTATATTAAAATTCCAAATATATTGTACATTTGAAACTCACTGTTTCAATAATGTAATTTAAGTTCAAATTTTTGTATATATAGCTGCAGCATTTATATAAATATATATTATATATATATTTGAAATCACGTGTTTTTCTTTAAAATTTTAAAACGTGACAATACAAATATACGGATATATTTATTTACCATTATTATTCGTATATATATTTAACATTTACACGGAGGTAGAGGTATATAAATAAATGTGACTTATTAGTTTGATTTTGAATTGTTGTTTTGACGATTTTTTGTTATTGAGTTTTTTCTAATCAACAAAAAAAAGTTAGAAAAAAAAAAAAAAAAAAGTTCCCATTTCCTATGATTATCAAAACAATTAGTTAAATTAAGCATTTATTCCTATCAAAAGACTCATCATAACCCAAAGGGCAAATTTGACAATTGTTTGAAAACATACGAATAATTTTTTCTTACTGCTTTTCAGTTTAACCCAAAGGGCAAATTTGACAATTGTTTGAAAACATACGAATAATTTTTTCTTACTGCTTTTCAGTTTAAGTTTTTTTTCTCTGGTACGTTTTTACACAATTTGAATAGTTTTGAGATCCAAAATCACTTAAACGAATCAATTCATTCTGCCGCATTAACGAACAAAAAAAAAGTTTTTCTTCAATTTTCCAATGGAACTCGACCAATTCAGTTGGAATTTTCAACATTAACTATTTTTTTTGTTTGTGAACTGATTATAGAAAGTCCTTTTTTTTCTACCCCTTTACAAATTTTTTACCATTGAGTTCAAAATGTGAAAAGCTACAATCTTTCATAATTATTTCTGAAGATACCCGACTTTAACATAAATTCAAGTGATCGGTTTGGTATCGCTGGCCTGGTATCGTTTTATTTAGATTTTATTTTTGTATACGCGCGGTATCATACCGATATATATATAGCGATTGCAATTCGCTTTTATATCTGTTTAATTTAAATGAATATATTATATGATTATTATTATTACATAAAAATAACCTTAAAAGTATATTTTCTTTTTAAATATATATATATATATAAGAATTGATATACAATAATAAAACACAATTATATTATATAAGATGTTTGTTCAATTCAAAAATAAATGTAAAGCCGACAAAAGGATGAATTTTATACACTGTGCACATTCAATTAAACGATATACAGTATACATAAATATATTTATTACATTAAATTAAATTTTATAAATTAAACATCAATATATTATTGTAATATTTTTGATATTTTTTGTATATAATAATTAATAATTTACTAAAAACTAAAAATAAATTAAAACTATTTTTAAAGCAAAATCATAGTTATACGGACATATAACATATAATATAGTATATAAATTACGAATGACTTTTCAATTTTTTTTCCAAAAAATATAGTCCTTTTTTGCGTCTTCTATTTTTACGTATATATTTAATTAATTTTCTCTCTATATATATATATATTATCTATAATATGTCTTATTTAATTTATTTTTAAAATTAATATCAAATATAATTATATATCTAGTTTTAATTTTCGTCTTTTCTTTTTCATTTTTTTTTGTATATAAAAATATTTTTTACTATTATTATAATATGGAAATATCAATTTTTTGTATTTCTTCTATAGAAATTTTCTATTATTATGTATATTACTTAATTAAAAATATATAATTAAAATTCGAATTTGTTTTATTTTTAATGTTTACGTTTATGATGATAATGTTCATTTTTTAATGTTTTTAAAAATACAGGTTGCATATCAGCAAACCATGCAATTTCTTCACGTACCGGTGCTGGTCCATCACGACACGTTAACCAATAGGTGTCCATTAATCCTTTTCCCTATACAGTGCGAGTTAAAAATAATTAGAATTAAAATGGAAATTTTTTAAATAATATAAATAGTCTGAATAATGAAAATTGTTTACGGGGTTTGTTTAATATGGCAACCTTAATAATCCATCAAATTTAATCTAATCTAATTTTTGATTACAACCGAAAAATATTTTATTGACGTTCGACAACGCAGTCTTCTATTGTTGCTTCCATAATTTGTTCCCTTCTTTACGGTGTCTGTAATTCGCCCAACCGCGTGGGAAAATATATGAGTTTGTGTGAATATTAAAATTTGAAAATAACCGCAAAAACACAAAACATATTTTATAAGTTTTCATTGAGATTCTCGAACCCATGACCCCAACATTTTGTAAACATTTTAGGTAGTGATTTTCATCTAAAGGTTCAAAAGTTCCAAACAACACTACAGAGTGATAAGATCTTAAGAATATTATTCACTTAATCAGTGTGGGTGTATATTCAATTGATGAATTAAAGATTTAAAATCTTATCTATATTTAATATTTGATTTGAATTTCATGTAAAATTAAATTTAAATTCAATAATTTCACCATCAATATAGTATATACTATATATTATATAGTATAGTAAAAATCAATCAACTAAATTATTTATACTATAAAATGTATCATTCTTTATAGATATATAGCTATTGAGTTATTACTATATTATAAAATTGAATCTTTTGTAATTATATCAACTATGCTGTATGATATACATTTTCATTTATATAGACAATACAATAATAAGACTTTATATAACATATATATACATATATCATTTCTATCATCAGAGACAAGGATCTATTTTGTGCTATTGTTTATTTAGATCTCATCATTTGTATGTACTACTGTGTACAAATATGAGTAAGATTTTTCAATTTAAACTTCCTTGGTTTATCCATTTGGACATATGCTTTTATTTTTACGTTGGTAGTACTGTTATTGACATTGGTGACTAATTTTAGGTCAATTGGTTCATTGCTGTAGTAGTTACGTGTGTGTGTATGAACAAAGAAAAGTTGTTTATTCGATTTGTTTATTTTAAGTAGCATTCAATTTTGTGCGCGAAATGAAATATCGGTCCCCAAAACGTTCAGAATGGTGCAGAAGGCCTTTGGTGAGAAGTCGATATCAAGAGCAAGTGTTTTCGATTGGCACAAATTATTCAAAGAAGGCCGTGAACGCGTTGAAGATGAACCACATCAAAGAACCTCTCTCTGCCAAGAACCTCTGCTGATGAGCTGCCAACAAAATCAAAGAATTGGTGCTGCAAAATCGTCCATTGACTACCAGAGAGCTTGCTGATATTGTTGGAATTTCAAATGGGTCGTTCAACACCATTTTGAAGGACATTTTGTGCCTGAAAAAAGTCAAATGCCGATTGGTGCCAAAAACATTCAATTTTTTCGAAAAACATCGTCGCATGGAAGTCTGTGAAACGATGCTATATGACTATCAGGATAATGAAAAGGACCACCGTATTCGCCAGATTTAGCTTCGTGTGACTTCTGGATGTTCAGCGAACTCAAATGTCCACTTCGGGGAACCCATTTTGATTCGATTGAAGAGATAAAAGCCGAATCGAAGAGGGAACTGACGGCCATGCCGGAAAACGAGTATAAACAATGTTTTGAAAATTGGAAAAAGCGTTTGCATAGTTGCATTGCATCAGACGGGGATCATTTTGTTTGAGGGTAATGATTCAGATTTAGAAGAATAAATAATGATTTCAAAAGTTATAAATAAAGTCTTACTCATATTTATACACAGTAGTATGTTGATTGCATTATATTCTATATATCTGTATACGTTTAGAGATTACTAAAGGAAAGATTCAACATCACAATAACCAATAATTGTTGTATAGGTAATATTTTAGCACTTTATATACTAATAAAATAAAATATTATTCAATATTTATCATTAAGTATTATCGCTTTGATATTAATTTCACTAATTAATTCGATTTAATTACATAAAGAATTTAATGCGGTTTTCTGTCGCTTCTCTTCATTTCATTGTACGTAACTTATGTGTTTTTTTATATAGGTCGCGTGAGTCTTAATAATAAAAGTAATAATAAATCCCAATGATAATGATTAAAAGGTTATTTATATATATATATATATATATATACCTTAACATCAATAAGACCACGATGTTCCGTTTTAAATCCACCGAGTGCAACAAGTGCGTCATTCATTTCAGCTGTTATGTGTACTCTAAGTGCTTAGTATTTTACATAAATGTGGATCAATAAAGGTAAAAAAAATAATTATTATTATTGTGAATTGATGATGATTTAGTATAAAAAATATTCTGCGTATATTAACATAACAAAAAATACTCTGTATATTAAAAATAAAAGATAAACCAAAAAATCAAATCTTTATTTATACATATACCTTCACCGGTTGATTCCATTCGTGATGCTGTATTAACTGTATCACCGAATAAACAATATCGTGGCATTTTTGTTCCAACTATACCGGCAACAACGGGTCCTGTATGAACACCACATCTTATCTGTAATGTTTCCGATTTTCGACGTGGAATTTTAAATAAACTTGATGCATCCAACAGATCTAATGCCATTGTTGCAATTTCCGATATATGTTTATTACCTATCATTGAATTGTCCTTAAATTTTATTTTATTTTTTTTTTTATCTAATTTTCTATATATATAATTATTATTATTATATAATATATATTAGTTTTTTTTTAATCGATTTTACATGAATTATTATAAAAAAAAAAATACCATTTTTTACGGGTAATCCGGACGCAACCATATATGAATCACCAATTGTTTCAACTTTATAAACATCATAGCATTCAATACGTTCATCAAATACTTTATAAATTGAATTTAAAAATGTTACAACCTATAGGTGTGATAAAATAATTTAATTTGTATATTTGAATATAAAAAAATTCAACAAAAACTAACTTCTAATGGTGAACATTCAGCGGCAATTTCTGTAAAACCAACAATATCACTAAAATATATTGTAACAGCTTCATAATATTCAGCAGGTACCTTGAAATTAAAATTAAAATTACATTTTTCATAATTTTTCAGTGTTGTTTTGTATTTATTATTTATATGAAAACCTTTTGTGTTTGTTTCAATTGGGTTGCAACACTTGGCGGTAACATTTGAAATAATAATGTATCACTTTTACGTTTTTCCTTTTTCAATTCACGTGCTTTTTGTGCCAAATTAACAGCGTACATCTTTAATTTATAAATAATTAAATTATATTTCTTTTTGAATTTTGTTTAATTATGAATATTATTACTTGAATTGTTGAAGCGGCATTGCGTACAAGAAATATTATAATTGGTGATACCAATAAAACGACCACAAGTATGGCAATTCCAATAGCTTCACTATTACTGGCCTCTCGTAAATTTTGATAAACATCATTTCTGCGTTAATAATATAAAAAAAGAAAAACAAAAATTAATTTATATTGTATTCGATTAAATTCGATTTTAATTTATCATATAATCACCTAATTTGATGCCGTAATTCCCGTTGAATTTTACGTAATTCATCCAAATAAACACCCATTAAATCAAAATAACTTATAGCATCATAAACACTTGATGATCTACTTTGATTTGTTAATATCATATTACCCCTATTTAAAATATAAAAAAAAAAATTTAAAAAAATAAATTAAATTAAATTAAATCAATTTAATAATTTAATAAAATATAATGATAAATTACCAATTTTTTAAACTTCCATAATTTTCCATATTGAATGTTAAATTTTTATATAATATTTTTAATGTTGGCACATAATTCAATGATGCATTTAATAAATCTTTTCCCAATATATCATTTCGAATATACGAAATATACGATTCTTGAACCAATTTGCCACGTCCGAAATAGTTAATACCATGAACAGATGCAATACCAAAACATTCGATACTTTTTAATAGATTTTTAAAACCGACCAGATGACGCCAAACTCCACTATTATCCGTTTCTTTAATTTGTTTCGTAAGATGATCGAGTAGAGCTGCATTTATAGCCGTATACCAATGCATAACCTCTGATATGCTACTCTCTTCCGAGCTAATACGTTGGCTGTCATTGCCGAAAAAAAAAATACATATTAAATTAGTGCATCTATATTCAGATCAAATTAAATTGTTTATGAAATCGGCTTTAGTATATAGGTAGAATTTTTTTGAAACAACAAATGCCATAAATAACAAGAGCAGTGAATTAAAAATTTTGTTTTATATAAAACTTCACTGAAAACGAAACTTTTCCCTATTTCACTTTGGAATCTCTTCAATATTCTGATGAAATTCAAGTATTTTATTATTGGTATCTTTGACTTCAAAGTCCCCGCAAAAAGATAATTAATTTTTATCAAAATCCCAACCATCACATTGCAATTAATATTGAAGTTTTTTTGAAGCGAATTAAAGGTTAAAAACTTATTTCTATTCATTAGCGATTATCAATTTTTAACATTGTAATAATAGGAATAAGAATTAAATCAATTAAAAAACGTGTTATTGGTTTTTTTACAATCATACAATCATGAAATTATATTTATTATATTATATTATATAGTAAATGGAAAATTGTACATAAAATAAAATTCATTTTGTCACCCAAAATAAAAAATCAAATTAAACGCTTTACATATATATAAATTATATATTATATTTCGTACGTGACATAAATTTGAATTGGATAAATTGTTTAGATATACGATAAATATTATACGATTATTGACACAAATAACATAATTGGATTATTGTTATATGGCACTTTAATAAAGTAAACATTTTCAAATCAATTATAAAACAAATAAAGAAATTAATTAAAATTATTTTCAAATATAAAAAAGACAAATGAAGTTCTTCTGCTTTTCTATTTTTATGAATCACATATCTAAATTGTGTAATTTTATAGAATTGAAATATTTTACCGAAAATCATCCAGACGTCGTTGAAATTCCGACCGATTAAGCATAACTTGAATGCCATCTTCCAGTGATGATGTTGGTACAGTAATTTCAGCCCATGTTGACATATTATTTAATGCTTGATCGGTTATCGCAAATCTTTGTGTTAAATTTGATCTATGATAGGTAGGTAGAGATACAAAATTTTCATTAATGAAATTATTAATTAATAAAAAATTATTGTGTTTAATTTTTTGTTATTACCTTAATGTACTACCATTTGTAAATATAAAAAATGCCACTTCGGATCGTTCCAATTGTAAACGTGTTACAACTTTTCCTAAATCTGTAGCTTCTGTTACCTGCGTATATAGGAAAAGTGTAAAGTATGAAAAGTTTTGTTAAATATTTATTTATTGATTATTTATATATAATATTATATGATTTGGTTTCTTTTTACACTTTATTTTTTTAGTTATTACTAAATTATTTCATTTTGTTGTGTTTCTTTTTATTATCAGTCATTGGCCGAGCGTTAGAAACTGTGTATGTAGATGATGCAATTTTTCTTACAGTATACCATATGATAAGCAAAAACCATACGCGACGTTACATTACGAAAAATGGAAGAAGTTTCACAGACACTGAAAGAAATATCAGGAATGATTGAATTTCCAAATGATGCATAAAAAATGCAATTGGAGCAAAAAACTATGGATGTAATTCGAAAAATTCAAAATTTGGTAAATTGAATTTTCCGGAAAATTTTGTTTCTTTTCTAGTGCAATTAATACATTTTTAATCATATACCTTTCAGAATACCGTATATTGTTTGGATCGTCGCGATACAAATTTTCTCACGCTATGCCATATTGTATTATTATTTACAGTATATATTTATATAAATATTTAAACTTGTATAAATCTTATGATTGCAATTTATATAAATATATACTGTAAATAATATTCTATATATCTATATATATATATATAGTAAGAAAATCACATATCATATATAAAATAATTTCAATCGATATACTAAAGTTTTATGGTAAAGTTATTGAGATATTGTTTGTATAAATATTATTGAAAATGAAAATTTATTCCAATATCATCTTCATCATCATCATCATTGAAAATGAAACTTTATTTACTAGAATAATATTTAAAAAACATTTATAGATTTATTTGCCAAAAAAATAAAACATGATAAAAGGTCAATGATATTTATTTAATAATTGATTTGTAATTTTTATATTTCATTTGTTATGTGGAAAATATATTTGTATAATATACCATAAATGCTTGAATAAGTATTTTTGTATGCGTATTTAATGCCAAAAGATAAATAAACTGTTCTGTTTGTATTTATAAAAAGATGATTACTTTGAAAAATTATTATTATTATAAAACAATCCCTTCGAATATTTTAGTTATTTTTTGTATTCTAGGTAAATACTAAATATAATTACTTTGAATATATAATTTATATAAACATAGTATGGGTTTTATTTCGGGTTCAATGGATCAATTTTGGAGATTTTTTGCGATTTTTGTCTGATAAATGGACAATTTTGTGTTTTTTGTCTGATAAATAAAGGAACTGTATTTCACTATATTTGGCTTTTGATCTTTAATGTAATAAAATAATTAAATTGTTAAATAATTAATTTTATAATTAATACTCTGCACTTATACAATTGTATTATTATTTTTGGAGTTTTTTGATAATTAAATTTTTTTTTATACACCCGCACATTTTATTTGTTATTTTTAATTTTGGAGATTTTTTTTTTTGTTATAATTTGCTATATATAGATATAAGGTTTCTAAATTCAATTAATTTTCTATCATTTTGTATTTTTGACATGGTGATTCTGTTGATTCTGTTGAGTATTTGAAAAGTATTTGAAAAGCAAAAAAAAAAGAAAATTTTAACTATATAAAATCTTACTAAAGACATAAAATAAAATTTTGGTTATTTTCGGATTTGAATTTTCCCATACGATTGGTCGTACGCGGCATGGCTATTATTGGCGACACCGCATTAAAACAACAAAAAATTATGAAAACCATCAACAGAAAAGACTATGTTTTTTCGGAAGCTAAATTCAATATCGTCGGTTGTAAGGGAAAAGTTTATAATATTAATTAATATTCTGTATGGAAATTGCTTTATGATATATATATACAATTTTGTACGATAGTGAAAATTGAATTTCCAAATTATTTCGACAGGGATTAAATCTGTTATTGAAATTATCTATATGTTATTGAAAAGGACTCTATGTAAGTTATTTATTTTTTTTAGTGGAGATCTAAAAATAAACAATCGTATACCTGTTAAATAAATAAAATTATATTCAATAAGTTTTTGATTTTTATTAACATAAATTATTTCCCCGTTTCGAGATGAAAAGATTTGACAGTATCATCCTGTATATATATATTAGACAAACCAATATTCGTGTCTATATAAGTATATATATGATATATGTATATACATTTTTCGATAACAGAATCGTTTAATTTGGCAAGTAATGCGTAAATATACATTTTAGTATACGTTATATCGATTGACTGCCTATTTATAATAAAGTGATTTTGTATTCGAATATATTGAATATGTAAATATTTATATTTTTTAACAATATATAGAATATAGATAATAACATATATATTCAATGTTGTATATAGACTATAAACATAATGAATAAAATTGTCATTAATATAAATATATGCGTCTATCATCATATATATACATATAACATTTTTTTTTTAATTACATCAATATCTTTGTGGTTTTCGTATATACATATGAAAATAGCTATATATAGTTTATAAAACATATACGCAAACTTTTGCAAATGACATTTAATCAATTCACAACGAAATTATTATTGTAATTTCCACATAATCGATAAGAATTGAATATGTTTTTTTTATATATGATGAATATCAGTAGGTGATGAACGCCTTTACAAATAATACGTAATAACTCCAAATTTTTCTAAGTCGCAGAGATTAACTTTGTATGTTGAACCTTAAGGGAATTTTATGGCGCACAAAAGTTGCTTAGAAAAAAAAAATTTTATCCCGGAAAATTTTAAGAAAAATTAAATTGCTTTGAGCATTAATAACTCCAAAAGAGAAAGAGATAGCAAAAATTGTGTCCCGAGCAAAATTCAAGGTAATTCAATTACCTATACGTAGAGTATCTATTTTTGATTCTAGCTTGAACGGTTTGGAAATTATGAGTTAATAAGTGAACTCATGTTTTTCAGTGCGAACACAATTTTTGCAACACCCAGTTACAACTCGGTAAGAGTTGAAGTTAGACCCCCTCTCCCACAAAGATTTTTTGCTCGAAATAGTCCCAGGAACACGTGATATTCGGATTTGTGGGGTTGTACTGGAACACTCTGTATATAGATATAAAAGAAAGTGTTTAAAAATCAATGATTTGCTTTTCATCCCATATGAAAATATCCTTCTAAATTGTTTTTCGATTCATAGTCTGTTGATTTTAAATTGTTAAAAATATATAAATTGAAGAATAAATCCCAATGTACAGTTTATTTTGTATCTGAACAGGGGCTCAATTCTTGAATCACACGCAAGAGTTGCGTGCAGGCAAATACCATTTTTGAGTTTGAAAGTATACGAATAGCTATTCTTGAAATATTGAGTATAGTTTTTGCGTATGCTTTCACACGCATCTACTGAGTCTACTATTTTGTAAGCGCAAAGATATTTGCGTGTGATTTTATATAAAAAATGTATAGGAAAAATAAAAAAAAAATTATTTTCAATTTTTTTATAATTAAAAAATCGAAATTAAAAGAAAATTAATTATCAACATAGAGATATTAGAAATAATAGAGTATAATATCGTATTATTGAAAATATTACATAAAATAAAATATTATAATTTTTTTTTTTCTATATAGCGTATGTATTAATAATAACAAACTCTTCTCATTCTCGTGAGTGATTCATTAATTTTATTATATATTTTGTATTTTTCTTCATTTATACAACAAAAATGAGTGATTTCACAATATTTGAGTCTGAGGTGAATAAAATATGCGTGTGGTAATCAAGAATACAAAGTCGTATACGCAAAGTTGCGTATACGCTTCTCGGGCACACGCAAAGTTGCGTACACTAAATTTTGCGTCTGATTGAAGAATTGAGCCCCAGTTATAAATATTCGTCCATCAGCTTTTTTACCATATATCAAGTGTGATCAATATGTGATGAAAGAGTTTTGTATATATATATCAAGTATCAATCAATCAGATTAATTCATCTCTAAAGCATATATGTACTGAGAAAAACTAATGTTATCGTATATAACTTTTATTTTTATGTATATTGATTATCGAATACATATATTGATATAAAATTATTTATATTTTCACTTCTATATATACTGATATTTATAAAACTCGCTTTATATAATACTTTGATGGTAAATAAATTGTGTAAGTATCATCATATATAGAATTTATTGTTTAAACTTTTATATGTATATGGATCTTATGGTACAATTTAAAGGGTCATTTAATATAAAGGGTCATTAAATAAGTAAATTTTTTTTCATTAAAAAAACGATAAATTCGATAAAACTTCATAAAAAAAATCATTACTTTGTAAATCACCAAAAAAGTTATGGCATTTGGAGTTATGCCGTTCAATAAACAACAGATCTCTCAAAAATTAAAAACATAATCAACATATGTCATTGTATAATAATAGAATTATTTAAACGATAATTCACGATGTAAATAATGCTGTAAAATGAATTAATCTTATAAAAATAATTTAGAATCCAATATTTGATGACCCTTTTCGATTTGTTTTTTTTTTTTACCATATCGGTTCGGTAAAAACTTGTCAATATTTTATACGAGTATGTATGTTCTATATATACAACACAATTAATCATTGTAAAAACATGATGAAAATTTACACCTATACAAATGGGTGATCTTTTTATAGTTAATATTATATTATTGGTGTTATTTTACTGGGTGATTCATACAAAATTATGAATCAATTCTGTTAAAAAAAAAAATAAAGGATATGATTTAATGGGTAATTATTTTGGGTTTTACAAAAGTATATTTTACATATAATCCTGATAATTGTTTAAATGATTTTAGTTTACCTTAAAAGAGATACTATTTTTTTCATGCTTTAATATTTATATCTTTATAGATTAGTTTAATCACCATGTATATGAATGTATATATTATCATATTGGTCTATAAAATATCATAATTTTGTTCTAGATATTCTAAATATTATAGTATTTTCATAATATATTGATTAGATAAAGTTATATAGTTGTGTATACTTCATTAGCATTTTTATTTATGTATATTTATTTATGTTTCATATCAGTAAAACGAAAAAATAAATTGTTACACATTTAAACTAGATATAGATAAATTCTATATATATTATACTCTTCATAATTTCCCATATATAGTAAATTATTAAAATAAACATCAATTCAATGTTTGATCATATATATACAACAAAAAAAAACATTATCATTATTATTATATATAATTTATTATAGTTCGACATTTAATTAAAAACTTTAACGATTATAAATATATGTTATATAGATTGAGCAGAATGAACAGTCATTTCAATATAAAATATTTATATTATATATAGAATTATTTATAAATATATATATGTAATAATAATTTGTATGTTTTGTTTTTTTTAGGTTGTATAGGTAAATATAATAAAATATTATTATTACATGTGGTGAGATTCGTATATTTGGATTTATTGAATTTTCCCAAAGAGTTTCATATTTTCCCATTGCAGTTGAACGTACGCGGCTAATTAACGACACCGTAAAAAGCAACAAATTATGAAACCAACAACAGAAGGCTGTTGTATTATCATTATTATTATTACAATTCATCACGAAAAATTCATTTGTCTGTTAATTTCCATGAATTTGATATCAAAAATTAAAATGTAATGCTTCTAATGTTTGAAAATATAATTTGCAACAAAAATTGATAATTTTTCACGTTTATAATTTTTGAGAATTTAATTATCTATCGAACGCAGTTCTGAATATTATTCTAACTCAGCGGGTTTCCGGGTTACCGTACTTTCTCTTCAACCATTACATCATAAAATAAAATTTGTTTTTAACTTTAATTGGTAAAAATCATTTGAATTTTTAAGGGTGAAATTTCCATAAAATGGTAAATGGAATCGGATTTTAAGGGTGAATCGGAAGTAAAATAAACTCAATTTGCCGAATTTATAATAATATTTAGAGGGTTTCATACAAATAGTAGGATTAAATTTTTAATTTTTCATCATTATATATATTTTGACTACAGAATTTGTTCTATATAACTCCATTTAATGGGTAAATCAAATGTTTAGAGAATTTGATGATTATCTATCGAACGCATCTCTAAACATTATTCTAACTCAACAGGGGTTTTTCTACAATCCTTACGTAATAAAACAAAATATTTCTTTAATTGCCAAAAATTCAACCTCTAATACTTAAACTTAGTTGTAAGGATGACATTTCCATAAAATGGTATATTGAATTTTAAGTAAAATAAACTAAATTTTCCCATTTAACAATAATATTAAGGGGTATCCATACAAAAAAGATGGTTAATAATTGATAATTTTAAGGGTTTTTACTATATAAAATTTGTTCTTCAACCCCATTTGGTTAAAAACTTCCCTGGTAAGCGGAAGTTGTTGTAACTTAACGGGATCCCAAGTTATTGTATTTTTTCTACAACTCTTTACATAATAAAAACGATTTTTTTTTTGTTTTTAATTGATAAAAATCAGACTTTTATCATTTCAATTTTTAAGTTCCTTAAATCCTTTAAAGGTTATATACCTCAACATTTTCTTTATAAACAAGATCCTTATATATCAAGAAATATTTATTAAAATAACGATGAGAGTAAATAGAAAATCTCATTATTTTATCATATAATACGGTTGATTGATTTTATATGATTCTAATGATTTGTTAGATATAGAAACTTATTATTATTATTATTATAACTGTTTGCGTGTATATACAGATCAAAATAGGATTTATATATATATAATAGAAATATAATCTTAAAATCCCAAAAAATAAAAAGAAAAAAGGTCCATATCATTATTATTTAATATAAACTTTTTGTTATATGATATCTGATACGTAAACAATATATACAATAAAAAATATATCCACAAAAATATTCATATTAAAAACGTTTGTATTATTGTTTTATATATTCGTGACTTCGTCTATTCGCTATATAATAATACGCTATACAATATTTCTTTTGTTTATAAAATACAAATTATTTTACCTGTGATTCAACTTCTGAACTTTCCATTCGATAAATTAATATATCGTTCAATATAAAAGATGTTTGTACAATCAATGCTAATATTGGAATAAATGGCAGTATTATCATCTGTAAATAAATATAAATTGATAATGATAAATTTTTATTTGCGATTCTTCGTCGATATCGACGACCATAAATAGAAGATATATGTAGAGGGATATACATTTTCTAAATATAAAACATATAAGAAGAAAATGTAATAAAAAAAAAAGTATAATGCATTTGGTGTTTAGATGAAAATGAATAAATAAAATTAAGTGTATGTCTTTTTTTTTTTTTCATTTTGAATATATATACCATATTCAACTTATTTATTTCATATTATATATTTTGAACAATTTCAATTTCAATAGATAGAAAAGAGTAATAAAAATTTAATGTTTCATTATATATTTTATTTATATATTATTAGCATTTACACTTAAATGCAAATTATAATTTATTTTGTTTAATAAAATATATTTGCTATATTATTATTTTAAAGACCGCGTACATCGTTTATATGGTAACAAAAAAAAAAACAGTTGGATGTTTTTTTAAACAAAAAAATTATTCTTTTTTCTTTTATTTAAAAAATATTATTATATTAAAAGCTTATTATGCGATCCAGATGTATAATAACAACAAACCTGTAATAATTGTATACGTCGTCCTCTTTTTACAGCCGGATTTCTTGCTTCGGCACTACAACAATGTCCTTCAAAATCACCCGAAACATCTTCGGAACTCAATGAATTTACCGATGCTAAATCATTTTGTAAATGTGTTGAATTATTTGTATGACATTTACCATTCCACATTGTCTATAAATATAATCAAAAATATAAATGTAAATAAATTAGATGTATAAAAATAAAATGTCTAAAAACCAAAAAATTCAATTAAAATATATTCAGGCTTTTGTCGGATGGCGCCGAGTTAAAGCGTTAGAAAACTTTGTTAAAAAAAATACTACGGAATCATATTCTGTATACGGTTCTATATACATCATCGCATCGCATCGCATTCTGTATACGGTTCTATATACCATCATGTATAATTCAAAAGTGTAATTGTTGTCCGTTCATTGATTCGCAATTACTTTTCTTATATTGTTCTTATTAGCATCACATTTCAGATGGACATGTACAATGTACATACACTTTATTTAAACATTTTAATATATACACGCTCAATATATCGTTGAACGCGGCTAAACACCCCGCGTTGTTTAAATTTTCTATATATATGAATAATTATAAAATATATGCCAAAGAAAATTTTCATATAGGTCAATGTATTTTTTTTTCCTTTCTTATACTAAAACCAAGTTAATATAAATGGACACGATGTGAAAATATTTCAAATGAAAATATGTATATAAAAAAAAAACCACACACATCTATACTTCAAAAAAAAAAAAACATAAAAATAAAAATATCTTCAATTTAAATTACAAATTTTTATCACATTTATCCTGTTGTAGTATAAATATGTATAAATAAATAAAATAATAAACAGGATGATAATTTAATGATGCTGCTTATTTTAATATACAATTTATTATACTATAGCGTATTGCTGCTGAAGATGGTTGATGGAGATTTTAAGATAAAAAGATTATAAAAAAAATGTTGTCTGTCCGTTGGATAACTTATGAGTAATTTTCTTAATTGATGCGTTCAAAAAATTTACTTTTCCTCAAAGACAATCGAAAAATTTAGGTTAAATTTCGAAGATAAGTAAAATAGATGAGCAAGCAATAAATGAAATTCCATATAGCAATAAATGAAATTTTTTAATAAAATTCAGTGTTAATAATTTTTTTTCCCTATAAAAGATAATCAAAAATGTGAGTTCAAATTTGATGATGAGCAAAATTGATCATATGGTTAAAGGATTTTGTGGCCAAAAAACTGCTGAGGCAATTTTTTGTATTCATTATATGCTTTTGTTTGAAGTAATTGTTACGAAATACATTTAAATATGAATCACTTTGTTATAAATATATATTTTATATAATATTTAAATTATTTCCTATACATTTACGAGTATAAGCTCATCATATTCCTATATTTTATTCAGAAAATATATAATAAATATAATATAATATAATATACAAATAATAAACATACATATATAGTGTTTTTTTTTAAACTTTTCATTATATACAGTCTGATCATAACTTGGACAATTATTACAAATGTAATACCAAAGAAATTGAAAATGGACTCTCAAACGAAAAATTTCAATATAAACGTAAAATCTCTATTTTTAATCGAAATTATATATCGGAAAACTTTTATCGAAGAAAAACGAAAACATCACGTCATTCCAATGATTCGATAGATGCGAACTTGCCTTCAATTAGCGGTGCAGGTGTTAATAAAAAAGAATTGTATTTATATAAAAGAAAAAAAAATCATCCTGTATCCTGTATATTTAATATATTGTACAAAGACAATCATTATTATAAAATGCACTTATAGTTCCTATCCTATATATATGCATATACACTATAATATAAATATTTCCATGAATTCATTTACATTTTCACATCAATTTTCCTGTCACGCATGCAAAAATTGTATAAAAAATAAATAAATTATGAATAATTTTTATACACACTCATAGCGAGAGATCCTCAATATATATATATAAAATAAAAGTGCATATAATATCTGAATATATGTAGACTTTCAATTTATACAACGAATATTAACAACATTCGTGTATATATAATTTACATTATTTATAATATATAGTAAACTTATTATACATGCACCTTAATATATATTCATGTTGTTATATATATTATAAATTGCACATATATGATAATATATTAAAAAAATTGTGGGTGTTAAAGTTTTTTGAATTATATACGATGAGGAAAAACATATAAAAAGGATATACATGAAATGTAATGAAATTATAGTTGCGTTCATACGGAAAATATGTTTTCAATTTTAACCAATAAAAAAAACCTAAAATCGTATCAGTAATTTTGATAAAATTCCCGAAAATGCGTACAGATTTTAATTATTTTCCTTTTTATTATCATTATAATGATTCTGTATTCTCTGTCCATATTATAAATAATCAACACAATATTTGATTTAAAAATTATCAAGAGAATAATAATCATATAATATAGTATTTTTTTATTATAGTTATATACATATAAATAAAGTTAAAATTACATAAAAAAAAAAATACTATAAATTATTGTCATTCCCTTTGGAATATTATTTTATTTTATATACATAAACATAAAATAAGATAAGTATATTTATATGAAAAGAATTAGAGTATCTACCATATATATTTGAAATGTTTCATTAACCATAATTGGTAAACAAAATTAAAATCATCTTTATCATATACAATATAAAAATTATATATTATTATAAATTGTATATGTATTTTAAAATTATGTACATATCATAAATATATTGTATAATATACATTCTTAAAATATATGGGGCGAATTTTTCTATATATATTTTTTATGACCTAAATATTTTTCAATAAATTAATTTTTCTTCATAAATATAAATAAATAATATAATATATAATAATAAAATGCAAAAATAAATACATTCTCATTTATATATTTATAATAATATTTTAATTTTTTTTTTTTACCATATAAATATCAAGCAAATTTAATAAGCAAATTTTGAAAAATAAATAAACTTAATTGTTATTGAAATAAAATTTTTTCTGATTTACTAAAAAATCAATTTAATTGTCATAATAAAATGTAATATAAAATGCGCCATATATAAAAAATGATATGAAAAGCAGAGGATTAAATAATAATAAAATAAATTCTATAAATATATAGAAGAGGATATTTATGACCACACGACGAAAATATTAGCAATGAAAAGTGTTGGGGATAGAAAATTAAATTGTCCTTGTTTTTCCTAATTCATATATGACTCGAAAAAGTAATTCTATTTTTTGGATAAAAAAATATACAAGATAGTATTTTTAAAATAGATAAAAAATTTCTATTACATTTCACTTCAAAATCCGAAAAAAATATCAGGAATTTCCCAAAATGTAAACGCCTTAACGATGATTGCGGTTTTAGCGTCCAACAAACAATCTTCTATTGTTGTTTTCATAATTCATGGGTTTTTTTTTGATTTTTCATGCTAAGAATTCATTTTTATTAAATTTTTTTAAGGTAATTCTCATGATGATTCCAAACCATCTGCATATGATCCGTCCGTACCAGAGAATGCTTATATGTATTTAAATAAGTATATAAAATGTTATTACCAGTCGATTTATCATGTAGGTTGGAAGTTATAAAGCGATAGTTTTTAAGATGATTATCTATAGGAAAAACACCAAATGAAGGAAAAACACCGAAATATATTTATAGGATTTGACAATGAGTTATTGTATAGAGTATAATATCCTGAAAATGGTTTACGATAAAATTTAACAAATCTGTCGAACTTAAAAGGTATACGGAATTATTCAAAAATTGTCATCAGTCCGATTCAATTATTTTTTGGAATCAGAAAATTAAGAAACTTTCAAATTTCTACTAAATTGCTGCTTAATCAGCTTAAATATTCTTAAATTCGCCAAAACGGTGAACCTATCCTTCAGCTATATAACATACCAAAATTTTAAGTCGCTAGAGCATTATGGAAAGTTTAAAAAAAATTCCATTTTCCTGCATCCTGCAAAAAACTAAAATTTCATTTTTCATGCAAAGCGAAATGATAAAAAAAAATTCTAAAAGTTAATAATAAAAATTTTTTCATTTTATTTTTGTGTTTTTTTGGTGCAAAAAATCCAATTTAATATAATTTCTAATGATTCCAAAGGATCTGTCCCAAGGTGTTTGTTCAGTAACTTAAATCGTTATAAAATTTTATTATCAATTCATATATCATATACGTTATGGAATTTAAAAAAAAAGCATATGTTTTAATGTCAGGATTATCTATGAAAAAGAACATATTTATGATGACATATTTATTGGATTAGAAAATGAGTTATTTGGGAAAATCTATATAGTTAACTGATGTAGGGATAGAAAATAACCAAACCTTCGAAATTTGAAATAAATAAAAAATAAAGTAGAAATTATTGCTAGTCAGGTTAATTGATCTTTCGGATTAAAAAACAGCTATAATAATCTGAAACTTATCAACCTATGTATATGAGCTATATAAACTACTAAAACACCAGCATCACAGAGGGTATATTCATATTAATCCCATTTTTCTGTATCCTGATTTGGGAAAAAACTAAAGCATGTTTTAATTTTTCATAATAATAAATTTCATATATAAAAAATTCCACTGTAAATATATCGTGAAAATCGTTAAAAATCTTTGGAAAATTATTTTCAATTCTGAATCAATGGAAATCGAATAACCGAATATTATAGATGAAGAAGATCATTTTCAATATGATAATTTGTAATAAATCTCTTCTGTAAAATTTTCAAAATATTTGGTAAATTTAATCGAATTTAGTATTTTTTCCCCAAATTCCCGTCAATTTTTTTGTAAACTTAGAATATTATAAGCAATCGATCTCGATATGTTATTTCCTGTGGGAATTTATACCTATATAGATAAATATTTTAAATGAAAAGACAAATTTTATAATTAAATTGTGAATATTTCTAACATATATACTACAATAGTTTTTATTTTTAATTGAATTATTATGCAAGGATCATGTGCAAGGATCATGCAATTTTGTACATATTTTTTTAATATTCCATAAAATAATATAATATAATATAAAATATAAACTCTTAAAGAAATACACATTCACTTCCGAATCTAATCAAAAAAAAAAAAGATACAAAGCTGATTTTCTCTTTGATATTATAATGATTAATATTCAAAATTAATTCTATATACTTATTACAATTCTTAAACAATCCAAAAGTGGACAAATAAATATGTTAAATACAAAACAGAAGTATTTTTTTTTTCTGGTAGTATATCATATATACATAATTTATTTACAATCATTAATTTATATACATAAAAATCAACTCACTTTTACCCTTTATTATTTCTTTATGTACCATACAATCAAATTTCATTTTTTTTTTTTTTGGTTTTTATCCATTTTAATGAAATCTTATACTTTTATATTTCCAATACTGATTGCGGCGCCAACCCGAATGAATATAATGTATAATATTCCAATTCCAAATATATAATATAATAATAATAACAACAATAATGGATTTTCCAAATGTTGTCATATATATTATATATATATAAGTTATATTATATCTCCGATATATGGATCTATCTATTCTATATAGAATATTATTGTTTATTTATTCATAAAGTTTTGTTTTATGTATTTCCTTGGAAAATGATACATAAAAACAACAGCGAATATAACATAATTTTTCATATAAATTTATTTTCATAATTTTTATATATGAATTCAATGATCAGGTATACATAATAAGATTTATGTATCTAAAAATATATTGACATTGGAAAAAAGGTACATATATAAAAGTTGTTTATATACAGAAAGCGTCTTATATAAAATAGTTCCTATATATACCATATATCATGCAAAAGAATTGAATATAAAATGTTTATGTGAAGAGCTCTTATATATAATAAGAATAAAAAATATGATAAGAAGATGCAATTTTATTTTTTTTTTGTTTGTTTGCACTTAAATACATATACATTTTTATATAAGCCAAACGATTATAAGATTAACAAAACAAATATATTGATTGATTTTTATATAAAGTATAATATATAGGTTTTTTATATATAATCATAATATAAAGTTTGTAAAATCGGTAAACTGTCAGTTTTTTTTTTTTTTAAAAGTAAATATTAAATGATTTATTCGGTTTATTTTTTTTTTTTATAAAATATATTCATCATATAAAAATATATAATTTGGTGAATGATTGATTTAATTTTTTTGTTATAAAAAATAAATGGTAATCTAAAAGTAATTATCTCAAAATAGAGGTTTTGAATGAAATTCATTTTGAAATGATAAAAAATTAATTGAAAAGGTCATAGCTATGGGAAATTGTTAGCCAAATTTCCAAAAAGATAGGATTTTCTTCACAACAGCGCACATTTCTATAATTATAGATAATTTATAAAATTTAATCGTGGTCCGATTTTAAATATTTCCGAAATGTGGGTTTCTCTTAAATTTACGGTTTTTTCATTGCATAAATTAAAAATTCAATAAACCGCACTCGGGCGAATTTCAAATTTTCTTCCATAAAATATCAAAAAAATTGATTAAATTTTTAAATTATATGACGGAAAATGAAAATTGGAGAAAATCCATTCCTGTAATTGGAAAATTTTTAACTTTAAAAGAATTGAATTTTCCGGAAAATTTTGTTTGAATAAATTTTTGTTTGTTTAGAGTTTATTTGCTTTTATATAGGCACGTGCCTTTCGAAATATCCTTTTCGTAATATGGCAACAAAATTTTCAGCTCCGCCAAATGCATAAGGTATCTTTATTTTAATAAATTAAATGAATCATATCTATCTATATATATATATATATATTGGGTCAATAAATCCGTTTAAAATTGTTACTGAAGGGATTCGTATTCGTATAAGTCATCAAGAGTTTTTCCTATTCTTTAGTATAATATAAAGTCAGCAAATTTTTTTACCGCTTATTATATAGTATATGATAGTTATATGATTATTATATATGCATGCCATATATAATTATTATTTATATCATTACATTTTAGTTCACATCGCAGGCATCATGTTGAGTTAAAATATGTATATACAATACAATACAATATAATACAATGGATCAAATGCAACAAGTTTAATATTTCTATTATCATTATTAATATATATATATATATATGATTTTTTTTTATTTATATATATGTTATATGATTTTATCTATCTCGACTGTATCTGCAATAAAACACAAACTATGTATATAGTTGATAAAAATGTGTATCATTTATATATGATAATAAAGTACACGTGCTGTTTGATATAAAAACTATTATATAAATTTATACTATTTTACTATCATTTATACTTCATATGGGGTATATAATAATATATATATATATATATTAATAAAGATATTTATGGTAAGTTTATAATCTCATAGATGATATGCATTCGTATTTCAAATATAATAAACCTCGAAACCTCAATAGGTTTCTGCGAAAATATATCCAAAAAATAAACTGTATATGGATGCGTTTATTTATATTCAAGGTTTATGCGGACAGGGACAAAAAACTATTAAATTAAATAACGCTAAATTATTGATATTGATATTAGATTGAATTTTATGCAATTTTTTTTTTTTTTTAGTTTCAATTTAAGAAATGTATTTAATCTATTTGTTTATGTTCTAATTGACCTAAATAAAAGAACGGTGTTCTATAAGCATCCGAGTTTTAATTGATTGCGCCTCATGTGAAATGTTCATAAATAGTTATTTTTCAGATAAAAATGTTACGAGTAATTCTAACGAATCAATAAACGTTTTATGTTGGCGCCCATAAAAGTAATCTTTAACATTTAATTATATTAATAATAATCATTTCCATTGAATTATTCAATATGATGATGAGATACTGGGAAATTTTTTGTTTTTAGATAATATATATACATAAATATAAATGATATAATATCGACATATGTCAGAATAAATTAAGCAGCGTATAGATAATTTAATAATGTTAAAAAATATTTAAAGTTATGCAATGTGATTTTTAATTAAAATTGGTCAATAATTTATATAATATAAAATATTCAATTAACATCATTTTATATATTGTTTTATGTGTTATTGTGCATAATTTTTATCCATCATTTAATATAATAATTGTTTACTTAATTTTATTGATATACATAAATGCGAATTCATGATGATAACAATTTTAAAATGTGAGCGTATTAAAATGATAAATTATTTATATATAGTTTAATGTAGATATAAAAAAAATAATTATATTATTTAAATTCTACTAAAACACTGCTTTAGAATATAAAATCGATATCTTTTATTTCATTTTTTTTTTTTGTCATTATAAAAATTAAATATAGGTATTTAAGGAATGAATACACATTTTAAAATTGGAAATTTATATCTAAAAATATTTTGAAAAAACATATATACGATTAGAAACATAAATTTTTTCCCATATTTATTTTTTATAGAATTTTCTTTAAATCCGCAAAATGATTTATCTTTAAACCTGATCTCTGTAAGATTTTGAGTGAAAAAAATGGATTTTTTGAAAGATCTTTAAATACCTTGGACAAGACCCTCGATTTGGGTGTTTATCTTGATGTTAAATTAACTTTAAAATTTCATATTGATTAGGTGATAAATAGGGCTAATTCGGTATTGGGATTCATTGTTCGCACTGCTAGGGAATTTACTGATCCGTATTGTCTCCGGACATTATTTTATGCTATTGTTCGTTCCATTTTGGAATATGCATGTCCGATGTGGTCACCTTATTATTCTAATGCAATAGGCAGATTAGAATCAATCCAAAGAAGATTCCTTAGATTCTCTCTAAGGTCTCTTCCTTGGTCCGATTCAAATGCTTTGCCCTGTTATACTAATAGATTGGCACTATTAAACCTGCCTACGCTTGAAGAGCATAGACAGTTTATTGGCTTATCTTTTACTTGTCGATTGATTAATAATACTGTCGACTGTACAGCATTATTGCATAAATTGAATTTTAAAATAAACTTTCGGTGTCTAGGTTCAATTGAATTCTTTAAAATTGATGGTCATCATACCAATTACTGCCGTTTTAATCCCCTTGATGTTTTACTTTCATCTTATAACTCTTATCATAGTGATTTTTTACTTAATAATAACGTATAAATTCTCATGAACCACTTCTCATACTTCCGGCTTCCATTGCATTTTATTTATTTTTTTGTATCATTAGTATTTAATGGTTTTTGAAATAAATAAATAAATAAGTATGATTTTTCTATGTATATAAATTAAATGCCTAATTATAATATAGAATTTTAATTGAAACCCTGAATTTTTTAAAGAACCGAAATCAATATATTTTCAATAAAAAATGCTTGTTGACTGTTGCCTATATAAAAACATTCAAACCGTCACTGTGGATTAACGCGAAACAAATAATTTCCATTTAAACTTAAAAAATTTTATCTGCTACGGAAAAAAGTTTATTTGGATAATTTCTTAATAAAATATTATTTGTAACACTCGAAACAGTAAACAACATATAAAGAACAACTATATTTATATAACTATATATATATAATAATTATTAAAACTATAATTTAAATGTTTTTAAAGTATAATTACGAGTATATAAGAAATATTATTTTTTTAGTTATTGAATACAAATAAAAAAGGAAAAGTTTTTTTTATTTTTTTATTTTATAAATGAATTTATAAAATAAACTTTTCTTTCAATTGAATTACAACACTTCTTATTATGTATGAGATACACATAATATATATATATTTAATCAATTAGCAAATAACGAAAAAATAATAATAATTGAAATCTTACCTTGTACTTTATATACATTATTATATTTGTAGTAAAAAGAATTTTATTCTTATAATAACGAAATAAAAAATCGAAAATTTATTATTATTATTATTCTGTCACAATAAAATATACAAAAAAAAAAAAAAACGAAATTAAAATTCCATATATTTAAAATTATTTTAATTTTAAAAGTGATTTTAATATATATAAATGATTTAAAGTTATATAAAAAAAAATTGTTGTTAAGTAGACGGTAAATGAAAAGATACTAATTTTACTAAAAAAAAACATCTTTTATTTTACATTTTTTTTTTATTTAAAAGAGACATATTAAAAATTATTATTTGCTAATTGAATATACATTTTTATTTTTTTTTTTAAAAAAAGGTGATGTCTCTAAAATTCACGTTTTGTATAAAAAATTGTTTAAAAATAAAGGGTTATTGTATATATACAAAAATATTATTATTTGAATTTATGCAAACTTTATAACCTTAACCTTAATAGAATTTATATAATCGCAATATGGTGATAAACAAAAGATAAGATAGGTAAAACGGAAAGAAATTATAGTTAAAGTTAAAGGAATTCCAATTCTGCAATTCCAATTACTGCAATTCCAATCTATAATTAACTTAATGATTCATAAATTTATATATTATTATAGTGGCATTATTTTAATATGTATATTATATTTTCATATATCATTATATCATCATTATATTTTAAGTTATATGAATTATAATTGACATATATATATTTATAAGATATTTACTATCTGATATTTACACTTTAATTAGACCATTTTTGTTCAATGAAAATAAAAATGTCTATATTTTTTTTTTATTTCTTCAAAAAGTTATAATCTTTTTTTTTCATATATGATTTTAAAGGTTTAAAACTTTAATATGCGAATGATTTATTAAATATACCTATATATTTTTATGTTCGCGTTTTGCTGTTCTAATTTAAATTGTATATACAATATATACGTATATACTTATTTTTATAATAAATATTGTGATGTTATAAATTCATTTTCATTTTATCATATAAAAGTTTTCATGAAGTTTTAACCAAATTCTTATATCTATTATGTATATAGTGTTTAAAATCGAACAGATTTGTATATCGGAAATTATTATATTAATTGAAATTATATACCATGATTAATTGCTTACGCTTAAATGCCATCGAGTTTGTTACACGGATAAATACGTACTTATACTGACCCATTAGTTAAGCTAATATACTCCTGATTACATATTGCTATTAAAAGTTACGCCAATTCTTTGTTTCTGGGAGGTCAGTCGAAGCAGCGAAGTTAATAAAATAAATTAAAAAAATGTACATGGGTTTAATACTTTTTGTTCTTCTTACCATGTCCAAGTTCACAGATGTCCAAGTAGGACCGTAATAAAAATTCTTTATTATTTTATGTAAAATGTATAAATAAATTGGGATGTTGATTGGTCTGATATATGTAATAAAGTTCGTTTTAGTTTTTTATTTAGAAAACGTAGAACGATCCTAAGCTAATTTTCTACCAATTTCTAACTTTTCTTTCCGTAATATCGCGAAATCTATAATAAATACAATACGATAACAATCGATATATTTTGTGTCTGAATGAGTTTATTATAGTTTTTAACACAATTTTCCATTGAATCTTATACATATAACTATATATACCTTATTTACCTTACCGAAGGCTAAGATTACTTGCAAAATTAAAGGATCGGTCTACGACTAGTTTGCTATTTAATCCAGATCTGAAATTTTTTGTGTACATATCCAAAATATGTATATTTTGTAATAAAAAAAAAAAAGGCAGCGGAATTAATTTGAAAGTTATTGAAATGCAAATAAATATTCATTCAAAATATATTTATTTAATATTTAATTCTTGGATTTTCAAAAATCTTGGATGTTACGAAAAATTTACTCTTTTTACAAGTTAGGAATTATTTGATCAAAAAAGGTAAGATTTTTTATTGAAATAATTCAATTTTTGGGTTTGTTGTTTAAATTCTTCTATTTGTTTTTCAAACAATATATGAAAAGAATAATATTATTTTTTATGGTGCTTATTTTATTCATTCATTCATTCATTCATTGATGTATAGTTTTGAAATTTAAATCTCCAATTTAAATTAAAACGTTCTTTCTTTTGCCATTGCAAACGATTATTCAAAGTTATATTTTTGAAAAACACTTAATTTGTTTTTAAAAAAAACTCTGTCTGTGGGAGCTTCCATGCATTTTTTTCCTTTTTCCTTATTTTTTGCTAAACCGAAAGTTTATTATATATGCCTTTGCAAAACCAATATAATCTATATATATATAGAGAATTAGAGGTGGTATTTTACCCTCAAAACCTCTAAAATATATTAATATATTAAATTTTTAAACAATAAATAAAAGTTACTTCAATTTAATTAAAAAAAAAATTATATACAATATGAATTAGTAGAGCATCTGCAGATGATTTGGGTATTTAAGGAAGTTTTTAGTTTATTTATATAATAATGTATATTGTAATATAATGTATTTATTATCATACCGGAATTGAAAAATGAACAAAATTGACATAATCAAAATATTCAGACGGATAGACACGGAAAAAAATTGTATACAATATATATATACAAAATAATAAAAATATGTTTGTATAATATATTTGCATATATAGAGTTAAGAATATAGAAAAAATTTTTTTTTCTGTTAAATTCATCCCCATTGTTATTATGAAAAAAAAAAAAAAATTATATACAAATATTTTAATGTACTTATATTCAAATCAGTCAAATGTGAAAATAAATCGCATTCAAAATTGTAGTATAAAATTTATTTAAATACATATTTTTAAGTGGCTCTTCGCACAATTCAAATACCGTTTTTTTGTAATAATTTTATGAAAATTTACGGAATATTAACAAAAGGTTTTTCAAAAAATGGTTGAAAAAATTATTCAAATATTCCAAAATTTAATTTAAAAATATCCAACCAAGTGGTACTAAATTATTTTTGAATATTTTGAATATATATTTTTGGATATTTGAAAATGTTAAAATTGCTGTAAAACAAATTATTATAAATATTGCATTGATATTTTAAAATTTTTGTATCCTACATATTCATGATTTTTTTTTTTTTAACATTAACACTTATTTTATATATTTTTTTTTTGTTGAATCGATGGAAGAATTAATAAAATATAATAAATTTTTTGCTATACAACCAAAAACAATCTGGTTTTAGCGTCCAACAACAGCCTTCTGTTGTTAGTTTCTTAATTTGTGTCTTTTACGATGTCGGTAATTAGCCGTACGACCAACCAGCCAGCGGAAAATACAACTCTGTGTTAAAATTCAAATTCGAAAAATAACCGAAAACACAAAACATATTTTATGCATTCAGTAGGATTCGTCGAATCCAGACCCCAAAATTTCGTTAGAATTTTAGAATTTTAGATTGGCATTTTTAACATTTACACCACACCACAGTGTTATGGGAGAAATATAAAATAATTTTTTTTTTAAGTATAAACACCATTATAAGGTAATATAATTAATTTATTTAACAGCAACGTCTCGTGAAAATTTTGATCTATAGCAGATGTCGAAATAAGTGATGGGATATTTCGGAAGTAGGCAATTATTAGGTAATTTATTTTTTATTCTATTAACAAATAAAATGCTAAATATTTTTGTTTTTTTGAGTTAATTTACATATTTTTATAGTTCAATTTTAATCCAAAAAATCTACTTGGGGGAATGTTTTTTTTTTCTAACAGATGAAGAAAATACAAAAAAATTATCTTTTCTAACTATACAAATTAAATCCGCATCCATTCAGAAAATACAAGAAGAACATATTAAAAGATAATTCTCATTAATTTATCGTCGAAATATTAAGAAGATTAGTAAGTAAAAATATTAATTTAACAAATTTCATATTGAACGCGATCAAAGATTTGTTTTAAACAACTTCGGAACATTTTTGTTTTATAAATTATAGAAACTAAAAGCTTAATTTATAAAAAAAAATCATTTTCATAAATAAAAATAATAAATAAACGATTTATATAAAAACATCCAAAATAAATCAATTAATTTTTTATCTCCCATTGGGTTTATATTATTAATTTTTCATTAAATAAAAAAACCATTTATTTATTTATTTATTTATTGTGTTGACATCCAAATTAAATAAACATATATCTATAATAAGTAAAAGCGATTGTTTGTTTTTCATTATTTATTATAAATATATGCGTGTGTTATATATATATAATTATATATACTTACAATATGAAAATTATTGTAAAATTTTTTAACATAAACTTTTTCCAAAAATATACAAACAATAATTAAGATGCGATAATATCCAACCAACCACCCACTCAATCACTTCACTAAATATATATATTTGATGAAAACAAATTAGTGATAAGAACGTGTTATTATTTAATTTTATTAATTTCACTATAATTTTTGAATTTTTTTGATATTAAAATTAATTTTTTTTTTGTATTATACGCACAAAATTTTAATTATTAAACTTATGTTTTTTTTAAAAAACTTTTTACGTTACTTTTGGCACACGATTTATAGTAGATATAATAATAAACTTTGATTTTTTTTTTTTATTTAATTTGTCATAAATTTTTTATTGTCACATAAAAAGTTAATCGTTCATGAATTTTCCGCGCCGTTTTTCACAATTTTATTATTTTTTTTCTTTTGCGTATCCTAGCTGTTTTCATTCATACATATAAATATATACGATTCAATTATATAATATATATATATATAAATACTTATATGCGACTGCTATCATAGAATAGAAAATACCGAATGGTATAAGGAAAATATGTATATTGGTTTAACCATTTCTTTATACATATACATATCTAGCATATAGCTATATATATATATATATATATGTATAAATGCGGATGGATGGATATATTTTCGTCAACCATAGATTTATTTATATATACGATCGCATATAGTATAATATCATTCGCATATATAACACTTGTTTTATGTATCGTCGTCATTCATACATATATACCATAGTTTGTAAATAATAAATAAATATACAACATAAACTTTATATATAATACATATAGAGATTGATAAATTTATTTTTTGTATATTATATACTCTATAAAAAAAAATTGCTACTCGTCTTCATTTTATCGATATGTATGTATATATATATAAAAAGTGTATAGATTTTTCACATAATTTTTCATTTGGAAAACTGCTCTAGAAAATATAAAAACAATGTATAACTTAAAAACTAAATAAATATACATATTATTTTATCGATATTTATTATTATACATATCATTTTTTTTTTATTAATATGCATGTACTATCGCCACACTATAATATGAATAAAAAAAAAAAATAATATTATACAATTTTTATTATATATACAAATAAATAAATAACGAAGCAATAATAATAATGATGATGATGATGATGGTCATGATGATATACAAATTATATTTAAAGATATATGTCGAAGAAGATAAATTGTTGAACAATAACAAAAATTGAAAACAAAAAAAAAATTGAAGACAAAAAAGTTCAATATGCTAGTGCTTATATTGTATATTTTATTATATATATGCATATGTAAAAAAAGCATTAACAATGTTTTTTTTTTGTGTTTTATTGGTAAACAATCAGATTTTTTTTAACATTTATGATAATTATATTTGGTTTTGTAATCTATAACCGTGCCAGCCAATACATATAATTAGTGAATCTATGAATGTGTCTAAAATTGTTAGTATAGATATATATATATATATATAACAATAATGCAAATCTATACGTAAATAAATATATAAATAAATCTTTTGTAAATTGTTATATATAATATATAAAAAAGATAGTTATTTTAACATTTCATTTTTAATTTGTATAAGAGTTTTTCAATTCTTTTTTATTGGGAGTATCCATTAATTCGTGCGGTTTTCTAAGAGTGGCCGTTACTAGTATTATTTCGCGTCGTGTTCATCCGTGACTATATTCATTTGAAAGCTACTGTCATTTGATTGATTGAAGCGTAAACAACATTTTTTTCTATTCATTGGAGCATGTTGCTAACTTTGTGACAGAAAAAGTGTTTTTGCGGGGAGTTTTTCTTCATCTTCACTTTAACACGAAGAAAAGTGCGACCGAAAGTCATCGTATTTTAGTAGAGGTTTATGGTGGCCATGCTCTAGTTGAAAGAACGTGCCAGAAGCAGTGGTTTTCACGGTTAAAAAGTGGAGATTTCAACTTAGAAGACGATGAACGACCCGGACAGCCAAAAAGATGATGAAGATGAAGAAGAATTGGAGGCATTGCTTAATGAAGATGCGTGCCAAACGCAACAAGATCATTGGGAGTAGATGGAAGTAACCATTTCCAGACGTTTAAAAGCATCGGGCGATTCATCCAAAAGCTTGGAAATTGGGTGGGTGCTGTATGAATTAAAACCAAGAGATATCGAACACGCCGATGCTACATGTCGGAAATGTTGCTTCAACGCCACAAAAATAAGTCATTTTTGCATCGGATTGTCACTGGTGATGAAAAATGGATTCATTACGATATAACTCCAAGCGTAGCAAGATATCGTATGTGAAGCCCGGCCAACCATCAACATCTACGGCAAAGCCGAATATCCATGGTGCTGTGTATTTGGTGGTATCAGAAGGGTGTGTTGTATTATAAGCTATTGAAATCGGGTCAGACGATCAAAGGGTCAGACCTCTACCGAACACAATTAATTCGTTTGAAGTGAGTGATTGCGGAAAAACGACCAGAATATGCAACCGCAGACACGAATCCATAATTTTCCATCATGACAACGCTCGGCCACATTTAAAAGTTTCAAGACCGGTTCAAAACTATTTGGAAAACAGTGGTTGCGGGAAACAGTTCTACCTCACCCGCATTTTAGCCCAGACATATTCCCTACTGATTATACTACTTGTTCAGATCAATGCAGAATGCCCTCACCGGTTACGCTACGCTTCACTTCAGAATAGGGTATCAAAAATTAGCTCAATTCGTTCTTCACCACCAATCCGCGGACACCAAGTTCTTTTGGGATGGAATCGACAAACTGAATCCAGAAAGATGGGCAAATGTTGTAGCTTCCAATGGATAATACTTTGATCATTGAATGTATAACCATTGTTTCACAATAAATCCTTAATTTTTGAGAAAAAAAAAACCCATGAATTAATGCATACTCCCAATAATAATTTATAATTAAATCATAAAATCGTACAAAAAAAAAATGTGACATTTATTATCGCGCTCTGTACGATAATAATATAATTAAAATCATTTTTTTATTTATTTATAATAATTAAAAAAATAAATAAAATTTGAGTTTGTTTTTTTTTTTGCTTTATTTGTTTCTTGGACAGATATATTAAAATATAATATATAATATATAGAAATATTATAATAATGAATGTTAATGAATTTACAATAATGAAGAATGAGATATTAAAAAAAAACGCACACAAATTCAAGTATATGGCGAATTTATGATATATTTTATATATATTTAGAAATAGTTTTGTTTGACGACGATTTTCAAATATATTATTTTTTTAATTCAATTAACTATCTGAACTTATGGAGCGATATACGAATGAGAAAGGTACAAATTCAAATTAAAAAATCAATGGGCGGAGTTTTGAAAATAAAATAAAAGATTAAGAAATTGATGTTGATATTTTGCGAAAACCAATTTAGATAGCATTTAACATTTAATACAATTATCACATTTATTAAAATTTACATTTAATTTATTATATTTGTATTTAATCGTCGTCGATCGTTTTTTTAGATTTTTATTATAGATAAATTTATCCAATAAATTAAAAACATAAAATAAATACGTATTATTTCGTTTGAATTTTTTTTATAATTATAGATCAAAATTAATATAATGCGAAATGGAAATAAAATGCGAAAAAACAAAATAATGTAAATTTATTAATATATAGTTAATTATATAATCAATTTTCCAATTAATTAACAATATATAGATATTTTTAACACTTATATATTATTATGAAAATATATATAAGTTGTGTATATACGCGGTTTGAAAATTTGTAACTATTTTTGTAACATATATATATTGAAATAACAAAAGAAAAAAAAAACACTTTCAAATGTATATAATAAATTGAATTATTAATTATTATAATTAATAAGAATTAATACACGCACGGTCTATCATTACTCAATTCAGCGCGTGACGTGTGTGTGAGGAGTTTCAACCACATTCGAACTCTTTATGGAGTTTTTTAAACCCCAATTAACAAAAATTATTAAAATTTCAAAGAAACCCACAATTAATTAAAAATACAGTGTACAGGGTGTGTTATGGGACCGTAACAAAAATAAAAACCCCTTTTATCAGATAGGCAAAAAAACATTCTTAAAGTTTAAAGATTTTGTGAATTAAAATTAAACTATATATAGAATTATAAGAATATGTAAATTAACCCAAATATTATTTTTCCGGGAATCTAAATTTTCGCACAGAGTTACATATTTTCCACTGTGATTGATCGTATGGCTATAATTCACAACATCGTCACGTTGGTTGGGTACTAAAAACAACTCTAATATAATATATATTAGCTTTTTATTTGTTACAAGCACTTACAAGAAAAGTTCTTATAAACTATATTCAAAGAATTTATATTCACTGATAAGAAACAATTTGTGGTTAATTTACCCGCCCCCACAGAAAGACGAAACGACTTTTCTCTTATTGTCTGATGATGAAAAATATGAATCCTAAATCTTGAATCTTCACTACACACTACTTCACTTCACTACAAAATTATATAATAAATCTTGTCTTGTAATATAAAGTTTCAGTACACGGAATAGAAACAAATGCTTGATTCAAACGCTTAATGTATATAGATCTCTTTTAATATGTTTGGACCACTTAATGCCCGACTGCAGTTTTGTGGATGTTGAAATATAACGAACCTGAAATCTTAAATGTTAACAACAAATATTCTGTAATTCTGAATTTCATTTCTGAAATTCGTATTTCGACTCCGTTAACTGAATTTCAGTTAACGGAGTCGAAATACGAATTGAAACGATTAAGAAAAGCAGTTTTAGTCGGTATAAAACATATAATCATTCCCAACGGAAGCGCAATTTCATAAAATGTCTGTAATTAAATTTCCATTTGTAGAAAAGGTCAAATCTTTTTCTTTTTAGAATTCTTTTTATTAACTTGAATGAGTTTTTTTTTTATCTTTATTTATAGCTCCGACAATGAGTATTAAAACATTTCCAAGTAACAAATGGGTTGATCGGGGATGTAAGTTGTATATTACTCGGTATATTACCATAACAATTGTAATTGTATATAATACAGCAATCATCCATTACTCCATTCATCCATATAACGTGTAGTAGTTATATCACCAAAACCAAACGAGGTTTTGTATTCTTTTAGCAGTTTATTATATTATAACCTTCTTATTATATATATGAAAAACTTAAAAACAATTATCTTTTATATAACAAAAAATATAAATAGTTATATATAATCAATTTAATTTATATATTATACATATTTGGAACAAACCCATAAATCAATTTTTTTCAATTATAAAAAATTATTCTCCATCTATCTCCAATATATAAGATATAGAAAAATTTTAATATTTACTCAAATAAATTATTATTGTGTCACATTCACTATATATAGAATATATTTATATATAAATGTACAACAATAAGACAAATAATAGTATCACCACATCTATATATAACAGGTACACAAAAATAGAAATTAAAATGAAATTATAATAATATATATATAAGAACAATACAATAACCCATATATTTTTAATTCAAAACGATACCAACAAAACATAAACGCAACAAGAAAAACAACAATTTGTATATTTTGTATAGACAAATGCCGCCACAAAAAGTATAGAAAGTAATTAATGTTCTACTATATATACTATATAAATTCAAATATATATAGTAGCGTGGAAAAATAAATTTTCTTTCAATTATGTTGAGTAATTGCTTTTTCACCTAATAAAAAAATTAAAAAAAAACAGCTTACCATATTTTTTAATCCAATATATTTCATATATACAGGGTGTCCCAGTACAGGGTGCTAACCCGAAACAGGCAGGTTCTACACCTCATTTCCAATCAAAAAATGCATGGCGACCCCATGTCTATCTCGCTTGGTTTTCGAGCTAGCCCGAAAAAACGATTTCGTTGAAGTTCAAGGTAGTACGTAGATGTTATTTACCATATCTCAGCAACCGCTTATCGGAATTCAATAATTATAACCTTGTTGGAAAGGTATTTTAACTTTTTATAAATTTTTGGGTTAAATTTTTGAAAAATTTGCATTATTTTCGTCATATTTCAATATTATTTTCGTCATATCTCTAAGACGAGTTGACATATTTTAAAAGTTTGTACATCAAATTAAAGCTAAAACATCAAAGAAGTTTTTCTAAAAACCGACAGCTGATAAACATAAAAGTTCTATAGTTCTCGGCTTGCAAAATAACAAAAATATTTGAGGCCGTTGAAATTTCTTGTGTTTGACCAGCTATAGCATGAAAACGGGTCGTCGCCGATTTTTGTGTTATTAGAAAGAGTTAAAGATAGTTAAAATACCTTTCCAACAAGGTTATAATTATTCCGATAAGCGGTTGCTGAGATATGGTAAATAACATCTACGTACTACCTTGAACTTCAACGAAATCGTTTTTTCGGGCTAGCTCGAAAACCAAGCGAGATAGACATGGGGTCGCCATACATTTTTTGATTGGAAATGAGGTGTAGAACCTGCCTGTTTCGGGTTGGCACCCTGTACTGGGACACCCTGTATAATGTGTATGTGTAATTGTGTATATAGTAAACAAAATTATATATCTACGATATTGTATTCAAAGTGTTTTGGTATTATTATTATTATTATTATGTATATATATTAAAATAAATGTAAATAATAGAATATAAAATTTATTTTTATTTGTTGAATGGGAAATTCATATAATTATATTGTATATATATACAATACAATATTTCACATTCAATATTTCAAATGTATATGCAAATTGAAATTGCGAACCATAAAGGAGTGGTCCTTTTAAGTTTATATTATTATATGTATATGTATATTAATTTTATGTATTTGTAAAATTTTTTTTTTTTTATTATGATGATAATTTGATACACATATTATTTTATATACATACAATTATACAGTCATCATTGTAATATATATGAGTGTTTAGTAACAGAAAACTTTTAAGTATATATAAGGTCTTCGGTATATACGTACAAATACAATTGTTAAAACTTTTTTAAATAATTATAATTATTAATAAACACATGTAATAGTTAAATACAATCGATTTAGATTAATGGATTGTAATTTTTAAATATGATATATACATCAATACCTCTTTGATAAACGGACGACGATCTTTTTACGGTTTTTTGGAATGCGGTCAACTTACCAGGAGAAAGTATCTCTGGTCGTACAAAACAAGGTATATTGTGGTATTTACATTCATTTTTGTGATGATAAAATCTATTATAAGTTTTCGCACTGAGAATCATCAACGTGGAATTCTATTTCTGGTAATTTCTGGTATTGTAACTTATTATACGTCATTATCCTGAAATCGTTTTTTTTCGATTGTATTGCAATTTTAAGCATTTACTACTGTGTACAAATATGAGTAAGACTTTTCAATTTAAACTTCCCTGGTTTATCTATTTGGACAAATGCATTTATTTTTACGTAGGTAGTACTATAGTTATTGACATCTGAGACAAATTTTACGTCAATTGGTTCATTGCTGTAGTAGTTACGTGTGTGTGTGCGTGAACAAATAAAAGTTGTTTATTCAATTTGTTTATGATAATTTGATAATGTCTGAAATTATTCAACAAAGAGGTAGTATCAAAATTTTGTGCGCGAAATGAAATATCGGCCGCCGAAACGTTCAGAATGGTGCAGAAGGCCTTTGGTGAGAAGTCGATGTCAAGAGAAAGCGTTTTCGATTGGCACAAATTGTTAAAAGAAGGTCGTGGACGCGTTGAAGACGAACCACATCAAAGACGACCAAAAACCTCTACTGATTAGCTGCACGTACTAGAGGCTTATTGCTGATATTGTTGGAATTTCAAATGGGTTCAAATTCAAACACCATTTTGATAGACATTTTGTGCTGCAGAAAAGTAAAAATCGCGATTGGTGGCAAAAATGCTCAATTTAATGGAAAACCATCGTCGCGTTGCAGAGTGTGAAATAATGCTTTCGATTATCAAGACAAAATGAGACGCATCATAACTGGAGATGCGACTTGTTTCGTGACTTTCCGCTAGGCTTAAGATACCGCTACAGGACACCGTTTTGACACGATTGAAGAGATAAAAACCGAATCAAAGAGGGAACTGATGGACATTCCGGAAGACGAGTAAAAACAATGTTTTGAAAATTGGAAAAATCGTTGGCATATAGTTGCATTGCATCTGGAAGGGATCATTTTGAGGGTGATGATTTAGATTTAGAAGAATAAATAAAGATTTCAAAAGTTAAAGTTAAATAAAGCCTTACTCATATTTGTATACAGTAGTATATTCATTAGATAATTTTAAAATGTTTACTGTCGGGAATTCTTTAAATATTTTGAAGAACGAAATTTATTATATAATTTTTAGGAGAATTTTGAATTACTTTATGTAGGAAATTTTGTATAATTTTGCTAAAAAGAAGTTCCTCATTTAATTTTGCTTTTATAGAAATTCTGTTCTGTTCTGTTTTCTATAGAACATTTTTGTTTAATTTTCTATGGGAAATTTTTGTTTAATTTGGCTTAAGGAAGTTTTCCAGAAGGAAGTTCTGTTTTAAATTTTATGAGGAATTTTTTTACATAATTTACTATTGAAAATTCGATAGAAATTTTCTGAGAAAATTCTCTGTATAATTTTGGTAGAGTCATTTCAAAACAAATAAGTCTGCGTGAAGTGTGTACGCATTATATTTCTATAGAAAAGCTTTGTTTATTTTGGCTCACAAAAATTCTGTATAATTTTGAGTTTGCGGGATAAAGAAATTCGGTTTGATTTTTACTTAAGGATCATTTATTAATGGGGGAAATTTATTTAATTTTGCCTTAAAAAATTCTGTTGTTGATTAATTAAACTCTATTTTATTTTCTATAGAATCATATATTGGTTTAATTTTGCTTAAGAAAATTTATGTTTAATTTTATGAGGAAATTCTTTACAATTAATAATAATGTAACTATAAAGAAAGTTCGATATAAATTTCTGGAGGAAATTCTTTATAATTTTTATGATGATTTTGAAGCTATATTTCAAAATGAAGTATGTTTTTTTTTTAAGAAAATTCTGTTTAGTAATTGGCATTCTGTTCTGAACATTCTGAAGGAAATTATAATCTTATAATTTTATGAGGAAATTTTGAATAGAATTTTTTTTAAGAATTCTCTGTATACTTTTGTTTAAGGACATTCTATCTGTTTAATTTCCTATATCAAAACTCGCCTATTTATAATAATAATGCTTATAAGGATTTTCTGTATATAAGTTAACGAGAAAATTCTGTTTAATTTTATGAGGAAATTCTGTTTAATATTCAGAAGGAAATTTTTAATTTTTTTTCAGAATTAAATTATGATTAATTTTGCTGCAGGGAATTTTGTAGAAAATTTTTTTTAGCTTTTTGAAGAGGTTCTTATTTATAATACACTAAAGAAAATCTGTTATAATTTTCGGAGTACTCTGAATTAGTTTTTGAAAGAAATTTACCATAATTTTGCTTAAGAAAATTCTGTTTTTCTTATCAAAAAAATCTGTTTCATTTCGCTTAAGGAAAGTCTGATAAATTTTCCTTATAAAATAAATTTTGTAGGCTTTTCAGAAGGAAATTCTGGTTAATTTTATGAAGAATTTCTTTATTTCTTTATATATAAAGAAAAATCTTTATAGTTTTCGATTGGATTATGGATTGGTATTTTCAATTTCTTGACTGTCAATAAATTCTGAATATATAATTTGCTCATAAAACCCTGTATATATAATTTTCTAAAATATAAATACCAGTATAATTTTATAAAAACACATTGCGAATAAATTGATTGTTCGTAAGTCAAATATTCCTGTTTTTCTATATACAAAAAAATTTACTTCAGGTAACTGATAAATAATAACAATGTTGTATAATAAAAGAATATAAAATAATCTATATGCGTATGAAATAAATTAAGGTTGTTTGGAAAATAAATTTTGTTTAAATACTGTACATATTTTCAATTTCTTGTACAATCCCTAATCAAGACAACTCCGTCAGGTTGACAAGAAATACAAATAAATTCCGATAAGAAATAGACCATAGACCTATCTAAAACCCCCTAAAATTCTTAAAATTTTGTAGATTAAACACAAAAAAATGTTACTGTGAAAACAGAAACATCCGCCACACAGGATTTCCTATTCATAACACAGAAAACTTCTCTCACAATTTATTTATGATTTTATTTTTTGATAATAAAAAAAAAAATCAATCGTTTTTTAAATTATAATCAATAATTTTGTAATTTGTATGCAGAAAGTTTGGCGTCACAAATAAATTATATCATATATGGTAGATGGTATAGATTCCGTTTTGCAATCTATCCTCTGTGGTGCGGTTTATATCAGCATAGCATTTATTTATATAAAATCGCGTTTTTTATTAGTATAATATTAATAAAATTCCATTCTTGAACTCGTATATATATAGATAGACAAAATTGATGGTGAATTGATCTATTTATAGAAAAGTGATATGTATTTGTTTGTATTTTATATAGATTAAAAATTTAATTTTATAAATATATAATAAAATGTGGGGGTATTTTCACACAGGTTGTGTAAATATATATATATAATGAATGATTAAATTTTTGTTTAAAGGCACAAACAAATACAATAAGGGATGTAAATAATTATATAAATGCGATGTACGTACAGTATTGTGTGAATAATGGAGCTGTACGGGGTAAATATTTATATATAGTTGAATAGATAAGTCCATAAATTTCGTGAAAATGCTTGATAGATATATAGCATTTCAAACGATATGAAATTAAATTATAATCAACAGCAAATTGACTAGGACCCCCGCGCATTAATAATGTCGATTTTTTGGCTTGAAACTGGCATTTATTTGTATAACAAAATGATTCATTATATACATTAACCAATACATTGCCTATATCGTTAGCTATGACTTCCTCCCATCTTTTAGGAAGTTTGTTGATTCGTCGTTTGAAGAACTCCTCATCTTTTGTCCCAATCGCATTCATCGACCTATTTTCGCACTTCTTGAGCATTTTGAAAGCGTACATCTGTCAGGCTGACCTGCATTGATCTGAATAAATGGTAATCAAAAGGAGCAAGGTCCGGAGAGTACGGGGGGTGTTCATAAGCAAGATGATCCCAACCGAGCCTCTTTATTTTTTCTTTAATGATGTTTGCACGCGATGTGGTCTGGCGTTGTCATCATTAAGGAAAAAAACTTTGTGGTGCTTTCGAGCTATTAATGGTCGTTTTTTGTTCAATTTCTTTGCCAATTCGCCCAGTTGTAGTCGGTAGCGAACAGAGATGTAACCGTTTCATTCGGTTTTAACACCAGCTCATAATACACGACACTGATCTTCTGATCCCACCATAAATGCACAGCATAAGATTCTGGCAATGAATATCGCGTTTTGATTGTCAATTAAGTTGATGGTTGGCCGGCCGGATCAACATATATGATGCTATACGTTTAGGGTTGACGTAATACCCATCCATCACTTTTCATCGCCATCAGTGACAATTCAACTCAAAAAACTATGTTTTTTGTGCTCGGCAAGATGTTTATGGCATGCATCATTTCGTGCTTTGAGTTGATTTTCATTCAGTTCATGTTCAGTTGACCCATTTTCCTAGCTTTCTGATCTTTCCCATTATAAATGCAAACGTCTAGAAATGGTAGATAGGCATCTACATTCAACTCTTGATGCAAGCTCGCTTGTTGCGTTCGACACGAATTTTCATCCAACGCAATACCTGCAATTCTTCGTCTTCAAATTTTTTTGGCTGCCCTCTGGCCGTTTTCTTTATCTTCCACTTCAAAATCACCACTTTTGAAGCTTGCAAATCACCGTTCACAAGTTTTTTTGAGTTCGAGCATGTTCACCGTAAGGTTCTACCAACAATCGATAACTATATCAGCAGCGGTTTTCTTCAAATTAAAGAAAGTTATTAAACTTATTCCCAGCTAAACAATTTTTTCAGGCATGTGTTTCGACATATTCGAAGCAAAAAATAAAGCTTATCTGTTGTTTACACTTCAATGAAATGACATATACTGAAATTTATAGGTGTGCTCCGCGATGCACACAACGCTAATTATACGCCATATGTTATTTAAATCGACATTATTAATGCAAGGTCCCAATAAATGGAAATGGATACAATAATGGAGGAATAAGGCGATTGCTGATATAATAGAGAAATATTTAACTTAAAAAAAGTTATTAGAACAATTTCAATGGAAATGGAATGGTAAATCACTTGAAGACATCCACAAGCAAAAATAATGGGGGACAGCAAGGTTTTATAGATGTAAAGATCCAACTAAAAAGGTCACAAAAGCAAAAAAAAAAAGTTGTTTTACGGGTGAGAAAAGCCAAAACTAAATACCTTTTTTACGTTCAATAGAAATACAATAATAATGGATCATAAAAACATTTATAGATTACGATTCGATTTCCAAAACCCAAAAAAAAACTATGAGAATATTTGATTTGTAGACCAACAAAACGTTCAGAGGATATCAAAACCAACAGCGAAATTGCTGAAATATTCGATTAAAAAAAAAAAAAAAAACCTTACCCCCAAATAGATCATAAACACTATAATTTTTGTATTCGATCGCCAGAAGTAAAATCAAAATAATTAATTAAAAAAAAAAATATTAAATAAAAAACCAAATGTTTAATTATTATTTTTTTCTGTATTTTTACAGATAAAAGGACGGTAATTTTATTGTTAAGAGAAAAAAATTAAATTACAATCATTTTATTTTATTTTATTTTTTGTTTTTTTTTTTGTTCATAATTCCTTAATTTCTGTTTTTTGTTATATAATTATACAAAAAAAAAAACAATCAATTAAAATATGAATTAAAAATCATTAGATTTTGTTTTTTTGTGTTTTTAAATTATTTTTTGTTTTTTATTATTTTAATTAATTTTTTTTTTAATAATATTATTATTATTATTATTAGTTTTTATATTCAATTTCGTCATTGCTTTTGTTTTTTTTTGTTTTAAATTCCATTTTATTACAGTTTTTTTTTGTTTTTTATTTAAATTATTATTAAATGATTTTTAAATATTGATAAAAAATATATTTAATTTTGTATATACTATATATAGTTTAGAAACGTCCATTATCTTGTTTTTTTTTTTTTTTTTTGAAATATAAAATTACAAATAATTATTTTTTTAGTTTTTTCTTTATTGAATTATTATTATTATTATTATAAAAATAAAATGATAATTAAAAATAAGTTAAAAATAAAATATAAAATAACAGAATTAAATAATATATATAAAAAATAATTAATTAAAAAATAATTTTAAAAAAATAAAATAAAGCACAAATTTATTTATTTTTTATTCATAAATTGAATAATTCGCACGTTATTATTTTTAATTTTTTTTTTTGATTATTTGTTTAAAGCCAAAAGAAAATAATAATAAAATAACTTAAAAAATAAAAAATATAAAATAAAAATAACAAAAATAAAAGTATAAAAAAGAATAAAAAATAATTGATTATTTTTATTTTCTTTTTTTTTTTCTTTATAATAATAAATTATTTACTATACAAAATTATTTTTTAATTATTTATTTAATTTAAACATTTTAAATTGAATTTTTTTTTTTTGGTTTAATTTTTTATAAAACGAAATTTTTAATTACACATAAACAAATTCTTTTCTGATTGATTTAATTGTTTTTTAGCTACTTGTTGAATAATTTATTTTTATTGTATTATTATTTAAATAAAAAAAAAATGCCCATCCGAAGAAATGATCATTGTTTGATGAATTTTTGAATTTTTTTTAGCACATTTGAGTTTAATAATTAAAATAGAAAAAAAAATAAATAAAATAAACAATACAAGAAAAAAAAAAAGATAATTTAAAAAAGAATTCAGATCTAAATTCAGAAAATTTTTTGTACTCTTTTTTTTTTCTTCTTCAAAATTAAACAATTTATATATTATTTTGAACTGTTTTGTTTTGTTTTTTAATATAGACTCCATTTATTATTAATATTTAGACTTATTTATATTTGATATGTCTATTACAAAAAAAAAATAAAACCATAAAAAAAAAATGAACACATTTTTATTACTTGATTTTTTGATAATTATAATTAATTATAATTTTCACAACCATTAAATATTTTTTGGAAAGACAATTTTTATATAGGAAAATTTTATGGATTTTTTTTTTTTTTTATTATTATTAATAAGAAATGTATTTTTTAATTAATAAATGTTTAATGGTTCTAAAATGGAAATTGTAATGAAGGAAGTTAAAAATTTTGGATTGTGAAAAATATGAAAAAAAAACAGAATTATTTTAAAGATGAACAAAAAAAAAATGAATTAATTGATTTTATTATAATAATAAGGAGTCTAATTCGCAGCAAAATTACCTAACTATAATCATTTCAAATTACAAAATTCATTTAAAAAAAAAATCTTAAAAATTGGGTCTAATAATAACAAAAAACAACAAACAAAAAAAAACCATTTTGTTATGTAAAATTAAATTCAACTTATTTCAACAATTCGCACGCGTAGATAAATTCCGTTTTCAATTTATTTTTTTTCTCAACTATTTATTATTTAAATAAAAAAAATTAATTAATTAAATGTTTATAAACTACAATAAAATCACAAAATTTATTATTATTATTATTATTATTAGTTAAAGAGAACAACAAAATTGAAGAAAAAAAAAACAAAAATTCATTTCATCAAAAGTTGTTTGTTGTTGATTTGTTTTTTTTTTTTTCTTTTTTCATTTTACTTTTTGGCTATTTAATTACTTATATCAATATCAATATCAAAACCAAAAAAAAAAAAAAATAGAAAATAGAAAAACATTTCATTATAATGGCCATTTACAAATGAATCTGAATGCATCATTTCAAATATTTTTCAATTTCTTAATAATTTTATTAAAAAAAAAAAAAAAAAATGATTAATAGCGCGCCATAATTTCAATATCCATTCACATTTTTACTTTATTATCTTTTATTCATTTTACAATTCCATACACGTTTTATTATACAATTCCATACATTCATTCTAAAAAAAAAAAACCTCATCTCCAATCATAAACAACATAACAAAACAACATAACAAACAATATATAACACATCATCGAAGTGGTGTAATATTTAACAACACAAAAAAAATTCCTAATTCCAAATGCAAAATCACGATATACTACAACTATTTCGGGTAATCATACTACTATTACTATTCATAATACTACCATTCACATTATTTAATGTTGGCGTTCGACATCGTCCTTTTTTCGGATGCGTTAATGTGTTTGTGTAATGTGATGACGTTAGTGCATATGATTTTAAATGTGATTTAACCGATGGCGGTAATGGTAATGTATCAATTGAATAAACACTTGTCCGTCGAACGATCGTTCGACAACACAACTCTTGTAATGATAATACTAAAAATAATATTAAACAAAAAAATCAAATAAATACAAATTATTTAAGGTAAATACGGTAAATGATTTAATTTATTAACATACCTTTATTTGATCGCCATATACGTTCCATACCATTTCGATGTAATGCCATACGTGCCAATTCACAAAATGATTCCCTGATATTAAAATCACATAACGGTGATATTTCAAAACATGCCATTTTATTTCGGCTTGCATAAATTTCCGCTTGTTTAGCACCCACTTGTCGTTTAAACGCCAAATGTAAACGATTGCCAACTAATACTTTTGGAACGCCCGGTGCATGCTAAAAAAAAAAAAATAAAAATATAAATTGTCAAACCACCAAATCAAAAAGAATTTTATGATATATTTGAATCTATTTGAATTGGAATTCGGTTGTTATTGTGAAATGTTTTTAAAAAAAATTAGCAGACGTTGGATTAATATTCAATAGGATTAGGAGGTAAATACAAGGAATGGTTATCAGTTATGCCAGTACTTGACTGTCTATGGGTACCGAAGACCTTGTCAGAGGTAAACAAAGTCACACTAATACCTGGACATAGTGAAATGGAGGGCAACGTAAGGGAGCAAACGCTACCACAATAAAGTGTTGCTCGGCCAAACATTCAATGATTACATAATTTGAAACAAAAGAACGAATAAACCAAGCTAACACGCCGTCAAACGAAACTGGTGAATTATATTACAGCCGGGCCCGTTTTAGCCCATTTATGCGCCTGGCTCAATTAATAAAATAATGCGCCCAGAAAGATGACAAGAAAAAACCTAATAATTTATTTTTTGCGCTTCAAAATCAAAACATAAGGTATGTCCCCAAAAGGAGCTCTAGGAAAATCTGGCAAGCATAATTTTAATTTATCAGTTCTCTATCCGTAGTTCTTTGTTCCAGAAATTTTTTGTCTAGAACTCTAAGAATTTGCTTTATTATTTAAAATATCTGATCGTTTTCCCTAGGCACTAGGCAACGGCGCCTGGTTCGTTCGCACCAATATCTTGTATGTAGCGGCGGCCCTGATTATAGCCACATTAGTCGTGTAGTTACCAACGGAAATGAGTGATATGCAAAGGCACCTTAAAAATTCAACACTTTTTTATGTTTATATATTTTATATTAACTAAGGTATTTATTTAAACTTACTTCTTCCACTTCTTTTAACCATCTACTTATTCCATCAAAACTCCATTTATTTGTTATGTCATATACTAAAATTATACCTTGAGCACCTCTAGAATAAGATCTTATTATTGTACAAAATCGTCCCTGACCCGATGTATCCCATAATTGTAATTTTACACGTTTTCCATCCAATAAAATTGTTGTCGTTTTATATGCTAAAAATTTTTATTGTTAATAATATTAACAATTAGAATATGATTATCATCAAATATGAAACAAAAGTTTAATAGAAAAAAACAACGTACCAGTATGACTACAAAATGGACTTTCTGATGAACCATCTTCTAGACCAGCCATTATTTCATGTTTTCCTACATCACTATCGCCCACCAATAATACTTTTAACAAATAATCATAATCTTTAGCCATGCTATTCACACAAACACACACACACACACCGGTTTGCGGGTGTATTTATTTCAATATTATTTTTTCGCCCGTCTGCAAAAATTGTATATGTTATATATAGAAGAAGAACAAAAATTTATGTCTGTATAGAAGAAAATAAAAAAAAAAAATAAGGAAAAGAATCAATAAATTTATTATCACTTAATTTAATTTTACAAAATTACGTTTAATATTTAATTGGTAGTGTTTTTTTTTTTTTAAATAAACTATTGAAATAAAAAAAAATTGTACCTCCGCAATGATTGAAAAAAAAAAAAAATTTTAAGAAAATAAAAACACACCCACACACAATATCTAAGATATGGTTGAAAAAAAAAACAATCAATCGGATCTCTATTTATTTATTTATAGATATTTATTTATATATAAAAAAAAAAATACAACTTACCTTTTTATTATTAAAGATTATTAATTTTCATTAATTATTTTTGCTTTAATTGTTCAATTCCATTAAAATTATTTATTTTTGTATGTGCGTATTTTTCTTTTATTTTTTTTTTATACACAAAATTTTAAAGTTGAATTTTTTTATTGATTTTAGACAAAATATTTCCGGAAAAATATATATAATTTGTGTATTTATCACCGCAGTCGTTGTATTTTGATTATATTCACTAAATTATATTCACATTTTCCTTTATTTTCCAATTAATTATGGTTTAAAAAAAAATAAATTACCAAAATAAAGATTTTTTTTTCTTTTTTTTTTTATAGGGGATAAAAAAATTAATTTCACAACATCAGAAAAAAAAAAAAAAAAAGATGCCCAAACGATTTTTATTTTTTGTTTTATAATTTAATATTTCCTCTAACTATTTTACAATAATCCAATTTCACTTTTATTTTAACAAATTAAATTAATTAATTTTGTGTGTGTTTTTTTTTATTTCCTTTTGTTTGTAATAAAATAAATAAATAAAATTTCTAAAATTTTTTCGTTTATTTTGTTTTTGTAGTTTTTTTGCGAAAAAAAGAAATTTTTTTTTTTTTATTGTTTTTATCACCCGCTGCGCTGCGTGACCAAAAATGTCTTTAAAATGATGTGAATGAAGTTTGGTGCAAAATGTTTACATATAATTTTCTATGTTTCTATATTTGATGCGAAAATGTTTTAAAAAATGTTGATTTTTTTATGAATTTTCAATTGTGTAACATAATTTTTGAATCGTTTTATTTTTTAAATTTCTTTTCTATATTATAATATTGAAGAATTTAAATTTTAAACACTTTAAAAAACAGTTTGAATTAATTTGTTTTTAAACAATGCTAAATGTATTATATGCTATAGTAAAAAAAATGAACGCATTTCATTGCGATTTTTTTTTTATTCTCTGTTTTTGATTTTATATTTTATTTGACAAACGATAGAAGCGCTACAATCGGATAACATCGAAATAAATTTCTAATCGGCCATGTTGTCGTTGTGAAATAAAAAAAAATAAATAAAAATATTATACACCCAACAGACACAAAATTGTAAACATTCCCATAAAAAATAACGTACAATGACATTAACAATTCAGGTATACGACATTTAAAATCATTTTACGAAATATGCGTATATTATCCAAATACATACTTTTATTGTTATAAAATCTCAATATATTATAATTTCTTCTGAGATTCTGTCATTTACCTAATAGTTATGAGTTTACATCGCGGTTTAATAAATAATAAATTATAAACATCATAATTCGGCCTCAATTGGTATACTGGGATGTTTGTTGTTCGTTCGTCGTTGGTCGCCGTCCATTCATCCGTAGCTGTTTTTTTTTTTTTTTAGCGTTGTCAAAACGACACGCAATCGTGCTTTGTGTTTGTGTCTGTTTGTATGAAGAAAAAATAAAATAAAGAAAAAAAAGGGCAAAAATAAAATGGCCGAATGAAGAAGAAATGTGTTTTTTTTTTGTGTGGTGATGATGAATGATGTTTCGTGAAATCGTGAACAAGAAAATATATAGAAAGAAAAATAAAAATTAAATAATATATATATTTTATTATATTTTAAATAGTGTTAAAAAAAAAGGAGTTGAAAATTTTTTGAATTTAGTACAAATTAGTTTATGAAAAGTAAAATTAAAAAGAAAAACTAACTAATAATAAATAATTAATAAATAATTATCCGCCGCGTGTATGGAAAAATGTGTGTGTGTATGATTTGAGAAAAAAAAAGAATCCGTAACATTTTTTTTTCTTTTAATCGTTTTTTTTTTTTGTTTTTTTTTTTTTTGAACGTATATGTATATAATTATTACAAAAGCAGCAGCAGCAGCAGCAGAAACAAAAACAAGAACAACAACAACAACAACAACACCATAGCAAGAAAATAATAAAAAAAAAAAAAAAAAAATTACCTTACATAAAAATATATTTCGTAAAAGGCAAAATAAAAAATTTTTGTAGCGTCATAAAATAAAATAATAAAAAAAAAAAAAATTCGCGAAAAAAATTGTTTTTTTTTTTGTCTTTTTTTTTTTTTTAAAATATATTTGTGCATTTATTTCAGTTTGTAATTTTTTTTTTTTTTTTGTTTAATCGGATTTAATTAATCAAAAAATAAAAACCATTAAATACACACGCACATACACACACACACACACACGCATTAACATACACAACGCCATCAACCGAAACAACATAATACATGAAATTCAAAGTGTAAAAAGAAATAAATAAAAAAAAAAAAAAAAAATTGAAATTGAAAAGCGAAAAAAACAAAAACAAAAAAAAAAAATTTAAATATAAAAAGTTTTTTTTTTATTGTATGGCTTGTATGGGTTCAAAAATGGCAGAAGGCATACGCATGCCCCATTTTGAATATTTGGTGGCTGGTAAATATCGGGTAATCCGGAAAATTGGTAGCGGATCATTTGGTGATATTTTTTTAGGGATTAGCGTAGTATGTGGCGAAGAAGTTGCCATTAAAATGGAGAGTATCAATGCACGTCATCCACAATTATTGTACGAGTATAAATTGTATAAGGTGTTATTGGGTGGTGTCGGCATACCACGTATTCGATTTTTTGGCAAAGAACGTATGCACAATGTACTGGTAATGGATTTATTGGGTCCGTCACTGGAGGATCTCTTCAATTTTTGCGGACGTCATTTTACAATAAAAACCGTATTGATGTTAGTCGATCAAATGATTGGACGTCTCGAATTTTTACATTGTAAAAATTTTATACATCGTGACATTAAGCCAGATAATTTTTTGATGGGCATCGGTCGTCACTGTAACAAATTGTTTTTGATAGATTTTGGTTTAGCTAAAAAATTTCGTGATTTTCGTTCACGCGAACACATTGCATATCGTGAAGATAAAAATTTAACGGGTACGGCAAGATATGCATCGATAAATGCCCATATGGGAATTGAACAATCACGTCGCGATGATATGGAATCATTAGGTTACGTTATGATGTATTTTAATCGTGGATCATTACCGTGGCAAGGTCTAAAGGCGACCACAAAAAAACAAAAATATGAAAAAATATCAGAGAAAAAAATGTCAACACCAATTGAAGTGTTATGCAAAGGTTATCCGGCCGAATTTGCAATGTATTTAAATTATTGTCGTAGTTTAAGATTTGATGAGCCACCCGACTATATGTATCTAAGACAGTTATTTAGGTGAGTAGTAACATTTATTAATATTATTATTATTATATTTTTCTTCCATTTTTTTGCCATATAATTTGAATCTTCGTCGTTCACGTCGTATCTGCTGTGTGCTATATTATTCTGTATGTTGAAATATATTTCAATAGTAATTGATAAATGTTTATATATTCATTCATCGCACATTCATCAATTAAATTAATAAATTTCTGTAATCAGTAAAAAAAAATATGATTCACAATTTCATGGTATCTCATATGAATATTTTTCATAAAAAAACCATTGTGAAATTAATTATAAATATATTTGTGTTTGTGCCGTTTTTTTTTTTGTATTTTTCTTCCACCGAAAATTATATATTTAAAATATGTGTTGATGTTGATGTAAATGTAAAATTAGTTTCTTTCACAACACAAAATGGGTTTTATTTTTTTTTTTTTTTAATTTTAATTAATTAATTTTGATCATAAATTAATGTTATCATTGATTGAAAATTCCCTCTTGTTGTTTTGTTTTTTTTTGCCATACCACCAACCGTGTCTATATACACAAACAAACTCCATCACGATCACCGCCGTCAACCGGATCATATTCATGCTGGTTTGGTTGGTTGATGGTTATTATGTGAATACGGTTTTATATTTATATTTATATTTTTTTTTTTTTGTTGGTGGACGGACGGTGGCCGCCGAACTCATCGAGACATTGATTTTATTGATGATGAACAACAAAGTTTTTTCTGTTTTTTGTGTTCTGTTCATATTTTGAACAATATTTTCATCATCATCTTATATTATTATATTTGTCTTCTTCGTTGTGTTGTTGTTGTTGTTGTCGTTATTGCTTTTATTAATTAAATAATTTTTCTTGAATGTGTATTAAAAATAAAATAAAATAAATTTTCAATCAAAATGTTGAAAGTTTAATTTTAATTTAAGAAGAACAAAAAAAAACACATTAGAAATGTGAAAAATAAAACATTTTATTTCTAAATATACAACATTGAATTAATTTACAAACAGGAAAAAAAATTGTTTTTTTTTTGGTGTTTTGTTATTGCAAATTTTATAAATTGTTGATTTGTTATTTGTGTGTTTTTGGTTTTTTTTTTATGGTGGCCCAACCAAAATAATAATCGTCATCATCATCGTTATTTTGTCCGTCTCGTCGTCACATCGAAATAGGATTTTTTTTTCAATAATAATAATAATAATGGAGTTTTGTTTATCAAAAAAAAAAAAAAAAACAGAAAAAAGTGCATAAAAAATACAGAAAATTTTGTTGTTTATGTTTTTTTTTATATCTAGTTATAGAATTTGTTTTCTTTTTTTTTTTCCTGTTTTTTTTTGTTGTTGTCATCACAATGATAATGATGGAATGATGATTATTATGATGATGATGATGATGATGATGTTACGATTGTGATATGCGAAATAAGAGAATTTTGTTTGTTTGGTTTTTTTTTTACATTTCATTTATTAGTAACAAAATATATAAATACGATGATTCCAATTTTTACGTAGTTACAACAAACAACAAACAAATATTTGTTGACCTATTTATTTATTTTTATATTATTATTATTATTATTATGATTATGGATGCGTTCTTCTACGTTTCGGAATAAAACAGGAATATTTATAGTTATATTCATCAACCAAAAAGCAATTATTTAATATATGCTTAAATTTTATGTGGCTTTTTTTTGTTTGCCCATTAAAAATACTGTCAATTAGTATTGTAATATGAATTAACAAAAATAATTTCAAATGTGTCCAGCCAGCCAGAACTTTTGAAATAACATATTTCATCATATCAAAATAAACAAAAAAAAAAAAAAGGAAAACTCTCTATTCTTAATTATTACAATTACAAATTTTTATTATAATAAATTGTATATTTTATTTATTTTATTCACAAGGTCAATTAATTGAAACATTAATTTATATTTTTGTGAATTAAAATGATCATTTCTTGTTCTTCTGTGATGTTGTGTTATACCACCACCACCACCATCGCCATCACCACCAACAACAAGACAAGACATACTTTTTATTTTAATCAAAAATATATATACAAACAATCATAAAAAACGAAAAATTAAGAAATTAAAAAAAAAAAAAAGACTAACCACTCTTTTGCTACTGTTAATATTTTTTTCTATATAAACAAAAAATATACCTTCCCATATCATCGCCAGCCAAGTCAAACCAAGCCAACCAACCAGCCAGTCAGCCAGCCAGCATGTATAAAATATATATTTATATTTGGTTGATTTCGCTGTATATGTGTGTGTGTGTGTGTGTGTGTAGTAATTTTCATGGTGGTGACCTTATTTTATTTATTTTTCGTAGTTGTATAAAATTATCATAAATAAATAAATATACAATTTTGTATAATATATATGATTTTGATATTTAATATCACATCGGATAAATTTATATTGTTGTAGAGCAAAAACCGATATAGTACGTGTTAATAAACACAAAATATAATCAATAAATTTAAAAAGGTAAAAAAATTTCTCCAGAAAATTGGAAAAATTAACAGTTTTTTTTTTTTTTGGTAAAACCAGTAAAATATATCATAAATATTTATCACAATCTAATTTATTTTTTCCTATTACTACTTACTTTTTACTATGTTCATTCAAACACGTATTTCTCATACACACACTTTTAATGTGTTTAAATTAAAAAAAAAAAAAAAATAGAAATAATATAATGAATGAATAAAACCACAACCTAATAATAATTTTATTTTTTTCATATATTTTTCAAACACTCATCATACAAAAATATATAATAAAAAATAATAATAAAACAACGAAAATCTATTAAAAGATTTTATTTTATTGTCGTGTCTCAACCGATAAAATCGTTATATTATTAAATGAGTTTTTTATTTTTATTTGGGGGTACGATGAAAATTGTCATATAAAAATTTCATTAATCCTTTGTATTTTTTCCAATTAATAATCCAATTTGTTTGGAATGCAAAGTTAAAAATCAATTGAAAGTGATCAAAAAAAATAAATATGTTTAACCCATTTAAGGAAAAAAAGTCATTCTACGGTTAATCTGAAATCAGATTTAAATTTTGGATTTCTCAAAAACCCTTCTATACAGCCCGATTAGTTGTTAATCATCGCCCGGAAATCATTTATCCGTTGTCTGTCTAAAATTTAATCTAAGCCAAAACTAGCTAATCCAAATATTGCTATATAAATATTATTAGTTTAGTTATCGCTGTTTAGTCATATCAAATATAGAGCAAAAAAAAAATCCCCCCTTAAATTAATAGATAATAACCGAATGTCATAGAAATTATATCCAACCAACCGATCCCGACACTGACACTCTGTTAACAAATCATAAAATTGTATACTATATTATTGCTATAAAATTAACAGAGAGAATTTTGATTTGATAATTTAAAAACAAGAAATCCCTGTCAATCCAATCGAATTTAGAACAAAAAGCACGTACTGTGGCTGGCTATTTTAATCTAAAATACCGCGTGAACTTCCTTAGAAGTATCCCAAAAAATCGATCATTGATCATTCTATATGAGGAGTTGTTGGAAACTGCAGTGGAATGAATCATAGAAAATTTTCTATTACAAAATTTCCTTCATTTCTCATAAAAATTTCAACTGATTGATTTGTTGTTCCGAACCAGATATATCTAATAATGTTATGAGACTTGTATATCGGAAATAAAAAAAAAAAAACAAACACATAAAATTCAGAAAAATGCATGAAATGCCTGCGCCTCAAATGGTTCATCCGCTTAGTTCAATTTTGGCATACGCCCTCCAACATTTCGACCGGTATCTCACGAATAAATGCTTCAATGTGGTCTTCCAATGCGTCAATGCGAAGTGGGCTTGTCTGTATAGACATGAGCTTTAACACAGCCCCACAAAAAATAGTCTAAAGGTGTTAAATCGTACGATCTAGGCGGCCAATTGACCGGTCCCGAACGTCAAATAAAATGTTCACCGAACTCGCCTATCAATAAGTCCATTGTTGCGCTTGCTGTGTAGCATGTGGCACCGTCTTGTTGAAACCACATGTCATGCAAGTCAAGCTCTTGCATTTTGGCCAAAAAAACGTTGGATATCATCTCACGGTATCGCTCACCATTCACAGTTACGTTACGATTCGCATCATCTTTGAAGAAGTACGGTCCAATGACGGTGCCACCAGCCCATAAACCGCACCAAACTGTGATTTTTTCTGGATGCATTGGTAGCTCTTGGAATGCTTCTGGCTGATATTCACTCCAAAATCGACAATTCTGCTTATTTACGTACCTATTGAGCCAAAATGAGCTCGTCGTCGCTGAACACAATTTTTCGGTAAAAAAGTGGATCTTCGGCCAACTTTCCAAGAGCCCATTCACCATAAATTTTACGTTTCGGTAGGTCGTTCGGCTTCAATTCTTGCACCAGCTGTATTTTGAAATTTTAATCACACCTAAATCCTTCCGCAAAATTTTCCACGTTGTTGCACGTAACAGAGGCCCAATTGCTGCGAACGGCGACGAATCGATAATTGATGGTCATCATTAACACTGGCCGATACAGCTGCGATATTTTCTTCAGTTCGCACTCTACGTAAGCGTGTTGGTGGTTTAATGTCCAACAATGTAAATTTGGTGCGAAATTTAGTCACAATAGCCCGGATAGCCGCTTCAGTGGGTCGATTAAACTGACCATAAAATGAAAGAAGCACGCGATGAACTTTCTTAACAGAGCACGCATTTTGATAATAAAATTCAATAATTTGCAAGCGTTGTTCGTTTGTAAGACGATTATTCATGGTTAAATTATAGACCAAACTGAAGATGTTTGACAGTGAAACAAAACACGAAACGTGCTGTTTAAGCTGTTTAAACCAGTGTTGCCAAAAAGATAATAGCTAAAAAATCACCCTTTACAAAAGTTTTTCAAATCCTAAATTTCATGTGGATAAAAGTAATAAAGTCTGACATATCCCTACAACTTTGAACGTAACCAGCTCACAAACAAAACGACTTATCATGAAAATTTCAGTCACAAATCATTTGAGTAGATTCCGGGCAAAGGCGGAACCAACTTATAACTCACATATAAACTAATAAAAGTAATAAACTAATAACTAACATATTCTATACATATACATATGATTGTGTAGGTATCAACAAATAATATTTAATCCAAAAATAAAAAAAAAAAACTTGATATTTAAATTTCTCTTTCAAAAAAAAAAAAAAAAATTGCAATAACTTTTAACATTTTGTTCGGTTAATATTAAAAAAAAATTTAAAACAAAACAACTGCTATTTTATTGTTAATACACACACAGTGGGACAATTAATATTCCGGACTGGTCCTAGGAAATACATTAAAAACACGATTTTTGAAATTATTTTTTTTTTTAGTTATTCAAAATATTCTCCTCCTGATTCAACATACAACTGTTACATCGGTTTAATAATGATTCAAATGCGTGTTCAAGCTCATTTTGTGGTATTGCCTCTAGTGCTCTAGTGTAGATGCTGTTTGAATGGTTTCATTATCCTCAAAAAAACCATCCTTTTAATTTCATTTTAAGTTTTGGAAACAAGGAGAAGTCACATGGTGCTAAATCAGGTGAATACGGTGGATGATTTAACACTTGAAAGACTTGATTTCGAGCCAAAAACTGACGAACAATAAGTGAAGTGTGACTTGGTGCATTATCGTGTAAGAAACACCAACTATCTGATTCACGATATTCAGGTTGAATACGGCGAATCCCGGCACATCAAACGCTTCAAAACTTCGAATTAAATATGCACCACTGACTGTTTGACCATTTGGAACGAATTCTTTATGGATAATTTCCGTGCTATCGAAAAATGTTACGAGCATTTTGTCTTGATTTTCGATGGAACTTTTTTTGGTTTTTAGCCTGTGTTTTTTTTAGCCATCCACGAAACGTTTATACCACTCAAAAACTTGTGTTCTACCCATACAATTATCGCCATTAACTTGCTGCATCGATTTGAACGTTTCTGTTGCAGATTTATCAAGCGTTGCGTTGAATTTAATGACTGCTCTTTGTTCCATGTTAAAACTTCTAATACTTCAACTAAAATATTGTTTCACAAGAAATGTCATAACTTTTTTATTTGTCAACCAAATGCAATGATGATTTTTACAGACGATAGAGAAAACATCAAGCTTCAAAACGCATGGATCATCACATAGACCGTCCCACTTATATTGCGATATGGTTTGAGTCCGGAATATTAATTGTCGCACTGTGTATATTTCTAATTTTAAAGATTTATATTTTTTATTTTTAGATTCGTCGATTGGTTTGTTTTGTTCTGTTATGTTTGATTGGCTATTTTTTTTTTGTTTTTAATTATTATTGCGATATTCAATCCCCCATTTTTCTATTTATAAAAAAAATTAAAATCAATTAGATTCTATATATACATAATCGATATATTTTTTTTTAATATGTGTGTTATGTCTGAATTTTAATTATAAATTTATATGTGGAAAAAAAAAGGAAAAATTAAAAAATTATTTGATTATTGGTCGCTGGTCGCGCGTTTTAATCATCATTCCATAATCGAAGAATGATCTTAATAAAAATATAGTCAATGATTATAAGTAGTATAAAAGGAATCGGACTTTGTTATGGGAATGTAGTTGATGATAAAACTCTAAACTCAAAATTGTCCATAACATTTTAAGGTCTTGCTTAAACGTGACTTTTTAAAAATAGAAGTTTTTGTTCAGTTCATATTCAGTCATTTGTAACTTTTTTTTTATAATGATTTTAATGTTCAATTATTGTTATTAAAATTTCTGTTAAATCAAAACGATATGGTATATAAAAAAAAAAAATTAAATTATGCGTTTATAATTCGAATTTAATATTTTGTTTTATATAAACACGGATTTCTTTATTTTTTTTTTCAATTTATTTTATAAATATTAGAATAAAATTCTGTGTTGACTTTAAAATAGATTGAATTTTGTAAACGTATATTAAAAATTAAAAAAAAAAAAATGAAAATGAATTGCTCTAAATATTTTATATACTTTAATAGTCGTGAATCTTGTCTTTTATAATAGACTAAATTAACAACAACTCAATATTCAATAGATAATGATGTTGATGTTGAGTTAAAAAGACATTTTAGGCAAGATTATTGTTTTAACAATTTCACATGCACCATTAAAACAGAACCATATCAAAATTGTTTAAAATATTTCATTTCAATGTGATGGTAAATTTTGGAATCATACGCCGAAATTGAATAATTATCAGGAAAAATGAATAAGCTTAGATGAATTCTGGGGGAATTACAATTAAAATAAACATTAAATATTTTGGTCAATAAATAAGATCAACAACAAACCAACCAACAAACAATCTAATTTAATAAATATATTATAATAATTTTTATTATTTACAATTGAAATTATTCTTTCTCTTCACTTATTTATTAGTTTATGTATTTATTGAACAGGTTTCGTTCTTTTTGTTGATGTTGCGATTAACAGATATACAACGATTTTTGAGGAACTAATTGTATAATTAAAACTATACTACGACGTGCATATGATAATTTTTAATTTTTAAACGCTTTATGATAATTGCAATTATTTATTTTGTATTATCATTGAAATTTTTCAAATATCCGGGTATTTTTTTAGATGACTGAATTAGATTGATTGAGATTTCATTAATAATAGTTGCGTTCCTTTCGATTACCAGGATCTCTTTATAGTACGGTGTAGTTCGAAGTGGGAAAATCTACACTTTTCTACGCTTACCAACTCCTTTTAATCGAAAGGAGCGCAACTATTAATGAAAATTTACAGATTTAATGGCGTTGCCCAAGCGTCCAATGAACTATATTCTTTGTATCTGAAATCAATTGAATGTTTTTGTTTTTATAAAATTTCATCAATCAGATTCTATTTCATTTTAAAATTTTGATGAAACAACTAAAAATTCTAAAGACCTTCCAAACAAAACCAAAAAAAAACCATTAGAATGGTGCAAAAGTTCAAAAATAAATAATGAATTGCCTTCAAAGCAAACCAAGCAAAAGACAAACGGCTAAAAAGTTTTCCTGAAAAACCATTGTGAATATTCCTAAAAAACAAAAACAAAAAAGGGTAATTCTATATATTTAAAACTATTGATTGACGGCAATTTTTTATTAAAACCAATGATTGACATTTACCAAACAAAAAAACGTTTCAACATCGACATGGTGGTTTTACATACATACATACATAATAAATAAGGAAATTCAATGAAATTATGCATATTTTATATATTACATATCTATGATGACTGAAATCATTGAAAAAGGCTGTGACGTCTGCCATTTATCATTGGCCTTCAATCATAAATGAATTTTTTTATATCCAACCAAAATAGAAAAAAATACCATACATTTTTTTTTTTCTCTCTATAATTCGTTTAACGAAGTTTTTTTTTTTAACAAGACTTAAATTTTGGTTTGTTTGTATTATAAATGGTAATTAAAAAAAAAATCAATACAATAAAATATGCTTGATTGAATGGATTTCAATGTACAAAAAACTAGGAATTACTTATTGCGATCAATATCCATTACAATTACGATTTGATTTACCTTACTTACTTACTTAGTTTCTTATTTACTTACTGCCCGCCCACAACCTACAATTGTCATTACAATTTTAGCGTTCTCTACAACAGCCATCTTATTCTTCAACCGGACCTATTCACCAACATCGTCTGCTAGTCGCGGAAACTCTAAGAGCCCGAATGTCCGCTTACACTACATTTTTGCACCTACCCCCCTGCGCTTTTTCAACAATTCTTGATTCACTTGGTTTGCCGTCCATAGTACTTTTGAAGGTATTCGATCGTCATCCATTGCTGATCAAATCACCACATGACCCCAAATCATCTCAACCAACGACCAATCTTGAAACAAACCGAACAATGTCGAGTTCACCATACATTTTATATACTACTGTATACAAATATGAGTAAGATTTTATTTATAACTGTTGAAATCTTTATTTATTCTTCTAAATCTAAATCATTACCCTCAAAATGATCCCCGCCTGATGCAATGCTGCAACTATATGCCAACGCTTTTTCCAATTTTCAAAACATTGTTTATACTCGTCTTCCGGAATGGCCATCCCCGTTCCCTCTTCGATTCGGCTTTTATCTCTTCAATCGTGTCAAAATGGCCTATAGCGGTCCGTTAAGCTTAGCGAAAAGCCAGAATTCACGATCCAGGTCGCATCTCCAGTTATATGATGCGTCTGTTTTGTTTTGATTTGATTTTGATTTTGATTTTGTTTTGTTTTGATAGTCGAAAGCATTATTTCACACTCGCAACCCAACGCGACGATGGTTTTCCATTAAATTGAGCATTTTTGCCACCAATCGCGATTTAACTTTTTTCAGGCACAAAACATTATTTAAAATAGTGTTGACTGACCCATTTGAAATTCCAACAATATCAGCAATAAGCTCTCTATAGTAGTCAATCGACGATTTTACAGCACCAATTCTTTGATTTTGTTGGCGTGCAGCTCAGTGCAGTAGAGATTCTTGGTCGTCTTTGATGTGGTTCGTCTTCAACGCGTTCACGACCTTCTTTTTGACAATTTGTGCCAATCGAAAACACTTGCTCTTGCCATCAACTTCTCACCAAAGGCCTTCTGCACCATTCTGAACGTTTCGGCGGCCGATATTTCATTTCGCACACAAAATTTAATGCTACTTAAAATAAACAAATCGAATAAACAACTTTTCTTTGTTCATACACACACACGTAACTACTACAGCAATGAACCAATTGACCTAAAAATTTGTCACCAATGTCAATAACAGTACTACAAACGTAAAAATAAAAGCATTTGTCCAAATGGATAAACCAATGAAGTTTAAATTAAAAAGTCAGCTCTCATTTTTGTACACAGTAGTGCAATTCATGATCGTATTGCGTACGCCGCCATCCATTTTATCTTGTCGGTTGTCGGTACAAATATGAATCGCAGTATTTTCTTTTCGAACCACCGCAACCCAAGACGCCGTTCGTTAGCCTGTGTCGTCGTATCGCGCGTTTCGGAACCGTATATAGGTTACAATTGGCCGAACAAGTGTTTTTGATATAACCTTAATTTCGACGATTTGTTTTACCCAAACGATCATTATTCGATATTAAAAAAGATCAATTGAATTGATATAGATGAAATTTTGGTCAAGAAGCGACAATCAATAGCTTGTCACGATGTCAATAAAACAATTTTTTAACTTTAAAAATGCATTTATTAGGTGTAGGAATTAGTAATGCGGATTTTTTTGGCTTGAAAATGGCATTTATTTGTATAACAAAATGTAAACGTTTGCCAATGGTTGTTTGGTCGGCATTCAACGCCATTGCAAGTGCATGTTGCGTTCTACACGAATTTTCATACAATAACGCTTGCAATTATTCGTCTTCAAATTTTTTTGGCTGACCTGGCCGTTCTTTGTCTTCCAAGTCAAAATCACCATTTCGGAAGCGTACAAACCATCGTTCACAAGTTGCTTGAGCTGGAGCATGTCCACCATTAGCTGCAACCAACAAACGATAACTTTCAGAAGCGGTTTTCTTCAAATTAAAGAAAGTTATTAAACTTCACCCCAAAACAACTTTTTCAGGCACGAAATTCGACATGTTTGATGCAAAAAAAAAGCTTTGTTGTTTACACTTCAATGAAATGACATATACTGAAATTTATAGCCTAATGACAGACAAAAAAAAAGAAAATGGCCGCGGTGTGTTGCGATACACTCAACGCTATTTGCGCCATCTGTTATCTAAATCCGCATTTTAATTCCTACACGTAATACATCCCAATTTTGTCCACATTTATGGAAAATTTATTAGTTTTAGTAAATTTTACAATAAATATATGATAAATTTTTTTTATTTTTGTTTGCTATAGTCCAATTTATTTAAATAGAAAAATATAAAAAAATCCATTTAAATCAATTATGTTTTTTTTTTTTTTTAAATAGAATAAATATATTTATTATTGTAAATTACGTGTAATATTTATTTAAATTTTTATAATGCAGTTTATTTATTTTTTTATTTTCTAACATTGTCATATTTATTTATTTTATATATATATATAAATATATGGAGAGAGTTGATGGCAATCAATGATGATGATTGTATAATAATAATAATACAATGATAATAATAATAATAATATTAATGATGATATGATATGATGGTTGGTGATGGCCTTTATCAATGTTTTATTTTTTTGTTTTGTTTTATATTTTCTTTAATAATATTAATTTTATTTATATGAAAATTTTTTATATAATATACGGAAAACGTCCGCAGTTTTTTTTTGTTTTTGTTTTGCCATTCATTCAACAACAATAACAAAAGTTTTTTTTTTTATTAAAATTATCTTTATTTTCTTTTATAAAAAAACAATCGCATTTTAAAAAAATATTGTTGAATTAACTGACAAAAAAAAATCATCTAAATCTCTTATAGGGAAATTCCATTCGTTTGACAAATAAATGATAAATTTTATATTCTAAAAAATCTATGAAGGAAGTATTAAAAAAATTTTTGATTAAATTAAAAGAAAAAATATAACAAAATTAATAGAAATTTTCCTATTTTTACAATTTATTTATCCAATTAAATGTTAAAATGTTAAATGTTCCATTTTTCAATCTAAAGGTATTGAAAAAAATATTTAGTAATCCAAGGTAAAAGTTTATATACTTTTCTACGTTTTTTTCAGACATTTGATTAAAACAAAAACGAATAAATAAATAAATAAAATATATATATGATAAGCTACCATCATTATTGATATATATATAAAAAAAATAAAGTAAATATACAAAAGCGCGTTTCCCCAAAAAACCAAATAAAAAAAAATTAAAGATAACACACACAGATAATATAATATAATTTTTAATGATGAAAGATAAGAAATCGTTTTCTTTTTTTAACACGATGATGTTATGGTTTGTGACTATACACGACAGTGCGACAATTAATATTCCGGACTCAAACCATATCTCAATAACCAGTGGGACAATCTATGTTATCGAACATACGTTTTGAAGCGTGATATTTTCTCTATCGTCTGTAAAAATTTCATTGCATTTGGTTGACAAATAAAAAAGTTACGGCATTTCTTGTGAAACAATATTTTAGTTGAAGTATTAGAAGTTTTAACATGGAACATAGTGCAGTCATTATATTCAACGCAAAGTTTGGTAAATCTGCAACACAAATGTTTAAATCGATGCAGCAAGTTAATGGCGATAATTGTATGGGTAGAACACAAGTTTTTGAGTGGTATAAACGTTTCGTGGAACGCAGGCTAAAAAACAAGAAAAGTTCCATCGAAAATCAAGACAAAATGCTCGTAACAGTTTTCGATAGCACGGGAATTATCCATAAAGAATTCGTTCCAAATGGTCAAACAGTCAGTGGCGCATATTTAATTCGAAGTTTTGAAGCGTTTGATGGGCAGGATTCGTGGTATTCGACCTCGTGAATTATATAGTTGGTGTTTGTTACACGATAATGCACCAAGTCACACTTCACTTATTGTTCATCAGTTTTTGGCTCGAAAACAAGTCTGTGTGTTAAAGCATCCACCGTATTCACCTGATTTAGCACCATGTGACTTCTCCTTGTTCCCAAAACTTAAAATGAAAATGAAAGGATGTTTTATTGAGGATATTGAAACCATTCAAACAGCATCGCTACACGCGCACTAGAAGCAATACTACAAAATGAGCTGGAACACGCATTTGAATCATTATTAAACCGATGTAACAGTTGTATGTTGAATCAGGAGGAGAATATTTTGAATAACTAAAAAAAAAAATAATTTCAAAAATCGTGTTTTTAATGTATTTCCTAGGACCAGTTCGGAATATTAATTGTCGCACTGTGTATACATCACGTAATCATTTCATTTCTATATATATATTACTATTATTGATTAATTTAATATATTTGATTCGTATTAATCATATTGCAAAAAAAAAAGAAAAGATTATTAATCAAATAATGACAAAAGTTTGAAAATAAACCTAATTTGTGATCTATAATTATTTTTGTTGTTCAACTAATTAGTTAATTTAAGGTGTACTATAAAATAATTGACAATTTATAGAAAATTGGACAATTCACTTTATAGAATAATTACTAGTAAATGAATTCTATACAAGATAAAAGAAAAATTAATGAATCCCAAATATAATAATAAGAAAATAAAAATATATGCTGTTTTATTTCGTAGAAATTTCTTTATAATATAAAATTTTATTACGTTATCAAAGAAAGAAAAGAAAAGAAAAGAAAGAAAAAAAAACAATTATTTTATTAATAGAAATTTTATACAGAAAAATATTGTATTACTAATGATAAGGAAACGAAACAAAATTGTATAATACTGCATTCTATGCGGTACTGTCAATCATTTTTGTCAATATATTTATATTTGTGAATATTATTATAGAATCAAAATATACTGAGAATTGTAAATAAATAACGGGTGACCAGTGAATTTTGAAGATAATTTTGTAAGATAAACATGTTATAATGTAATGGAAAAAATATCTGATAAATGATTGGCAGGATTACGCTGCTGACATGCTATCATTTTTTGACTTAAAATTTCCCATCATATTTTCCACAGTTTTACATCAAGCTCTGGCAGAAATCAGGCTTTATTTCAGTTATTAATCGATCGAAATATATTTTTTCCATCAAATTCTCCACCATTTTCCATTACATTCTGAGGGAAATTAGACTTTGCTCGATGTTGTTCTTCTTCTTCTTCTTCTTCTTCTGAAGATCATCTATCCCGATAGATTATTGGTGCATGGCAAACCCCAACGATTTTTCATAATAATATAATTATTTCTATCTAAAATACTGAAGATTTTTCATTCATTCATTCATTCATTCGTGGCTTTTATTGAAAATTAAAAATTTTTTTTGTAAATATTTCGCATTTGTATTATTATGGGGGTAAAACAAATTATGAAACCAACAAACAGAAGGTTATTTTCGGAAGATAAAGGAAACCAATTTGGTGGGATTTAATGTGAATGAAATTAATTTTATTATCATTGGGGTAGAAAGATTAAAATGAAGATTTCATTGTCATTTGCGTGTTATGCTACACCGAATCCTGCTTATATGCATATTCCATAAATTTGCCGCATCGACTATCTAATTCCCGGTTTAGTCGAACATTTTCTTTTTATCCGGTACGGATACGGAAATTTGAATTTTAAACACAATGTTAAGATTCAAGTTGTTTTTCCCAATAGGGAATATTGGACGGGGAATAATTTCAAGTTCATAGAAAACTCCCTAAAATTCTGTACGGATGGATCTAAGTCCAACCTATGTGTTGGCTCTTGTGGTATATGGGGCTAATCCAAGAATGGAACTTGGGGCCACTTGGGGATTGCTATAGCACGGAAATCCACACTATAGAACTTTGCATCAGATGGATCAGGAACAAGGGGTAAAATACCAGAAGATCTCTATCTTATCGGACAGCAAGGCCGTGAAATCCAGAGAGATAGGGTCGAAGCTCAACCGTACTCGACTTTCTACGAATATTTTTATTGGGATACTTGAAGAGGAGATGTCAAGGGTAAATAAAGTCACACTAATGTGTGGATACCGGGATATAGTGGAATAGAGGGTAACGAAAGGGCAGATGCAATCGCTAGAAAAAGCTTTGCTGACTCGACCAGACTCAACCTAGACCATTTTGTGGTTTAGCTAAAGCAACTATTAGAGCAAGGATGAAGGAACTACTGCTACGGTAGTCCCAGAAACACTGGAATGACACCCATGGCTGCAGGCATTCTAAGCTCTTTATTCAGGCATATATTCAAAGGGACTGACGAAACAAATTCTCGGTCTAAATAAGACAAATACGAGGTTAGTAGTCGGATATTTAACCGGTAACTATAATCTTAAAGCTCACCTATTCAAGGTGAAAATCGTTAGCTGCGATACGTGTAGGCTATATGCCACTCGGAAGAGGAAACTGCGGCGTAGCACATTCTCTGTCAATGTGAAGCTTTAGCAGACAGGGAGAAGACTTAGGTTCATTGGGTCATCATTTCCATTGCCTGAGGAAGTTATGTCCATACACATCAATAAGTTGTCCAGGTTTTTGGGCAGCCGGGCCAATGAATGGTTAAATATGAAATACGTAGGGCAGTAACACAATGACTCCAGGAGGTCAAGTGTTTAGGGGATGAACGACCCAGCCCAATACAATAATTCTAATTCTAAGGTTCAAGTTCAAAAATATATAAAAATTCGTATAAAATACAGTTTTAGTAGCAGAAAATCTGTGAAACAAAAACAAATGAATCAAATTATCAATCAATTATGTTGAAAATTTTTCAGTTTTGTCATGTAGTATTAAATGATTTCTTTACGGGGCATTAGAATTTGAACGATTTTTTTTACGATATCGATTTTATGAGCTATTCCTCGGGATTATAAAAGATATAAATAATGGAATTGGGTTGGAATTTAATAGATTTTTTTAACCGTCGACCGATCCTTTGATTAGTAGATAGTTTTGTATTCAAGATTCAATGGAAATTTTGGGTTAAATATAAAAACTGATCAAAACACAAAAAATATAGATTTCTATATAGTGTAGATTTCGAGAAATTTGAAAGATAAATGAGAATTTGTAGTAAAAAAAAACTACCCTAAGAGATCGTGTTACGATTAAATAGAATCGTTGGTGAGATTTTTTTAGCCAACAATCCCCATTAAAGGACATTGTTTTTAAAATACAACGATTGACAATTACAGTATCTGATTCTCCGATTTATTGAGGTCAAATCTGGCAAAGAAATTTCAAAATTGTTTAATTAGGACAAATTCCAGAATTGCCCCAATTAATAATTTTTTTTTTTGTTTTCTACATTATTTTTTGTTTATCAATCAATTTAACTTTTAATTTTTGCTCATAATAAATCATTATATATAAAAAAAAAAAAACCAACCAACCAATTTTTAAAATAAAATATAAATTATTAATTATTCATCTGTTGTTTTTTAAGCAATAAAACAAAAAAAAAATTGTGTACAAATTAAAAAAAAAATTAAAAGTAGTACACGAAAAATAATAATAATAAATACTTTTACTCATTCATGATCATGCGATAATGTAATGATTTATCAACATTTTGATTTTTAATGATGATTTGAATTGCAAACGACGACGAATTGTAGGTAGATTTGTAAATAGTAAATTTGTATATATATATATAGTTTATTTACAATTAATTAGTTAATGTTTATGCTATATATAATATTTTTTTTATTATTTTCTGTTGTATTCTATTGTATTGTATTGTAATCATTACCAATAGTGTAAATTTAATCAGGTAAAATGTGTGTAATATAAAAATAACTGCAAATAATCCATTTAATACTATCAAAACCCAAAATTATTTATAACCAAATAGCCGTATGTAAAAAGATATATATAAATAAAAGCAAACAAATAAAATTATATTTATTTATTTATTTTTATAATAACCTTTACTACACTTACACCCAAAAATAATAAAACAGACCACAGAGCCACATCCATAAGAAAATAATCAAGACATTTTTTTTTTTTTTTTTGGTAATAGAATCAAAACATTATACAAAAAGAAAAGTAAATAATCAATAGACGACAATCCAATCCAATCCACCACATTTATATTTATTTATACAATTTCAATTTCATAACTGTGCGTGTGTACATAATACACTGGTAAATATTATAAAAAGAAAAATATGGAGTTGACTATATTCAAGTTTTTCTAATTTATATACTATTAATTATTATTTAAAAGACTTTCAAACAGACCTAAAATATAATTAAGCAATAAATTGCATTAATTTTTGTCTTTTTTTTTTAATATTCTAAAATTAAACAATAATAATAATAATAATAATACAAAAATAAATACAATCTTTGGATAAAATATCGACGTGATCGTCGACATCGTTGATCAGCAAAGGAATGTATATCTCTATCTATATACTCTATCTATAGATAGATATAGTTTTTCCTAGAATCAATAAATGAAAACCATTTTTTTAAGTATACTAAAATTATATATACGGTAAAATCACCTGTGTGAGTTGACCACTCATGAGACCGAAAAAGTTGGATATCATCTCACGGTACTCACGGATGCCATAAACCCAGCCCGTAAACCGCACCAAACTGTGACTTTTTCTGGATGCATTTCTGGTAGCTGTTGCAATGCTTCTGGCTGCTATTCACTCCAAAATCGACAATTCTGCTTATTTACGTACCCATTGAGCCAAAAATGAACTTCGTCTGATGATCCACTTTTCACTTTTCCACTTTTCATCACCAGTCACGATTCGTGAAGCAAAAAAGACTTCCTTTTTTGTACCGTTGAAGATGCATTTCACAGATGGTTTTACGATTTTCTTGTTGCCTTGTTGCAGTCAATTCATGTGGCACCCACTTTCCTTCCTTTTGGATCTTCCCGTCAAGCGCCTTCAAGCGATCCGAAACGGTTTTGTTGAGCAACTCCTTGTTGTTCTGCAAGTTGTTGTTGCGTTTGCGTGTCGTCTTCATCCAATAGAGACTGCAATTCGGTGTCCTAAAACTTTTGCCTGGCTGTCAGCCAGGCGGCTGCTCTTTGTCTTCAACATCAAAATCATCACTTTTGTATCGGTGAAACCATTCTATGCATGTTCTTTCTGATAAACTGTTATCACCATAACCATAATTTACAAGCATTCGATGTGTTTCTGCCACAGTTTTCTTCAAACGAAAACAAAAAAAAAGTAATGCAGTCCGCATTTCGCGTTTTAATGACACCAAATTCGACAATTTTCAATAATTTTTTTTAAAACAATTTTGTTGGTTGCTCGATTAGAGGTCTGTCAACTAATTTTTGAAGAGAAATGTTACAGCTTTAAGCAAAAAAAATGCAGCCATTTTGGATTACTACATCCACTTGTATCGCCATATATGTGTGAGCGGCGGGCATTAACCAGTATACCTGGTATTGATTCCTCTCGGACCATTCTACATAGCAGGTTTTACTGTATATATAAGAAGTTTATTTTATTTTTGTATATGAATTCTTGTACAGCAGGTTATATGTTACAAATTTCGTATTGCTGCTGCTGTTGCTACTGCTGATACTGATGGTTTTAAGCACGTACTTTTAGTAAAGTTTATTTGGGAAAACCAAAAATTTTGTTTTTTTATTTAGCGCTGGTTAAGTTCGGTACCTTCTACCCTTGCACCCTTGTACATTTTGCGAATTTACTTTTCCACCATACTTTTGTTGTTTGTTTTGTATATCTAAATGGGGTTTGAAGATGATTGATTGGTTGACATTTTGGATATAGTGATTTGGTACCAAGCGTAACCGTAATTACATTCCCAGATTTCCTAATTCCATTCCATCTTTAATTGCACACCAGGAGCTCCCGCCATACATCCATCCATGGGATTATGAAAGAGATCTTGTTCTGTTTATAACTAATTGACTAAAAAATTTTGATCTGGAAGTTTGATGAAACCATGAAGTCATACAGATCCAAACATATAGAAATTTCGTTTTGTTTTTAACAAAATTGACTAGAAATTTTGGATCTAAAGGTTTTATGACGAAAAGATTTATATCGTGGGAATTTTTCTCTGAGCTCATCCCATCCCTTGACGCTTCCGATTCGAGGTGGGATACAAATCCAATGGTGTTTTTGGGAATTAATTTGAAAATATTATTGTGGCATTTTATATTATTAAAATTTTATGAGGAGTGGATACCCTGGTCACCAAAACATATACTGTCTGTTACAGGTATATTTACCTTACAGCGTTTTTTTTTTTTACTTTTGTACATTTATTTTGTAACGGTTCGATGCAATTTTTTTTTTTTTTTGTTTCCACCTACACAATTATTTGGTTGTTTGTTGTTATATATGAATAAGGTAGGTATAGAGTTGAGTTGAGTTGAGATACTAATAATAAATAATAATTGACTATTATTTTTTTTATTTTATACTGTAATTTGATTTCATTTTTCTTTTTTTCAATTTCCCATCTGGTCGAATATTTTTCACATAAATGCACCGACCTATAAATAAACCTTTTTGACATTTAATACATATTATATATAATATCATATAAATGTTTTTGTTGGTGGTGATGTTGTTGTTGATGTTAATGTATTATATACCTACGTAGTGAAATATTCAATTAAAATTCTTTGTAATTTAAAACGCTGCTTTAAAAAATGTAAGGATACAAATTAAATAGTAAAATCAGTAATAATTTTTAAGATATTTTGCAGGATTTGCACAATGTTTCTGTAATAAACCAATTTTTCTGGTAGGTTTTTATCAAATTTTTAATTTGTCAAATGGTATTTAAAACCGATGTAATATCCGTTTTGATCACCATCATATATTAGGTTGTCTAAAAAGTATTGGTAATTTTTTTTACAAAATTCAAACGATTTTTTTTATATATTTCAAATGAACTTTATTAAACCAAATATGCGCCGTTTGGATCGATGACCCTTTGCCATTTTTCTGGTAAAGACATTATCCCATCACTGTAGAAATTCTGTGTTTTCTGGACAAAAAACTGATCCAAGTGCATTTTGCAGTCCTCTGCGGAATTTAATTTTAAACCATTAAGGGAGTTCTGCAGAGACCGGAACAAATGATAATCTGAAGATGCAAGGTCCGGGCTATATGGTGGATGCATTAAAACTTCCCAGCCAAACTCTCTCAGTTTCTGCCGAGTCATCAAAGATGTGTGTGGTCTGGCGTTGTCATGATGGAACACAACACCCTTTAGATTGATTAATTCTGGACGTTTTTTTTTTAATCTCGTGCTTCAATCTTGTTAATTGTTGACAATAGAGATCGGAATCAATGGTTTGACCGGGTGCTAGTAATTCATAATGAACGATTCCTTTCCAATCCCACCAAACAGACAGCATTACCTTTCTTGGTGTTAATCCAGGTTTTGCTACTGTTTTAGGAGCTTCACCCTTCTGTGATCCATTTTTCATCACCTGTAATCATTCGCTTTAAAAATGACTCGATTTCGTTCCTTTTAAACAGCGTTTCGCAAATGGAAATTCGGTTCATTAAATTGTTTTGTGTTAATTCATGTGGTACCCAAACATCGAGCTTTTTCTTGTATCCAGCCTTTGTCAAATGGTTTAAAACTGTTTGGTGATGGATGTTTAGTTCTTTAGCGATATCATGACTGCTTACGTATCGATTTTCTTCAATTTTTGATATGATTTCATCGACTTTTTCAGTGATTGGTCGACCAGAACGAGGTGCATCTTTGACATCAAAATTACCCGAACGAAATCGAGCAAACCATCTATAGGCTGTTAATTTTGATAAAGTTCCTTTTCACCTTTTTCATAATAAAATTGTAAAATGTATCGAATTTTTTCACTAATTTCGCTCATCTTTAATGCACTACAACTTTTAAATGACTAAACAAATTTAATTTTAATTTTTTTTTTTTTTTATCTACGAAATGTCATCTTTCGAACATATATGTTAGTGTTACCTGATCAGATTAGTACTACTTGAAATATTCAATTATTTTCGACACCCTAATATATGGAGTGAGTTATGGTTGTGGTCGTCATCATCTTCTTCTTGGTCGTTAAGGAGGGTTTAAAAACAGTTAGAATTTCCTTTCTCCATTTGTTAATTCATTGATTTTATTAACGAAAATTTTACATTTTCATATTATGGAAAATTTTCTGTGAAACAGTTAGAAATAAAACGATTTTGAGTGAATTTGTTAGAAATTTAAAACCCCCTTAAAATGTAATTGAATGGAAAAATTGTTTCTTTTTTTGAACTTTGTTAAGGATATATTTCCATGCTTCCATAAGGATAACACCTGACAACCGTTTCCCTGTTAAATTCAAAGGAAAATCAACGAATTTTTCTTTCTGTTTCTATAACCAATTGACTTTACATTTTGACATTTTGAAAATGGAATAACTTTAGGATAACTTTTTCTTTATCTCCCCACAGCTTCCATCCATGATTCCTATTGAAACCTAAGTGACAATTAGAGATATCTCATTCTATATCTAACCAATTCGATAAGATTCGAATTTTTAAAATAATCTATACTAAAATGATTGGTGAAATTTGAACTCGTTATATAAAAGATCATTGGAAATAAGAATATTGGATGTAATATAAGTTTCCTCGGCAATTTTATTGTGGTTTTATGTCTCTGTCGAATACCGAAATCTCGCGCTTGTTCTCCAGGGTATCAAATTATTGTATATAGATACAATTTTTTTTTTATTATTATATTTATTATACAATTGCATATTTCTCATTTATTGTAGTACAGAAAAAAAAATACATAATTTAGTAACTTATCATTACGAAAAAAAAAAAATGTTTACTTTACGAAATAAAAAAAAAATTAAAAAGGAAACTTTAAAATTGCATCAAAAAACCAAAAAAAAAAAATAAGCAATAATAAAAAAAGTAAATATAAAAAAATAAAATAATTATAAATGTAATAAGAAAATTATATTTGGTTTTTTTGTTGTTGTTGTTTTTGCGCTGTCCTTGAACTACTTTTTTACTTTTTTTTTTTTATTTCTTTTACTTTGAATGAAAATAAAAATCATTTTATTTTTGTAATATTTTATTTATTTTTTATATATTGAGATTACATTTATTTTGTTTTGTATATTTACAAAATTATTTACATTGCCGAAATTTTATCATCGATTTTTATTTTAATTTCTATTTATCTGTATCTGTTTCTGTACTATACAAAAAAAAAAATAGAAAAAATAAGGTAATTGAAAGTTTTCCTATAAATTATTCAATAATCTTTATCTAATAATAAAAATTAATTTTGAATAATTTAAATTCATTTTTATGGTTTTTATTTTTTATGGTAGTATTTAAATAAATAAAATAAAATTTTATCGAAGGTGTCAATCATTTAAAAATTAAGCGTTTAACATCCATATATATATATAAAGATCCATTCAACTAAAATGCAAACTTGAAAGATTATCTTAGAAAATGTCTGATTTTATTTTCAAAATTTCATAAACTAATCCAAATATTCAAAATTGTTTCATCACCCAAAATCACTGAAGTGTTGAATGCGTCAGAGTTCATTACCTATATATAATTAAGTGATTTCTTTACGGACTCACGGCAATATAGAATTTCGACAGGGTGTTCACGGGTACTAAACCAATTTTGTCATAATAACAAAAATTGGGATGGAAATGAAATTGATTTAAATGAAAATAATTGAATGTTCTGTATGGATTTTGAAATGTCATAAAGATAGTATGCTACAATGCGATGAATAATATAGAATATATAGAAAGAAAATATAAAAAATTCACACCTGTTGATTACTCTCTATATAGTATTGAATACACAGACATATTATAAAAAGAAACCCCGTTTTTATATAGTTATAAAAAACAAATAAACTCGTATGTATATAGTAAAAAAAAAAAGAAAAAAAAGAAGAATAAATTGTGCAATGCTGCTGCTGTTCTGCTGACGTGTATAGTTTTTAATTTTATTTTCTTTCTTTCTTCCAAATGTTTTTATATAAAAAAAATTGGTTTTATTTGATTATTTTTTTATATCATATTATATTATATTATATCATATTATTTTATATCATTTTTTATGTTTTCTTTTTCGTTTTTTGATAAAATTGTTGTGTTTTTTTCTTCATCATCTCTTACACGCTTATTTACGTATCATATTCCATATGATGAGGTTCAAATATATATAAAAACACAAAAACTGTGTTGAACTTTAAATCGTTTTTGGTTACCACCTATACACGAAATTCAATTAATTTTATTCAATCAATCGTGTTATAATATTAATAATTAATAATAATTTTGCCGGATAAGAAAACCTGAACAGAAAGGAAATCTGAAAAATTTTTCTTAATAGGAAAACTTTAAAGATTTTCTTAACAGGAAAACCGTCAAAGATTTTCTGTATAGGAAAACTGTCAAAGATTTTGTATAGAAACCTTTCAAACAGGAAACCTTTCTAAGAGTTTCTGTACAGGAAACCTTTCAATTAGTTTTTGTACATGAAACCTTTCAATTAGTTTCTGTACAGGAAACTTCTCAATTAGTTTCTGTACAGGAAACCTTTCAAAGATTTTGTATAAGAAAACTATCAAAGATTTTGTATAGGAAACTTTTTAAAGGATTTCTGTAGGAAAACTTTCAAACTCTTCTTTCAAAGAGTTTCTGTACAGGAAACCTTTCAAAGAGTTTCTGTACAGGAAATCTTTCAATGAGTTTCTGTACAGGAAATCTTTCAATGAGTTTCTGTACAGGAAATCTTTCAATGAGTTTCTGTACAGGAAACCTTTAAAAGATTTTTTATACGAACATTTTTTAACATTGTCTATTTCTATAGGAAAAATTTCAAAGATTTTCTATAGCAAACCCTTTAAACATTTCCTATGGAAAACCTTTCAAAGATTTTCTATACAGGAAACCTTTCAAATAGTTTATGTACAGGAAACCTTTCAATTAGTTTCTGTACAGGAAACCTTTCAAAGATTTTGTATAAGAAAACTATCAAAGATTTTGTATAGGAAACTTTTTAAAGGATTTCTGTAGGAGAACTTTCAAACTCTTCTTTCAAAGAGTTTCTGTACAGGAAACCTTTCAAGGAGTTTTTGTACATGAAACCTTTCAAAGAGTTTCTGTACCGGAAACTTTTCAATTAGTTTCTGTACAGGAAACATTTCAAAGAGTTTCTGTACCGGAAACTTTTCAATTAGTTTCTGTACAGGAAACATTTCAAAGATTTTCTGTACAGGAAACATTGAAAAGAATTTTTGTACAGGAAACCTTTCAATGAGTTTCTGTACAGGAAACCTTTAAAGATTTTCTGTACAGGAAACCTTTAAAGATTTTAGATACAGGAAACCTTTAAAGATTAAAGAAACTAATTGAAAGGTTTTCTTTACAGACAATCTTTGAAGGTTTACGGTAGAGAAAATGTTTGAAGGTTTTCTGTACAGAAACTAATTTAAAGATTTCCTGTACAGAAAATCTTTAAAGGTTCACGGTTTCTTTAAAAAGTTTCCTATACAAAGTCTTTGACAGTTTTCTTATACAAAATCTTTGAAAGGTTTCCTGTACTGAAACTCTTTGAAAGATTTTCTGTACAGGAAACTTTTCAAAGATTTTCTGTACAGGAAACCGCTCAAAGATTATCTGAACAAAAAATCTTCAAAGAGTTTCTGTGCAGGAAACCTTTTACTTAGTTTCTGTACAGGAAACCTTCAAAAATTGTCTGTACAGGAAACCTTTCAATTAGTTTCTGTAAAGCAAACTTTTTAACATTTTCTCTACCGTAAACCTTCAAAGATTTTCTGTACAGGAAACATTTCAAATAGTTTCTGTGCAGGAAACTTGTCAAAGAGTTTCTATGCAGGGAACCTTTTAATTAGTTTCTGTACAGGAAACCGTTCAAAGATTATCTGTACAGGAAACCTTGCAAAGATTTTGTATAAGAAAACTGTCAAAGATTTTATATAAGAAACTTTTTAAGGGATTTCTGTAGGAAAACTTTCAAACTTTTCTTTCAAAGAGTTTCTGTACAGGAAACCTTTCAAGGAGTTTCTATAGGAAACCCTTTAAAGATTTCCTATGGAAAACCTTTCAAAGATTTTCTCTACCCTAAACCTTTAAAGATTGTCTGTATAGGAAACCTTTCAAAGAGTTTCTGCACAGGAAACAGTTCAAAGATTATCTAAAATAGGAAATCTTTGAGGGGGTCTTATGCTTATAGAAAAACTATAAAAAATTTTTAACGAACAAGAAAACCTGAAAGATTTTATCTAAGAAAACGTGAAAGATTTTCTGCAAAAAGGAAAACTTTCGAGATATTCTGAGCAGGAAAAGTTTAAAAAGATTTTTTTTATATATTAGGAAATCTCTTAAAGATTTTCCTTACAGAAAAACTTCAAAAATTCATAGCTAAAAGAAGGAAAACTTTGAACATTTTTCTTGTGTTTAGAAAAACTACAAAAAATTTTCGACATGAAAACTTTAAAAAGATTTTCCTGTATTCGGGAAACTTTCAAGAGTTGTTATTTTGTATTTTAAAAAAACTACAAAAAAATTTTTAACGAACAAGAAAACCCGCAAAGATTTTCCGAACAGGAAAACCCACAAAGTTCTTGTATGTAAGGACATTTTCAAGATTTCCCCCTAACAAAACTGTCAAGATTTTCTTCAAAAAGGGATAACTTTCAACATTTTTATTGCGTTCAACTACAAAGATTTTTTGAACCGCATAACTTTAAACATTTTCTGTGCCGGCGATAATTTTCAGGGTGTTTACGCTCTACAGAAAAACTACAAAGATTTTTCTCTGTATACAAATTTCCAAGTTAAAACTTTTAAGAAATCTTAAAACAGACGATATAAAATTGGGGTTTTTTTTTTTAAATATTTATTTAATTTGTGTACCCAACTGATTCGATGATGAATGAATTTAAAAATATTAATTTATTGATTTGAACATAAAAAAATAAATAAATTGTTATGTTTTTTGACTTTTTTGTCCTCTATAATACTAATAATACCCTTTAATATTGAAAATTCTTTATCAAATTTAAATTATCATAAATATCCTTTCCACACACACACACATATAAATATTATTTTATAAAAACCAAACAAAAAAAAAAAAACTTAATAATTAAAACATTTTTTCATTTTTTTTTTTTATCTACTATAAATTACAGAATTTTATTCCGTACATTAAATCATCAATATGATTATACATTTGATTGGACAATGCTAAAACAACGTTCACTTCAAGGTAGTTCAAGTTCAATGATGGTGACCGCCGCTGATTTAGCACGTGTCAACGAAGATCGAGAAAAACTTAAACAGCAACAACCACAACCGGGATCTGACATGAAATAAAATTAAATATTATTATTATTAAAAAAAAAAAAATTATTAACAAATATAAATAAAAAATAAATTACAAAACATAACAAAAAATTATTAAAAATTTATAAAAAAAAAAAAAAAAAAAAAAACATATGATAGAAAATAAATTAAAATACAATAAACAAACAAAAACAACAAACAAAAACCAACAAACAAAATATAATCAGAATTAATATAAATACAACATATAATATATTTGGTGGTAATAATAATAATAATAATAATAAAATTATTTTATTTTATTTTTTTTTTTGTTTATTTTTTATATGAATAAAATTGAATAAAATCACTTTACAAAAAAAAAGAAAAAAATTATTCTATATTACAATTCAACAAATAAACAAAAAAATTAATAAATATATCAAAATATTTTAATTTAAAAATTAAAAATATATTATATATATATATATATTAATTATATCACTTTAAATAAACAAAAAAAAAACTACTACTACTACTAAATAATAAATAATAAATTGTGATTATTTTGAAATAAAAAAAAATATTTCATAAAAATTTACCCTCCGCAATTAGAAAACTTGACTCTATAGCAATAAATATTTTTTTTTTAACACCTATCCAGCAACCAAAAAGGAAAATTCACAAAAAATACTGATCCTGAAACACACAATCACTATAAATAAAAAAAAAAATCCATAACCATCACCACCACCACCACTCCGATAACGTTCAAAAGAATAATAAAAATTAAAAAAAAAAAAAAATGTATTATTATTAAAATATAATTTATATTAAACGAAAACCATTTAAATAAATGATTTTATAGTAAAAAAAATTAAAATAAATAACGAAAAAATAAAAAATAATTAATTTCATCAATTAATATTATTATTATTATTATTATTATTATTATTATTATTAAAATTATTATTATTATTATTATTATTAATAAAAAATATTTCATTTATTTCACTATCATTATATTAATATTAATATTATTATATAATTTTTAAATATTTTTTTTCTATAATAATAAAAATAAAAAATTTAGTTTAAAAAAAAAAAAGATGTTTTTTTTTTTTTTTTTTTTTTTTTTTCATTAAACATAGGTATTTAAAATTAATAAAAAAAAAAAATTATATGCATATAACATATAAACTATATATAATATAAATAAAAATAATCTAATATATCTAAATAATAATAATAATAATAATAATAATAAATAAATAAATAAATCACAATTTAGCGTCGATGATAAAAAAATTTATAAAAAATATATTACGTAATAAATAAATAATTAAAAAAAAAAAAAAAAAAAAGTGTGCGCGATAATAATAATAAAAATTAAAATTATATCCAATTATAAAATTACAAATTACAAAAAAAAAACATTTAAAACGTTAAATTAAAAAACCCCCCCCCCCCCCCCCCGTTAAATATATAAATAATTAATGTGTCGTTGTGTTTTTGATATTTTCTTTTTTTTATTTTATTTATTATTTTTTTAATAATAATATTTTAAAATAAAAAAATTTAATGTTATATTAATATTAATATTATTATAATTACATCATCCCCTCTTCACCAACCAATACCAATAATAACCACCGACACACACAAAAAAACACACACACACACACACAATCCTTCTTCTTCTTCTTCTTCTTCTTCTTAAATATAATAAATTAAATTTAAATAAAATTAAAATATTTAAAATAATTTTTAACGTCGATTTATTTAAATAATTAATTAAACAATTCAATATAATATATATTTATAAATTTATTAAAATGTGCTGCTGCGACTTTTTTTTTTTTTTTCTTTCTTATCATCAAAAAAATTTTAATAAAATTAATAAAATTTAAATATCCATATATTTTTTACAAAAATTAATTTTTATATCTAAACAAAAAAATAAAATAAAATAATTATTAAAAAAAAAAAATAAATAATCATTTTAATTAAATAAAAACAAATTTATATATTTTTAATAGAAAATTTAATAATTTAATAATTTTTTTTTGTTTTTTATTCATTAAATATTTAATGATTTTTTTTTTTTTTTTGTAATTATATTTTCATGTCACATCGACTCCGTTGTCGAAATATAGTTTTTTGTGTAATGGGATTTTTTTTTTTTTTTTTTCATAATTAATTTAATTTTAATTCCCATGTATAAAAAAAAAAAAACTTAAATTGTTAAAATTTAAAACAAAACGAAAGAAAAATTATTTTACAAATTATTGTTTAAATGTAAAAAAAAAAAAAATGTACGCAAAACTCAAAGTTAAGAAAAATTCGATTTAAATCACATAAAAATGTCCATTCAAAAATAAAATTAAAAAAAAAATATCCTATTAATTATTAATTAAATCAAAAAACAATAAAAAAATCCATCAAAAATCGCATTAAATTAACAAAAAAAAAAATTCGTCGTCGTCATTTTTCGTATTTTATTTAATTTTATTTTATTTTATTTTATTTAATTTTTTTTTTTTTGAATAGATAAAATTAATAAAAACAAAATTTAAATTTAAAACACATTGTAAATAAAACAAAAAATTAAATTTACAAAATCGATAAATATAGTTATTAAAATAAATAGTTTTTTTTTTTTTTTTTATTTCTGTTTCTTTTTAATATCTCAATCAAATTAAAACGTAATTAAAAAAAAAAGAAAAAAAAAAAGATGATCAAAAAACAAAAAAAAAACCGAAACCACAACCCCCAACATAAAAAAAAAGGCGTTGTGTTTAGGCGTTTAATTATAATAATAAATCCCTTTATTATTGTTATTAAAAAAAAATTAATTTAAAAATTAATTACAACAAAAAATAGAAGAAGAAAAAAAAAAAGACGAAAGAATTTGCATTTGCAATTTTAAAATAAGCGCAAAATTAAAATAATAATAAAAGGATTTTTTTTTTTTTTTTGTGTTAAAAATCTTAAAGCAACAACAAAAAAAATACATAAAACATAAAACACAAATTAAAATAAAATATTATTAAAAATATAGAGATATAAAAAATAAAAAATGCCTTAAATGTTTTTTTTTTTTAATTTTTTTTTTTCTCTTAAAAATAATTTTAAAGAAAATCCCAAATGTTTTATTTTTTTTTTTTTTTTTTGATCAATCCAGCCGGGGGAAAAAATCGGTAAAAAGAATTGTATTTTTTTTAATGGGTAATAAAAATATAATAATTGTTTAATATCACGAAAAAAAATAAACAATTAAAATTACTACAAAAAAAAAAAAAAATCGTGGCTTTAAACCAAAATGTTTTTTTTTTTTTTTTTATAAAAAATTTGATTAAAAATTGATTGAAATTTAACATTTTTTTATTGACAATTTTGTTGTTTGTGGTGTGATGCCCGTCGTCATCCGATAATGATTTAAAAATATATCTAGAAATTTAATCAACATTTTTTAATTTTATTCACACCCAAAATCCCAAAAAATAATTAAGATTTTTTCGTAATTAATTTTCAATAATATTTTAGTGGGGGGGGGGAGGTTTTTTTTTTAATTAATCATTTATCCTGATTAAATTTTTTACCCTTAATCAATCATAGACAGACACAAAAAAAAAATGGGAAGAAATAGATAAAAAACAATTAAAATTATCGAAAATCATGTAATGATTCTTTATTTTATTTTTTATTGTTTTTAGTATATATATATATATATATATACATTAAATTAAAATAATAATAATATACATATAAATTACGAATACGATTTAAATAATAATAATATAAAATATAATGAATATATTATAACATTATAAATTAATAAATATACTATATATATATATATATATAAATATATATAGATTAAGAAGTATTTATCTGTGAGTATATAAAATTTTTTTTTAACTATAGGCGAGTTTGTTGTTTATTTTAAATAATATAAATTGAAATTGAAAGAGCATTTATTGAAAAATAATAATATTTTTTTTTTTTTTGAGAAATCACAGAGGTGAAATTATCGCATTCGATTACGATAGACGATTTTGTCGTCAAACATACGATTTTTTCATTTTTGCAATTATGGCAGACGATATCGTAGGTTTAAGACGATAATTTTTGACAATAGGGTAGTAGTAGCTATCGTTACGATTATCGTTTGTATTGTTTTTGTTCATTTATTCAATTCATAAAATATTCATAAAAAGTACAAAAGCAATTCTGATAAAAACAAAAACACTTTCAATCTCATTCACATAGAAATAATAAACTTTTTGTTTTTCTATATGAAAATCATTTTCACCACAACAATATCCACGGAGACGATATACAAATAATATCGATACCCACAAAATCGACTACCATAATATCAAAATAATTGAGTATCGTAAATTTAGACGATGGGCGATAGACGATGGTATCGACTCCCATATAGCCACCCCAGCATTGATGATGAAAAATCGTTTGTGACTCCTCAAATACAATTTTTAAACTTTAAAACTGTAACCCTTTTTTTGAATCACATCAAATTTACTTTACTTTAAAATTCACTTCTTCGGGTAGTTACCATAAATTCATATGCTAAATGATCGCATTGGATGATGCGAAGATATCTTTTTTATTTTTTTTTTAAATAAGTAATAAATCTTTAAAAGATGCAATTTGAAAATGATTTGGTTATCTTTTCGGTTTTTTTTTTTTTTTAATCTTATCGGAAATTTTAGATTTTTGATTTTCAATCGATGAATGATGAAATGAATCAAAAACAAAAAAAAAATGGGAAACTGACAACTATAGATAAAAATATAAATTAAATTAATTAATTTTTCGCTATACAACCAAAAACAATCTGGTTTTAGCGTCCAACAACAGCCTTCTGTTGTTAGAGTTTCTTAATTTGTGTCTTTTACGGTGTCGGTAATTAGCCGTACGACCAACCGCAAGCGGAATATACAACTCTGCGTTAAAATTCAGATTCGAAAAATAACCGAAAACACAAAACATATTTTATGCATTCAGTATAGGATTCGAACCCACGACCCCAAAATTCCGTTAGAATTTTAGGTTGGCATTTTTAACATTTACACCACAGAGTTATGAAAAATATAAATAATCAAATTAATTTTTTACAACCAAAAACAATCTGGTTTTAGCGTCCAACATTAACAGCCCAGCCTCTTCTGTTGTTATATAGTTTCTTAATTTTGTGGCTTTTACGGTGTCCGCGCGGTAATTAGCCGCGTACGACCAACCGTAAACGGAAAATACAACTCTGTGTGTTCAGAATTCAAATTCGAAAATATAGGAATAAAGGTAAAATATTTCATAAAATCGAGATTTCACATAAAAAAAAATTGATTTAGATCAAAAAAAAAAAAAAGAAAAAGAAGTGATTTTTTTTTTTCGCCCAATCAAACATGAAAATTGATACTTGATAAGATACTTTGTTTGTGCCAATCGAAAACGAAAACATAAAAGTAATGCTTTTTATGAAATGCCGACGGCAGACGACGGCAAATGTCAAATTGAAAATACATGCATTTCAATGTAGGTGCTTTTTATGAATATTGGACGGCGGACATTGATATTTTTTCTTCTATTGCCGTCGGCTGCCTGACCGTCGTCCAAACTTTATTTTTCATTTTATTTACATTTTATTTAATTTTTATGATTTAATTTCATAATAATAAAATATCCAGTTAATTTACAAACTAATAAAAAATGGAATTATTTAACAGCAATTATTTAATTTCGGTTTTTTTATCCAGGAAAAATAAATTTCAGAAAAAGCACATTTTTTTATATATCAAAAATATCATATTTGTGATAAATAAAATATTTTCATAGAAATCGAGGCTAAAGTGTAAATAAATTATAATTTTTACCGAAGAAGAATCCGCAAAAAATTCTAAATATGTTTATTTCATTTGTCAACAGAGGATCATTTTATCTTCAAGTGAGAAAAATAGGTGAAGGGGGTAGGTAAAAAAAAAATTAAAATAAATAAAACCATCCAAACAACAAAAACAACCGACCGACCCCATCCCCATCCAATAATCCCTATCTATACGTTGAGTTATTGCGAATTACACTGTTGGCAATCAATCAGCCAACGCAATAAAATCGGTCAAATGTTTTGGTTTTTTTTTTGTTTTATTTATTTATTTTAGATCAATTTTGATTTAAATACAGAAGAAGTTTTTTTTTTTTTTAATATTAATTAATTTTTAATAAAATTGCATTTGCATTGCATCTGTGAATGAGTAAATTTTTTTTTGCAGTTCTTTTTTTTTTTTAATTAAATTGCAACTTCGCGTTTAATGGATTTAATTTTGGATTTTTTTCTACCATCACTACCAATTTTTATTCATCCAAATCCAAATCCTCAAGTATCCAAAAAAAGTTTGATTACACAAAAAATATCTTAATAAAAAATTGTATGGATTTGTTTAATTGATTGATTAATTGATTAAAATTTTTCAAAAAAATAAATCACATGTCCAAAAAAAAACCAATAAAAGCGAACGAATAGAGAACAGAATTAAAAAGATTCTCTACCCTTTATTAAATATTATACAATTTATATTATAAATAAATAATTAAAATAATTTATAAATAATAAATAATATATATAATTTTAATATATAATAAAATGAACGAAAAAAAAAAATAATAAAAATTATTATAATTTTAATTTTATCGCGATATATTAATTATACACAAAATAAATAAATAAATATTAGAAATTATTTTAAAAAATTACAATCAATAATAATAATAAATGAAATAAAATAAAAATTGAACACAAAAAAAAAAATTGTAAAATGAATAAAAAAAAATTTGAAAAAAAAAAAAACAAAACAAATAAATTAACAACAACAAATGAAATAATAATAAAAAAAAAAAACAATTATTAATTATTAATGATAAAATAATAATAATAATATTTTTAAAATTATATCTATGAATATGAGAATAAAAATTAAAAAAAAAACTCGATATTTTTTAAATAAATATATATATAAATAAATCCAACTCACACACACACACATTAAAAATAATATATTATTATATTTAAAAAAAAAAAAAACAAAAAAACAAAAAACCCCATTTAACCATATTCTTATTATTATAAATAATTATAAAATTAAAATTAAAAATAATGGTAATGTAATTTTTTTTTTTTATTTCTTGCAATTTAAAAATTTAAAAATAAATATTTTTAAGAAATAAAAATTTTAATTGGAGCAAAAGTGGTAATTAAATTAAATAATTTAAAAAATTATTTAAAAATATTATTATTATTATTATTATTTAAATTATAATTATATAATTATTAATAATAACACATAATAATAATAATTAACTGACAAATTGAATTGTTAAAATAATTTTTTTTTTCTTAATTTAATTTTTATTTTATACAATAAAATAAAAAAAGGGGATTTTTAGATTTTAACTTTAATTTCTTTTTAATTATTAATTCATATATTTTCATTTTGTTCGTTTTGTTCTGTGGATTTATACAAAATATATTATTTCTTTAAAACAAACACATCTAAAAAATATTATAATATTTTTATTATTATTATTATTATTATTATTATTATTATTATTATTATTATTATTATTATTATTATTATATATGTATAAATATAATTTAAAAATAATAAAAAAAAAAAAAAAAAACTGCCTTAAATACATTAATAATAATAATAATAATATTAATACATATAAAATATAATAAATAATAATTTTTACTAATTAATTATATATTTTAAAAAATGCATATTATCATTAAATCTATAAAAATCTATAAATTAGTAAAAAAAAAAAAAAATAAATGTAAATTTATTTTATTTATATATAAATAAAAATATATATTTAGAATAACAAATAAAAAAAAAATAAAAAAAATAAAAATATATTCTAAAACAGTACTAAAACAAAAAAAAATAAATGTAATATTATTTATATATAATAAAATACAATTTTTTAAGTGATTTGTGTATTTTACATACAATAAATTATATAATTTAATTATATTAATAAATAAATATAAGAAAAAATAAAATGCGATTAAAATTAAATTACAAAAAAAAAAAAATACAAATATAATAAAATGAACATAATAAAATTTAAAAAAAAAACAAATAATAATAATAACAAAACAAAAACGAAGAAAATATAAAAACAAAAATAAATAAATAAATAAAAAAAAATATATAATAATTAAAAATAAAAAATATATAATTATAAGATTTCTATTTTTAAGTTTAAAACAAAAAAAAAACAAAAAACATTATTATAATAAAACAATATTATTATTATTATTAAATTTTTTTTTTATTTTTGATTTTTTATTGTTTTATTATTATTATTATTATTTTTATTATTATTTTATATATACGAAAATAAATTTTTTTTTAATTATAATAAATACAAAAAAAAAAAAAAAAACAAACACAAAATAAATCAGAACAAAATAAAAATTATATATATTTGATGAGCAATTAATTTATTATAATTTTTATTATTTTGATAAAAAAAATTAATAAATTAAATATTCTGCTGTTCTTTTAAAAATATTATTTATATATATAGTAATAATAATAATAATAATAATAATTAATTAATTATTATAAAAAAATTAACGCGTGATGAGAACAAAAAAATATAAATATGGAAGGTAAAAACAAAAACAAAAAAAAACAACAAAAAGGCAAAAGCGAATATTTAAAATATTATATTTTTCTTTTTCTTTTTTTTTTTTTAATAAATTTGTGTGGTTTTTTTGTTATTTTAATTTAATTTTTAATTTTGATAGTTAGTAATATTTTATATATATATATATAATTATTAATAATATTTTAATTTTTTTTTTTTTGTTTTTTAAATAATTATTATAAATCAATTGTTTTATAGTAAAAAAATTTATTAATAATAATAATAATAATAATGATAATATTTTTTTTCATTACAATAATCAATCAAAAAACGGCAATTTAATTTAATTTAATTTTATAATTTATTTAAAATTCAATGTTTTTTATTTTTATTTTTTTTTTATTATTTATGACAAAAATTTTAATAACACTGCAAAATTAATCAAAAAAAAAAAAAAAAAAATAAAATAAATGCCTAATAATAATAATAATTTTTTTTTATTCATTTCAGCTTAATTTTTTCTCTTCTTTTAATTTTTCTTATACAGAAAATTATTTCAAATTAATTTCATTATTATTATTATAATTAATTATTATTATTATTATTATTATTATTATTATTATTACATTATTACAATTGTTAATTATTATTATTATTATTTAAAGAAAAACTTAAAAAAAAAACAAAAAACGGAAAAATAAATAAGCGTTTTAGTTAATATGATGCAAATTTAATAAATAAATAAATATATATATATAAATAAATAATAAATAAATATAAAAAAAAAGCAATTAATAGTATTTAACAATTAAATAGGATAAAATAATAAGGTATATTGCTACTTGAATTTGTATAGGTAGCGGAAGTCATAATAAGTATATAATTGATCCAAAAATTAAGAATCACATAAGGAGAATGGATCGAATATAAAAATGGATTGTTTTTTTTTTGTTCGTTACTACGGCAGAATCGGTTTAGCGCCCGTGGAAAACCTCACGGAATTCTATTGCCGTGCGAGCCCGTAACGAAATCACTTAAGCCTCGATTTCTATGACAATATTTCTATGAATACATATGTGATATATGTGATATATGAAAAAAAAAATGTGCTTTTTCTGAAATTTATTTTGCCTGGATAAAAAAACCGAAATTTAATAATACATATACCAATTGCTGTTAATTTTTATTAGTTTGTAAATTAACTGGATATTTTATTATTATGAAATTAAATCATAAAAATTAAATAAAATGTAAATAAAATGAAAAATAAAGTTTGGACGACGGTCAGCCGACGGCAATAGAAGAAAAAATATCAATGTCCGCCGTCAGTCCGCCGTCCAATATTCATAAAAAGCACCGCCATTGAAATGCATGTATTTTCAATTTGACATTTGCCGTCGTCTGCCGTCGGCATTTCATGAAAAGCATTACTTTAAGCCTCGATTTCTATGAATATATTTCTATGAATACATATATGTGATATATGTGATATATGAAAAAAAAATGTGCTTTTTCTGAAATTTATTTTGCCTGGATAAAAAAACCGAAATTTAATAATACATATACCAATTGCTGTTAAATAATTCCATTTTTTATTAGTTTGTAAATTAACTGGATATTTTATTATTATGAAATTAAATCATAAAAATTAAATAAAATGTAAATAAAATGAAAAATAAAGTTTGGACGACGGTCAGGCAGACGACGGCAATAGAAGAAAAAATAACAATGTCCGCCGTTAGCCGTCGACATGTCCGCCGTCCAATATTCATAAAAAGCACCTACATTAAAATGCATGTATTTTCAATTTGACATTTGCCGTCGGCATTTCATAAAAAGCATTACTTTAATCAGGTGATGGAACCGTAGATGCATTGAATATACACTTAAGTGATTTTGGGTGGTAAATCTATTATAATATGTGGATTAATTTATGAAATTTTAAAAAAAAAAAACCTTTTACTAAAACAAAATAAGAAAAAATCACTCATATGTGAATCAAACAATTGTCCAAATTGCACTTTAGGTGGATTAGTTTTTAGATAAGATGAAATGTTTAATTTTAATAACTATGATAATCAAAAGTAGGAGGAAATACTAGTTCAGGGAGACTATTCCATAATCTTGCTGTTCTGTTTGGGAAAAATGAATTTCCAAATCTGTTTGTTCGCAAAAAACTAATAGATACAGAATATGAATATGAAGCCTTTTGTGAATTTCTCGAATTATAAGAGAAGCTAATTGGCTCAGGAATTATCTTTAAAATTTCATTAGAGCATATTCATGGTAATAATATACCTATAAAATGTGCACAATGAAGCTAATGATCGTCTATGATCCAATGATGATTCAATGGAATTTGTTATTGTTTCATTTCTGATCAGCGAAATAGCGTGTTTTTGGATCCTGTCACTAAACTGCGCAGTGTATAGTAATTGGTGCACCAGCCCATATGTAGGAATTATACTCTAGAAGTGGTCTTATAAAAGACCTATAAACTAATGCTAAATATTCAGAATTGAGAAATTCTTTCGATCTTCTTAAAAATTCAATGCGACTAGCTGCCTTTTTAGCTGCCATTATTATATTATTACTCCATGAAAAGTTGTTTATTATTATATTCGATATTGAAATAAAAAAAAAAAAAAAAAGGATGAAGAAGATTTTGGCTTAGGAATTCAATTCATCTTATTGGATTAATAATCCGGGTGGAATCATCAATAGTAAATATAGTAAATCAATCATTCTATAGTAAATATTAATCCATCCTCAATTGTAATGAATTTCTTATATTTTTATTTATTTTTTTTTTCACATAGAAGAAGAAGGGGAAATGTTCAAAAGACTAACCAAAAACTTGTAATTCATTTGTAATAAGTTATCAAGATCAAGATTATTTACTATTCCTTTTCTTTTTTTTTAGATTTATTGTATCAGAAACACGTATTTCAATGACCCAAAAGAAGCTCCAAAATAACCAGAACAAAAAACATTAAAAAATATATTTAAAAAAAAAAAAAACCCCAATAAATTGTATTTTAATATCCATATATATTTTTAAAAACAATTTGAAAAGTTTTCATAAAAAAAAAACCTTAATTATTTTCAAAATAAAAAAAAAAAAAACAGTTGATAACTAAAAACCGTACAAGTTTTTTTTTTTTTTTTTTAATATTATTCCTTTTTCGAATACGTTAAAACAAAAATTATAACGCATGAAAATTATAACCCAACGTATGAAAATGACAGTAAAAACATTTGAAAAAAAAAAACACGCAATCAAAAAAAAAAAAAAAACCAACAAAAATAATGCACAACAAAACAAAAACAAAAGAATTAAAAAAAAAAAAAAAAAATCAGTTTAAAAACGCATTGTCGAATCGCATGTTTTTTTTTTATATATTTTTATTTTTATTTCTTCCATTATTAGTGAAACGTGAAAGGAGCAAGGAAAAAGATTGTTTTTTTTTAATTGTATGTGAAATTCGTGAATTTGTTAAACAAAAAGAAAAACGTTAAATAAATATTTTTTATTATTATAATAAAATTTTAATTGTATTTTTTTTGTGGAAAAAAAATTGACTTTATGAAAAACGACTTTACTATATTATATTTTAGAAAATAATAATCAAAAAAAAAAAAAAAGATGAAATTTTCAAATAATAAACAACAAGTAATTTATTATTCGGTACATTTACCAAAAGATAGTTCTTGTAAGTATATCCAAAACAACAAAAAAAATTCTAATTTTTCCATTTCCATTTCGATTCGATTCGTTTTTGTTTTTAATTATCAAATCAATTTTGTAAACAACAACAAAACAAAACAACTACAAAAATTAAAAGAAAAAAAAACCACCCAATCAAAGACCCAATCAATAATTTATTATTTCCTTTAGATAACCTTTATATTATTTAAATAATTTATTTTTTTTTAATTCTATTCTAAAATATTACGTCATCATAAATATATATTTAATTTTTTTTTTATATATAATTCTATTATTGTACTGTATAAATATTTTGTGAGTGTTTTTCAAAAAAAAAAACATACGATATTTTTTACACGCGGCTGCTGATTTTTGTCTCACTACAATTTCACATTTTTATTATTATTATTATTAGTATTATTTTTTATCCATTAGCAAAAAAATTAAATAGCATTCATAAAAATATAATGAGTTATTTATAAAATAAAAAAATTGGAACGCAACGACGACGACAACAAAAAAAAAAAAAACCTCTTTTTTACAACAAACCAAAAAAAAAAAAAAAACAGCAAATGTTCAATTATTTTTTTTTTTTTTATGAATTTCGCATTGATTTTATACTATATATTTTTGTATATAAATAAATATCGAGAAGAACAACGAGCTGAGAATGATGATGAAAAAATTAAAAAAAAATATTATTTAAAATAACATTATTATTTTATCGTAAAATTCATAATAAGATAACAATAACAAATACAGAAAAAACAAGTATAAATGTACGTCTAATATAAATTTCATTATTATATTATATGTAGACGCAGCCACCGACCGACCACATCAAAATCTATTTATTTTTGCTTGAACATTTGGCAAAGAACAAAAAAAAAAAAAAAAAAACACTGCGTTTTGCCAATAATATACAAACAAAACAAGCGAGCGAGCAATTTTATTACGTACCGATGAATTTTTGTCTATGAAAAGTGAAGGGATTTTGGAAAAAAAAATACAAGATTCAGATTCAATTTTTCATCAAACCTCAAGATTCAAGATTCAAAATTTCAATAGTTAATTGGTTAAAAAAAAAAAACAGATGACAAATTAAAAATAATCCCCTGGATTTGTATGAGATAGTATAGTATTTGTATGTGGAATGACATAATGAGAATGTTCTGACAGGACAAATCCAATCTTCGAACTCGCAATCGCAGCTCACTGAACCAAAAAAAAAAAATAATAAGTTTATATTCAAAATTTCAGCTAAATTGTTCAGTAAAATTTAAAAAACTGAGGCCAATCGACAGCATTTTTTGTTCGATAAAAACTCATAAAACTCATAAAATATATACCAAAAAATTCAATTTGGAAAATCATTCAAATAATCATTCATTTACAAAAAAAAAAAAACTAGATTAATAAGTCATAACAGCCGTGCATGTACTTATTGTATTTAAATTGCTTTTTATAAGTAAATATATGATGAGATAATTGGAATATTTAATTGTTTACATTATAAATGCATTAAATCTTGTTTTTCTTCTTTTAATATCGTCAAAAAATTTTGATTATTTTTATTAGTATTTTCTTTTAAAATTATTTGTTTTGTTTTCCATTCTACTACCAGGTGTAATGAATAATATATTTTTGGATAAAGCATTAGCATTAAAATGTTTTAAATCACACAAAGATGCCCGATTAAATTCATTTACCACAATTGAAGAAGCCGAACAATTTGCAATATTTGGTACAACACCACAATCACAATTTTCAAAATCAACAACAACAATACAACAACAAAATGATTCGTCATTTGGAGCAACTGCAACTGCAACTGCAACTGCAACAACAACAGCATCAACATCAACAACAGCATCAACATCAACATCAACATCAACAACAACAATCCAAATCACTACCATACAAAATAAATCAACATCATCATCATTAGAAAAATCCCAATTTCATGCACCAAAATCACAAGAATTGGTAGAATTTCGTAAATTAATTGAAGGTGGTGATTTGATTGCGGTTAAAAAACAAATATGGAAAAATCCTCGGTATTTAGTTGGTTCCGGTGATACACCAGTAATATTAAAGGTTGGTTGGTTATTTATTTGGGGTATTTTATCAATCAAAATTTGTATTGATTTAATCTTTTTTGCTTCTATTTTATTGATTTAATTTAGGAAAGTACTCGTTATAATCCATTACATGTTGCTGCATTAGCAAAAAATCCAAAAATGTGTGAATTAATTTTACAAACAATAAGTAATACAGAATTTATAAAACTGTTGAATGGTAAAGATGATCAACAAACAAATCAAGAAGTTAGTAATACATTATTGGATAGATTTTTGAATACACCGGAACGGGTACGTGGTGAAACGCCATTACATTTAGCGATAAAATATGGTGCCGTTAATGTTATTGAAGTACTAACAATGCATCCAAAATGTGAGATAATTTCAAATGCTGATGGTGTTTTACCAAAAGATGTATGTATATTAAACCCCTTGGCGAATATACAGTTTAGCGGACATTGAGCTAGGACATTGTGGATACCTGCAATCGAAAGCCTATGTTGCATAGACAAAATAACCGTTATAATATTTTGGCGGTCACCCCCCTTCCGGAGATAGGGGGGGTCAAAGTTTGGTTATTTTTTAAGAAAATCCTGATTTGTGACGCAACCACAAGCTGAGCTAGGACATTGGGGATTGCAGGTATCCCCAATGTCCTAGCTCAAGGTCCGCTAAACTGTACTTCAGCCAACCCCTTTTACTATATAATTATTAGATAGAATAATTGATACTATTGATTTGTTTATGGATTTTTAGCTAATTTGTTCACGAATCAGTAGTCCAAGTAAAGATATTGTTAATCAAATAAGTGCATTATTGGATGAGAAATTTTTTGTACCCGTTATTCGATCACTTGATAATTCAATTGCACCAACGGTTGGTGCAATGTTTTCACCAACTGAACCACCGGTAATTTCAATTTCAATTCTATATAATACAATGGATTGGATTATTAATGTTTTTTTTTTTCATTTTTCATTTTTCATTAATATTAAGGTATTTGGTTCACATCCACTTAGTCCTGTATTACAAGTGGACGCTATCGCTGGACCAATGAATAAAGAACAAGCTCAGGTAAGGTAATTGTACATATAAAAAAGGAATCCGTTTAATGAATGATTTTTTTTTCTTTTTTTGGTAGACATTTCGTAAACGATGGAAAACACCACCAAGATTACAAACAACATCATCACCAAATTTATCACCAATGCAAACTCGTAAATTTACACCACAACATTTAACATCAACACCGATTGCTGCAAATAAAGGAATTAGTCCAAGAATATTATTTGAAAATAAATCAATTGATCAATTGAATGGTATATCATCATCACCATCATCATTGTCTATTGGTATTAATACTTCTACAAATAATTCTACAAATGATAAAGTAAAATTGAACGGTTCCACCGTTGCTAAAGTATTGACATTTAATGATGATGATGAAAATGATTTGGATGATGTTAAAAATAATATTAACATTCATTCAAATTCTATATTACAATTTAATAATGATGATTGTTTGGAAAAAAAAACTAATGAAAATTTGTATCATAATTTAAATGGTATTGTTGTTGTTGATCATCAAGAACAGAATTCCATCACCACCATCACCACCACCACCACCAATAATGATGATAATAATAATAATAAAACAAATCCAAATAATATTGATTCATTAATTGGACGATTAATGAATTTTAATTCATCACAATTTATGGATAATAATAGTAGCAGTAGCAATTATGATTCATCATATCATGAACGTCATTTAAAATTAATTGATCCGTTAAAGGGTTTAGAGGTGATTGGTCGTGATTTAGCTAAACAACAAAATATCGGTTGGAAAGAATATTGGAAATTTTTAGAATGTTTTATTGATATTAGTTCCGATAAAGGTTTACAATTATTTGAAGAATATTTAAAAAAACAAAATTCAAATGATGATGATAAAAATTCATCGTCAGATGATAAAAGAATAAAATTAGAAAAAATAAATGAAAAAAAAAATAAAAATATTATTATTAAAAAACGATCGGGAAATGATAATGAAAAAAGTATTCATCAACATCAACAAGAAGGTAAATATGATACAAATTTTTTAAATAATTTATGTAATAAATTAAATAAATTACACATTAATGACAATCATCATTTATTATTAAATAATTATCAAGAAGAAGAAGAAAATAATAATTGTAATAATAATAATAATAATAATAATAATAATAATAACAATGATAATGATAATGATAATAAATATAATAAAAAAAATATTAACAATCAAAATATACAACAACAACAACAACAACAAATGGATACAACCACAACATTATCAAATTCATTTAGTGCCTATTTATGTGTTGAAAAATCATGTCAAGTATTTGCTAAACGTATGACAAAAACATTTATGCAAAATTGTCATCAAAATGATGTTAAAGTTCATGTTTTCGAAATTCACGATGCATTAGATTCAGAATTAAAACGTTTAATTTCATTAATATGTAGTTATATTGATGATTCCCGTTTTGTATCGGTTAATTTCAATTTGGTTCATTCCCGTTTTGCCAAATTAATTGTTGGCTATTTAAATGATGAAGGTGTTTTGAATGATGAACGTTTAAATAAGGTTGGTGGTTTGTTTGATTATCATATAATTTAATATATTTTTTAAACGTTTTTTTCTTCGTTATTTTAGATTCAAAATTGTTTAGAACAAATTATATTGGCTAGACAACGATTGACATTAAATCGTATGAATAATAATAATAATTTAAATAATAGTATTAAAATGAATGATTGCAATCAGCAGCAGCAGCAGCAGCAGCAATCAATTAAATCAACTCAATTGATATGTCTTTTACAATATCTACTTAATTATTTAGATAAAAAAGGTATTATTTTAAAGAAAAATTCAATTATTTTTATTAATTTAATTTAATATGTTCATTAATTTATTAATTAGATACAATAACATCACCGGAAATGTTAACAACTGATAATGATTGTTTTAATGTATGGTTAACGGAACAGATGTGCAATTGTAAATGGACCATTGAAATAAGTAAACATAATCGAAATATTAAACGAAATGCTAAACGTTTAGAAATGAATGATATTTATAATAAAAAAATATCATCAGGTATGGTGTTTTTTTTTCTTCCTGTTTTGGGGATTAGAATCACAAAATTGATTAATCATTTATTTAATAATTTTATTGGTATTTAGGTAGCAATGAAAATTCTGATGATGAAAATTTAGATGTAGAAGATGAAGAAGAAGAAGAAACGGAAGAAAATGGACAAAATGATCTTCTAGAAGTTGATGACGAAGATACTTTTTATGTATGTATAATGACGGTTTTTTTTTAGATCGTATTCTGGGTCGAACACTTGTTAAGTCTATGAGAATATTCCAGTGTTAGGGATTAATCCTATTGTTCAATCTTTCATACACAATATCACCTCTCTACTGTCTACTGGCTAAAACGATTTTCTTTCCCTCTCACCATTCGACTGCATTGAATGTGATCTATCGCATCAATTAGGGACATCATAGGGAATACTGAGGAGTAATTCCTCACGTTTATATGATAGCCAAAAGAAATTTCCTTTGAATAAAAATCTTCTCCGAATTAGAAAATTTTTTCATCGAATCCATCCGTTAAGATTATTATCGTTTTCGATCCCACTTTTGGGGGTATGCTCCATTTCTTGTATCATCACTCTCTTGATTCCATCCATTGGTATGTTCAGTTCGCTGATCCCTTTGACGGCAAGATCCATCAGGACCTTCCCGTTCCTGTGAAATTATGCCCTTCTTGCACCTTCAGCACCATCACTGATGAAGTCTTTACAATAAATACGTGGTGGTCCAGAGGCAATATACGCAGCAATGTTTTCATGGGCATGATCGGTGTGGTGCGAAACGTCTCAGTAGCACCCACACACATGCGAGTCTTTGTGTTCTGTTCCTTACCAATTGACCAGAAATTTTTGGGATTTGGAGGTTTGATGAACACATTTTTAATTGATTACTAAATTATCTGGTAAAAAAAAAATTTGCTGTTTGATTTATTGACACTTTGAATTTAAAATATTTTATCAGGAATTGAAATTTGTGATTAATTTAAACTTGAGTTCTGATTGCGATTGACCTGTTAGGGTTTTTCTTGTATACATTTTAATATTTATTTGTTTTTTTATTTATTTTTTTTACTTTTTCAAGTCTCAACCCGATTCAGATGCAGATGATAATTTTTATGATAATCATGACGATTATGATGATGATGATGATGCTGCTTTTTATACACCAATTGAAAATTATGATGATATGTCTGATGACAGTATTGAATATAAAAAATATAATAATTTTATAATAGGGTAATTTTATAAACATTTTTATAGATAAAATATTATTGGGAGTATGAAAATTAATTCGTGCGGTGGTTTTCTAAGAGTGGGCGTTACTAGTATTATTTCGCGTGTCGTGTTCATCCGCGACGTGATATTCATTTGTAAGCTGTTACTGTTATTGCGCGTCTTTTTCAGTATATGCCATTTGATTGAGACGCATACAACATTTTTTTCTATTCATTGGAACTGTGTTACGAACTTTGTGCCAGCAAAAGTGTTTTTGCGGCGAGTTCTTCTTCATTACTTTAACATGAAGAAAAGTGCTCATACGAAAGTCATCGTATTTTAGTAGAGGTTTATGGTGGACATGCTCTAGCTGAAAGAACGTGCCAGAAGTGCAGGTTTTCACGGTTTAAAAGTGGTGATTTCAACCTATAGAAGACGATGAACGACCCGGACAGCCAAAAAGATGATGAAGATGAAGAAGAATTGGAGGCATTGCTTGATGAAGATGCGTGCCAAACGCAACAAGATCTTGCAAAATCATTGGGCGGAGTTGATCAAGCAACCATTTCCAGACGTTTAAAAGCATCAGGATTAATCCAAAAGCTTGGAAATCGGGGGGTGCCGTATGAATTAAAGCCAAGAGATATCGAACGCCGATGCTGCATGTCGGAAATGTTGCTTCAACGCCACAAAAAAAAAAGTCATTTTTGCATCGGATTGAAAACTGGTGATGAAAAATGGATTCATTACGATATAACCCCAAGCGCAAGAAATCGTATGTGAAGCCCGGTCAACCATCAACATCCACGGCAAAGCCGAATATCCATGGTGGCAAGGTAATGCTATGTATTTGGTGGCATCAGAAGGGTGTGTTGTATTATGAGCTGTTGAAATCAGGTTAGACGATCAACGGGGACCTCTACCCAACACAATTAATTTTGGTTTGAATAGAGCGATTATGGAAAAAACTAGACCAGAATATCCAACCAGACACGAATCCATAATTTTCCATCATGACAACGCTTGGCCACATTCAAGTTTCAAGACCGGTTCAAAACTATTTGGAAAACAGTGGTTGGGAAACGGTTCTACCTCACCCGCCTTATAGCCCAGACATAGCCCCTTCTGATTACTACTTGTTCAGATCAATGCAGAATGCCCTCACCGGAATGTACGCTTCACTTCAGAACAGGGTATCATAAGAATTGGCTCGATTCGTTCTTCACCACCACCACCAAGCCGTAGAAGTTCTTTTGGGATGGAATCCACAAACTGAATCCAGAAAGATGGGCAAATGTTGTTGCTTCCAATGGACAATACTTTGATCATTGAATGTATAACCATTTTTTCACAATAAAGCCTTAATTTTCGAGAGAAAAAAACCGCATGAATTAATGAATACTCCCAATACAATAAGAATATAAGAATATTTAATGTTGTAAAAAACGAATAATTAACTTATTTAATAATTAATAATTTTTTTTGGTTTCTATCATCAGAGATGAGCTAACAAAGACTGATGTTGATGTATTTAATGCATTACTAACAACGACAATCGATAAAAATCTATATCCAAATATTTACGAATGGAAAATGGCTATTGAACGACATTCTGATGTTGATATAAATAGGTAAATTATAATCATTTAAATTGTTATATTGACTAAATTTAATTTAATTTAATTTAATTAATTTTATTTATTTGTTATTTTTTTTAAAGTTATCAATCACCATCAATTATGATCCATAAAAAACGTACAAATTCGGATGAATCACTAATGGGAAAACGTTTATTTAGTACACCAATAAAATCAAATAGTTTTAGTAATATCCAAAAACAAATATATTTATCATCACCGCCACCACCACCATCACCATCATCATCACTGATGAATTCGGATCCTCCGCCAAGATTGTTTTAAGAAAAAAAAACAAAAAACCCCTGTTTAAAAGACACAAACCCAAAAAAAAAACTTGTACTTGTACATAAAAAATTAGTTGTTTTTTTTTTTACTCAAGAAAGAATATAATAAATAAGAAGAAAAAAAAACGCATTGGAACGGAACAAAATTAAAAAAAAAGTTTTCCACAAATTGATCAAAATATATCGAATTTTATATATTTTTTTTTTAATTTCATTATAATTATTTATTATCCTCATTTCATTATTTCACTTTATTTCACAAAAACACTGTTTTCTGTTTAGTTTGTATTCCTGTTGGAGATTTTGTTTTTTTTTTTTTGAATACGCATTTATTTTTCATTTAACGTATTGATGATAATTGTGTTTGTCAGAGTGTTCAATAAAGAAATTATATTCATCTCAAATAAGATAACGTTTAAAGATTTAACTATATAAAGAAATATGTCTAAAAATTCAAATGATATCAGAAAAAGTTAACACATCACATAAAAATTAAAACTATTCAATTATTATCATTATCTATATATATATATATTTTACTGAATATTATTTTCATATTATAATTTTATTCATTGTGTAATATCTCGTAAAAAATAAAAAAATGTTTTATATTTGATAATAAAATAAAATTAAAATAAAAACAAGCTTTAAATATTAAAAAAAAAATTGTATTATAATCTATTCTTATATTATTGTTTTGTTATTCCGATCCATGATAATTTTTGTTTCATCTTATGGAATATATCCATATTCATACGGTTCTGATGAGGTTCTTAACTTTTGAATGAGATTATTTGATGATGGAGCAACCATTTTAATTTGATTAAAATTTAATCTTTTTAATCGCTATATATAATACAAAAAAAATAATTTATTAATGGTCAAGTCAAGTGATAAAATTAAGCGATATCTTACCCTTGTCGCATCAAATTTTAATTGTGAACGTCGATATTGATTTGGTATTTTAATTCGTCGATTATTATCAATTGTTATCGATGATGATGATGATGACAATGGAATTGATGATACAATTTGATTTCCATCTTTAACGTTTTGATTGTTCATTCCGGTTACTATTACATCATCATTTGTTATTGGTTTAAGTGTTAAATTGTAATATTTTTCTACACGTAATTCTTTTTCATTTTCAATAATTTTTAATTCATCCTGGAATAATTTTATTATTTAATTGTTATATAATTGAATTTTGTAATTGTTAATAAATACCCGATCTTTATAAAGCATACAACAAGCACGCATTGTAAAATAATAGATTATTTCAACACCCGATAATAAACTAAAACCTAAAAATAAACCAGCAATACCACCAAATGATACTAATAAATCAACCCAACCAAATAAAACTTCACGTTTATATCTCAGCAATGGCCAATTTAAAAAATCAACAATTACCGATGATTCAGTATCATTTGAATAGCTGCGTAATTGTATGATAAAATTAATAAATAATTATATTATTTTGAATTTTATTTAAGGTTATGTAAAATTTTCTTAAAAGCGCATGTAAAGGAATTCTATGGGAAAGATACGATAGAATTTTTACCGTTCGATTTTTTTGTGAGGTTAAAAATGATCCTTAAATTTCATTTAAAAAGTTAAAGAACTCTTTTTTTTTTAAAAAAAGCAAAATTAATTTTCCATAAATTTGAAACAATTATCAATATAAAAAGTTATATGCGCGGAAAAGTTAACGACCCCGTGATAAATTACATAAATTATTCAAAAAAACTTACGCTTTATTTAATTTTTCAACATTATAAACGGTATTTACACATGCCAATTCACAACGTATTGGACAATCTTTAACATTTGTTATATTTTTCATAAATTTTGCTATACATTCAAATTGTTCCAATCGGCAATAGGGTATTGATTTCACTATAATACAAAAATAAACCAAAGTTAATTAAATATGGATTCAATTCTATAGAAGCCGCGTTCCATTCAAGTACCAGGAGTAGGTAAGAGTAGAAAAGAGTAGATGTTTTCTATTCCGAACTACTCTTTGCTATATTACGGAGTAGTTCGGCGTAGAAAAGAGTAGATGTTTTCTACTCTTATGTACTCCTACCTACTCCTGGGAATTGAATGGAACGCAACTAGAGGTAGATAAACGAATATATACTAAAAACTTTTTTTTACCTGGTCGATAAAATGGTGGTATACATTGACAAAATTTTATACATTTTTTAATACGACAATTCATAACACAATTACTAAATGTATATTCATTATCATCGACTGCATCATCATCATCATCATCATCATCATCCGCCGCCCCAGCATTACCAATTTTATTATTACCATTGAAAATGTCCAATTTAATTTCATCATTAAAAATGCATTTACGTTGTACAATACTTAATTGACGGGCATCTTCCGTTGTGTATGTATCACGAACGGATAACAGTAATTCAGCCATTTGATTAACATTCCATTGTAATTGTTCATCGTAATTCCAACCAAAATGTTCTTTAACCGATAATATTGTAATGTATGCCGGTAATATTGGTTTTAAATGCAATGCCCATTTTCTATCGGTTTTAAATATTTCTAAAAAATTTTTATTCATTCGTCTGTATATAGAAATAGAAATAAAATCATTTTTTTTAATTTAAATATATTATCAAAATAAAGTAATTCTTACTCAGTTTCAATTGTATCATAATATTTAACATTAAAACCATAACAAAAACCACGTTCGGTATACATTGGTGAAAAATGTTCACAACAATCCATTTCTTCATCACGAAATTTACAAAATTCTAATGTTTCATTACAAGTTACGGCAATCTATTAAATAATTAAAAGACAAATGAAGATTCAAATTATACTATATTTTTTAAATATAAAATAAATTTAATTATACCTCAAATATCAATGATCGTAGTGAATGTTCCCGAAATACAGATAAAAAATCATTGATTTCATATATTTTTGTACCATTTGCAATGACCATAGAAATTTCGGAAAATTTTGAATATTCTAATTGTGTTAAAATCGTTAAAATTGATTCATAATACTCAATTTTATCAATGTCATTATTTCTGGTTGATTGAAAGAAAGAAATTCATTAATTTTTTTTTTAATTATAACATAAAATTTCATATGTTAATTAAGAATAAATAAAACGTTATAATAGTATTTATACTTACGCTAAAATTGATGCTAATTTATGTGTTCGATTTGCATCGTTACTTTGAAATGGACATATAACAACAGTGGGAAAAACTAATTGTTGTTTATTAAAATCGGTATCCAAACCTATGTAATGAAGGGAAAATTTGTTTTATAGTTAATTGACTATTAAAGATTTAAATTCAAATAGGACTATTAGTTTTTAGATGGGTTATTAGCAAATTTTATAGCTGAATACTGACCACAAAAAACAAACGAATTTCGGTTTCAATTTTGAAACTTTTTCGACAAAAGATCCAAAATTTAATCAATCAAAATTGATCGTTAGAATTAGAATTATTGTATTGGGCTGGGGCGTCCATCCCCTAAGCACGTGACCCCCTGGGGTCATTGTGTTACTGCCCTACATATTCCATATTCATCCATTCATTGGCCCGTCTGCCCAAAAACCGGACCAACTTATTGATGGGTATGGATATAACTTCCTCAGGCAATGGAAATGATGACCTAATGATCCTAAGTCTACTCCCTGCCTGTAAAGCCTCACATTCACAGAGAATGTGCTCCCCTGCAGTTTCCTCTTCCGGGTGGCATATAGCCTACACGTATCGCAGCTAACGATTTTCATCCTATATAGGTGAGCTCTTAGATTATAGTGACGGGTTAAATATCCGACTACTAACCTCGTATTTGTCTTATTTGTCGTATTTGTCGTATTTGTCGTATTTGGCCGAGAATTTGTTCCGTCAGTCCCTTTGAATATGCCCGAATAAAGAGTTTAGAATGCCTGCAACCATGGATGTCATTCCTGTGTTTTTGGGACTCCCGTGGCAGTAGTTCCTTCATCCTTGCTCTAATAGTTGCTTTATTAGCTAAACCACAAAATGGTCTAGGTTGAGTCAGCCCGAGTCAACAGACCCCTTTATAGCGATTGCATCTGCCCTCTCGTTACCCTCTATTCTACTATGTCCAGGTATCCACACATTAGTGTGACTTTATTTACCCTTGACACCTCTTTCAGTATCCAAAGACAGTTGAGTACGAGCTTCGACCCTTAATAAATTGAGCGTTAAATCAAATAAGGACGAATCCTCGATAGACAAATTAAAACAAATCTTATGCAATTTTAAAATGAGAAAATTATTATTCTAATATAACAATTCCAATTAACGACAGGGAAACTATAAATTTATCTAATTGCAAAGGATGAGGAAAAAAAATCTAATAATAAAAAATTAATTTTTCACTATACAACCAACAATCTGCGGTTTTAGCGTTCAACAACAGCGTTCTGTTGTTAGTTTCTTAATTTGTGGCTTTTACGGTGTCCGCGGTAATTAGCCGTACGACCAACCGCAAGCAGAAAATACAACTCTGTGTTAAAATTCAGGTTCGAAAAATAACCAAAAACACAAAACATATTTTATGTCTTCAGTAGGATTCGAACCCTAAAAGGATCTAAAGGATTCTTAAATTACATTGTATTTAATTATATATTATTAAATAATATACATTACCTGTAATTGTTGGATTAGTTTGAAATTTTTCCCATAAACTAAAGATTATAATTAATGCAGCAATGGCACCGGTAACATTAAAACAAAACCACATAAATCTGCCAAATATTGTATATCGATTAATTAACAATAAAAATGAAAACACGAATAAGAATTGTATTAAATAAATTATAATAAATTAAACCTTTCAGTAAATGGTCGTCCATTTTCAGCAATATATCGAACACCATGTAAAGTTGAATAGTTAAAAAATTCCCGTGTTTGATATAATAAACTTGTACGAAATAATTTCCATATTGAATAGTTTTTGTTATTGGATTGCGTGGATTGCGTGGATTGCGTGGTTAACTGATGCTGCTGGTCTGAATTCCACGCGGTTAATTCAATTGTATTATTATTAAGTTCAATTTTATTATTAACAATTCGTTTCAATTGCATTTTAATTCCTATTTTATTTGTTTCTTTTGTTTATTTTTTTTAGAGTTTATTCAAAATTGGGGCACTTTTTTTTTCATATTATAATATAAATGAATTAATAAAAAGTAACGTAACAAAAAAAAAAACGATCAATAAAAATAAATAAAACTCAATTTTTATTCGTAATTCGCTGTCTGTCTGAATATATTTTTTTATGTAATATGCATAATAATGAAATAAATGCAGGAATTTTCCAAAAGTTTCCTTTTCCCCCATTCCCCCCATTCAAAAAATAAAAAGAACCAAAACATTTGTAATACATCGTCGTGATTTATTAATACATAATTATAAATATAATTGAATTTGAACACGTAACAATATTCGTATCGTTATATAATGTATTTATAATATACACACGCTTATATAATAATTATATATAAATATATAATCAATAATTCAATAATTACAATATATATTTTAAGAGATTTTTATCAAAAATCGAATTATGATTTAATGATATTTAGATATACCAATAAATAAATCTGTGGTGTATTGTTGATAAAAATGCAAACATAAAATTCTTATAACCGTTTTATTGTGGTTGTGGGTTCGTGTTTTATATCCTGAAGGCATAAAAATTGTTTTGTGTTCTTCGTCTATTTTCAAATCTAAATTTTCCCAACAGAATTTAATATTTTGTGATCGTGCACGGCTAATTACCGACACCATAAAAGCAACAAATTATGAAGCCAACAATAGAAAAGGATATAAAGTCGCGGACCCTCAAAACCAATCGTCTGTCTGTATTGTTGACAAACATTAGAAAACTATAAATAAAATATTTATAATAATTAATGGAACATAAATTTATTGAAATGATATAAAAGAAATCTCGGTTCTGATGTAAACTTGTTTAACAATTTTTATTTAGCATGTAAGCGCTAATGGAAAATTTACATAATATCTATTGAGAACTTTGAAGTTCGGATCTATATTGCTGAGTATCAGTCATATTATATTGTCCCAAAGTCGCTGTATCGGATCTAGGATGAATTCATTTCGTCCGAGGGTCTGATAAAAATTGCTTTATTTTTTAAAATTTGTTTTTCTATTGAAATTCAAATATGCTAGGTTTTACTGTAAACACCAAACCCTTCATCAGTATCGGTCACCAGTGCCTAGAGAATATTGGTAACGTTCATATATGAATCGAATAATTCTGGTTCAGGTATATGTTCGGAAATGTTTTTATTCATAATCTTTGGTAATATTTTGACTTACTTGTAAATCCAATAAATCCAATCTTTGTTAAATAAAAAAAAAGTGCGTTAAAAAGTAGAATGAACAAATCATGGTCGCGGTGAATTAATTAATTAAAATACAACCGCCAGCTCAGTGCGTGCAGTATTAAAATAATTTTTTCTTTTAAATGAATATTTTTCTTAAATATTATGCTAAATATTGATATTGATTATTATTATTATTATTGGGATGTTCATCAGCCAAACCGATTGCTGGACTGCTGCTGGTGATTGGTGATATAATTTTTATATTTAATTTATTTGATGGATTTCTTATCACCGAATCATGATGATGATGATGTTTTGTAAAATTTAATTTATTGATATTCTATATAAATAGAAAATAAAATTCAAAATTGTAGAATGAAATTCTATAAAAAAAATTTCGATATCTTACCCTTGCTGCTGTTAATTTCAATTCAGCACGCGAACATCTTTTCGGTATTGTTTTCATTTTATTATTATTTCTATTTATATCACCATTTTCAATATTATAATTGTTATTTAATGATTCGGATAAATTTTCCATATTATTATCATTACTTTTTTTTAATTGTGGTATCAGTGAAAGATTATAATATTTTTGTATACTTAAATTTTGTTTATTTTCAATGGCTATTAGTTCTTCCTGATGAATGAATGAATATACCCGCAGAAAAGATAATTAAATTAATTATATATATAATATGTTAATTTTAATATGTCTTACTTGTTCATTAACTAACATACACCATGCTCGTAATGTAAAATAATAAATTATTTCAACAGCTGATATTAAACTAAAACCTAAAAATAAACCAGCAATACCACCAAATGCTACCAATAAATCAACAAAACCAAATAGAACTTCACGTTTATACAATTTTGTTTGCCATTTAAAAAATCCAATATTAACAATTGAATCCGATTGTTGGGCATTATCACTGCGCGGGTTAACATACAAATATATATAGTGAATTAATAGATTGGGTTTTTTTTTTGTTAAAACTCACTCAATTGACAATTTATAAACATAATGATATTCATAGCTACATGGAAATTCACATGGTTGTGGACAATCTCCAATATCTGTAATATTTTTAACATGTTTTGCAAGACATTCAAAATCTTCTAAATTACAATATGATACAGCAACTATAAAAAGAAAAATATAAATTAATGTTATTTGGAATTTCTCTAACATATAAACTTTTTTAAAAAAAAAAACACAAAGTCTGGGAAAATCCAAAGGATGGATGGAAGTCTACGCAGTTATACAAGACAATAAATAAAATATTTTCGATGGTTACACATTTACCAATGGGTCGATAAAATGACGGTATACAATTACAAAATTTTATACATTTTGCAATACGACAATTCAGTACACAATTACTAAATGAATATTTTTGTTCATTGAAATAATCAAATGGTATTTCATTATCAATATAACATTTACGTTGACGTATTGTTAATTCTTTTGTTTCTTCCGTTGTTTTCATATACACTAAATCTAATAATACCAACAGCGATTTACTATTCATTTTCCATGAAAATTGTTGATAAACATAATTCATAAATACGTATTCACTTGGTTTCAATACAAAAATACGAGCAGCGTGTAACGGTTTAAATCGTAATGCCCATTCTCGATCTGTATTATAAATGTTTAATAAATTTACATTACGAAATCTGTATATGTAAATATAAATTAAATAAAAATTAAAATACATATTAATTTAACAAAATAATAATTTAATTATACTTACTGTCCATCTTCATTATCAAAATATTTTGTATTAAAACCATAACAAAATCCTTGATCGGTAATCATCGGTAAAAAATGTTCACAACAATTTATACTTTCATCACGAAATATACACGATTCAATTGTTTGATTACAAAATAGAGCAATCTGTAAAAGGATTGCAAAATTATATTGTTGGAAAAAAATCATTAAATATTAAAAAAAAGAAAAAAAAAAAATGCTTACATTAAATGCAATCGATCGTATTGGAAGATCACTAAATGATTCCAAATTTGTAAATTGTGTTAAATTTTTTATTATTTTAGTTGTACTGGAAAACCGATTAAAAGTTAAATGAATTAATTCTTTTAAAATTGATTCATACAATTCAATTTTATCATCATTGTTTTTTCTATATAAACGAATAAGATATTATTTTTATTTTTTTTTGTAATAAAAAAGATCGATATATTTTTAATATATAAAGGATCATGCGTTATTGTGTGGTTTAACCAACAGACCGCGAACTAGGAAATTTGTTACCCAGATTTCCAAAAGGATATATATAGGCTATTCTGAACGGCACATTTCTTATAATTATTAAACATTTCTTTGTTGGAACCAATTTTTTTATTGTAGAATATGTGTCTTTCGAAATATTTTATATCCTTTTGGTAATATGGCAAAAAAATATCCAGCTCACCGCATAGAGGTTTAAATCATTAAACAAAAATTAATTATACCCAATTATTCCAGCTAATTTCTGCATACGTTCCTCATCATATGCTTCCTCTGGACAAACAACAACTGATGGAAATGTCCAATCTGCTTTATTTATATTGGTATCGACACCTGTTTTTTTTTTTTTGCGATTATTGGCAATTGAAAAAATAAATATAATTAACAAAAAAAAAAAAAAAGGGACGGGTTATGTTAATTGCGTTCCATTCGATTACCAGAGGAGAAAAGATTAGAAAAGAGTAGATTTTTCTATTCCGAACTACGCATTGCTTATATAGTTCAGTGTCTACTCCTGCGGAAATCGGAAGAAAAGCAATTTAATTAAAAATCTTTAGAAAATAACCACACAAAACGGTAACCATTTTAATGTTTTATTGCAAATTCATGTTTGCAAAAACGCAATTACCTGATATTATTGGATTATTTTGAAATTTATCCCATAAACGAAGAATTATAATTGATGCCGCAATTGCTCCAGCTATTGTAAAGCAAAACCACATTAGTCTATAAATATATATATATATCACGATATACGGAAAAATAAAAAAAAAACTAATATTAGAATTATATCTATATAGAATTATTTTAAGTAGAACGCTATAAAGTATATACTTTTCACCAAATGGACGTCCACGTTCAGCAATATATCGAACACCATGTAAAGTTGAATTATTAAAAAATTCCCTTGTTTGATACAATAAACTTGTACGAAATAATTTTAATGTTGAATAATGATGAAGATGATGATGATGATGATGTTGATGAGTTAACGATTGATTTTTATCATCATTATTTTTACTAATTATATTTTTATTCATAATTATAATTTCTGATAATTTGAAATTGTGTAATTGAATTATATTCCGTATATTTAAATGACTATTTTTTAGCAATGAAATCCTTTTTTATATACTGAGGAATGCGGCTATATAATGAAATAAATAAAAGAAAAGCTTGGTTAAAACAAATATATTTTCATAAATACCATATACATAAAATTTATTACGTGATTTTATATAATTATTATATATTTATTATATAACTATTCAAATTTTGAATTAAATATGAGATAATTTTAATTATATTTTATCTATTATATAAAATTTAAATATTAATTATTTATATAATATAAATAAACAAATAAAAATCGATATCTTTGTATATATAAAATAAAACACGACGGTAGAATTATTTTGCGAAAAAATAAGGATGTAAAAAAAAATGTTGTTGATTGTTGTTATAAGCGTTGTAGGATCGGCCCAATTTTACAGTGACTCCAAGTCCGATTCCACCGTCGAATAAGACAGAATTTTATATAAAGATAGAAATAAATTATAGATACAAATTTTAGAATTACTTAAAAATGTGATTTAATATGCATATAATATGTTGAGTCAAAAAGTTTATCAGTTAATTATGTTCTATATTTCCATGTTCAAACAATCACATTCTTTTTACTTCCAAAATAGTCTGGCGAGACAGATCGTTACGTTTGCGCGACTTCCAAAATACACAGATTTTCAAAGTGTCCAATGCGTCAAGAACAATTTGTTAATAAAAAACAAAGGGAGAGGTGCTTTGTTACTTTCTAGATAATGGAAAGAAAACATTATCCTTTTAATAAACGTATGGGCTGGTGCACCAATTACTATACACTGCGCGCAGTTTAGTGACCGGATCCAAAAACACGCTATTTCGCTGATCAGAAATGAAACAATAACAAATTCCATTGAATCATCATTAGATCATAGACGATCAGTGCACATTTTATAGGTATTATTACCATGAATGCTCTAATGAAATTTTTAAGCAATTTCTTGAACGAATTAACTTCTCTTATAATTCGAAAAATTCACAAAAGGCTCATTCATATTCATATTCTGTATCTATTATTGTTTTTTGCGAACAAACAGATTTGGAAATTCATTTTTCCCAAAAACAGCAAGATTATGGAATAAGTCTCCCGGAACTAATATATTTTCCCCCTACTTTTGATTATCATATAGTTATTTAAATTAAACATTTCTTCTTATCTAAAAATGAATCCACCTAAAGTGTAACTTGGACAATTGTTTGAAAACATATGAGTGATTTTTTCTTATACTTCGTTTTAGTGTAAGTTTTTTTTTTTTATCTCATATGTTTGCTTTATTTTCCAAAATTTTTATAAATTAATCCACATATTATAATAGATTTACCACCCAAAATCACTTATATGTATATTCAATGCATCTAAGGTTCATCACCTGATTAAATGATTTCGTTACGGGCTCGCACGGCAATAGAATTTAGCGAGGTTTTCCACGGGCGCTAAACCGATTCTGCCGTAGTAACGAACAAAAAAAAAAAAATTTACAAACAAATGAAAAAATGTAATTGATATAATGAATATGTGATATTTGAGGAGTTGATTCCAATATTTCTAACCCGACATTCTGACAAAATTTTGAGATCGAATGAGGCCGACATATGAAATGTTTTTTTCATTGAACATTTTCAAATGGACTTGTGTTATTTTGAGATTCGGATGTTTCACCACACATTTACATATTTTTCCATTCAATTTGGCCGTACGTTTGATTGGAAAATGAAATCAATGAAATGTTTCCTTATATCCTTAAAATTAACTTATTTCCTTTTTCAATTCTGTTCAGTTTCCAAAAATCCCATATTTGATTCTGTATTTTACAAAGAAAATATAGAAAATAAACAAAACATTTTTTTTTAATAAAATATTCGTGCAGTCAAGTTAAGAAGGTTCTTTTACACTTTTAAATGACATATACATATATATAAATAGTTTATTTTTATTATTTAGATAAATAAGAAGTTTTATAGTGTTTTAGTGCGTAAATAAACAAGAACATAATATACAATTTAAGTCGTATATACATATAATTCTAAATTTGTAAAGAAAAAAAAATGATAATTGCTTTCAGCTAATATTTTTTTTTCTTCCTTATTTTCTTCTTCTATTCGTACGATTCGATATGATATGAAAATAAAAATAAAAAAAAACAAACATAACTAATTAAAAATCTAAAAATAAATGCAATTTTTAATGAAATGAATATCTTATTTTCATCTCATCTCTGTATAATAACAAAACTAAAAAAATTAAAATATATAAGATCTTTTACTATCATCTTGATTTTGTATATTGGAAATATACAAAAAATCAAAAAAAAAAATATTATAATAATTCTTATAGGAGTGTTATTTGTTTGAAAACATTCACATTCAATATATTAAATATTTATTATTATTAACTTTTTTTTTTTCTATAGCTGTAAATTAGATAGTAAATAAACAAAAATCTGAGAAACTTCATATATAGATTATTATGTTTTTTTTATCTATGGTATATAATTTTCTTATTTTGTGCTTAATTATAAAAAATGAAATGTATATATACGAATATATTTTAGTGCGTTTAGTAGAAAATAAAAATAAAATTAAAAAAAATCTTTACTATATATAATTCTTAAGTGGGTCAGATTAGTCGTTATAAAAAAAAAAATTGTGTTTTTATTTTTTATTATATTCGCGGGAGCTGCGCTGCGTAAAGAACTTATTATAAAAATTATCAATGATGTACTTATAAACATTAAATATTATCTACTTACGCGGTTTAATATAATAATATTTTTTTTAATTAGATATAGTTATAAGTACCTTATTGTATTTAGTTAAGTAACAAAAAAAGAAAACAAATTAGATTAACAAATATTGAGCCACATCAAAATGTAAATTTGGAAATTTACTATATTTATAATATCATTATTATTATATATGATATGATATATGCAAGATTTTAAAGTATTTTAAGTATTCAAAAAAAAAAAAAATATAATCATATTTATTTAATAATCAAATATTATTGTATATTTTTAAATGGAATTTATGTTAAAAAATTTATGTTCAGAATTCAATATAACCAAAAAAAAAAACAAATAAATAAATAAACATACACACCTCATCTACATTAATATTTAAAAATAAACAAATCACTTTACATGCATTTAAACCATAATTATAATAATATTCAAAATAAAAATAAACTTTTATGGATTAAATTAATATAGAAATATAACAGAGATAGAGAAATATATGTATAAAAGGTATGTATAATGATGTTTTTAGGTTTAGTATATATAGACGAGATGCATTTTTTTGATTTTATTATTTGGATTTAATTTTCTTAAATTTTTGTATATTTTCATTTCAGAGATATGCGAATATGTCAATAAATGTTTTACATATGCATCCATATATAAACTATGTTATTATGTGTTTTTCATATATATAGTTAAATATGTTAAATGCATGGGAGGTATTTAATTTAATGTTTCAGGGCTTCGCATCGATTTGTTTATTATTTGTTATATTGTAGATACGGAAAATGATTTGTGTTATATTAATTGTATATCGTCTGAATGAAATTTTCAAAAATTTTGTATAGGAAATTTTGTTGGGGGAAATTTCTGTATGATATTGTAAAGGAAATTCTGTATAAATATCTAGGGAAATTCTTTATAATATTGTAACTGAAATTTTGTTTAATTTTCTAAAGGAAATTCTGTGTAATTTGCCGGGCAAATTCTGTATAATTTTATAAGGAAATTTTACAGAATTTTCTAAGGAAATTTTGTGTAATTTTAAAAGAAATTTCTCTATAATTTTCTCAACGAAGTTCTGCGTAATTTGTCGGGAAATTTATGTATCATTTTCCGAGGAAATTCTGTATCATTTTCTAAAGGAAATTCTGTATAATTTTCTAAAGGAAATTCTGTATCATTTTCTTAAGGAAATTGTGTATAATTATCTGTGGAAATTCTTTATAACATTGCAAGTGAAATTTTTGTTTAATTTTCTAAAGGAAATGCTGTTTAATTATCTGCGGAAATTCTGTATAATTTTATGACGAAATTTGGTAGATTTTCCTGAGGAAATTCTGTATGATATTCTGGGGAAATTTAGTATGGTTTGCTAAAGAGTATTTTGTATAATGTTCTGGGGAAATTTGTGTATAATTTTCTAAACAGTATTTTTTATAATTCTGTAAAGGTATATAGTTTTCTCTATAACCAAATTCTGTATTATTTTGAAAAAGGATATTTTCTGTATATAATATTCTAAAGTACATTCTTAAAAATGCTTGTTAAATTTTCTTAACTTATACTTCCGCACAGCTCTATTGTTCGTTCAACAAAAAGGAAACTTGAAAACGAATGTCAAAGTTTATGATATAATTCATATAATTCAAATGTAATTCAAATAATCTGTTACAAAATGGAAATTAAAAAATTACTAAATTTTCCATTCATCAATTAATGACTGTTCCATTCAAAATTTCTATATATCTTGAAAATAATTTCTTTATATACTTTTCATATACGCAATAATACACAAACACTAAATAAAACAGAAAGAAAAATGATAAAATAAAACCAACCGTTGAATATAAAAATTTTGCGGTAAAAAAAGATAAATTCATTTGGCGACAGGATGTGTGATTTAATGCTTCCATGAATATATATGAAAAAAAGAGGAAAATCAAAAATTATTATACATTTGTATATACCATATATAACACATATAGGCAGAAGTCATTTTTATGCATGCATTAAAATGCATAATGTAATACAATATTATATATTGTATATATAAAATCAAAATAGTTTTAGTTACATTTATCCTAAAACTGCAATACCATAATATTAGGTTGTCGAAAAAGTATTGATAATTTTTATAAATAGATGTCATTATAATTGAATATTTCAAGTAGTACTAATCTGATCAGGTAACACTAACATATGTTCGAAAGATGACGTTTCGTAGATAAAAAAAAAAAAAAAAAAATTAAATTTGTTTAGTCATTTAAAAGTTGTAGTGCATTAAAGATGAGCGAAATTAGTGAAAAAATTCGATACATTTTACAATTTTATTATGAAAAAGGCGAAAATGCAACGCAGGCACATGAACAAATTTGTGCAGTTTACGGTGAAGGAACTTTATCAAAATTAACAGCCTATAGATGGTTTGCTCGATTTCGTTCCGGTAATTTGGATGTCAAAGATGCACCTCGTTCTGGTCGACCAATCACTGAAAAAGTCGATGAAATCATATCAAAATTTGAAGAAAATAGACACGTAAGCAGTCATGATATCGCTAAAGAACTAAACATCCATCACCAAACAGTTTTAAACCATTTGACAAAGGCTGGATACAAGAAAAAGCTCGATGTTTGGGTACCACATGAATTAACACAAAACAATTTAATGAACCGAATTTCCATTTGCGAAACGCTGTTTAAAAGGAACGAAATCGAGTCATTTTTAAAGCGAATGATTACAGGTGATGAAAAATGGATCACATACGATAATAATGTACGAAAAAGATCGTGGTCCAAGAAGGGTGAAGCTCCTAAAACAGTAGCAAAACTTGGATTGACACCAAGAAAGGTAATGCTGTCTGTTTGGTGGGATTGGAAAGGAATCGTTCATTATGAATTACTAGCACCCGGTCAAACCATTGATTCCGATCTCTATTGTCAACAATTGACAAGATTGAAGCACGAGATTAAAAAAAAACGTCCAGAATTATTCAATCGAAAGGGTGTTGTGTTCCATCATGACAACGCCAGACCACACACACTTTGATGACTCGGCAGAAACTGAGAGAGTTTGGCTGGGAAGTTTTAATGCATCCACCATATAGCCCGGACCTTGCACCTTCAGATTATCATTTGTTCTAGTCTCTGCAGAACTCCCTTAATGGTTTAAAATTAAATTCCGCAGAGGACTGCAAAATGCACTTGGATCAGTTTTTTGCCCAGAAATCTCAGAAGTTCTACAGTGATGGGTTAATGGCTTTACCAGAAAAATGGCAAAGGGTCATCAATCAAAACGGCGCATATTTGGTTTAATAAAGCTCATTTGAAATATATAAAAAAATCGTTTGAATTTTGTAAAAAAAATTATCAATACTTTTTAGACAACCTAATATATCCTATATATAAATATAGTAATTTTATTTATATAGTTAGTTTTATATGAATGAAACTGCAAATCTAATAACAAAAACCATATAATAAAGACAAGGAAAATTATAATTTATATTTATATGCATTTTAATTATAAACTTTTTATCTTTATTTAAATAGTTTTTTTTTTTTTGGTTTATTGCTGTGTAATAAAACGGATAAATATATATGTAAATGTATTTGCATATATATAATTAAAATGCTATATATTTTGCTGTAAACGAAATGTAAATTCACATTATTAAAGTTCTATAATCAGAATACATAACTAGTGTTTACAATACAATATAATTATAACCATTTTTATGATTCATAAATATACGAGGGAATATCTCTATATAATATATAATTGTTTGGATATAAAAGAAAATTATCCACAGATTACAAATGAATTCTCGCTATTAATTTTCTATATAGATACAAATTGAATAAATTTTTATTTTTCGGTTTTTACGAAATTATAAACTATAAAAAAATGAAGAGTGAATTCGATTTACATTTTCAAAAGCAAATCAGAAGGGATCTTGATCTCATATTCATAAAGATGATGAGAAATTCCAATAAATTTCATTCACTTTTATGGTTTTCCAAGGAATTTTCCGGAAAATTTCACTTATAAAAAAGACAAAATGAATAAAAAAAAAACCTCGATAATTACAATGTAATAAATACTTAAAAATATCGCTAATCTAATAGAATGGGAAAGCAACAGAAATATGTATAATTATGTGATATCTTTCTGATGGAGCTGGGTATGTCGAATATATAAATCACCGAGAGGTTATAAATTCAATGGACAATTTTATGTGACAAATCTGTGACTTTGTGGTGTAGTTGATAAAAGCGATTCGGACCGTGGCGTTCGAATCCCACTGAAGACATAAAATATGTTTTATATTGTTTTTGGTTATTTGGCTATACGACTATAATTATCGAACGGTATAAGCAACTAATTATGAAACCAACAACAGAAGGAGTTCTTTAGGGGCCAAAATTGATGGTCGTCGTTGTTAGGCGAAAAAATCTAGAAAGATTATTTGTATACAAAAAAATTACGATAAATTTAAAGTATTAAAATGAAATTCGTATTATATTACTTTAACATTTTAAATAAAGAAACTTAAATGAATTTTTAATATTTATTTTTGGTATATTTTTACGAGTTGATCGCGTCAACATCCTTTTCTATATATGTTGGTTTAACTATCAATTTTATAATATCATACATTAATTTATAATTTACACCTTCGCAAATCAAAAGTGGAAAAGAAATGAAAATATATATCAGATATAATCACATTAATTATGATTTGATTTTTCATGTGATTGAAAAAAATTGATTGAATTTAAATTAAACCATTTTTCTTATTGTTTATGCGGGAAATTGATGAAAATCGCTACATTATTATGATATAATTTAACGTTTTTCACATCAGAAATATTTTCCATCAGATTAACTTCATATATATATATATATAAAGATATAATATTTAACAGTCTCACTATATGTGAATAGTAAAATCGAGCCCTTTATCATATAGATATACAAAAGTAAGTATACCCATTCTTGCTGCGGATGACTGAAGGGCCTTTAAAATAAAAGATTAATAGAAGAATTTTAGGATACAAAGATTTCGTTTTGACGAATTGACTTAAATAACTTAAAAATTACTGAAAATAACTGTAAATAACAATAAATAATGTATACAAATATGAGATCTTTTCAAATCCGAATTTCAATCATCATTTGATTTGAAATCTGTCGTGAATTCCATTCACCAAATATACAAGATTATGAATATTAAATGTTTTAAATGGTTTCGCAGGATGATGATTGATAGACTGTTATATATGATTTAAAACACATGCTTTTTGATAAAATATTTTTTCTTTAAAGTTCTTTAAATATGATAAAATATGGTCAGCGTGTATATATGGTGAAAAAATAAATATACCATATATGAATAGAAAATCGATATGACTGAAAATGCGTATTTATAAAAAAGTTTTTATAAGGGTCAATATTTTAAGTATTTAGCAAAAAAGAAAACAAAAATCATATATCATAAAATTATACCCTAAAATGTAATGATATGATTTGAAATCATCACATACCCCTTTTATATATTGCATAACAATAACGCACTAATGATGAGTTACTAAACTAAACAAATATGTTTGTCGGCGATTGTATTATTATATAGAAACACAATATAAATTTTAGGGGTTGTGAATATACATATTTATAATTTGTTTATTCAACAACACAATATTTTTTTTAATGAAAATTCTAACAAAACGAATACATTTTATAAAGGATATTCAAAAAAATTCTTTTGTAACTAATAATGTTTTATATTTAAATGTAAAGAACAACGAATTATCTTGATTTGCTTATATATATATAGGAAAAATGTACAATAAATTAATTGATACAACATCATATAGCGATATATATAATATAGATTTGAATTCATATTGCACTCATCTTCTCATCTGATAAATTATACAAATACTATATATAAAAATAAAATAATAATATTTATATGAGATTATCGAATGCATTTTCATTTCAAAATATATATATATAGGGAAAATTGAAAATCATATATACAAATATATATATAGATAGATATTGCGGATAGATACAAAACATATATATAATTTATACACAACCGAAAACATTTTATTTTATTTCAGATCTATATGAATGCATATATGACGACGATGATGATGATGATCATGATGATAATTTATACAATATATAGATAGATAGATAGATGCATTTAAAATTGAAAATTTATATATATAGATACAGAAGGAAAACCAGCCAAAATAAAAATATATAGATATTTAATTCAAAAAAAAATATATATATAGAAAATCATATATATATAAAAATAAAATAAAGAGACTCTTCCGTTCACATTATATTTATTCAATCTCTTCTTTTATTTATTTATTATATATGGATGCGGTTAAGTTATTTAAAAAGAAGTCAATTTTTACCACACTAATCACACTCCACAACGAACACAGCAGCACAGTTGAAATAGTTACGTGAATGCATAAAGATGTTTAATAAGAAAACGGCAAATAAAATTAAAATTATATAAAAACAGGGTTTAGTGTTTTAGTTTTTATTTAAAAAAAAAAAACCCCCGTAATTAAGTGTGTTATTAAAAAAGTTGTTTAATTATTAACGAAAAAGAAAATAAAATCTATAATTCTATCTGTTTTATTACAATAATTTTTGTTTTTTTAATTGTTCAATATAAATTTTCATCTAAAAGTTTTTCCTCTTGTTTTGAATTTTTTCAATTTTTTTTTTTTTTTTTGAAATTGTTGTTGTTGTTGTTATTATTATTATTTTGTGATTTTTCATTTAGTTCGTCGTCGTACAAACAACAAAATATAAATATATATATTTTGAGGATGATCTTAAAATAGAGAAGAACATTTTTTTTTTTTGGTTTGTCGTGTGCGTGTGTACGCGCAACTTAACAAAAATGAAATGAAAAAAAAGAAGCAATTATAAAAGTATATTTATACAAAGATAAAAAAAAAAAAAAAATTAAAATAAATAACGTTTGGTATAAAAATAAAAGTGTCTCGGAAAAGTTATGTAGAAATTTTCATATAAATAAATAAAACCGAAAAAAAAAAAAAAAATCATATAGTAAAAATTTTCAAAAAAAAACAAAAAACAAACTTAATCTTTTCTCATTTATCATTATTCGTTCGCAATAAAATATAAAGGGAAATAAACAGACGTAGTCATTTTTTTATTATTAATATATGAATAAATTAATTTTTTTTAGTCTAATAATTTATATTATATATGAAAATATTCATCAAAAAATTTACTTTTAATTAAAAAATAAAAAAAAATTAGAAAATTAATTCGTTGTTTGTGCGAGTGTGTATTTTTTTGTAGTGTTTTATATTTTTGATTATTTAAAAATCCAAACGCACAACAGTACTTATGTTTTTTTAATTTTTCCATTTTAATTAAAAAAAAGTGAATTATTTAAAAACAACTGATTTAATTAATTAATTAATTAATATTTTAATCGTGTTTGGGGATAATTCAACAAAAAAAAAAATGAAACTTTGGAAATCCAAAAAATCATCATCATCATCATCATCAACAACAACAACCAGTTGTGTACCGGGAAAATCAACATCATCGAAAAATGATGATAAAATAACGATTGATTCATCACAATCATCCACAACAATATCCGGTGAGTTTGTTTTTTATATTTAGTTCATTAAAATGAATTAAAATTATATTATTATATTTTAAAATGTAAATTAAAATAAGTAATATTTTATAGATGTTTGTTATTATTTTATAATATAATATAATTAAGAAGAAAATAGACAAAATAACGTTTTTTTTTTTATGTAATGCAATGAAGAAAATATGTTTATTTTTTCTGTTTTTAAAATATATAGTATAAAAATTAGATTTTCAATATTTTTCTATAAACATAGTATATTATATACAAATAGAAAAACACTTTAAATTGTCTTTTTATTTTTTTAATCTTATTGATGAATTAATATGATATTTATTTATGAATGGTACTTTAACGTAAAGTATATATTATATATACATATTTATACAATACGCATTCGGGTGACAACGGTTTAGTTTTGTATTATGGCCGGTACGGTAAATTTTGACATCCTAAAGATATCATTTTTTTCCGAGATTCTGTTCACATATTTTCTGAATGAAATTATTGTATATTTTCTTAGAAAATCCTGTATAATTTTGGTAAAAAATGCTGTATAATTTTCTGCATGATTTTTTGAAGGAAATTCTGTATTCTGTTTTCGGAAGAAATCCTGAATAATTTTCTTAGGAAATTCTGTGTAATTTACTGAGGAAATTCTGGGTAATTTACTGAGGAAATTCTGGGTAATTTACTGTGGAAATTCTGGGTAATTTACTGAGGAATGTGTTTTTAAAGTGTAAAGTGATGAAATCCGGTCTCAATTTTCTTATGAAATCCTGTATAATTTTCTTACGAAATGTCTATTAAATTATAAAGCAAATCCCGTAAAATTTTCCAAAGGATAATTTTTCGAAGAAATCCGTTTAAATTTTCTGATGAAATGCTGTGGAAATTTAAATATGAAATTCTTTCTCAATTTTCTGACGAAATCCTGTCTAAATTTCCTTAGGAAAAAAATTCTCTATAATTTGCTTATGAAAATTCTGTACAATTGTAAAGCAAATTGAGTAAAATTTTCAGAGAAAATCCTGTTTAATAATTTCCTTATGATATTCTGTATACAATTTCTGAGCCAATTCTATTTAAATATTCTGAGACAATTTTATTGGCATTCTTTGATAAAAATACTGTATAATTTTTTTTGAAAAATTTCTGTACGATTTTCTAAAGCAAATCTCTGTATAATTTTCTTAAGATTAATCGATATTGTTTTCTAAAGGAAATTCTGAATAATTTTCTGAAGAAACCCCTTTAAATTTTCTGAAAAAATCTTATATAATTTTCGAAGAAACTTCTGTGTACATTTTCTGGGGAAATTCTGTTCAATTTCCCCAGAAAATCCTGTCAGAATTTGCCGAGGAAATTCTGTGTACATTTTCTCATGAAAATTCTATCTACATTTTCTAATTCTGTATGATTTTCTAAAGGACATTATTTATTTTGGTGATAATTTTGTTCGAAAGGTTATTTTGTGGAAAAAAGCTACAAAAAATACAATATGAGATGATGGTTTTTGATAAAATACAAAACCGCACGATTTCATTATTTTAAATAACAAATTCTGAATAAATTCATATCAAATCCGCATATTTTTTTTTGTATGATAAAATTCAATCATTCTTCCAATTCATATTGATAAAACTTGATTAAGTCATCGCAGCCCTAAACCATCACAGAACTTAATCATGTTTCTATAAATATATTTGGACTTTAAATTAAATTAAATTCATTTGAAATTTAAAACCTCACTCGTATATTCATTCATATATATATAGCAATTAACTGGATATACCTAAAATAATATAATAATATACATAATAGTATTTCAATAATAGTATTTTATATGATCTTATTAAACTGTTTGTTTTATAATTGCGGCACTTATATTCATTCAATATATTTATCTTATTCACATAAATAAATATAGAGTCTAAAAAATTAAATACAATAATTTCATTACAAAATATTGCGTTTTGTTTTTCCCTTTCCTTCAAAAAGTAATAAAAATATTTTATGTTTTTTTGGTTCGTGTTGTTGGTGTTGTTGTTGTTGTACAGAATCTATAAATGCTTTTTTTTTGTATATAATAAACAATCTATATATATTCTTGTTAAGAAATTATAAATAATTGTACATAAACAATTAATGAATTTATACAGCAAATGGTTTAAAAACAAAAAATATAAAGAGACATTTAAAATGTTTATTCTTAAACACTTTTTTTTTATTTATAGTACTATATGGAATTACACAGAGTGTAATTAAAATTAAATATAAGATACAGTATTTTATGTTAACATAGGCATTTTTATAATAATAAAAACAAAAAAAAAATTAGTAAATGTATAAAATAAAAATTAAATTTTCCTTGTTGAATTACACAAACCACAAAAATTGAATATTTTCCATAAAGTATTTTGAGAATTTTGTATTGTATATGCGTATATATTTTAAATATAGATTTATAAAATTTTGTTTTTTATTCGAATAAAGTCAAGATGATCCACGCCGCACGTTTATAAAAGAAAAAATATTTGGAATATTTAATTTGTCTCATACTGGAGAAAATCTATTTATAAAATTTTCTTTATAATAAAATACGTTTTTTTTTTTTATTTCCAACTTATTCTCAGTTTATATATAAACAATTATTTATTTATTTTTGCATATTTTATCTGTACGTGTAGTTATACGCATAAGTATGAGAAAAACTTGAATGTGGTGCTATTGGATATTTTAAAGAATTTCATCATCAAAATATATACGAAATCTCAATAGGAATCTTTATAACATATACTTGTTATAAATATTGTATATATAAGTATTTTTTTCTTTTTCATAACACCATATCTCATTCATTATGTGTGATGAGATTATATTATATTTATATTTTTGTAAATCCATATATATTAAAGAATTTTATTATAATATTCGCATATAATTGAAATTCAGTGTAGTGCAAAAATATATGTATTATAAAATTTGTTTGTTTTGCCGAGTTATTTACATTTTTTAATTTTATCTTACCAAAACAAATTGTTTTTTAAAAGAAGACTATTTTGAATATATGGAATAATTTTTTTTTTCTTTCAGTTATACATTTTATGAAATATATACACGATTTTAAATGTAGTTTTCAGTGAATATATTTCAGGAGACAAATGTTTCATGAATAATCAATGTCATCATCATATATCATCATATTTTCATAACATTCAATGTCAAATATTTATATAAAATGATCATTTGAAAATCTTTATCATTAATTCCAAATTTATTAATGTATAGTTGTTAATACTATTTTATTGTTATGTACTTGTATTGTATTGAAAATTGTTCTGCGTCCGATAACAGTCTTCTGCTGTTGGTTTCACAATTTGTTGTTTTTACGATGTCAGTAAATAACCATACAGACAATCCCATATAGGAATATTTGCAACTCTATTGGGAAGATTCAGATTCGAAAAGAACCGAAGAACATAAAACATATTTTTTGTCTTTCGTATAGGATTCGAAACCACGATCCAAAAATTTTGTAAGAGTTTTATGTTGGCAATTTTATCAATTGTATCTCATATATTACAATATTTAATTCAATATATTGAACAGAATTATTGAAATTATAACTTTGTTTGTGGAAATCCGAGATTTTAGTGATAGAAAATTTATAAAACTGAATACAGAAAATTTCGAATGTAAATTCAATATACTGTATCGTACTGTATCGTTGAATATCGTATTCGTTTTTTCTCAATCCCAAATTTCTCACTATGTCACTTTTGCACTGTGTCCCTGTCTCACTTTGTTCCGGAATACGGAACTTAATAAACAAAAAGTATATTAGTATTCTGAAAAGTTATCGAAGCTGTGTCGTAACTACAATGCCACAGCCCCGGTAGGACCGGACGCACGATATGAACAGATTGAACATTCTGACAGGACGATTGAAACAAACGAGCACCTATTTATTTCTTTTGCATAAATTACAAATAAACCATCATAATAATTTTGTCGACGACTCTTGTATATAAAAAAAAAATAATTTTACCATCTAAAAACCCAAAAATTTAGATTTTATGATTTGTTTAAAATGATTTAAAATGTACTATAAAAAGAAATTAAAATAATATATTGGAATATTCATTTATTGGCGAAAGATGTATCACATTGAAATTGCATTAAAATGAAATATTAACCCAAACATTTTCCTGGACACATGATACAAAAATTGGTTAAAACACATTTTGATGAATTGGCTTATATGGTTCACAGTTTTTGGCATGCGACTTTCGCGTCAATGTATCCAATAAAATCTTCAATGTATAGTAAATGTAAAATACGTTTAAATACATGCATTATGTTTTAAATGTGTTGCCTTCATATGGTATACCAATAAATTTGGTAGAAATTGAAGAACAAGACATTTAAAAATCTGCTAAAGATCTTCGATCAATAAAATATATAAAAGATATTACGCCGCAGTCGAGTTTCCAATGTTAATGATATCTGGTTTCGATGCTCAAAGATGAAATTATGAAATTATCAACTATATCAGAAATGGAATTCACCGAATTGCTGCTTATATCAAATACGTCGATTCATCTATCTTAATAATATCTTCAAGTTTCAAAGATGTCATCACTATCTTATTACTGTTTCTGACGCCACCTGTCGCAGTGTAAAGATCAGCGAAAAGATCATTTTAAAAATTGAAAATACGTAAAAATTAATTGATGCCAAAAAACGTTTTTGGATAACCTTTCTCTATTGGGAATAGAATAGTAAAAACACAGTAAAAAATAATGAAATATTGAAAAAGATATGTTATCAGAGATTTTGTCAATTTTAAATCCATGAATCCAGGAATTTTGTATAATTTTTTTTGGTTAAAATTTCAATGGTTAACAAATTTTGTATTTTTTGTATAGTTTATTGAGGTGCCCGAATAATACTGCACGGGGATCTCAAACAATTTAAAGTTTTATTACGCCACTGTATCCAGGATTTCTATGATATATTATAAAATAATTCATTGCGATATAATTCATTTTGTTACTGCGTAAGTTTCTTATATATTAAATATAAATAAACACACCTTTTGATTAAAACACTCATTTTTCACACAAAAAACATTGATTAAAAGATATAAATTAGTTGGTTATTGAATTTAATTATATGATTTTAAATAATTTATCTACTCTACCATATATAATTAAAATTATGAATTATGAAGAAAAATAAAAACCAAATAATAATTATACAAAAATAAGTTATTAACTCAAAATAATTATGTATTTTTCTATTTAAGTATAATAAATGAATCCATAAAATATACTATGTGTATTTAGTATGGCAATAATAATGAAGTTATAAAAAGTGTATTTATAAAGATAATAGAAAATAAATCAATATATATATATATATATATATATATATCTGAGTTGGTTGTTATTATTATTTATATTATTTATATTAAGAATTATATATATATATATATTTATTTTAAAAAGAAATAATAATATTTATGTACATCCGCCATATGTGTCATGTTTTAAATTTTAATGGGTAAAATTTATTATATTTAATTAAAGATTATTTCTGTTTAAAAATATCTTATTTATTTGTATATCTTATTGTGCGTATAATATAACGTAATGTTAAAAAAGACTAAAATAATATAACTATAATAAGTATAATAAAAAAAAATAATAGTAATTATTATTATTATTAGTCTAACTATCTTATATTCTTATAACTATTATAGAAGGTATATATCGCTTATTATATATAGATTTTTTTTTATAAATATACGTATTATTATAGAACATATAATTTTTTTTTTAATTTCCTTAATAATCCTTTTAATAATCGTACATCTATATAGATATATTTTATAAATTATGATATACGACAGCCAGCCTATACTTTAAAATTATATATACTATACTATACAAATATTAATTTTCCATAATATTTATAAATATAATAATAATAATAAATCATTAAATTTAATGAGATCTCATTAACCGATAAAAAGTATATAAAAGGATATATACAAAAAATTTTATTTATAAACTCATTATAAAATCCAATATAAATTGTATTTCATGCGGTATATAAATAAATTATAAAATATTGAATGAATATTTTTTTTATCATTTTCAAATTTCAAAGTTATTTGAAAAATAATATAAGTACTGAAATAGCACGAAAAAAAAACTATATAAATATTTGTAAATTAAAATTGATGGTATATAATATATTTTGCGAATATTTCTATAATTTTTTTATTTTTATAATTATATTATAACACTCGCCGGTATCTGTTCCTTTATAGTTAATTTTTTGTTTTGTTTAAGAATGTGTTGATTGATATTTTTTTATATATAGACGTATATTATTTAGATTATATTTACATATATAATAACACGCTTTTACTCTCTGATGATTTTCAATGATTGATATAAATTGTTTTGTAATTTCAATTATATACATATTTTGATTTATTTACATATAAGTCGCCGGAGTATCATCGTAATATAACATTAGAATTTAGATAAACAATTATTTTTTATATAATATTGATTATTCTTTATTATTATTATTAACAATAATTTTATTATTACCACACATTTTTGTCTTTTTGTTTTTATTTTTCAATAGACCGTCGTTTTATATTTTATATATATTTTTAAAGTGTGCCGTTAAAATTGAAAAATTATTATAAAAAAATGTTTTCATATCATTTTTTTAGAGAAAATTTTATTAGTATTTCCTTTTTATAAGCACTGCGAGTTCTCCCTTCATATTTATATTCTTTCATTTTACTATTTATTTTTTGATACAAATTCAGTAACATTATTTCTATATAAGGAAATGCATTTACAAAAAAAAAACACAAAAATCATAAATAATAAAGAATAAACAAAAAAAAAAAACAATTAATTTTTGTTATACTTAATTGTATAATATGTTTTATTTTATATATGAGATGTTATTATATTTGAAGATGATTTTTTTTTTTTTCATGTAATGATATTTTTTATAATAATAATAAAATGTTTAAGCCATAATTTAATTTTGTAATGTAAATAAACAAATGCTTCTTAATTTTTTTTTTTTTTTTCGTTTCATTTGTTTTTTGTTTAATGTGAATGAAATCCAATTGCTATCTATAATTTATTTATTTGAACATAAAAAAAACATGTATTTTTGAATAAATATTTTATATATACGAAAGAATTTTTGTCTATATATGAGGATATAAGGCCATATGTTTCTTAATAATATATATATAAAGTATGATGATGAATTGTATATTATCATGACCTATGATTATAGAAAATGCAGTGAGATTATTCATTTTTTTATAGTATATTTTCCGGGTATTTAATATTAATTTATTAATATATCATATTATTATATTCATTACCATCGGAATACACTTCTTTTTAAATCCAATAAATCGGATTTGCAGAACTGAAATTCTGTCGTAATATATATATAGTCTTGGAAAAATTGTCAGAAATCAATTATCGCACCGGATATATTTGTATTTGTAATTGAATCCCTTCTAAAGTAAAACTATCTGGTGTATTTGTGGCGATCAACCCAGTTGCCGTGTGTGAAAAAATTTTACGATATTGTCTAATCGAGTTGCGATATTCTAAAAGGCAAATTCGTAATTATTTATGGAAAAAAGTCTCCGGAGGCGCCTAATACTTAATTTTACAAAAAATCGACTGGTCTAAATTTTCTATTTTTTTAATTACAACACTGGCTTTCGTGAATTTTCGTTTTTCGTTCGTTTTCATAGAAGAAAATTCACCCGATTGGTTCAAAAGATATTGCCAATGGCAAAACTCGTATAAAATTTTATATTATAGAAATCACCGTATTCACGGCGATGGTTGATCGCAACAGTTTTATAAATTTATTTCATAAATACCCAAAATTAAAAATTCTGTCCAAATTTTGACATCAATCCCATTTCGAATCCTAACCAAAAACATGAAACATTTTTACTGTTTTTCTATTATTTTTTCAAATCCGAACTTATCATACAAATCATACAAATTTCTTCATGCGGTTTTTTTATCGTATACGAGTCTCGTGAAGGAATACGATAAGATTAAATTACAATTTAAACTTAAAATCTTTTGCTTTTTAATTTTTCAATATAAAAACTTCACTCACATCTTTATTAAATATTTAGATCGTAATCTTACCGTTGTTTCTGTCCATTTACTTAGTCTATATAATATAATATTTTAGTCGAATTTAAGAGCTTTTCTAAGGTAACAAAAAAAACGCTATAAATAAATGTTATTATATGAGTTAATTTAGATTTTTCTAATTCTAGTTCAATTTTAACCCAAAATCTCTGTTGGGTTTTGTTCTATAACAGCAAAAAAGAATTAAAAACTGAATTCAACAAATCTACTATAAACTGCATCTTTCAAACAATTTGAAAAGATCATTTTATCAATTCGTATTCTTCCAGCAATTGTTTTATGAAAATTCTATATAAACATAATTTTGTAGTATATTTTTTTTTTGGATGGAAAATCCATTTACTGACAGAATGTCGCACTCTCGTCAAATAGATCGACGTCAGATATACCGAATAAAACCCGTACTTGCGGGTTGGGGTGTAGTTTTTTTAAACCGTTTTTCACCAATTTTATACAATATACGGATTGGAATAAACATTGAAATTCAAAATATAAAAGTATATCAAAAAATTAGTTACGGGAACCTATAAACATTTAAATTTAATTCTTCGATGAAATTTAGCAGATTATCAAGCGATATCTCTATTGCCGTTTTGGCCTGTTTCTCTGTACAGACGTGAGTTCTTCTATATTAAGTGTTAGAGCTCTCTGTGTAGAAGTACGTTTTTCAGTTTTTGAAATTAAAGATCTAAAAGACAGCAAATAATAAAAGAACACAGAAAAAAAGCGTAAACATTTTGAAATTTTAAGTTAAGTTTTTCTGAATCTATATATAATAAAAACAATTTTTGTAATAACAAACAAACAAACAAAAAAATTCTCGCAATCTTCAGGCGACTTATATTAATCTGTATGAGTTCTTCATACTTGACATATACAAAATAGTTAATTGATTATATAAAGAATTAATATTCTTAAATTACCCATAACATTCAAGACATTTACATGATTTTAAGTGTTTATATTTTTTTTTAATCTTATATACAATTCATATATATATATATAATAATTATTTTTGTTTTTTGTCATTCTACTATCTCTATAGCCGTTGACGACAAAATCCATAAACCCTTAAATTCTCATATATACATTTTTAGATCTAAAAATAAGTATACATATGATATTCTAAAAATAATAATATAGAATAAAAACTCACTCATTTACTTGAATGTTCTTTTAGATATTTTCTTATGTGCATGTCCTTTTAAATGCATTTGAATTGTATACAAAAACATCTGGGATTATAATGCAATAATACACGACTATATTTAATATACAATGATATATACAATAAAAAGTCATCAACCCCCTACACATTAACTAAATGTATTTATATCTGTATGGAAATATTTATTAATTAACCAAAGTAATGTACCAATGATTTTTGTCATTTGGAAAAGCTAATATTTATTTTTATGTATATACATCACATCTATATTGTGATGATATTTTTATCATCGTGATAATACAAAAAAAAAAGAAATTGTAATATAGTCTAATAGCAACATAACAACATATATACATATTATAATAATAACATATATTCATTAAAATTATTTAAGTAATTTAACAGTCATCGCTGATATTCTATATACTATACTACTGTGTTTAATTTTAACGGCTATTATATATAATATTTTTCATCATAATATAATGCATTTTTAAATTATGCGACAAATTCAAAGGGTTAAAAATATTATTCACATATCACATCTATATAAATATTTAATGATTATCTTTAAAATATGTATGTATATACATACTAATAGAGACAAAGATGTATAAAAATCACCGATGTGCATTCAAAAGTGAAATTTAATTTAAAATTCTAAATGAATTATACAATAAAATAAATGCACTAACAAACTAACAAATAATATTAGTTTAAATAAATTAGATATATGTTTTGTATATACTTAAATATCTATATGCATTTTTGTATAGTATACATATTTAAATTCAGTGTTAAAATAATATTTAAAATATATATATATATATATATGTATATACATTACGACGATGGAGACGATGATGATGATGACGACGACGACGACGACGACGACTGTTTAATTGCAACGATATTTATTTTATTTTTTAACATTTTGTTATTTTTCTTTTTTTTAATTTTTTTTAATGAGTTTATTTACATGCGATGCGAGTATTTACGATTTGTTTGTTATTTATATGAAAATTTTAAGATTATAAAATCAAAATAAATTATAAACCAAAAATGTAAGAATTTCTATGAATTAAATATTTTATTCTTATATATATGTATATATAAATTAACAATTATTTTTTACTATTTTATAATGAATTTATTATGTTATTATAAAGTAATAATAATAATAATAATAATAAAATTACTATGAATATAATGTAATTTATCTCAATTATAAAAGAATAATCTACGCATTAATTATCTAAATAAAATATTTATTATTATTATTTGTTCTAAAGATAAATATAAAATTATAGTAATTGTTTTTTTTTTTTTTTAGAATATTTTTACAATTATATAAATTTATTGAATTGAATTTGAATTGATGTTCATATACAGAAAATTAATAAAATTCAGTATCCAATATATTATTATGCATTTTTTTTCTTTTACATATACTTCTTTCTTACGGATAATGAATAATTTTCTACAATTGAATGAAATGCGCATTTTGTATAAATAAATAAAAAAAAAAATACAAATTACAATTGCATTTCTATATTATTATTGCTATCAATATTATTATTATTTATGTAACAATTTCTCATCATAAATATCTATAAATATATATTATATATATAGAAAATGTGTTTAGACACATAACGAATTCTATTGTTTTTTATTAAAATAATTCATATATTGTACACTTGAATGCATCATGAGTTAGGAGGATGAGTTGTGATGAGTTGTGATGTTGTTATATTAATATATGGTATGAAACATTAACTCGCACATTTATATTATTATTATATATTTATCCGCAATATAGAAATTTTCAAAAAAAAAAAAAATAAAAATTAATTAAAAAGATCTATATTTATATATATATGTATATAATAATAAAGATATTCTTCTTCATGTAATTCGAAAGAGGAAGTAGAAAATCAATTAATTTCATATGTATTATTTAAATTTATTGATTCATTAATCATAATAAAATGTGTGGTTTTTTTATATTTTAAAAAAAATATAAGCATAAGGTTCCAAATACTTTGGTTAAGTCGTTATACATAATTTCAATAATCTGACGACGGCGATCAATGATCAGATAATAATCGATATTAAAGATATAGATATTTATATTTCTAATCGATGATGCAATCGCACAATTTTGATCAACGTCGAATTATTGATATTATCTATGATTGGAAAATGATATGGAGCTCGATTAATTTTGATATAAAACAACCCGGCAAAATCGATGAAGTATCCAAATTATTTCCCAATAAAACATTTTTATAAAAGAAAAAAAAAATGAAAAAAAGTTCATTTTGTATTAATAAAACGATCCGTTTATGAAATTATTAACGTTCTGAAATTATTAAGGTAAAGATTTTCAAAAATTATTTGATTTTTATATGGCGTATTATTAATTTATTATCAATTTTTCAATTGTATTTTATATTTTTTTTTTTGGTTGGTCTTAATTAAATTATTGAATCATTTGAATGTTATTGGCGATTCGTAAAAAAAATATTTGTGCTATTGAGCCAAACAATTATTAATTTAAGCAAGTATACATTTCAGAAAACGGTATCGTCGTTGGATCGGTGGGACAAATTTCTCCGCCATAAGTAAAAAATTGGAAAATAAAAAAATTTATTTTTGTGGGGGTCTGATACAATTACACAATATAATAAATGACCGCAAATAAAAATATCAGGGAAAATTATATCAAAAAGGGAAGTTAAAAAGGTTAAAAACAAAACCCCCCATCGCGGTGGATTATTGTTTCTTTGTTTGTTTGATTCGGGATAAATTAATTGAATAAAATATTGTATGATTTTTTTAGCTTTACTATATAGTTATATATTGTAATTCTTGGTACGTTTTGTATTACAAACATTCTAAAATACGTTAGGAATTTTTATAACAAACACTCAAACAGAGTTCTATATAATATTATGAGGAAATTCTGTACAATTTGGAGTTGAAATTCTGTACAATTTGCGGTGGAAATTCTGTACAATTTGCGGTGGAAATTCAGTACAATTTTCAAAGGAAATTCTGTACAATTTTCAAAGGAAATTCTGTACAATTTGCAGAGCGAATTCTGTACAATTTTCAAAGGAAATTCAGTATATTTTTTTCTGTGAACATTTTTTACTAAAATTATTTATTATAATATTTAATGGAAATTCGTGGTAACCTTTTAAAGAAAATTTCGTATAATTTTTAATATAAAAATAAGAAAATAAATATATTTCAACGTTCTTTCAAGAAATTATATATACCTATTGCAGCATTATTATTTCTATGCAGTTCATTTTAAGTATCCGAAATCCCATAAATCACCAATCCAATAAAAAAATTGGCATAAAGATAACATTTGTTACGAAATTCTAAATAACGCATTATAAGGGTATAAATTCTATATCATTTTCCGAGGAAATGTTTTACTGAAATTAATGAAAATTCCTCAAAATTAATGCAAAAATTCGTTGTAATTTTCTTTAAAGGATATTTTGTATAATTTTCTAATGGAAAATTTGCATATTTTTTTATTGTAAATGAAATTCTATATAATTTATTAATGGAATTTCTGCTCCTATTCCCCAAAGGCCTATATATTCGTTATGAACAAAAAATAAGCTAAATAAAACGGCAAAGTAACCATTAACCATTAAGAACAGCTATTGATGATTAATTGAATAAATATTATCTCGTTTATAAATAGAATTTTCAGTATTTTTTCAGTATACCATAACTTGATTGATACATTTATACTTTTTCATTTTTTCATTTTCACGTATCCAAAAAAAAAGGTTCTCATAATTTGTATATTACATTATCTATAATATATAGGATTCATTAAAATATGCGGATATAAAAATACAAAATTGTATTAATATTACAAAATAAAATTTATTCTATGTACGCTGCTGTCTCCTTTGAAAAAGTGAAGTGAATTTGTGCAAAAAATTATCATATCTATACATTTTATTACTCTTATTGCGTAAAATTGCATAAATAATTTTCTTTTTCATACATAAATTGCAACAAACAAAAAAAAAACCAAATGAAAAAGTAATAAAAATGTTCAAAGCAAAAAAAAAAAAAAAGGTAATTTTATGAAAACATTGTATGTATATACTTTTTAGATTGCAGTTAGTTATATAAATGGTGTATAATGAAAATGTTTATAATAATATATGAATAGTAATATATAATTAATGTCACTCTCCGAATCACACGTATATATTTAATAATAAACAAACATATATCTAATTAAGAATTTTGTAAATCAAATTCAATTAGATATGCAAATATATACTATCGTCTGTCATATATATATATATATATATATATAAATATAGATTTAGATAGGATTATGTTTGTTTGTTTGTTTATATATTTTTTATGATTTTTTTTATTTGCTTTATTTTCATTTCTAATTTATGTTTTATGAAGTCAAATAAAATTTATATATATACAATCCGTTCAACACTCGCAACTTCTCGTGTGTTTTTATATACCACCACCAAATAAACTATATATATTTTATATATGCATTTGAATTATAATTAGAAATATTGTAATTAAAAAACTTATGACAAATTTTGTTACTTATAGAAAAAACAATTTCAACGCTTGAATCCGCTGAATTAAATTAAATATATATATATATATATTTCTACATCAATATACCATATATATAATATGAGATATATTAAATTTGATGTGATTTTCGTCGTGTGTATTTCAATTTCATATACGATTTTTTTTTTTGCTTTATTATAATATTAAAATTTATTCTTTAAAATTTCGTAAATTTAAAATATTAACATATAGTTTTGTATTTCAAAGATTTAGCATATATGTATATAGAAATATAGAAAATATATATAATTATTATACATATATAAAGCATATAAAGAACTAGACAGAAACATAAATAAATCAAATTAAATCTAATTTTTTTTTGTTTTTTCATCATCTTCTTCTTCTTCTTCTTCAAATCTTCTATATATAATATATCAAAATATATATCATACATAATATAAATATATATATAGTTATATAGAGATATATTGATATAGAGATGAAATTATTATTATTATTTTTATGGTATTATATATTTTATATTTGTCGTTTTATCTTTATGATACTATACATATTTATATATATTATTATTTAGGATGATGTGAGATGATGCCAAACAATTTGTTAAAGTTTATTGCAAGCAGTGCGTGTGTTTGTGTATTGCGTTAACAAATATAAAAATGAAGAAATAAAAGACAAAAAAGCCAAAAAAAAAATTACGAAAAATAGCACAAAATTACGATAATAAATGAAATTAATTTGTTATAAATTTGATACGTATATAAATATATTATTAATTCAATATATATATAGATTTATATATAAATTCATTCGCTGTGTCAAAAGTTAAAAAAATATTTACTTCATTTTTTGATAAATACCTACATATCATAAAATATGTCTTTTTTTTTGTCCCATTTGACTGACTTTTGATTGGTTATAGTGACATATTTGATTATTTATTTTGAAAAATGTATTTTTTGGACGTTGTTATACCTTTAGAAAATTTATTATATTGAAGAAAAATTCTAATTAGATTATATAGTGGTGGTGGCGTGAGAAAATGTGTCTCGATGAGTCTTTCAAGTTTCATTTTCTATGCATCATTAGAAAATTTAATTAATTTCTGATATTTTATAGAAGAAACTTTTGAATTCAATAGATATAGTTGATTTTTCATAAAGTATCTCTATGAAAACATCTTCCAAAACTTGTCAACCTGTAACAAAAATTATTTTCTCGCTTTCAACTACATTTTTTAAAATAAATCTTTCCTACATCTTTCCAAATGATATAGAAATAAATTCCTTACGGGAATCAATTACATAAATCAATTGATGTAAATAAGTTATTATTCGATAGGATATGAAATCCTGCATTGATTCAATATAAATACCGCCGCTTTATACGAATGATTATGTAGATTTTTTTTTAATTATGGGGATTTTATAGTCGTGGGCAAATTGATAATAAATTGAATGAAATAATTTATCGGAAAAACAATTGAAAAATTTGAGATATTCCCGTTTTTTCTTTCACTGCAGGAAAATTGTTCAAATACTATTCTAAATTGAATCATACTTTCATTATAGAATATTTTCTTCAACTGGAATAATTGTTCATAAACGATTATATACTGAATTTCTACCCTTTTACCATTTATAACAAATTTCCTCTTTAGGGAACATTTTTTTGGACCCGAAATTCTGTTCTATAGGTAATTTTAAACTATAGCGACAATCCCGATCGAAATTTCCCTTTAGAGACCAATTCCATTTCAAACTTTCCCTTTACAATCAAATTACAGATTGAAATTACCTTTTAAAGACTAATTCCAGATCGAAAATTTCGCTTTACAATCAAATTTCAGAACGTAATTTACCCGTACATACAAAACAACACCCATTTTAGTTTTTCTATTATTTTCGAATCTGAATTTTCACACAACAAAGTTTCATATTTATTCATACTGTCTTACGGTTCATTACCGCGAAAAACGTAAAAATCAATAACAAATTGAGAAACAAACAACACCAGAGGTAGGTATATTATTGAACGCTAAAACCAATCGTTGGTTGTATAAGCGTATATACATAATTTTTTTGTTTTTTTATGTAAATAAAAAAAATATTTATCAATTTGCGAAAATATGTCTGCGTTACACATTAATCAATTTCGTACACGCAAAAATATACGAGTGTATTTTGTATATAAATAAACCAATTAAATCGAATTAATTTTGTTTGTATATGTATATAGTATATGAAATGTTTGCTAATTTCAAATATAAACATTATAATATAAGTGGCGATAGAATAAATGAAAAGTTAAAACTTAGTTTAACAAATGCAAAAAGCATATAATATATATATTTTTAAAGGTCATATAATTTATTAAAATCTATAATCGTTTAAACTAAAACTTAAAACCTAAAACGATACTATAACTATATATTATATATAAACGTAGCGAAACTAAACTAAAAATATATTGCAATAAGTACAATTTGAAATTCAGTTTAAACTAATTGAATTTTATGAATTTAATTGTATATGGTATACGCAGTATACGCAGAATAAACTCAATAATAAATGCTATTAATCTATATAAATGGTTTAATATTCACTTGGGAAAATATTGTTTGGAAAACTATATTTCGTAATCATTATTTACCCCGATGGCAGCATCATAATGTTCATTATATAAATGTAGTGTCGATCCGATCCAAGATTATCACTATAGCCTCTATATTGATTGGTGAATTGTAATGATTATTGAATTAAAAACAGTATTGAACCTATTATGAAACGATTTTTTAAGTAATCAACAAAATCATTAAGAATTTCTTGTAATTTAAAAAAATAATTATCGCAGTACAACTAACAATCGATTTTATCTTCCAACAACAGCCTTTCTGATTTATGAGTTTCTTAATTTGTGACTTTTACGGTATCATTAATTTGCCGTACGACTAACCGAAAGGGAATAAGACAGTAAAACTGTCTATTAGTTAAACAGTAAAAATACTGAAAATATGTGATATCTCTCTGACAATCTATAAAAAAATTCAAATTTTATAATGGAAATTATTTTCTTTTTTTATATACATACACATACTTATATTGAATTATTTTTCTTAAAACTGCAACTGTATATTGTTCGAAATATTCCATCATATATATACAATAATGAAAATTGTATACATAAAAACATCCGCAAATTGAATGTTATGTGTGCAACTATGAAAAATTAAATGCAATTCATATATTGTTATACAAAGAAATGCATTTTGAGTATGTATACATTTAAAATTCATGAATGAAAATTGCTTAAAATGTCATTCACATTTAATATATTATAGCAAAAAATTTTACAAAATAATAAAACAATTTTCGTACAACAATCGTCTGCGTTCTATAATTTTGAGATTTTACTATTCGATAACACAAATAACATAAGTATTCTATATACATAAACGATAATAAAGTTTTTGGCAATCTTTATAAGAATAAAAAAAAATCAATATTTGTTGTAAGAAAAAAAAGAACATGAAACTTTATATAGATACTTGTATTACAAGTACACAATGAACTTATCTTTTAAAAACAATTTTATTATATTATTTTTATTTTCTTTATTTGGGAGACGACATCATACGTCATTTCCATATTATATATTAGAAGTGCATATAATTTTCTTTAAGATTTTCTGTGGTTTTAAAAAGCCAATGGACTGCAATATGATATGTGGATTGGTTACTTTTAAAAAAAATGTCCATATTTATTCAATATATTTAGAATAATATTACAATAAATTTTTTTAAAACTATAAAATTATAACAACTTATATTATTATATATCTCTATTCACATATGCGATAATAAACGTTTGAATACGAATACAATAAAAATAAATACAATTTTAATGGATTAATGGAGCGTATAAAAACGTCTTTCATCATAAATATTTTTATATTATGTATATCATAATCATATTAATAATATATATGATGAATTTCTATATAGTATGTATAATGCCAATGCAAATTTATTCATATTATAGATCATATAAATTATAATTATGTTATCAGATCAATTTTATTAAATTAAAAATCATTATTGCATGACGCGATATATAAAAAAAAAATAAACATTTTTATGCGTCGTTTTGTTTGTTTGTTTTGTTATTTCATTTATGCATTTATTCATATAATGATTTAAAAAAAAATTATTTATTTTATTTATAAAAGTTCTAAACAAAAACAAAGAATAAATTCAAATTTCTTCGGAATTATTTTTTATAAATTATTGTTATTTATATGCAATGTGCGTAAATCTTTTGTTTATACTTACTTTATTTACTTTCACGCTCTTAAAACCTATAAAAAAAACTTACTTTCACCCGCTTAAAACCTATAATTGGATAAAGAAATGAAATCTTTTTACTGTTTTTCTGTTATTATCTACAGATAGTTACACATATTTTTTTCCATGAGGTTTGGAAAATTACTGGCAACCAAAAAAAAACTCACTGAAACCAAACAACAGCGTTATGTTTTATTAAAAACCAATAACAGAAACCACACTAATTGTCGAACGTTTTATAAGTAAACTGCTTATACGCAGATAATTTTAATAAATATCTGTTACTATCTCTTAAGGAATGTAATTCTTTTTATATCTCATCATTCAATAACTCAATCTTCTGCAAAAAAATAATCTTCGGTGACGCTAAAAAAAACTATATGTCATTAAATTATTTTATTCACATTTTTCTATATAAAGAAATCTTTATTAATAGATTATATACACTTTTAATATTTAATATTTATACATATATATAATAGTGTCTATGAATAATAAATCTTAATTTGATATAAATTAAAATCAAAATTATATCGCAACTATAACTATATATGTGTATTATATATGGCATTATGGCGTATTGTCGTAAAACTTTCATACTAATATTTTATGAAATATATGCTATATATGCTAAGTATATGGAAAATGAAATGCAAATAGTAATAAAGTCATCATATATTTTTGCATATGTATAAAATGGCTAAATGCGTTTAATGAATTTATGAATTGAAAATGTTTTTTTTTTAATTTTTTTACACATCTCTTTCATATTTATATAAAATGAATCATATATTTTCTTAAATTATTATGAAATAAAATATGTCCTTATATATGTTTCTTTCTATTAACACTTTCTGTTTAAGCTATTTTTGAGATTATTTATTGATTTAAATATAAAATTTTCTATGGAAAGGGCGTCGTATGAAAATTAAAATTATTATTTAATGTTTAAATTATATTTACTATGCGTTAATTGATTAATATTTATGGTTTTTCATTACCTATAATTGAATTAAGATTCCTAAAACAGCAAAATTTTTTAATCTAAACGCGATGTATTGGGTTTTTATTTTTTTATAATAGGGATAGATAGGCATAATCGTAAAATCAGGGAAATACAAATCCTAAAGCTCATATTAAAAAGAAGGAGAATAATTAATTTGAATTCCATGAAATGTTGCTAATCATCTAAAAAATTTTAATTACTACAGCAATAATTATAATATAGCTGAAAATAAACTAGACTATTTTACATCAATTCCGATTGTAAATATATGATGAGTTCGCAACCATATAAAATCTAATAAACCAATAGCTATAATATTACAGAATAAATGGATTAAAAAATGTGTTTTTAAAAATAGGCAATCTCCGTACAGAAATTTTTCAATTCAAAATAATGAATTTTCCTTATTTTATCTGTAAATTTTGAATTCATATCCATATCAATCACAGATCTTTTGTACCAGTGAAAAGTTTTTTTTCAAATATTTCTAATCAAAACTTTTCAGAAATTGATTGTATATTTTTTAGTAAATATTTGTCGGTTTACTCAACCACGAATAGAGATGAATAAGAAATCTAATCCTTATGATCCAAACAATAGGTAGAAGTGCTCAAACCAAATTAATTATTCTACATTACACAAAAAAATGTATTTCGAACAAAATTTTCCTGAAAATTAAATGTTTCAAAATTTGAATTTTTCAAATTATAGCTATGGATTTCCTTTAATTGTACATTATTTGAAAACTCAAGTAAATTATTTTTTTTTTGTGTAGAAGATAATTTGAAAATTGGTTTAATTTTTCAAAAGATATCTAGCTGAGAAAGTGTGAAAATACCGTTTACGGTAAAAGGAGACAAATTTTCCTATACATTTATTGGAAAACCGGCTATATTTTTTGAACCGCAATGTTGCGATTTCAACATTTTATTCCATGAAATCGATCAGAAATTGATTAAATTTTCTAATGATGCAAACAAAAATTTGGAATTGAATTTTACCGGAAAATTTTCTTGGAAAAAAAAACAAAAATCTTTCATAACATCTATCGTTTTAGGTTGTCGAGACAAATTTCTCACGCTCCGACGAATGTCAACCACCACGTACAAATCATTTTTCTTTTCAAATAGATTAAAAACCTCATTCCTTCTTTGGGTAATACCAAATTGCAAAACACCCTGTATAACAAAATCGCATTACACTACCAAACTATCTATTTATTGTGTGTAATAAATGCATTAAATTAATAAAAATTTGTCTATAGATACAATAACTATATATATATTTATATATAGATAGACGCAGATATAATATATAGTGACAAAGTGTACGCAAATGGTTTTTATAAATGAAAAACAAAATAAAAAAAAAAAAAAACAAACAACAACAGACATCACATTCATCATTACTACACACAGTGATATAAAAAATATCTATATAAATAAATAATTAAAATAAAAGAAAATTTTAACATATAGATATATAAATAAATTATCTATATGACTTATTTATTTCATTTATATATTTTAATTTTGAATATAAAAAGACATATGCAACGTGTACTGTACATACATTAAACAAAAATTGCATTTATGATTGGTGCAAATGTGCGTCTATTTTAATGATTGAATAAATATACTATATATATAACATGCGGTAAAAGAAAATACATCCCGTTCTTTTATTACTAAAACCCTATAGCAATAACTCCATAAGATATTTTCCATAAAAATATTCTCTGGATGGTATAATTTTTTTTTGTTTGTTTGTCATTTTATTGTGAAAATTATTTCAATTATAATAACAATTTTTCTTGCAAGGAAATTTCACAAAAAATCAAAACATCATATTTTATTGCGGTGCGCATAAAATATATAATAGAAAATATGATTGATTGTGTTTTTTTTAAACTGTGAGATAAATACAATAATTTAATTTTTTTTTTGTTTTGCTTTCTTAAATTATTTTCTTAAGAAATGTTATTCTTATTTCATCTTTTTTTGTATATGCGATAGATGAAAATCTTCTTTTTGTTTTTTTGGTCTCTTTTGATTTTCTTTTTGGTTCTTCTTTTGTATTGTGTTTTTTTTTCTGTTCATTTCAGATTTCTTTCTTGATTGTTAGTTTTAGTTGTTTTTTTTTATATTTTTTTTTTGAATGCGAGGTTTTCTTTTGAAGTTTAAACAAAAATATATATGTGCATTAATAGTTGCAGTTTGTATAAGAGCGTATAGTAAATCGCGTGTATATTTTTGACAAAATAAGATATACCGCACCGCACATCACAAAAATTATTAATGAAAATGCATTTGTTCGTTTGCATTTGTAAAAAGGAGTAGGGAGATTTAGACAACAAAAATGTATTTATAGTGTATAAATATAATTAAAAGTCATATAAAAAAACCAAAAACAAAACATTTGTATATGCATAATTTGGAATTTTAATTTATCTCTATAAATATTTGAAATAATTTTCTTAGAATATATATACAACATTATTATAGTATATATATCTTATCATACATAAGATTTATTGGATAAGGAAGTGAATATTTTATAAAAAAAAAAATTTATTCTTATGCATATCCAAAATTTAGTTATTATAATTTCATTCTGTTAGTTATATAGGAATTTATGAAAAATAATATGTATGTATAAAGTCAAATATAAATATAGTTTTCATAATTTGTATTTAGGATATTACCATACGAACATAAACGAGCATTTCTCTAATGGCTAAATAATTATGTTTATATACAGTACTAATTCTACTTTTCGGTTTTTAAGGGACTAACAAAAAAAAATTGAGAATTAGAATGAATAGTGGAATAGTTTATTGTCTAAGGAGTTGAGGTATCGTTACGAAATTTTGAAATTGAAATTATTAAGTATAGAAATTGACTTAATTCGAAGATGAACAATCGCCTTCAAAAACTAGAATAAAATCCCAATAGGAAAGAAACAAAATTTACAATGAGAAATGGAAATATCTTAAGTAAAAAGAATGCTGTAGTAGAAAGCCAAAATTTGTTTGTAAAAATGAAGTGACCGAAAAAAAAGCATCAAGAAGTAGAACAAATCGTACAATCGTGGAATCACCGAGAATGAGAACTTTTACTGTATTGTCATTACACAACAAAATATGTATAATAAGTAAACGAAAAACCATAACCATAATAAATCTATAAGTACATCACAAAAATGAAATTGTTTCTTGGAAAATTTATTTCATTCATTATTATATATACTAAATACTATGCATTTTCAAATATGTTTATGTTTTGTGGTTTAGTATAAATACTAAAATATTCATTTGTATGACACTGAAAAATGCGTACGCATATAAACAATTTATTACTATATAAATATAATTCCTATAATTGTTATATTTTCTTATACAAATTTGTGCGTATTTTATAAATACACATTTTTTTGTAGAAACCCAAGACCAGCAATTCTTATGTATGTGGGTGGATATAATAAATTTGTAATAAATATAATGGGAAGTTAATTAATATAAGATCCAATTATATAATAATAATAATAATAATAATGAATGTATTATTGTATATATATATATATCTTATACTTTGGTCTGATATATTTAATACATAAAAATTTATATTATTTATATTATTTTTGTTTTTAAAATTAAATTAATTAATTAATTATACTTTATATTTTACCATAATAAATAAAAAATGATATAGAATAAAAAAGGTTTATTAATTTTTTCCATTAAATTTCTCCAAAACATATAGGAGATCGTGCAATGAGTCCAGCACAATCAGAAGATTCCGGATTGGCAGCCGATCGTGGTACAACATATGCAACAATAACATTACCGAGGGAGAATACATCATCTATGGGAATTATTTTTGCTGGTAAGTTTTAATTGTAGTATAAAAGATTAAAAAACCAAAAAAAAATTGTATGTATAAAACTGGAAATTTAAGTATCCTTTTGTCAAGATCTTATAAAATGAGTCAGGGAAAATAGTTTTGTGTTGTTAAGGTTTCTGCATAAATAATTGGGGGTTTTGGTTAAGGTATCCGCGGTAATAAGTTCCCATACGATATTATATAATGTCTGATCGGTTCTATGAATGGGAAACATTTATATTATTCTAACATTCTGTAATAAGTGAGAAATTAAGTTTCTAAAATAACAGGAAAACATTTTTCATATCTTCGCAGTATTTAGCGTTAAAAAATTTGTCATTATTAAGAAAACATATTTATTTTTCGAATTCAATGATATAATATTTATAATTTTTTCCTTGCCCTTATGTTTTTATATATAGTAAAATCAACAAAATTTCTGAATAAAATGTTTAATTTAAAGAAGTTTTGTTTAAATCAAAATTAAAAATGAAAAAAAAAAACATCTATGATATAAAAACAATTATTGATCTCTATTAGTTATGTATTTTTTATATAAATATTGTTATTGTCAAAATTATCAAAGTATATTTTAATATTATTTTTAGATCATCTATAGCACAAATATATTTATTTTTACTTATATAAAAAAATATATCCTTCCTATAGATTCAATATTTTCCTTCACGCGCTCACATCAAGTTATATAAATTTTAATATATCATTCAACTAATATTTTTTTCTTATATATTATTATTATTTTCATAATAATATTTTCAAATATAATATAATGACAGATTGATCGCGGTCAGTATTTATTCATCTATTATTTATTTTTTTTCTGCATCCATCCTTCAAAATTAAAAAAAATTTCTGCACGCAAAATTATAGTGACAAAACGGAAACGTTATTTATTTATTTTGCTATAAAATTATTAAATTTGTGCAAATAATAAATTAAATAAAAATATAATAAATAAAAAAAATACGCACATCAAAAAGATTTAATGATTTTTTTTTTCTCTCTAAATTTATAGTATTTGAGTTTTGTATTTAATCATTAATTTTAGTGCGTAAATTATTCCAAAAAAAAAAATTATAATAAAATATATAATGAATCATAAGAAACCGAAAAAAAAATAAAAATAAAATAAAAAAATCCAAATTAAATCTATATTTAAAATTTATTTTTGACACTTTATTGAAGAGGAAAAATCACATTTTGTTTGTATATTAAAATCTCTAATATCTCTATTCTGCTGAACTGTGATCATCGTTATAAGTTGTGTGATGTGTGTATTTTTATTTTGAATTTATCTATTTTATGAAATCGTTAAATAGAAATTTTTCTTATTCATTATTTTATTTTGTTTTTGAAATGAGATATATATATTTTTTTTTTTTAGTTTTGTTATAATATCATTCAAAGAAAATAAAAAAAAATATGGAAACGGAAAATATGAAATTTATATGACGTACACAAAACAAAAAAAAAACAAAATAGTTAAATATATTTTTAGATTTATTATAATGAATGAATGAAAATATATAGTATATGAATTGGTAGACGAGGGAAAATTAACAGAAGAAAAATTAATTTTACGTTTATGCATAGGATAGAGTCGTATTATATTGAATAAAGAAATAATAATATATACAAGCTTATTAACACTTAAAATAATGTTTTTGTTATATTTTTTTACAAGATCATTACATTTTTCATCTATGTGATAATTGAAATACAAAAGGGTTTTTTGGTTTCTTAATTTAAGAAATGTATATTTTTTACATTCATCAATGAAGAGGAAAATAACGAAATAAAATTTTTTAATTTCAATACAATCAAAATTGATTTTAAATTAATTTTTTACTAATATCTAACTGATATGTCTTTGCAAGATAATCCGTTGCCAGGCTCTTGTTCTGGGATGGGATTAGTTTGCAAAAAAACCTGACTCAATAATAGGGGAATTTTTTTGGCACTTTTACTTTACAAAAATGTGTTTTTTCGGGGACGCCTTCAAATTAATCAAAGACCTCAAAAATGTTCAGACTTTCAACATTCATTTTTTCAACATTTCAGAATAACAAAAAGTTATTTTCCGAAAGAAATATCAAATAAATATAATATCTTTTTCTCGACGAAGACATAATTTCAAAGTAAAAATACAAATCAAAGTTTTTATAAATTATATAATTCAGATATATCTCTCTGTTACGCACATAAATATTAAACTTAAAGAAAAAACTATATATATAATACTTATAATGATTTATTTGGTATGCGATGAAGTATATGTTTCTATATATTTATTTATTATCTTCAAAATATATAAATATATAATAATTATAATTTATTATATTGATATATGTAATTTTAAGATTTTTCAGTAATCCAGTTTTCCATATAGGAAAATTATTCACACTTAAACAGATTTTTTTTTTGTATACATATAGCCCAGATTTATTTTTTTTTAGATAGAAAATTTAAAAACATCTATATATGAATAATGGAAAAAAAAGAAATTAATTATAGAACTTGTAATGAAACAAAAAAAATTCTTATTATATAAAAATTAAAGGTTAAAAAAATAAAAACATAACAAAATCAAAATATATTATTTAGATGCCGTCTGAATATCATATTTTTTTCCACACATCACAAAAAAAAAAAAAAAAATGAAGAAAAATTTAATGAGATAATTTTTTTTTATCGGATATTTGTGAGTGAGTGTTACTTGTTTTTCGGTATAGTAAAAAAAAAAACAAATAAATACGTACCTAACGAACGATATTATAATTATATACTGATAATTAAAGTGTAGTGTATAGGAAAAATTGTCGTCATATACGTCGACGTGTCATTTTCATTCATGCTCTAGAAAAATATTTTAATTTATATATCATTATATATATATATATATATAGAAAAACTCACCGTAATAATCGTAAATTCGTATCTTATGCGTACGCTTATAATTCATGAAAAGAAAAACTTAATATGTGAAAAGAAAAACTTAACTATATGAAAAAATAAACAAATGTGTAAATAAAAATATTTTCTTTTTTTTTTTAAATTATATATTTATAATTTTCATGGTGTTTTTTTTTTTTTGAAAACTTTATGCGTTTATTTTTATGCTATATAGAAATAATATGTTAGATATGTGTGTTTTTCAGTAATAGAACATTTTCACATTTTACACACATAAAACTTTGTATAGTTATATGCCAATAATTGTAAAGATTGGCGCCACATTTCTATATATTTTTTTGGTTGTCCGGTTTTGTTTAAAATTATTATACATTCCCGCATTTATATATCCTTTTTCCTTAACAACAATATAGTGACTTTTTTGTATATGGATAAATCAACACAAAATTCTACAAAAAAATATATTTCATATAAAAATTGAAATTAATATATTATTATTTATATTTTGGCATTCGTTACGCAAAACAGCATGGGATGTATATAAAAAAAAGAAAAGGAAACAAAGTAAAAATATAATTTTCCAAAGATTCTATGTCTGTGCGTGCTCCGGAAGAATTGACAAATATATATATATATCTATTTGATTTTATTAATTAAATATAGAGAAAGCCGATATTTAATAAATAAAATAGAAATAATTATATTAATACATAAAAATAAAAAAATATGATTGATTATTTCAAAATTTAGTATATTTTATATATTAATTTATTGAGTAATAATAAAAAAAAATTATAATATACATTTATATAATTATTATAATTTTGGCAACGATTCAACGCAAGTTAAAAACAACAATTCTATATGTCATATATAAAATAAATATATGTACATAAAATCTATATAAAATAAATAAATAAATTGTGATAATGAAAGATAATAGTACGGTTTGGGTTTTTTTTTTACAACGCTTCATGTACATTTTCAAATACTCTAAATTTCAATCTGTCTAATGTCTATCTATGATAGCTATAAATGCGATGAAAATATATTTCAAGATCATTATATATATATTGCTTTGTTTTGTTGCATTTATTTTATATATGTGTCAATATACAATTTTTTTCTAATTTATCACATAATAATTAATGATTTCAATAACTTTTTAATTTGTTAAGAAAATTTTATATATTATGGAAAAAATCAGCAAAATATCTCAATTAATAACTAAATTTGCATTGATTAAAGACCATTCTCATGAAAAATTGAAAGACTTTGCGGACTTGAAATTAGGAATGATAGAAACCTCATCAGTTTCTTCAGTTTATTGTATAATAGAAGAAAAATTTTCTCTTAGTTAGCAAACCTGCTATGAAAATGCTATGAAAATGATTTATCAGAATAAATCTTTAACTGCGAGATAATGAAATTATGCAAAAAAAATTCTTGAAAAATATTTCCGCAGTCATTAGGAAAATTACAAAGTTATTTAGTTCTATAAGAATTATTTCATTTATGAAACTGCCCCTATAATAACGAATTTCTGGCTAACAATCTCTAAGAAACTTATTCTGGAAAAGGCGATTTATTTGACTATAAAAATGAAGCAACCCAAAATAGACCTGAATGTATACAGGATTCAAAAGGATCTATCAGGATGTTCCCTTTAGTAATCATAACATCTATACTCTAATTTTGTCAAAAAACCAAAAAATTGGAAAATTAATTAATATAAGAAAAACAAATTAAATTTTATTATACAATTTAAATGAAAACTTGTATTCAGTAAAAATATACATTTTTTTTTATACATAATTAAAAACATTACATAGTTTATTTTTGGTTAATTAACCACACAAAAACTCATGTACCTTTTAAAAACATTAAAACATGTATATAAATATAATATTAAATATCTATATCCATCATCATCAACACGAAAGTGTTCTCGAAACTTGTCTAATTAAAAACATTATAAATAAAACATCTAAAATTAAAAAAAAAACTAAAAACACAAAAAATAAAAACACTATAATATAATTTGAATATATAAATTTTCTTCTTAATTTATACATAAACTAACTCTATTCTGCTGTATGCGTACACATACATTTACAGAACGTACAGATTTATCATATCCACCGATAATATCATCATTAAATGCAATTGGACCAGCTGCTGATTTTTTAGCTCCAGGCGATCGTATCCATCAAATTGATGGTATATCAACCATTGGATTAACAAATAATCACGTTTTAAATATTTTACAACATGCCGATGGTCCTGCATTAGTTGAAATTGAATACAGTCTTCCCGAATACAGTAAGGCAGGATTAAATAAACATTTATTTTTTTTTTTTTTTTTGCTTTTCTTCTATTCTTCTATATAAAATATATTCTATAATAATCCAATTGATTGTTTTTTTTTGTGTGATTTTCTATATTTTTTCTTAATTTACAATAAAATATAGAAAATGGAATTTTTTTTGTATTCTAAATTGTAATTTTATACTATTTATATATAATTTTTTGTTTTTCAATAAATATGCGTGTGATGTTTTGGTTGTTTTTAGAAAATTTTATTTTATTTTTATTATAATTAAAAAATAATCCCCTATTGAATATTGAATAGCATAAAATTTATTATTTTTTTAATTTTTCTTTTTTCAAGTTTCACAAAATAGTTTATGTGTTACAACAAAATTGGCACAAATAACAGTTGAACGTGAAAATGGTTGTTTAGGTTTAACATTACGGGGTGGCGGTGATTTTCCATTGATTGTAACAAATGTACGACCCCATGGACCAGCATTTAAAACAGGTCGAATTAAACCGGGCGATCGTTTGCTAAGAGTTGATAATGTATAATATAATTAATATATGGATGGATGATTTTTGAATAAATATTAATTTATCATTTCGATTTTTCAGATTTCGCTGATCAATAAAACACTATCAGAAGCTCAACAAATATTAAAATGTGGTCATTCATCGGGTTTTACAAATTTAACAATTGAATATGATGTTTCGGTAATGCAATCCGTTGAATTCTCATTAGGACCATTGCTAATTGAAATTGAACGACCAATGAGTGATAAATTGGGTTTAATATTAAGTCATTATTCAAGTGTACAACATAATGATCATAGCAATAAATTGGATGATATACAACCGGCTGGTGTTTATATTGCTAATATTTTACCGGCCAGTATAGCGGATAGGTATATATTTATATATATAGAGTTGACGAATTTGATTAGGGATTGATTGAATATATTTTTAATATATAGATGTGGAGCTTTATCAATTGGTGATCAAATTTTAACAATGGATGAAACAATTATTGAAAATACAGCATTTTCACCGGAAGATGTTATGGCATTTTTAGATGCCACCACAAATCGTGGATATACACAAATACAAATAATGCCTGTACATGCATTGGCACGAAGAGGTATACTTTTAAGTACAATTAGACATTTATATAGATATAAATTAGGCTATAAAAGGTATACCGCATGGAGTGGAGTCAAAGTTCAAATAATTTTCTATGATGACTATGAAACAATGATATCCTAAAGAACTTAAGAACTTTTAGAACTTCCTCTATATTAATCTTAACACTCGCATACAAAATAAAAATGCCTGTCATTCATTTAAAAAATTTTCAATTTATAATTTATATTATATGTATATATAGCAATAGAAAATATTAAATTTCTTTAACTGTCAACGAATGTGATGTGCGATATTACTTAATTAAAAAATGGGGGGGGATTTCTTTTTTATTTTCCATTTTACATTAATATTAAAACAATAAAATTTAATTCTTTTAGATGCATTTATATACATCTTAAGCTATTAGCAGCATATGGATGCGATAATTAAATAGAGATTTTTATGTAAAATAAAATAAAATAATGCTAAAAACATTTCAGTTCTGTATATTCGATCTATTATTAACTTTAACGTGATATTATTCTGAGTTAGTTCTGGCCAAAAAAAAAAAATAAATACATTTAATGATTTCATTATAAATTTTACTACCATTTTGCTTTCTTTATAGGTATAAACTATGGAAATTTTAATACCTTAGAATCAAGAAAAAATACAAGACAAAGAAAATTTTCACGTAAAAGTTCCTTACCATTAGAATCAAGTATGTCTATAAATTATTATTATTCTGTTAATTGAATTATAAATAAACATCTATATTATTTACAGATAGTACAATTCATTCAACAATTGGATTATGTCGTTCGGAAATCATTCAAGTTGTATTGGATTGTACCCATGGATCTGGTTTAGTATTAACACCATCAACAACAATACCAACACATTCTTCGTGTGCAAAAAGTTATACAATAACACAAATTCTACGTGATACATCTGGCGATCGATCGGGTTCACTACAAAAAGGTGATCGAATATTATCGATAAATAAATTATATAATTTAGATATACAAACAATTCGTCAAATACTCGGTGATATTGGACCACGTCAACAACAACAGCAACAACAACAAACAATATCAACTTCCTCGTCATCGTTATCGGGACCACAAGTTGCGTCGACATCAACGCATTGGGTTGAATTAGAGGTGGAATTTGATATGGCCGATTCTGTTATACCGGCTAGCGGTGTATTTAATGTAAAATTAGCAAAAACAAATAGAAATGGTTTAGGTATAACGGTAAATGGTACGACTAACGGTACATATATTATAACTGAAGTGAAAATGGGTAGTCCAGCACATCGTACCGGTTCATTAAGAGCCGGTGATATCCTATTGGCTGTCGACGCTCTTACATTACAACACTTTAATGTTGATTCACTGTTAAAAGATAATAAAAATGAATATACAACATTAACAATAAAACGTAATTCATTACCAGATTTTCTATTTGATGCGCAACAACGTTGTAATCATATTTATGGTGGTGGTGGTGGTGCAGGTGGCAGTGGTGTTGTTGGTGGTGGAATAACAAATTGTGCAAATAGTAATAATAGTATTAATAATATAAATAATAATAATAATAATACCAATAACAGTAATAACAATCAAAATAATGGCAGTTCGGATGGAAACGATGAAAATCTATATGGATATAATATTGGCACCGCTGTCAATCATTACATTAATTCAGACCCGTTAACAACATTTCAAGCAGATCAACAACAAATATCAGATTATTATCAATTAGATGATGGATCTCGACAATCAACGCCAATTGTACAAATCCGTCGTCCATTTTTAAATAAACAAAATAGTAATAATAATAATAATAATGTTAATAGTGCAGATAGCACAGGATGGTTAAATAATACTAATAATAATAATAATAATAATAATGATATTAATACAAATAGTTTAATAACAGAAATAAATAATGATCAATATAATGATGATATTGCACAATATGAAATTGATTATCATCAAAAGTATATGAGTTTTGATTCTTGTAATGTACCACCGCCAATGGAAAATCATATTTATAGTAGCAGTACGGGTAGTCTGGGAAAATCATTGAACACTAATAATAATAATAATAATAATAATGGTGGAATTCAACAAATGATAATTAATGTACGATTAGAGGGAAATGGTGGCCCATTAGGTATTACATTGTCGGGCAGTGAAGATTTACAAAAACCAATTATTATTAGTGGTTTAATTGAAGGTGGAATTGCATACAATACAAATAAATTAAATGTTGGCGATTGTCTGCTGGCCATTAACAATGAAAATGTACAAGGTGTACCATTATCACATGCCACAAAACTATTACAAAATTTTGGTAATTTAGTTGATTTAAAAATTCAACGAAATGTTAAAATAGGTAACAGATATGTTTCATAATATGAATTTTAAATTTAAAATTCAATGAAAAAAATTAAATTTTTTATATTTTAATTATTTTTTTTATGAAGATTCCGAAATAAATCACACAAATAATAATGCGAAAAAGAATGGTACGTTTATAGAACGTGTAACGGTACATTGTAATTCACAACCACCACAACCACAAGCGGTTTATGCTAAAATACAACGTCGTCCAAAGAGTCCAATGTCATTCAGTGATGCAATATCGAATTCCAGTAAAGATGAACGTTTTCGAAGTTTTCACGTAACACTGCATAAAGATAAAGTTTATGATGATTATGGATTTTCCGTATCGGATGGTTTATATGAACGTGGTGTTTATATAAATCGAATCCGAAGCGGTGGACCAGCCGATATTGTTGGTCTTTTAAAACCGTATGATAGAATTATGCAGGTATATATATTTTTTGGATATAAATATTTTTTATGAGATTGTTGATTGGAATAAATTTTTTTTTTCACATTTATGTATATTCATTGCAGGTAAATGGAACAAAAACACAAGATTTTGATTGTTGTTTAACAGTGCCATTAATTGCCTCAGCTGGTGATAAAATTGATTTAGTATTACAACGACCAATTAATGAATAATAATAATTTGTATATTTCTCTATTATCATATTCGTATCAAATGGAAGATTATACAACAATTAAAAATTATTTTACTTTGTCAATTGTTAATATAAAGAAAAATCGTGTGTTTTTTTTTTTGTATTAATTTGTCTTTTTTGTCTCTTTGTGTATTTTTTAATTTTATAGATGTAATGTTAATAATAAATTTTTATATAGTAATTCTAATTCTAAATATTTAGTACGAGTGTCCTAAATTTTGTTTGTTATGTTTTCGTTTTTGTATTTTCATTTCATATAGTAATAATTTTTTTTTTTTTAATAACATTTGTAACAATATTCCATTTAATAATTCTTAATTTTTTTTTTTTTTTGTATTTCTAAGATAAAAACTCTATATTTTATTTATTTATAATATAAAATCAAAATAATTTGTAAAATAGGTTCGTAATTTAATAATAATAAGATATTGGGAAAAAAATTATTAATATTTTTTTTTTGTTTTGGATTTTCATAAAAAAAAATGAACATATTATTAATACATGAAATAAAAACAAGAAAATAAAATAAAAAAAAAGGATTTGTTTTCAAAAAAAATATTGATGTTAATTTAATTTATTTCTTTTATGATCATCTGAGGATGTTTTTTTTTAAATCTTGATGTTTTTATGTTTTTAGAATCTTAATGTAAAAATAAGGGTTAGGTATATTACAAAAACCGGTAATTATATGTAATTAATAATGAAAATGTTTTTCACGGGAAATGCAGGATGAATAAATAATGAAAAAATTAGACAACTCTCAGCGAATTGCAAATTAAAAAAAATGTTAATGGTAAATTTTTCTATTTCAAAAAACACTAAGATGTTAAGAAATTGGGCGTTTAGATTCTTCCTTTTAAAATTATAAAACAATTTTAAGAAATTATTAGTGGAATTGATTGTGTTGGTAATAATAACAAGAGACCCGATGATTCTTTTAACTGCTAAAGAAAAAATATTGTAAATATACTTACTTGAATTGAAATCGTTTAATTAAAATGGTATAATTCAAAATAATTTAGTCAAAAACCATATTGTTTAGTTATGAAATTTAATGAGTTAATGTTTAATTTTTAACCATTTTCGTAAAATTCTTTACAGTTTTGCGAGTCAAATGTTTTAAAATTTTATAGAGAGTTAAGTCAATTTTGACACTTATTATACTGAAATGATGTATTGCTTTTGATGAAATATAAAATAATTATTAATTCTTTCTATATATATTTATATCGTTGTGTATTGTCCAGAAAAAGTAATATGTATTTATATTGTATTATAACAGAAGACACATTTGATATATTATTTTAAGACAAGAAAAAAAAACATTATTAACTCATACACACACATGACATATACTAAATCATTTTTGTATTTATTTTATTGATAATTATTGAACTCAAAAGGTTAACCATATTTAAATCCAAATGGGTTATAGTAATTTTATATTTTATAAGCACACATATACAAATTGTAACAATTTTTTCGATTTATTATTTGGTTTGATGTCGAGTTTCTAAATGTAAAAATGGTAAATTTAGAATCTTTTATTTTTACGTCGCATATCTTGAAGAGTTTTCTATGATTATAAAACCTTAAAATTAGAGTTTTGGTATCAGATGTATGAAAGATCTCTCGCCAATCACATTCAGGAAATGTTACCTAGAGCTTGTTTTATTTCTAATCAAGTTTCTAATCAAACGATCCTAAAGCTTTAATGCAATGTATTTTTTTCTGATCCCATTCCATCAATAAAAATTCTAAAAATACGGTCATCTGTTAATGATTTTTCTGCAATTTCTGGATATTGTTCTTTTGGAATTAATTTACATATAATATAAAAATTTTCCGTTTCTCAATCTTCATGGATGAAAACAAGTAAATTGAAAGGGCTGCAATGGACAATCCAAGATTAAGAACAATTTTTATCTTATTATTGAATTTTTCACTAAAGCACTTTTCTTCATTGTTTTATTCTTATAGAACATGGAAATACCTTTTTTTATTCTTCCAAATACGTTAATTATTGATGCCCTTTACCGTTTGCTTTCATATTTCCAATGCATTGTTCTGGTCTTCCACAAATTTATATATTTTTATATTTAGATCTAGTTAGATTTAGATTTAGATTTTATATTTAGATTTTATATGTAAATTTAGAATCTTTTATTTTTACGTCGCATATCTTGAAGAGTTTTCTATGATTATAAAACCTTAAAATTAGAGTTTTGGTATCAGATGTATGAAAGATCTCTCGCCAATACACATTCAGGAAATGTTACCTAGAGCTTGTTTTGTTTCTAATCAAGTTTCTAATCAAACGATCCTAAAGGTTTAATGCAATGTATTTTTTTCTGATCCCATTCCATCAATAAAAATTCTAAAAATACGGTCATCTGTTAATGATTTTTCTGCAATTTCTGGATATTGTTCTTTTGGAATTAATTTACATATAATATAAAAATTTTCCGTTTCTCAATCTTCATGGATCAAAACAAGTAAATTGAAAGGGCTGCAATGGACAATCCAAGATTAAGAACAATTTTTATCTTATTATTGAATTTTTCACTAAAGCACTTTTCTTCATTGTTTTATTCTTATAGAACATGGAAATACCTTTTTTTATTCTTCCAAATACGTTAATTATTGATGCCCTTTACCGTTTGCTTTCATATTTCCAATGCATTGTTCTGGTCTTCCACAAATTTATATATTTTTATATATTGTAAATATAATAATTTAATCTTATTATCATTTCGTTTTTAAGAATAAGTCAATGCTATTTTATATAGATTATAATTTTTAAAATAAACCCGATACAAAAATAGTCTTATTAAACTGTTCAAAGTGAAATGATCATATTTAATTGTAACAATAATTTTTTTATTTTTGTGGTTTAACATTTAAATTAATTACACAATATATATATAGAATTAAGAAAAAATAAATATAATTTTGTAATATTGCGATAATTCTTAATAATTTACATGACGATATATAGTAATATTAATTGAGTTAAAAAAACAAATATAAACGCGCTTATTACATTTGCATATAGTTATTGTTTTTTTTGTAATAAATTTAATAAATATTAAATAAAAACAAAAAAAAATATGTGAGTAATAATTAAAAATATCAATTCTATAATCATCATATATAGTTAGTTAATGAAAACAATTTATATAATTCGGATTAATTAACTATATAATAAATTATGTGGTAAATTTTTTTTTTAAATTCTATAAATGTTAGAACTTATTTGTGACTTATTTTTGTTTTTGTTTAATTATAATTTATGTATTTATATTAATTGTATATGGTAGGTTGATAGTAAATAAATAAAAAAACGAATATTTAGTATTATTAATAAATTGTATATAGTGAGAGATCATTGGATAGTTATATTAAATTAAGATAAATTTTAATAATACAAAAGATAAAAGAAAAAAAAGGTGTAAGAAAATGTTTTTAAATAGTAATAACACGGGATTTATCCTAAAGACAATGTTATATTTAGCAAATCAAACTGATCCAACATCAAATAATTCCATTGAAGGTTATTATAATTTACCAATTGGTGCTGATGCAGGTGAGTTTTACTTTTAACGCCTTAATTGAATTTAGAGTTTTTTTTTATTTAACATAGTTTGTTGATTTGTCTTTTAAATTATTGTTATGATAATTTCTATTTGGAATTAAAGAAGTTTAATTAAATAAGCCTAAGAAATCCCGTTTTGAACAAACAAAACCATCTTTCGGGTTTTTGATGTTCAATTGATGATAAAATACTAAACAGAATTAATGGAAATTTTTCACATTTTTAATAGTATATAAATTTATCAATTATTGCGAAAATAAACCTTGGATTTTTATACGATGATGACGAATAACATAACAAAATAACATTACGCAGATTTGTAATAATTGTGATATTATTATGCGTATTCAAAATTTCAATGTATACGATTAAAGAAATCCCAAAAAATTTAATCTGATTGCAGGAAAAACAATCGCGCCTTTTATTTTTACTTTGAAATTATATTTTTTTAATTTTTTTTTTTTTTGTTGTGTTTTGACTTGAAAATTTCATATGATAACCTTTTTTTTTTCTTTTACATATTATTTATTATGTATTTTTAATATTATTAATTTATTATTTTTTGTTAATAATTTGTTTTGAATGTAATATTTTGCTTAAAATATAATAAATATTTCCTGATAATGATTAATTTCTTATAATTCCATATAAAAAAGATTAGTCATTTTTAAAAAATTCTATTTATTTTTATATAAGAATGATACAAAAAAAAAAGCAATAAGAATTGTATTTATAGGCGCGGGAAATAAAAACAACATTCGATTTAATTTTCAAGTTTGAAAATATAATTAATTTATATAAAAAAAAAAATTAAATATAAACAAAGTATTTTTTTCTTAATCTTCACGAAAACATTTTGATTATATTTTGAAATATATTTAAATAAATATTGATTAAATATTTGTATACATCATATAGATATAAAACAACCAAAATGTTACGGGGTTTATGGATGTTTTCCAATAACACCACCGTGGACAACGGAAACGCGACCCGTTAGTTTATATCCGGAGAGTCCGGCAAAAATTAATCCAAAATATCCGGTATTTAATCGTGAAACAAGATTATTACCGAAATTTTTGGATTTAAATGAACCAGAAGCAACACGTAATGCTGGTATTAATCCAAAAGGAAAAATTTATTTTGTATCACATGGTTACATTGAATCTGGTGATAGACCATGGGTAAATATATTTTTTATTTAAATCTTTTCCATATTGAAAATTATTTATAAAAAAATTACGATTTACTTATAGATTCAAAATATGGTGAATGCATTGATCGATGAAAATCCAAATGATATTGAAAGTGTTATTGTGGTCGATTGGGGTGGTGGTTCAAGTCCACCGTATACTCAGGCTGTGGCAAATATTCGTTTGGTTGGTGCCATTACAGCTCACATTATCTATATGATCTATGAAGAATTAAAATTGAAAAATTTGGATAAAGTACATTTAATTGGACATTCATTGGGTTCACATTTATGTGGATATGCTGGTTTTACGTTACAGCGAGATTTTGGATTGAAATTGGGACGTATAACGGGATTGGATCCAGCCGAACCATTATTCACGAAAACTGATCCAATTGTACGATTAGATAAAACCGATGCAACATACGTTGATATTATCCATTCGGATGCTCAACCATTTATTAGTGGAGGTATTTTATATTAAAGTATATAATAATATATTTAAAATGTGCGATTAACTATATAGTATATATTTGAATTTATATATAGGTTTGGGTATGATAAAACCAATTGGACATGTTGATTTTTATCCAAATGGTGGCTATAATAATCCTGGATGTGATGCACCAATGGAAGATTATATTTTAGCCGAAAAAGGTTCATTTTTTTGGGGTGTTCAAACATTTGTCAGTTGTAATCATTTGCGTAGTCATCAATTTTTAATTGATAGTATTAAGGCAAAATGTCCATTTATGGCAATTAGTTGTGATTCATATGAGGATTTTCGTAATGGTAAATGTTTCCGGTGTGGTCATGATGAACATCATTGTTTACAATTTGGTTTACGTAGCATTGACAGTTATAATCAATTGACCTTTAAACCGAGTAAACCGATTAAGGCCTATTTGATGACCGATGGTAAGCCACCGTATTGTCGATCACATTATCGTGTTACATTAAATATTTCGTCGGGCATTGAAAGTGTTATGCATGGCGGTGAAATTGGTAAAATGTCTATAATTATACATTCACATCATAATACCGAATCAAATCGAATGCAATTTACGGAAGAGGCAATGTATGCTATATATTTATTATTATATGTCATTTTATATTTTAACTTTATCTTTTTTATTTATTTATATATAGATATTATGAACCAGGTAAAAGTTATTCAACGGTAATGGCCGGTACCGATGTTGGTATACCAAAATATGCAACATTAAATTGGGAATATACGGCAAATCCATTGAATCCGTTAACATGGAGAATTTTAACATCACCACGAGTATATATTGATAATATTGTTGTTGAATCATTGGAGCATCGATCAAGGTATGTGCTATATATAGAAATTATATTTGTATCTATATATAACATTATGAATCAAAAATTGTTTATTTTTTTTCCCACATTTATACAGATTAGAAATATGTCCATTTAATAAGTATCCAATATTAACCGATAATCCAAATGTATTTCGACATGAATATTGTAGTAATTTTGTTAATAAAACATTAAGTAATACATTTTGGAATCGTACATTAGAGAAAATTGAACCTGATTATAATACATATTCTTAAGGTAAAAAAATTAGTTATATATAAAAAAAAACGTATATTATAATAAGGTCAAAAATCATCATAATTTATAGTTTAAACTAAAAATCATAAAATAAAATTTTATTTATTAAATTTGAATGTATATCAGTTTTAATTATCTCTTAATTGATTATCGCAAATATTCTTAATGGGAAAGTCCTTCCAAATATTTAATCTATTTTAGAAGGTTGGATTGACACAAACATAAACATTTGGCAACTTCTTTAAATTATCAAATATATTTTCTTGGGTTCAATTGGCGATTGTTGGACCTTTATTTTTTGTTGAGAAATGGTAGTTTTGTTTGGTCTAAGTGATAGATAAATTATTTTAAGAAAAGAATATCCGTAGTGTATTGCCTCAAGAAAATTATTCAGAATTTCCTTAAGAGAATTATACAGAATTTCCTTTAAAAACGTATATAGAATTAAGTGATTAGAATAAATTGGGTTAATTAATTTTCAATATTATGTTAATGTTTAAAATTTCAATTTTAAAAAATAATTATCTTTAATAATTATCTCATTTGCACTAAAAAGCTCTAGCAGGAATAAAAATATAAAAAATGAAAAACTACGAACCGAAATATTAAGAGATACTTTTGATTAAATCAACTATTTAAAAATAGGGGGTTGGCAAGAACATTTCTTATATTTATTCTAAATCGAAAAATTCTTATACAAAACACATTTTAAAGGTTTTAGTATTATTCTTATAAAAATATTGAAATTTGAATTGTTGAATCTGCAGTTTTTCAGATTTTTTTTTTTTTGGTTTTTTAATATAATTTCTTAACAAAACAAATTACATAAAAATAACTCAACAGGGGTTGGTTGGTTGGTTGGTTGTTGGTTAGTTTTTTAGTCGTATTATTATTTCTATTATAATAAATTTTTAATAACCGCATGATATCATTGTTACGTTTATACAATGTATATCATCGCAACTTAGGGGTTCTTTGTTAAATTTTAACATCATTCATCCATATAATAACAAAAAAAAAAAAAAAGAAAGGAAAATAAGTAATTATATACATAAATATTCATCATCAATTTATAATTGATTGGATATTAAACAGATTTATTCATTAGTTATGTTGTTAAACATATATCGAATAGTGAATTGAGTTGAATAGGAAATACATTATTAAATATATATGGAATATAAAAAAAAAAATTATTTATAAATGATGATAGAACAAAATTTTTTCATGTAAATTTCATCAATATATAATGAAGGAATTAGAAAATATAATTGAATTGTTAAGGATATGATGTTAAAGATAAATGATTATAGTTAATATTTGTATTTTGAATTAAGTCATTTTATTTACTGTATTCGCTGAAGTTTTTTGTTTTTATATCGGGCTTAACTATAACTATAACTTTTGAAGTTCGTCTGGGTGTGGTAGTGCCTTATCAAATGACCAAAAAATATCTCAATATCTTACTGACCTATATTTTCTTAAAATCTGATTTATATAATGAAACAGAGATAGATCTATCTATAAAAGTTCAATGACATTCGCGTATCCTTTCAACATAGAAAACTTTATAATCAAAATTTTTATACAAATACAAAAAAAAATTAATATTATCGATTGAAATTGAAAAGTGATTAACTAAAAAAAACTAATCTCTTATGAAATAGAATAGCAAATTTTTGATATATCGCAGTCAATAATCTCTTTTTATTCTATTGATTCTATATTTAGTATGAAAAAACAATTTTTTAAAATTATTCCTAAAAAAATCACTATAATGTTTTTTTTTTCTTCAATAAAATTTACAATAAAAAACATATCAAATTTATTATTGAATCTTTTTTTTTTTTTGTTTATTTTTTTTTCTTCTTCTTTATATTTCTCTCTGTTGTTAAACAAACAACATCTTGTCTTCTTAAATATTTGTTTATTATTATTTTATTTTTTTTTTTTAATATATTATATATCTTCCATTGTATATTTTATACACGCAGACAATGCCAAATATACAACAAATTTTGCAAAAAAAAAGAAGAATTTTGAATGAAAATAAAATATATATATCAGAAAGAATGGCTCGCGATTCTATAATCTTTTATATATATATATATCAAGGACGAATCCTAGTATTGTTCAAAGTGTTCTAGAACGCCCTAGAAATCTCAAGAATAACGTCCAAAACATCCTAATAATATCCTAACATTTTAATTAAATCATTAATTCATCCATTCAATAAAAATATTAAAAGTGAACATGCATTTTCTCGGCATACTGTATAGATATATAGCAAATATTTGAGAATATACAATTGAATACTCTGATGTTCAAGAAACACAATGAACAATATAATATGTAAAAATTCTCCTTTAAACCATTAGAATTAAAAATAGAAGACGGGCTAAATACATTTAAAATACCAAATCATATGTATTTATATATACCGTGCGGATGTTCATAAATTTGCTTGAACAACACTTCTATATGCGTGCTTGACTGCCTGACTGTTTATATTTATATTTGGTTTCATTATGTACTACACTCGCATTCAGCATAAAAAAAAATCGTCAACAATTCCCCTTTCACTGTGTCGTCTTTCGTCTACTAATCTACTATGTACTATAATTTGTTTTCAATGAATTGTTTGAACAATCATCGTAGTGTCGCTGATTATATACTTTCATATATAGCGCAGAAAATGCGAATATATGGAGGTATATAAGCGCGATATATGGGCCGGTATTGTTCAAATTTTATTTGAACAACATTATTATTTATTTCATTTCTCCTCCAAATTCATTCTTTCTATTCTATTCATTCAAACAGATGATGTGATTTTTTTATGCAAAATTAAAAATATAGTGTTGAATAAAAAATTCTATTTACATTTATTCATTTATTGTTAGACGTATTTTATTTTTTAGTTTCATAATTAATTATCGTCGCTCGTCCTATACTAAAATCATATTTTATTAGCTTTTTTTATCTTTTAAGTTATTACTTCAATTTTCATTTTGAATATTGAAATATTTAAAATCTAAGCCACAATTCCACAAAGCACAAAGCAAAAGTCATAGACGAATTCGTTAAAACAACTCGAAAAATGGAATTGGTTTATAAATAATGTTTCTAAAATTACGAATTGATTTCTATTATTTAAAGAACACTGAAAACACTAATTGTAAGTAGTACATAATATTAACATATTTATTTATTACATTTGTTATACGAAACATATTTACCTCTTTTCACATATAAAAAATTGAAAATTTATGTACAATATGTTAACACGAGTTTTGTGTAGCTATGACCTGATAATTTGTTACACATGCTAAATGTTTACATCGCATTGTTCCATCAGAACGAAACATACACCAATATAAGTATTTTTTCTATCAACTATCTGTTAAAAATTGTTTCTTATAACAAATGTAATAAATACCAACAAGTTACTAAAAACTAGTAAAAAGGCCAGGAAAATCAGATTACAGCTTAACGTTGAACGTCCATCAATGCCTTCCTATTTTCGTGCATGATATATATATATATATATGCATAATGATAGTATAAATTTAAAATAAAAATTGAGGGAATTTATATAGCGATAACACACTAACAATGAGTTAACAAAGAATACCCGCTGTGTATAACATTTGATGGGTTCGTTTTATATAAAAAAAATAATAATATTCTATATAGAATATATATTTATAGTTATGCGAGTAGTTACTCCATAATAATCGGGATTGAATTAAATCGCATATATAAAATTTATTGTATACGCAAGGCAAATTCAAACAAGTGCGATGGGGTTTTTTGATTGTTTACGGGGTGAATTTGAGTTATCCTCAGATCTTAGGGAAAATATATATAATGTCCTTCATTCTTCGGGATATTTAAAATTATGTTTAACTTCTAATGGAATTTTATGAAATTGAATAAAAATCTGCAATTTAACTATATATTTAGATATAAATAATTCAAATGGTATTAAAATTGAACTATAGAACATTGAATTCATTTTTTTACAAAGATATTATATGCGGATAATAATCCAAAGTATATATATATACAATAAATATTCTATTACAAAAAAGAATATATACCTAGCAAAAAAATTCATCAATATTGATTTTAATCAATTTAATAGCAGATGTTCTTTTAAAATAGTATAAAAATATAATAAATGCGCAAATATTTAGAGAGAATATTTAATAATATAAAGGCATTTATATAATTTAAACATAGATATAGTATTTATTATAAATACAGATGTAATAATTTTTAATAAATTCTTTTTGCTAATAAGAATTTTTCATAATTTTAATATTTTTTTTATAATTTGTATATTGGAATAAGTTTTCATCATTCTTTATGTAGAATAATAAATTTAAATGCAGTTAAGCGGAATTTTTTTGAGATGTAAATAACTTTTTTCTATATTTCTACAAATTTTCAGCGCAATGCGTTAAAATATGTAAGGATTCTTCAAAGTCTCAATATTTTTCTAATGGTTTGTAAATTGTAAAGTTTTCATCATTCCTTGAAAACTTTTAGAGACTCTCTATCTCTAGGGGTCAAAACTTGGAATTCATTTAGCAATCATTATTGAAATTTAAACTACTTTTCTATTTTTCCCATTGCGAAAATCTCCCTGATATAATTTTCAGCTGAATCGGTTAAAATGTTTATGAATTTTTCAAAATCAAAATATTTCTATCATATTCTTTGAATTGTAAAAGTTTCCATAATTTTTTGGGGTCATTTACTAAATTTTTTACTAAAACTTAAACATATACTTTAACAAAATCATATATAGAATTTTCACGAATCCTTCCCGGAAGTTCCCATAGTTTTTATATGCCAAAAAAATACGACAATCTGACAAGTATAAAACTTTCCGCAATCTTTAAAAAAAATGTTTTTGCTTTATTAATATTTTATTTCATATAAATAATCCACTATATAAAGATAAATATTCCTTATATAAAATTTATTCATTTTAATCTTTAAAAAAAATCAAATTTGTTAGATTAAATTGATAACGATTATTATAATTTTAACTTTAAAAAATACTTAAAATTACAAAAAAATAAACATATTCAATATGATAAAAATTTTTTACTCAAAATTCAATATGTATTTTTTTTTTATAATTTATGGTTTGTTTACATTTGATTTTTTTTTTTGTTAATTTTCAATAAAACCAAAACAAAATATCAAATATATATTAAAAGTATATGGGAGCATAAATCATTTTGTGTATATATTATTAATAATTTTCAATAAAAATATTAAATGACCATATTATTAAAAATTTTATTGTTAATATATTAAATAAATAAAAAATTAATTTTCATTTGTATACATATGCATATATATATTTATAATATATTCTACAGAGTGTGTGTGATATTTTGACTGCGTGTGTTTTTATTTATTATAATTTTATTATATTTATTATTTTTGTTAATTATTGGCTGTATATTTTTTTTTTTTTTTTGGGTTCCGGTGATTCAATATTTTACTAAATTGTTATGATGGTTATTGGCAAAAAACAAAAAAAAAAAAATTGAAGAAGAAACGAAAAGATTATTTGTGTATTTTTTATATTTATAAACACACGACGAAAAATCTTTATTCAATAAATTTTAACTTGTCATATTTTGTCGTAACGCCCTTTATTTTTACCATATAAATACGTACGTATTTAATGTATGTGGTATTATTATTTATATAGTAAATTATGAATTTTTAACAAAAAAGAAATACAAACATTCACAGATACGAACTTTTGAAATGAAGATTATTTTTTAAAAATGTGTTTATAGTTCAGCATTTTTTTATAGTTATGATTTTAATACTTAAATGGTCAAACGATGATTCTAAAAATTATGATGTCCTGTTAAATTTTTGCAGCAAATTTTCATACAAAATTAGACAAATTAGTTCATTACACACAATTTAGAGTTAATCAATTTTAAAACAAAATAAATCATTCTTTATCGCTGTAAATTTTGTATATAAATTTATATAGTTGAAGAATTTTTGATTGATTGTGTCATTTCGAATTTTTTTAATTGTAAATATCTTAATTTCAATTGCAAAAATCATTTATTATTATTATTATTATTATCATTTATAATATTATATTTTATTTCAAATACATACCTGCAATACTTGCAATACCCCAAGTTAAACTAATAAATCATTGATCAACTATATAATTTATTATTATTTTTAAACAAGCAACTTTAAATATTCAGATTATTCCATGTATAGGTTATATATTTGTACAATAATAATAATAATAATAATATTAATAACAATAATAATATAAATTCAAGTATTATTATTTAAAAAAAAAAAAAAAACAAATGAAAAGAAGACGATGAGCAGGTCCTAATCGGGTGCCGCGTAAACACTACAATTAGATATTCATTAAAGGGGTGGTCCAAACTTGTAACATTTTGTTAAATAAAAAAAAGATAAAAAATAATATGCTCTCATATCATCGCATTCAATATATTTAACAATTTATTTTTATAATATAAAATGTGTGTATATATAATTTGAAGTAAAACAAATAACCATTTAATAACTATCATATTAATAATAATAATAATAATAATAATATAACAACAATAAATTATTATGAAAAATAAATCAAATTACACAATCTTTCGTTTTGTATAAATATTTATGATATAGCAAATATGTATATAGGAAAAGAGCTCTGAAAAAAACCTGCAATGAATATAAACTATATAGACATACAGATAAGTGATGAAATTCATTTTAGTATATCAAACATTATACACAGGTAAAAAACATTATATTATATATTCTACCTACATGTAAAAATGATAATGAAATGGTAACTATATATATACAAAGATAAAACAATATACAAAGTATAAAAACAGAAAGAAAAACAAATGATGTGTACGTTAAACATAAATTTAACTATACATACATCCATCCATACCTCCTTAAATTGTTTTTAATTGTTTTGTAATTGATGTTAAAAAATATATTTCATATATAATTATGTTTACATTATTATATACATATATAAAATTGAATATATTTATTTATATGCATATAACATTTTAAGGCGAGTATCATAAGAAGAATTGTTTTTTTTTTTTATTTATTTTAATTTGCCAGAAGCGCATATATTAAAAATATTTATCATATTTTTATCATAAATTGAAAATTTATCATAATAATCAACGTAAAGGTATGTAATTCAACAACTTATGCAACATATTATACTTATATATATATATGTAACTTAACTATATACATCGCAGTTACATTTTATTATTGATGAAATATTAAATATATGCGCATGATGATGATAGAGTTTATAAAATATATATAAGATAGAGATTATAAATTAAGTAGCATTTATTTTTTAAGATACATTATAAAATGCATAAATACGGAGTATGGATTTGATTTATTTATATAAATTATATAAGTTTTATTTTAATTTCGAAATATAGGTGGATTTGGTAATCGGGCAATAAAATCAAATGATTTTTATGAAATAAATCTCAATATATATAAAGGTCTATCGATATCGTGTCACATATACATAAAATATATCGAATACAATTTATCAAAGACGTAGTAAAAACAATTTTCTCGTATTTTTTCGCAGACATTTTCATTATATTTTTCTATATGCATGTCGCTGCATATGCATGTTATTATTATTGAGTTATTATTGTGAGTTCATTCGAAAATGTTCAAGTTATGCAAAAATATGGTCCTAGATGATCCGAGAACACCTAATGAATCTGAGAATCAAAAGAGAAATATTTCTGTTATCTACCGCATATCAAATATTATCCCCATAACAGGGAAAACCAGCAACACGTCATACGTGTAATTGTAGTATATCGCTTTGTCTAGACACGTCATAACTTCCGAGTTTGTTTTACTAAGGACCCAAGGACAATTACTTGATATAGACACACACGCTCACAAATTCTAGTATTTATTTTTAATACGTAAAAATTGCTTTATCACAGCCTATTAGGACGGACCGTAATACTATGTTGGGATCGGTACCTTTTGGATATCATTTTTTATAAATTTAAAAATATGTAGGTACTTAATACAAACATTTTGTAAACACTTGAAAATAAAACACTTTCTATATTAAAATATAAATTTATTTAATTTTTTCATCAAAGTATACTTTTTTACATTTTTAAATTTTGAATTTTGATCCAAGTAACCTCGATTTCTATATAAGGCCACACCAAATAGCTTTCATTTCATGAAAGCAAATATAAAATAAAAAAATATTGATTAAATAAAAATATATATAAAAAGAATTAAAAAAGCAATTTAAAATGGAGATTATTAATGAAAATATTAATTTAATTGAAGAATTGGAAAATTGGGAAATTGAATGGGGAAATATGAATTTTAATTTAATATGGGATTTGGAAGTTATGGATATAATTATGGAAGTAGAGGAAGAAGAAAATGATGAAATGAATTATGAATGGAATATTGAAATTGATGATGAAATGATTGAAGATATAAATTTTGAAGGAATGAATGAAGATATAAATAATATGATGATGGATGGAAGTGGTGATTTTATAAATTGGAATGAAATTGATGATGAAATTGATAATATTGAAATGGTTTTAGCAGAATATAATTATATTGAAAATAATGAAATTGAAAATAATAATGAAATTATTAATATGGAAATTGATGATGATGAAGATGAATATGATGAAGATGAATATGATGATGAAATTGAAGATGGTTATATTAATTGTAAAAAAATAGGTATTATTGTTGGAATAGGTGTATTAATTGGATTAGGATTTATGTTTTGGAGAAGAAAATGTAATTAGAAATAGATGAAGATTCAGATGGGTGGATGGAGGGATGGGGGATGAAGGGATAGGTGGGTGGGAAATATGAGGGTTGTGGGAGGGGGGCTCACACTTTTTTTTTTTACCATTTGGATTATTACCATCACAATTGACACGATAATGACAATTTATTATGATTATCGATTTTATTTTTTGTTATCAAAAATTTGATAAGAACAAATATCGTAATTTTGGCGGTTAAACATCGAAATTCATTAACCAAATTATGGACGATTGAATTTAAACATAAATTACAACAAAATTTTAACATTTACCTTTGTCCATTGCATCAAAATGATCCATTTCTTATTATGCAAATAAACACATTTACAAATACACAAACATATTTTTGACAAATAAAAGTGAAAGTGATGACGTATTATATAAAATATTTTTAAAAGAGTTCTATGATTTAAAAAAAAATATTTTTGTCCGTTAAATTTTGAAAAATACTAAGTTGATATTTTTAATATTAAATATACAGTTAATTTTTAATTGTATATGTTGTTTGAGAAGCTACTACAAAGGTTTATCTAAAATATGTATTACCAATGATCTGACTATGTTATATTTTACAAACACACTTTAATATTTATTTAACTTATGAAACTTTCGCACTGTTTATTTGATGGACACGGCACAATTTAATTCATACATACCATTTAAATTATTTCTGAAAAATGTTACTCGCAAAGAAAACCAAAAAAAAAAAAGATATATCAATATAATCAAAGGAACAAAGGAACAAACCGGATGTTCCTTTGAATCACCATAAACCTATATGCACCAAAAAAATTTTAAAAACGTATAATCTTTCGAAATAATATCACAAATGTGGCAGGATTCAAGCCAAAAACAATCAATTAAAATTCTTCTTTTTTTTTTAAATTTTTGAAAATATGCACAATCACATTCTTTTGTTCTTTATTTTGATTGTAAGGATTGATAAGAAAAATTATTCCATTTGATTTGTTTCTGAATGTGGATTTTTGAACATATCGAAAATTGTTCTATTATTATATTTATACTGCTGTTTGCATGAATCTGAATTTCGTATATGAAAATAAATATTTATATTTATGATACAATACACAAATCTTCATTCATGCGGATAATTTTGCTTGTACTTATTATATTCGAAACGAATGTATATGATTATTAATTGATTATAACGAACACATAATTTTCAAAACATTTCCTATTTCATATCAGTTGCACATATATATATATATGTAAGATAAAACACGCACTAAATAACGTATCTGCCTTTTTTTTAATTAGTTAAAAATGCAAACTCACGCATTAAAATGCATTTTCAAAACCACGAATAACGAATTTCGGATTAAAATTTAAATGAATATCTATTTTCACAAATTTAGATGTATTTAATTTTTTCTTTTAAAATATGATTTTCAAAAATTGTTTTTTTTTTCATTTTTTACAATACGATAGTTTGATTTATTTAAATTTTCATATCAAGTTTACTCTATATAAAAAATAATTCATATTAGTAAAGTGTTGTCGAATAAAGGAAATTTTTAAAGTGAATTCTCTTTAATATATGAATGAATGAATTTAAACAAATTATTTCATCCCTTTAACTATTATCAACTTTATATTTGTATTTAAAGTATATACCTTACAGAATATTTCTTTCACTATATGTTTTATATATTGAATTGTCAATATTATTGAAACGCGATCTACTGAAAATGTCTTGTTTATTTTTGAATTCCAATAATTTTCAATTTGTATATAGGTTTTATAACTATGCATCTAGAATTCTGGCATCATTTCACGATTGTTGTATATTGAAAATGACAACGAAAAAATTCAAAAGTACTTAACGTCACCATCAAATCTAAAAATATACAAAACGTGTATATATACAAAACGCGATATTTTTACAATTTATGTTTTGAGGGTTTACATATGCATTCAGCACAAAGCAATAACATAACAACGTTTTGTTAAGGGTTAATTCATAATTTTCCAACCAAATTCATAAAATAGCTCATTTAAATAAAATATTATTTTGAAATAATTTTAATTTTGTAAAACTTTTAATGCTACATAAAGTAAAATGTATATCTATATTAATTATAATTTCGATGATAGACATATCACTATAAATATAAGAAAATTTATTTCACGCATTTTCATTATATATAGTTTTTATATACAATATTTTATGTGGTTTCATATTAACACTGCCCTATATATTATGGGCAGTAGAGTAATCAGAAATTGTTTATGCAATGAAAATCTCTAATGAACAATTTAAAAAAAATTCATATGTGAGCCGAACTCAATTACATGACCCACTATCAATACCCATATTGCTGATAAATAAATCACATAATAAATTACAATCTATTATAGAAATACAAAAAAAAAATATAAAATACAATACAAACAGATTATTATTATATGAATGATACATTTTATTTATTATATAGGTATATTTAAGTTGGTATAAAAGATTTGGTTAGTAAACAAACATACATTTTAAAAAGCGCACAAAGAAAAGAAGCTGCGAGGATAATAAATTCTTTTATATATGTATATATTATTTGTATTTTTTATTGTTATATTATATTGAAAGCGCGCACAATAGAGGCGGACAATAGTTATTATTATTATTTTTATTATTAAAATACAATTCATTTTAAAATATATATATATATATAGAGAAACAGGTAGCAATAATATAATGTAGAACACAAATATAAATAGTTAAAAATACCTATAATAATATTAATAATATAATAATAATATAACAAATAACAAAACCGAAAATTAATAATAAATATATATCTTCTTCTTATTATATATTTTCATTGGTTGTTCATCCCGTATTTTATTTAAAAAACTAAATTTTTATAATAAATATATTTCATATCGAATTATTTCTTTTATTGTTAATGACAACATCTTATTATAATAAGATATTATTATTATATGTGTATATATCAAATTATTGACCTTTTATTTTGTGTTTATCATACGTACGTCATCCTATTCCTATTTTGTATTTTTTTTTTTTGATGATGATATTCATATTTTTAATAAATATTTATACATATATGAAGTTTAAATAAATAATGAAGAAAAAAAAAAGATAAAACTTAATAAGAATATACTCGGATTAAATTAATATATAGAATTTATTGAATTTTATTTAGTTATATATATATAAGAAAATTGCAATTTATAGATAAAAATCGACGAATGATTTCCCCATATAGCTATATAATTATTAACATAACAAAAGGCAGCTTCATGCTGTGAAAATTTAATAATTTATTTATTTTTTTTTTTTTTATATTATGTTGATAATAAAAATTAAGTATATAATGACCACAAAATTATATATAATATGAATTTGAATAATAGAGGATATGATAATAGAGCATCATATATAAATGAATAAAAAATTAACACCTTTAACATTAAATTAATATTATTATGGATGGATAATTTATAAAAATTGTATTTTTTATAGTGTGTTTTAATTTATGATATATTGGAAGAAATAAACAAAATATTGAGACAGCCATTCCATTAATGCGGTTATTATAATTATATGTATTTATATACAACGAGAAATGAATATCTCTTTAAGATTAAGAATCGGCTCATCGAACAATTTAAATTGAATAGTTGAATAGTCATTTAAAGTTGAAACGAAATATATAAGGAAAGGATCTTCAAGACCTACAAATAAAGTTTTATGTTTTTCGATTATTTTCGAATATTAATTTTCCCAAAGAGTTAGTTACATATTTTCATATGCAATTGTTCATCGCGGTGTTAATTTCCGACACCATAAAAACAACAGATTATGAAGACTGAAGCCAACTAATTATGAAGGCAACAGAAGGCCGTTGGCGGACACTAAAACCAATCATCGGTTGGAAAATGAAATAGATACATTCGTGTAAATGATAAAGTTTTATATATGTTATATAAAATTCCCTGAGAAGATTTACTGTAAAATATTTGGATGAAGTTTACATGATATACGACTGCGAAGTGAATAATACACCAAGATTTTCAATATGGATATTTTATATGAACAACTAAATTACTTAAAAATTATTTGACGACTCGTTTAGAAAAATATATTCATTATATGATTTGTTCAATTCAATCAAGATGCCACGATATTATTTAGGTTTTAAAAAGGTTTTTTTTTTCTACTCTGTTATTGAATTATAATAACGAGAATAACTATGAGATCTTAAGTTTCTTAACAATTATATGGTGTTATATTTTAAATATGAAAAATGTTGAATTCAGATCAGTTTCTGCCATAGTAAAATTTCTTAAAAAGTATGAATAGTTTTGAAAAGGTGAAAAAGTCATCAGAAATGTATTCGATTAAATTTGAAAGATTACAAATAATCAAATAACATTTTTAAAGAATTCTATATAATATGATATTAAGTTTTTTAGCGCGCAACCCAATCAAAATATAATCGAAATTCCAAATTGGAATCTTCATAAAATTTTCATATAAAAAATCATAGAAGTATAATAAAACAAAACAACATTAGATTGTATAAAACTAAAACAAGTGGTAGAGAATATATAAATAATATATGAAATTTGATATACATTTTGTATATTTTATTCAAAAAAAAAATTATTAATAAATTATTCTTTCTATGTATAATTTAACAAAATTCTTTAAGAATCTCGCATGAATAATATCAGAAATGACAAAAAAAAATGTGTATAACTTAAAAAAAACACAACACTAACGGAATGTACCTATCCAAGAAACTATAAAAAAAAAATTAATAGAAAAACATTTCAAATATTTTCGTCTATTCATATTTATAATATGATTTTCATCTTGTGTAATATATCTGTCATCTCGTTATCAAGATCATAATAACCCATACATAATATGAATAGATATAAAATATACTATACTATAAACTATAATCTTCTACAGATTTGTATATCCATACGCATATAACAATAATAATAATAATAATAATAATAATAATAACAATAATATTAATATAACAACAAAACATTAAAATCAAGAAGCGTATAAATGTTCTTCTTCTTCTTATTATTATTATTATTCTTCTGTATATATATTCTTAAGTCCATATCGTCTTTAAAAAAAATCTATATATATGACTCAATGATATATCTCTTCTGAATATATAACATATTAAAAGGTAAGTTTAAAAAAAAAATAAGTGGATGTCCACAAAATAACAAGATTGAAGAACAACAAAAAAATTAACTCACATAGAATCAGTATTATCGTATTATGTATATAATGAAAACTAAAAAAAAAACACATTTTTCGATCTTTTCCAATTATGAAAAAAAAAAAAACAAAAATTGAATACCTCAAAAAATAATAATATACCTTATTAGTAACGTGTTTATTTAAATATTATGAATTTTTTTTTTGTTTTGGTGTCTTTTATAAATTCTGTTTTTGGTTTTCTTGATATTCATCCACGATCCACCTAACTATATATAACATTTGTATATATATGATATTATCTTTCTTCATAAAAATTATTCAGTATTATAATATTGTTATTTTTTTTTTGGTTTGTTTCATTAAATTGTCATTAATTTATGTGATTTTTAATGTTTTATTTAAACAGAGAATATTAAAAACTAAAAACAATATATTAATTTTTTTTTTTAAATTATATATTTTTTAACACAACACACATAAAATAAAACACAAAATATAATAATAATAATAATAATAATATATTGAAACAGAACAAGAAGAAAATTTACAACGCGAGAAACACGCATATATAAATAATTTAATTTTTTTTTTTGTTTTTTATAATACAATAAAAATGTAACATTAATTTTTATTTTTTTTTATCTTTATAATAGAATATACTATATATATATATAGAAAATATTCATGATATGAGATGATGAAGAAGAATTAGAATTTTAGTATATATGTTTTTTCTATATATATATTATTATTATTAAATGTATTTAGTGATGGACAAGACTAGACCCCTATTGGGTTACCAAAAAAAAAAACCAAAAAGAAAATAAATTATCATATAAAAATAAAACAAATATCGATTTAACTACAATATTACAGATATTCGTAATAATAAACATAAATATATTAAAAAAAAAATCTATCCAACAAATGTGAAAATTTACGATGTATTTTTTTAAAAAGCATTCAACAAAAAAAAAAATACTAATTAAATAAAGGTGAATTTCTGTTTTGTTATATCCATTCTGTATGTTTTTTTTTTCGTTTATGTAACAGCAGCTACAATTTTTTTAGTTATGCAAAATAAAAACATAAATGAATATTAATTAATCCTTAAAAAAAAAAGAAGATTTATTTAAACAAGATTAACCGTTATAATTTATATAATTTTGGTTTGACTACCAAAAAATGAATTAAATCAGCTTAAAAACTGAACAATTTCAAAACATAAGTTTATATTTTGAATGGTAGACAACCAAAAAAATTCGAATAAAACTTTAACCGTAGACCGATATCCTTTAAGTTTTCGCGATATTACCCTGAGAAATTAGAAAGAAAATTTAGAAATTAGTAGAAAAGTACCCTAGGATCTTTCTACCGTTAAATAATAGTTTTTATTTGATCCGTTCGTAGCTAATAACCAAACAAATTCAATTAGTAAATTTAATTAATATAATATAAATATACAAATAATTCACGTTCAATTCAAATTAACATCCCGGCTAAACTATGCAAGATAGGTTGGCGAAGTTTTCGGTCCATTGGATGCAACAGTTTATAATAAATGAAATATTATTTCTCATTCATTACATTAATCATTACGTTTGGCCCACAGACAGCTTAAGATGTCTCATTCGACGGGTCTCGCGGTTCTACACAAATTTTCAGAACATTGTTCTTTACAATTGCGACAAGAAATACTTGCAGTAATTAAGTAATGTTATCAACGCGACCTTGCCGGCATTTTGTTAGTTCGATTCGATAAAAAACCGATAATTTCAAGCGACATAAAATTTTCGAAATTTCCGCACGTATTCAAGACTTTGGTCCTACTATATAGGAGGAAGTAATTATCACATCACTTATAGTAACAATATTTCACATGCCCGGTGTAATTACACAAACCTAATTTGTACTACACAGAAAATTTCTAAATGTGTACTGTGTCTATAGGCAAAAAACTCTGTGCATTGTAATTATGAAAAATTTTTGAATTTGTTGAATTTGTGTACGATAATTTAGAGAGTGAATGATTTCCATATTAATAATAATAATACATTTAAGTGTAAAACAAATTTGATACAAATTCGAATAAAATCCTGATGAAATTGAACCCAAAATACAAAACAATTTTTAAATGTATAATGTAAATTATATCAATAAATTTTCACATTGCCCGTCTGTTGTGTATCGTTAAAAAAAAAAGTAAAAAACAATAAAAATCCTATATCTGCACGAGGATGATATAGATTAAACAAACGAAAAAAAATAAATAAATAAATAAAAGGAAACCAGTGAAAAGGGGCTTTGTTTTTTTTTTTTTGTTGGTTCGTCTTTCTTTTTAAGAACGCTTAATATTTAATAATACTAAAAAAAATAAGGCACAAGTGCATTTATATATATATAAACGATACGATATTGGATACTGGATTAAAATTCAATAAAAATAAAGATAAGACGATAAAAATTTTAATTTATTACCTATGAATGAACGTGTAATTTTACAAAAGATCGTATATGTTTGTGGTGGAGGAGACAGAGGTCAAAAGAATTATAAATTATTTATTTATATAAATATATTTTTTTTATATAGTCAGTAACATTTTAAAAGTAACCATTCATAAAATAAAAAATATATTTGTACTAATCTAACCATCCAATCATCCGCATATATTTTATTTTTCCTATATACGTATATCTAAATTTACAGGTAAACATTTTTTTTTATGTCTCTGCAATAATTAATCGAACGCAGGATATAACCTTTCAAGAAATATTTAATGTTGTATATAAGCTATTTATAACACAAGATTAAAAATGTTAAAAAGAAAAAATTATATTAAATTTAATCACAGTTGAATTATTTGAGAAATACAGATAATCAGAAAATTATTCCCGATATTCAATAATAGAAAAAAAGGTTATAGTTTTATTACTATAATTAAACGGCGTTTCCGCACATTCATTCTATATTTGAGATGGTGTTTAAACATCCGTTGTGTGAAAGGGCATCCGAAATCCATTTGAATTCTTTATCTTTTTAATCCTGTGAATCAACATTTTTAAACTTAAATAAAACGGTCATTTGACCTGCCCCCCGATTGGATATAGTATATAACTTTTAATTACTTATAAGATCTTTTCTAAATAACTCGATTTCTTTATATGATTTTTTTTTTTTTTTAAGTATTATTGATTTATATTTTAAAAATTATTGATTGGTAAAAATTCATCAAAATTGACAACAAGTAAATAAAAACGCGATTGATTATTTTTCAATAATTTATCTTATTTGAAATTAACAAAATAAATTACAATTTTTTTACCATAAAAAAAAATGCTACCATATTTTAGATAATCAAAAATATTTACCAAACAAAAAAAAAATACCAAATACCATGTAATATTATAAATTTAAAAACATAAAAAATATTGAATAGATAACTTAATAATTGGTTAAAAATTATATTTGTAATTAATTTTTTTTTTGTTTGTTTTTTTTTTAATTTTTTTTTAAAAAAGTTCGGTAGATATAATTTCAACAATACAATTTATTTATATTGGTTTAATTTTAAAATACAAAAAAAAAAAACAAAATAATTAATTACAAATATAGTATATAAGTATAAGTACTTATATATAAATATTATATATATTTATGATCAATTAACCGAAACGATCATAAAAGTTTAACTCATTAATTCATCATTTTACATTATAACTGACAGAGAATTTGTATTTTTATTTTTTTTTTTTGAATATAAAAATATCTATATATGTTTCATAATAAAAAAAAAAAATATATATTTATATATATATAAATAATAAAAAGAACTTCTGGTGGTGTGAACTTTATTCCGCCCATTTGTAACCTTAAAACATTAATTCATATTAAACATTTTTAAAGATATGTATAGATAATTTCATATGTATAAAAATTTATATTACACTGATGGAAATACATTTAAAACAAATTTTATATAATCGCCTGTGATAGTATAGAAATCTGCTTTGGAAATATTCAATTCTATATACATTTTCCCATTACTGTATTTATAATAGAATTTCAACACAAATTATATACATATATATAGTTATATTTTAAAAAATAATTTAAATCTTTATTGAATGTACTTGAATAATTTTTGAATATATTCTACAAAAGTTGATGAGCATTTAGCATTTTATCTAAATTATTATATTAATTTTTTTTTTAATAAACTCAATATATTGAAAATATAATATAAATAAAAAAAAAATCGTATATATATGATAAATTCCCATGTACGTTACGTGAGTATATATTAAACAAACAAATGAACTAACAAATAATAATAAAAAAAAAAAAATAAAAATAAAAAATCATATAATACATTTATTATAAATGATTAACCATCATAATGATTTAAAGATCAATAAATCATAATTTTTAATATATTCAATACCAGTTCAAAATAAATCAATTTCATTTATTTATATGTAGGTATATATATAGTAATATGGTATTATATATTGTAAAATAATTTTTAAAACAAACTTTAAAAAATACACAATAAGGTATAATAACACACAATATATTTATATTGGTATAATAAATACATTATGGTAAAAAAAAATAATAATCTTTTTTATATATTGTAAGTTAGTAGCCAAAAAATCGTGCACAATATTTTCTTCATATAACTATTATATATGTAGGTATATATGGAATCAAATGAAATGAAAGGTCAGTATTTGATTGTTTTTTTTTTATTTTGTGTAATCTGTTCTTTGGTAAAAAAAAAATAAAAATAAAATTAATAAATTCTTTAATAACAAACGAATATATTTCTTGTGGGTATATCATTTTTTTTTTATTTGTTTAGTTTCTTTTAATCTCAAATATACCAATTATATTATACGCGTCATTATGGATAACTTTTGTAATTGAATTTTTCTAAGTTGGACAAAAATTTTATGCAATAAATGCAATAAAAAGTCAAATAATTGCCTATTTGGTGATATAGAAAAATATTAGTTTCGTTTTATTGTCAATTTGAAATCATATTTATTTTTCTTTCCATATATAACGCAATTATTCAATATCCGCATTTTTAATGTTTAAAATAGGAATTCGATCACAACCGTCCAAAAATTCATGCCCAAAATATGAGAAAATTAAGAATCTTTATTATGTTTTAATATTCGCATCATTTTTGAGTGATTCATCATTTTTTTGTATTATTGGTAAAAAGTTGCCCTTCAAAATGGATTCGATATAAATTCCCTCCACTTGGGATCTGCGATTCATCTGCGTGCTCTGACTGATACTACTTTATAGTTTGAAGCTTTTCAACACCAAATAGTATTTGGCTTTGGTTTTATAACAGATCATTCAACACTATATCATAAAACGACTAAATGGAAAATTCATTGATTGAAGACAAAGTTTTTTTTTTAAGATAAACGATCAAAGATGAAATCTTTCTTATAGTCTCACAAATACCTATATTATATTTAGTATAACAATACAACAACATCTTTATATAGAAATTATTATTAAACTGATCAATTTCATTTCATTTCCATTTATATTCTATATTCTATATTCTATATTTTATTTATTTATTTTCAATTAAATTTATTTTTTTGTGGATTACATTTGTTTTAATGTTGAATTTTTATTTATTTATTATCGTACTGTGTGGATTTATAAATTTTTGAACTTTGAATAATTTTATACTATAGTAAATGTATATCAATTGGTATATAATAATAATATATAGAACTGTATTTGAATGGAATTGAAGGATATGAAGTATACAAGAAGACGAAGAAGAAGAAAAAAAAACACAGCGGGTATTCTATACTTTAGGAGCAAAAAAATATATACTATATTGAGAATTTATGAAAATATGTCGACATAAATAGTCATTGATGATTTTTTTAAAATATAATATTTATTATTTTTTTTTTTTACAGAACTTATATTGTTAGACATTTATATTTTAGCAGTTATATATTTATTTCTGTTATATTCTAACCTATATAAGGTATAAATATATAAAATTAAGATTAGAAATGATTTAAAATATGATTTTTGCTGGTATAATTGATTTTATTTTTTTAAACCTATTTCAAATATACCCTATAAGAATATTTAGCCATAGTATAGAAATCGTGACCGTGTAATATATTTAATAGATAAGTGAACAAACTGAAATGTATATAATAAAAAAATAAACCATCATTATATAGAGGTTTATTTGATTGAAATCATATTTGCGATGTATAAGAAATATAAAAAAAAAAAAAAAAAAAACACGTAATTAAGTTCTGCAATGAATTAAATTTTCCGGCAAGTCGACATTTTCAAATTTTCTATTTTTTTTTTTAAATTACAATCCGAGGTTTTCTTCGCATAATTTGAAACTTCTTAATATTTCATATAGAAGGAAATTTGAAAATCGCTCCATTCAAGATATAGCCGATTGATTTTCGATTTTTGTTCAGTGAAAATTCGACCGTATAATTTACGTAAACAATTTTACGGAAAATCGAGTTTATCTTATATCTTTTGAATAAATTTTTTTCGATATAGAATTGATTGAATTTTACATAGTTATTCGAAGAAAATTAAAGGAATAAACCAGAGCCAAAATTGAAAAGGGAGAAAATTTTGGAAAAATCAATTTTCCGGAAAATTTAATGAGCTATACACATCAAAATATTTTGTTTTAAACATTTCAGAATATTTTATCCTTTTCACCTTTTGCCTTTTGCTGTAATATGGCAAAAACATTTTCTGGCTTCGCCCTTATGCATCAAATTTAAACTCTACCACTTTTCTGCACTTTTGCACTATAATGTTGTATTTAATTTAAACCTTAAATTTAATTTAAACCCATGGTCTACGAGTCTACGACTATCAAATAACATATATATAACCATATATAGTTATTATTAATTCTATTAAAATTCTCAGAAATGTCACTTTGGAGTTTTCAATTATTAATATATACTATATTATTTATGCATTATTACTGCTACGATGATGAATAAATATAAATTAAAACAAACCAAAAAAATAAATATGTATATAAAAACAAACAATTCATTTATTTTTTCAAGTTTTATTAGTATACAGAAAAAAAAATTAACATAATTATTTAAAAAAATATGTAATAAATCGATCATCTTTACTTGTCATCGTCAACTATTTTTTATATATATAATTCTATACAATTTTTTTATTCCATTTCTTTTATGATATTTATTAATTCATATTTTTTTTTATATTGTGTTATTTTATATTCATATATATATATAAGTATATTGTTTAAATTTTTTTGTTAACCGCATATAAAATTCAAAAAAAAAAAAAAAACATGCGTTCAACATGAAAAAAAAAATTCAATATACACCTCTATATTTAAAAATGAATTCATAAAAATATATATTATGATATGAATAATATATAAAACAAAAAATATATGTATTTATTTATTTATTTAATACACAAATTAAAATGAGAATAATAAAATATGATTTAATACTTTTATTAAAAAAAAAAAATAAAAATAAACAGTGAAATTTTTTTATTTTATAATGGAACGTATGTATATATTTTTTGTTGTATTTATATTTGTATATGAATGCGGTTGGATGGATGGAGTTATACATTCGTCGTTCATTTATTTAGTTATAGTTGTTTTAGGAGATTTTTCATATATATTTTTTTATATATGGTTTATTAAAAAATGTTCACGTGCTGAGGAGAACACAAAAAAGCAATAGGAAGCCCTGGCGCCCTGTCAGTTTGATATCACAGACATATCGTGGTTCTTATTATAATATTATTATTGTTATTATTATTATTATTACGATTAATATTCTGTATAGCGTATTTTTATTATATATTGTTATCTTCAGGTTTTTACTATAAACGATATTGTTTTTATGAAAAACTATTCGATTAATAAAGTTTACAATTACTTGTATATATTATATGAAAAACTATTCGGTAAATTATTTTAATAATTTTAAATGTCCTTTTATCAGATTTTTTTGAAAAATATTTTCACAATTATATCTCAAAATTATGCTAATTATACTTTAATTATATTTCTGTAACTTTAAAACAATTCTTTTATAATAAATAATAAGTGGAAAATATAAAAAATTCATTACTAACATGTGGAATACATAAACACTTAAAAGAATCACTTTCTTTTATTTATAATGCCGCGACTACAGGCAAAATACATTAATTATTATCAATTACAATTTTATGTACTTTATTTTTCCCATATTTTTTTTATATAGAAGATATCAATTTTTTCCCCATTTTAAATATCAAAAAGAAAAAGTGTATATTTTTTTCTTTAAGGCATATAATTTTTTTCTTTATCGATATAATAATAATCATTTATCAAAAAAATAATAGAATATGTTTGTGTATTATATGTCACATACACACCATTAATTTAAAATTTCTAAATGAAAAATATATGTGGTATATTATAAACAAATAATAAGCTTTTATATTTAAGTAATAATTTTTATAATTGATTTAATCTTTCTCGATGTAAAAAATTTAATATATCGTATCGTATCGTATAAATACCGCATCCATTTATAAATTATGACCACCCAAAAAAATTTATATATATACTTATACACCCTCTGTCCTATAAGTTTCCGAACTATATAGCATCAATGTGTTGATGAAAATTTCTTGTATAACATTGTAACTATGGTGATGAACTGACTAGGTACTTTCAATATGATCCAAAAACTAAACATTAAAGTGCTGATAGGCATTCTGCAGATAAAGCAGATTTCAATAAAAACACGAACATTTCGTTGTTCAAAAGGTAAGCATAATTGCTTTAATTTGTTTCTACGATTCAATAGTGAATTATTTTATTTTTTTTTGTTCTCAAACAAACGATCCATAAATGTTGACCAAATACTTATGCATAATACAATTATTCCACAATCTAAGGACCTATTAAATTTGGGAATATCTTTGTCAAACAACTTTTCATGGAGTAATAATATAATAATGGCAGTAAAAAGGCAGCTAGTCGCATTGGATTTTTAAGAAGATCGAAAGAATTTCTCAATTCTGAAAATTTAGCATTAGTTTATAGGTCTTTTATAAGACCACTTCTAGAGTATAATTCCTACATATGGGCTGGTGCACCAATTACTACCCTGCAGTTTAGTGACAGGATCCAAAAACACGCTATTTCGCTGATCAGAAATGAAACAATAACAAATTCCATTGAATCATTGGATCATAGACGATCAGTAGCTTCATTGTGCACATTTTATAGGTATTATTACCATGAATGCTCTAATGAAATTTTAAAGCTAATTCCTGAGCCAATTAGCTTCTCTTATAATTCGAGAAATTCACAAAAGGCTTCATATTCATATTCTGTATCTATTAGTTTTTTGCGAACGAACAGATTTGGAAATTCATTTTTCCCAAGAACAGCAAGATTATGGAATAGTCTCCCTGAACTAGTATTTCCCCCTACTTTTAATTATCAGTTATTTAAATTAAACATTTCATCTTATCTAAAAACTAATCCACCTAAAGTGCAACCTGGACAATTGTTTGAAAACATATGAGTGATTTTTTCTTATTTTGTTTTAGTAAAAGTTTTTTTTTATCTCATATGTTTGCTTTATTTTCCAAATTTCATAAATGAATCCACATATTATAATAGATTTACCACCCAAAATCACTTAAGTGTATTCAATGCATCTACGGTTCATCACCTGATTAAGTGATTTCGTTACGGGCTCACGGCAATAGAATTCCGAGGTTTTACGGGCGCTAAACAGATTCTGCCGTAGTAACGAACAAAAAAAAAAAAATTCATCATGAGTACGTGAGTATTATGTTCAAGATTTGAAGAGTTTTTTTTTAAGGATTCGTTATGTTCGAGCTTAATATTGTGAAATTAACATTTGGCTTTTTTTTTTGTATGATAACGCACCATTCCACTGTTAGTCAATTAATTGTTAATGATTTTTTTTTCCCCAAGAGTTTTTCGTGTTAAGCCAATCACTATATATTCATCTGATATAGCACCCTGCGACTAAAACCTTTACTTGGTTATGAAACAAAAATCGTTTTGCCTGTGTTTAAGATGCATACAAAAGACAACTGCAAGCATCCTGATGAACATACCAAAAGATGGCATAAAAAAGTAATTTATCGATCTTTTCTCGCATGTCACTCATTGTATTGGAATATTTCGAATAAATAAAATCATTTTCATAAAAAAAAAAATTGTGTATTGAATTTTAACAAATTTGGCAACTTATGGGACAGACTTTTGTATAACATACAAAATATTTTATATTAATATACAAGATAAAAACAAAATTTTATTAACATTAAATATATTAATATTTATTATACCATTATTATTATTATTATTTTTAATATAAATTTCTTATCATCACTTTATTATATTTTAAATTTATTATGGACAATTTATTATATTTTTTTTTCTTCAAAGAATAAGAAAAAAAACCAAAATAATATTCGAGAAATATGTTATAAAGATCGTATTTCTGTATACTTTCGTATACATTGTTGTAATATACGCATCATTAATATTATTTTAATATATTATATAGACGGCAATATAGACGGTGAATTTTGGTTTATCCGCGGAGCATATTTCAGCTTTTATTAAAATACACAATCTTGGGTACATTCCGATTAAGCTGATATTCTTCAAAAATCTGCAGAATATATTCATTTAATTTCTATAGTTTTTTAAACTCTCGTTTAAACTTATCAAACAATTGAAATTTTAAAGAAAACTTTCACAAAAACGTCATATAGTTACATATACGTAAAATGGGAATTTTTTTTTTATTAAATTCTTATTTCTTATTGCGTTAATTATATATATACGCGTTATATACAACAACAAAAATGTTAAATGATCTTTTATTATTATACATTATTATTCAAATCAAGAAAGATGATATTATATTATATATACAATAATAACGAAATGAAATTTATGTGAATATTATATTTGCAATTCAGTTCAGCGATTTTATTTTCATCAGTTAATTATTGGTATTATTCGTATTTTTTTTTTTTATCATTCAATGATATTTACGAAACAGAAAATAACGTAAATATAAATAATAATAATAATAATTAAATTGTTAACAATAATTTACTATAGTTTATTTAATCACAATAATAAAATAAACAATTTATATATATGTATATATGATATGATAATGTGGTTAGTTGGTAAATATATTTAAAAAAAAAAAAAATATTGCATATTTTATATTAATAAAAATCATGATTATTGCAATATATATATATATAAGTATATATAAAATAAATAAACGTTTAAATATATTTATATTATAATATAGTCATATATATATATATAGTGATGTGTAAAACAAACAAATATGTAGAATTTTTAATTAATATTTTTGCAGAATATAATTTCTTATATAAAAAAAAAAATACCTGTATAACGCATCAAATATTTGTATATTCTTACCCACTATATATATATAGGTAACAAATATTATATATATCTTTTATTCTCTGTACGTACATATATATTTATAATTATTACTTTTTATACAATGCAAAAACTATTCATGAAAACACTGTGTGAGGATTTTATATAAATATACTATAAAAAAATATAAAATAAAAACCCCGATATAATAAGATACAAAATTCAATATATAATAAAAAAAAATAAATATGCAAAACCGTTTATATACATATATATTTTTGTATAATAAAATGCTATTTTAATGTCACATTAAATATTTAAATACATAAAATTGAATGCAAATTGATCGTAAATATATAATTTTCTTTTTTATTTGTTTTGGTATATCAGCGTGTGCCTTTTTTTTTTTTTTTGTTGTATCAAATTTTACGTTTATAGAATATATAGGTAAAAAAAAAACTGTGAGTTTAAATAAATTCTTAAATATTGAATTGATTCAAAAGTTTAAATAATAATAAATGATCATCTTCTTGTTTTTAATTTTATTGAATTTATTTATTATTTTTTTCATTTCATTTTTATTTGTGCATATCTCAGTTTTTTATTCATTTTATAATAATATTTTTGCATGCTTGTTATATGACATTTATAATGACATATAATGAAATACTATTTTGTATTGTTTGTTTTGTGTTCTTTTTGTTCGGTTCTCTCTCAGCGTGTTGTCTATGTACAATAAGGCTACAATAATCGGGATGTTAGGTCACACAGAACAGAGAACATGCATCATATACAGGTGAAGCTGGGAAATTGTGAGTTAAATTTTCAAAAGGATAGGATATTCTGAAATGTACATGTCTAATTAGCTGATTTATAAAAAAAAATTCGGTTGAATTAACTATACATTTTACCGGAAAATCGACGATTCTAAATCTTAAATTTTTTTCATTACAACCCAGGTTTTACTTAATCATATTTTTCCTAGGTTATTATACTTAGAATCACCGAAAGCAATTATTTATAATCGCATCTCGAAATGGCAATTTTTTAAGAGAAATTTATAATATATAAAATTATTTCCTTTTTTTTTTATATTAGAGTACATAATAACAATTGGGCACAATATCTTTATTTAAAGGTATTTTACATCCATATTTGAATTTAAAGAGTGGCTCCAAGCAAGTCACCACCTGGTTGCCTAATACGGTTTAATTTTCATTTTTCTTCGCATAATTTGAAAATTCAATCAATTCTTAATATTTCATAGAAGAAAATTTGAAAATCGTACTATTTGATTTTAAAGATATGGCTGATTTTTCATTGGAGTTCAGTGAAATTAAAAAGAATTTCAATATTGTAAAATTAAAGAACCAAATCGTACCAAATCATTTTATAGATAAAACGTTCAAAATAGGACAAATCTTACGTACACTTTTTGGAAAATAAACTAATGGAGCGATTTTCAAATTTTCTTATAAGGAAATATTAGAAATTTATTGAATTTTTAGATTATTCACAAAAAAAAAAAAAGGTTTTCCTATTTTCATCAGACCTCTAAATCGAAAATATCAAGTAAATTGTTTATAAAAAACTAGAAAAGAAAACTTGGAAAATTTTCAGTGGAGAAGTCTATAGTCTGGCATTTTTCGAATATAAAACTGGCTGACAAACAAAAAAAGTTATATGCTGTACATTTAATCAGTCAAATTGGCCCAGGAGAGTTACGGAAAAAAAGTGTAGCTATTTTTAACCATATAAACACTTATGAAACGTCAAGATTAACCCTCATCCTCTGTTTTGGGGCAAATTTTACCCAACATGATATTTTTATTCCAATAATTTAGCCGAACTATGCCGAATTTAAATTATCTTGTTTTATCGATTTTCTATTAATATATAAAACACTAAATATGTTATTTAAGTTAATTTACATTCACCTGAGTCTAGTTTAATTTTATCTCAAAATCTCTATTGGAAATGTTTTGTTCTAACAGAGGATGAGGGTAAAGAAACAAAAAATTATATACGGTCGATTTCCTTTAAACTAAACTAATAAGTCCACATTTCATAACGTATACAGAGTGAGACTTAATATATGAGTTTAAACTTTAGTTTTCTTAATATATAATCGTTGATATATTGTATGTGAATTGATAATATATAAAGAAGCAAATTTAAATTGCGCGTAGGTGGATAAAATGATATGATGATATAGATAATAATGTACGATATGGTATTTTAGGAATTCGATTAAATTTTATATATGCAGATAATATATATAACAACATATACAAACAACAAAGGTATAATATTTAAAAAAAATTTGTAATTATAAATGATAAAGTTAATCCCGTGATATTATATATTAAAAGTGATGATTTCGAATGATTTTAAAAGTCAATATATGGTTAACAATGCTGGATTAATGAAAAGATTTATTTTAAAATGGATTTTTTTGTTTGTATATCGTATTGTCTGCGTATGTGCTTCTATAGTGTTAAATAGGAAATGTTTAATCTTATTCTTATATAATTGAAAGAAAAAAACATTTCCGCCTATATGTTGAAAGAAAAGACAAAAATTCTGAAAGATCACTGCACAAAATAAATTATATATTACACTATAACTAAAAAAAAAATTATATTAAATTAATTACATTCTATTAATATACATATAAAAATTTTATGAGTGTGTGCAAATGAACGAGGGTTGGACTTCGCAATTTTACCTATATTAATTTATCAACAATTTTTTAATTCATGCAATTCTTAATAATATATATGTATATGGAAAATAAAAAATCTATATATAGAATGGCGATATAAAAAATGTAATTATTTTATAAAAAAATATTTAGCATTGCATTTATGCGTTCAATTATTTATTTTATTTTTTTTTCCTTAAAGACTGGATATATTCACAGTAAGGGGTACATTAATTAACAAAATAGTTTATTTTATATAACACTTCGTTCAATAATGTGTGTGACTGACACATAGATGGCGTCCCTAGAACTAAATCAATATTTTTTTTCGCATTTGGCAACCTTTTTAGGCTTACTGTCAACATCATATGTTAATCAGATCATTTGTTTACAAGTTACAGTGCTATAAGTGACGCTATTTTTGTGTTTTAAAAAAAAATGAATTCAAAGCAATTCCGTGTGCTGATTTATCATTGTTTTTTAATGAAAAAAAATACTGTTCAATGCCAGGAATGGCTTGAAAAACATTACTCGGACTCTGCTCCATCAAAAAGAAGCATTTGTTATTGGTATGCCGAATTCAAACGTAGTCGTACAGACACCGATGACATTCCATCTACTGGAAGGCCAAATGACGCTGTTATTCCGGAAAACGTTGAAAAAACACTGAAAATCATTATGTCCAACCGTAAAGTGAAAGTGAGGGAGATTGCTGACATTCTGAAGATATCAGCAGGCAGTGTACAAACCATAATACACGAACATTTGGGTATGAAAAAGGTGTGTTCCAAATGGGTGCCGCGTTTGCTCACACCGGAGCAAAAACAACAACGAACCGATGATTCAAAGAGCTGTTTGGACATGTTTACGCGCAATAAGTCGGAGTTTTTGCGACGGTACATCACAATGGATGAAACATGGATCCACCATTTCACTCCAGAGTCAAATCGGCAGTCTGCTGAGTGGCATGCAGCCGGCGAAAGCCGCCCAAAGCGACCAAAGACGCAGCAGTTGGCTGGCAAGGTTATGGCGTCTGTATTTTGGGATGCGCATGGAATAATATTCATCGACTATCTCCAGAAGGGGCAGACCATCAACAGCGACTATTATATAGCGTTATTGGAGCGTTTGAAAGTCGAAATCGCAAAGAAACGGCCTCATATGGCGAAGAAAAAAGTGTTGTTCCACCAAGACAATGCACCGTGTCACAAATCAATGAAAACGATGGCAAAATTGAACGAATTGGGCTTTGAATTGCTTCCCCATCCACCGTATTCTCCAGATTTAGCCCCCAGCGACTACTGGCTCTTCGCAGACCTCAAAAGGATGCTCCGTGGTAAGAGATTTGGCTCAAATGATGAAGTAATCGCCGAAACTAACGCCTATTTTGAAGGCAAAGAAAAATCGTTTTACAAAGGCGGTATCGAAAGATTGGAAAAGCGTTGGAATGATTGTATCTCCCTAAAAGGGGACTATCTTGATGAATAAAAACGAATTTTGGCAAAAAAATGTGTTTTAATTAATTAGTCACACACATTATTGAACGAAGTGTTATATAACAAATAAAAAAAAATTAAATAAATATTTTAAATATATATATACGGCCATCAAGTAACGCAACAACACAAGATATTTATTTAAATATATGCATAAATGAAAAAAAAAATAAATAATTATATATAAAATAGCAATATAAGAAGAAATAAATATATTGCATCAAATAAAAAAAACTAAAACAATAAAAAAAATATAAAATAAAATTTGTATGTTTCTTTTTGTTTCAATTTATAAATTAATTCTGTTCTTTTATTTTTTTTTATTTTTATTAGAATTATTTATCTGTGTCTGTATAAAAAATAATACTAAAATGTACATTAATTTTATTTTTTTTATTTTTTATAACAGATCGCAGTTGAAAAAGAATCTGCAAAATTAAAAAGCGAATTAAATGAATGTTTTTTACCCACGCAAATTTTTTTTGTTTTTTTGTTGATTTGGTTTTTTTTTATTATAATTCACACAATGTTTTATTGCATTTTATATATTGTATGTATTGAATAGTGCAGTTTATTTCACGCAATTGTATATTATTAGGATTGTTTGAATGTAATAATAATTAATATATAGAAATTTTGTAATGTTTTTTTGCAACTGTTTTTATGTTTATCTACCGACCATATTATATAGAATTATAGGATTCGTGCTTAATGCGCGATACGTCTTGACAATTTTTAAATCTATATATTATGCACTCCCATGCAGTTAATTTTAAAACACGTATAAGAAAAATTATAATATTGATTGTTGTTGTATGTAAAATCAGTAAAATGTAGGACGATTAAAAAAAAAAAATCTTGTAATAAGAAGATTTTAATGTCATTTATAAGAAATGTTACTTATTTCGTTTTTATTTTAGAAAAATTTAGAATTTTTACAAAAGTATTTATTAAAAATTATTTGGAATATATCAAACCGCATATCGCATTAACAAAACTATATAAAATATTATACAAGATTTTTTTCTCACGCTCAAGATCGATGTATAAATAAATAAATTCTATTTGTTATTAAATCCAAATTTTTTCTTCCCAAATTAACCAATAAACCGCTGTTAGATTTGAACCATATTTAGGTTTATATATATAGATATTTATATAATTAGGTTGTCTAAAAAGTATTGATATTTTTTTTACAAAATTCAAACGATTTTTTTATATATTTCAAATGAACTTTATTAAACCAAATATGCGCCGTTTTGATCGATGACCCTTTGCCATTTTTCTGGTAAAGACATTATCCCATCACTGGAGAACTTCTGTGTTTTCTGGGCAAAAAACTGATCCAAGTGCATTTTGCAGTCCTCTGCGGAATTTAATTTTAAACCATTAAGGGCGTTCTGCAGAGACCGGAACAAATGATAATCTGAAGGTGCAAGGTCCGGGCTATATGGTGGATGCATTAAAACTTCCCAGCCAAACTCTCTCAGTTTCTGCCGAGTCATCAAAGATGTGTGTGGTCTGGCGTTGTCATGATGGAACACAACACCCTTTCGATTGATTAATTCTGGACGTTTTTTTTTAATCTCGTGCTTCAATCTTGTTAATTGTTGACAATAGAGATCGGAATTAATGGTTTGACCGGGTGCTAGTAATTCATAATGAACGATTCCTTTCCAATCCCACCAAACAGACAGCATTACCTTTCTTGGTGTTAATCCAGGTTTTGCTACTGTTTTAGGAGCTTCCCCCTTCTTGGACCACGATCTTTTTCGTACATTATTATCGTATGTGATCCATTTTTCATCACCTCTAATCATTCGCTTTAAAAATGACTCGATTTCGTTCCTTTTAAACAGCGTTTCGCAAATGGAAATTCGGTTCATTAAATTGTTTTGTGTTAATTCATGTGGTACCCAAACATCGAGCTTTTTCTTGTATCCAGCCTTTGTCAAACGGTTTAAAACTGTTTGGTGATGGATGTTTAGTTCTTTAGCGATATCATGACTGCTTACGTGTCGATTTTCTTCAATTTTTGATATGATTTCATCGACTTTTTCAGTGATTGGTCGACCAGAACGAGGTGCATCTTTGACATCAAAATTACCGGAACGAAATCGAGCAAACCATCTATAGGCTGTTAATTTTGATAAAGTTCCTTCACCGTAAACTGCACAAATTTGTTCATGTGCCTGCGTTGCATTTTCACCTTTCTCATAATAAAATTAAAAAATGTATCGAATTTTTTCACTAATTTCGCTCATCTTTAATGCACTACAACTTTTAAATGACTAAACAAATTTAATTTTTTTTTTTATCTACGAAATGTCATCTTTCGAACATATGTTAGTGTTACCTGATCAGATTAGTACTACTTGAAATATTCAATTATAATGACATCTATTTATAAAAATTATCAATACTTTTTCGACAACGTAATATATAAGAGGAATTTATTTGTATATGAAGAAGAAGAATAAACCGCACACATTCCAAATGAATACCAAAACAGAGATATATTAAATTGGATATAATAAAACAAAAACAATCAAATAGTTATTATTATTATTATATTTTAAAAAACAAGTGGGTGAAATATTCTGTATTTAATTTTCTTTTTTTTATATTAAAAAAATGTATTTAAAATAAAAACAAATAAAAAACTAAAATATAATAAATGTCAAACTGTTTAGATATATAATTAACAACATCTTAAAAATCACAGTTATTTTTATTAATTCTGTTTGTCTGCAAATGAATATTTTATCATTGATACATATCTGTATAGATATAAATTCGTTGTTAGAAGAGAAATCAAGCGTACGATTAACTTTCCCCACACGAGTAATTAATTCACTAAAAGGAATGCATCATAGAATTATTTTTTTTTTAATTAAGGGTAATTGGACGATAAAAGTATAAATTTATTAATTTTTCTCAAATCATTTACATATTTTTCAGCCATTTATATATTTTTCAGTTCAAAAAAATTCAGATGGTTATAAATTCATTAAGTAAAGTATAAATTCGTTCGTTTAGTAAATTACCAATTTAATATAAATATTAAGAAAAAAAAAAAAAATTAAAAATTACATTTTGTTCAAAAAAAAAACAAAAATACCTTTAAATATCAATTTTAAATAAAAAATATATCACAGTGTGGTAATTTTTTTTTTAATGTCAAACAATATACACCAAAAATGTTTCTGATTATTTTTTTTGGTCATTTATATTTATCAGACAATATCATAAATTAATATAAATGATTATGAAAAATAAATACAATCGTTCGATTCATTCGATATTATTCATTAAAAATAAACCAAAAAAAAAAAAAGAAAAATTTACGACAATATAAAATCAAAATTAATTAACAAAAACATTTCGAAAAAGAAACAACATTATAATAATAAATTTTATTATATATAAATATTTTTGTACGAGTTCAAGAAAACAAACAGTTTTGGTTATTTTTTTTTTATTATATTAATATTATTAAGGTATATTTATTTATTTTTCTTTCCTTTTGAAAATGTTCTTCACAGTATATTTATGAATAATTAAAAATCACAATCAATTAATTACTGTTTATACTATAACAACAAGCTATGTATATATATACTTTTTTTTTGTATATTAACATAAATATGTGTCTGTCGAAAAATGGATATAGTCTCAATTTAATAATATTCAAAATTATATTATATGGTATATTTATTTATATAAAATTTACGATGAGTATAGAAAAAAAAATTTGTTTTTATAGTCTATACATAAGAAGTATTATTATTAATAAAACCTACCATATATCTATAATATAATATTATATATAGATAAATTCTAAATAACGAATGAAATTTATGAATGAATTCAACGCAGTATATATAATTATATTCGTGTGTTTTTATTTATTGTAAAATATACTCTTCATCGTTCCTTTTTTATAAAAAAAAAAAAATACTTTGAAATATCTTAAAATAGCATTTATTTTAAATATAATATATAATTAAATGTGCGATAATTAAAAATTTGTATAAACATTATATATTTAGTTTTGTTATTTGCCACCTACAGGTTATTATTATACATATGTATATATTTGTATATAGATGATCGAATATTTATGCGTGCCTATATACAAAAGATATATAGAAATAGAAATATTTGTTTGAATAAATTTTTTTAATTATATTTGTATATTGGAATATTTATCATAACGATATATTATATATAATTAATTAATAGGACAAGATATTTTGTTTTTTTTGTTATTTGAATAAGAAACGATTTGAAATTTATTGATTTGTATATAACTTAATCGGTATTTTACCTTAAATAAATGAGTCTTTATGGGCAGACGCAGTTGAATAGAATTAATTATGTATTTAGTTTATTGATTTCTATATTTTTGGTTTTAACGAATGGAAAATAAAATTTATTTATTTTGGTTTAACAAAACATTTTCCATAAATAAGAATTTTTTCATAACAAATCAATGCATTTGGCGGACCAAATGAAACCTTTCGCCCGCTATACTAAATGGAACTGTTTTCATAACAAATGAATTCAAACATTTTCCGCACCAAATCAAAACTTTGGCCATATCAAATGAAACTTTTTTCAGAATAAATTAAAACTTTTGTCAGATCACTTTTTATATTCTAATTATAAGAATTCAAAAAATCTTTTGCATTCCATATTGCTAAATATTTTATCAAATATCATGATGAAAATGTTTTCAAACCTGATGAAAATTTTTATCAGATCATTCCAAAATCTTTTCCTTATATCAAATTAAACCTTTTGCGCTAACTTAAATGTAAACCAATTGTTATCAATTACAAATTATTAAAACTTGTGTCAAACCAAGTGAAAACTTTTCTATACACCAAATAAATAAGGTGTTATTAATTTTTTTCCAGATTTTCCACACCCCAATTTTTTTCCACATTTTCCAAAAAATCAAAATGTTTTCATGCGAACGGAAAAACTTTTGACAACGCAAATGAAACCAATTCCATATATCACATAAAACATTTTTCAAAAGAACATTGAACCCTTTTCAAACCAAAAAAAAAAAATGGAAGGAATTCTTTTATGAAAATTGTTTCTTGTATATGGCGAAATGGCACTTTTTCTATAAGAAATTTATAACTTCTTTCTGTGGTGAAATTTTGAATTGATTTTCACAAAAGTTACATCGTTTCGGTACTATAGCAGAATCTTTTCCATTAATCATAAATACAATTAATTGAAAAGTTTTTTTAAAATTACAAAACGTAATATATATATGTTTTGCAGACCACACAATTGTATATTTAAATAACATAATAATAATGCTAACGCCGACAATATTAAAATGCAAATAAAAGAATTATGTTAAGAACATTCATTTTAAGGCATATAAATCCTATTTTATTTACAAATTACAAATTACAAATAAACTTGTATTGAGAAAATTCCTATCAAAATATTATAGATTTTAATCTATCAAACATATGGATAAAAATTCCCATTTTTTTTTTCTATTTTATCTTTTCTTTACCTCTATATGGTATATATGGCACTTTTGAACAAAATATACAAATGTTATAAAAATCAAGAGCCGGTTCAATTATTATATCCTTGACACATATACATATGTATGTAAATACAAAAGGAAAGAAAAAAATGGATGAAAGACCCTTTATTTATGACGACAATGCGATGATTGTTATATGATTATTATATATGTTATTGTATATCTATTTCATATATATGTATATAAAAAAAATTTGTTAAAATTTAATATTGTTGGTGAATCTTTGAATGAATATCTCGACTATATATTAAATTGTACATGTACTTAACTGGATGATGATGAAGTGAACATTAGAAACCCTATATATATATATATTTTATGTCATCCTTCGCCTCTTATATATAATCACTTCTATATAGGCACATAATAATGTTTTTGTATTCAATATATGTTAGAATACCGACTGCAAAAAAAAATATATATGATTATTATATTGTATTACATATACATTGTATAATAAATTTTATTTGCGATATTATGTCATTTAACAGGAATATATTGTTTGAATATACAATCCCTCTCTATTGTGAAGATATACTTTTAAATAAATAAATACTATATAATATTGAGATTATAGAGTTGAAAAGAACATCACATTTTTATACACATGTAATAATAATAATATGCTTATTGTTGAATTATAATTTCTTCTCTAAATATTTATCAAAATATATTTATTGATGTATTTTGTCAATTTTTTTCATAATTACCTTTTAGGGGGTTTTAAAGGTAAAGAAAAACGAAAAAGTGAACAATATTACAGATGGTCTTTTAATCTTCGCATTGCACATTGCAAAAGGTAAAGGATAAAAAGGTATCTATATTTCAAAAAATAGATAAATAATTTTTATTACAACAATTCTTAATATTTTTTTTCATAAAATAATTAGAATTAATTTAGATTATAAATAGATATAGAAAACACACATTGGTATTAAAAACAAAATAAAATTTGATGATATTATATAAATTTATAGAACCGTACATAATTTATACATTATTTTCTGGAAAAATTCACTGAAATATATTAATCGTTGAATGTTGTATAATAAAATAATAATATAAATAGAATAGAATATATAGAGAAATATATTTATTTGTTCTGTCAAAATTTGAACGGTAGAAAATTAATTATAAAATCTGTATCATTAATTAAAATGTTTTATATTTATATAGTATTATTGTATATCATTCATTATATTTATTTATTTATATTCATATAGAAATGTATGTATATAATTATTCATTTCACCTGTGAGTAATCCGTACAGAGTGTTGTTGCGAACATATTTTCTTCTTAAATTTATATATAGAAAAATTGGCTGCTCGAACTTGGGTATATATTCATATAACGAACTTAAAAACTTATTCGGGATGTATATAACAAAATGGGAATTTTATAAAATTATCGACAACAATCCCATTCATTTTTGGTACTTGACAAATTAATGAATTTTCTAATATTTCAAACAATTCCAAATAAATTACTACTTCAGGATTATATACCTAAACGTTTTTGATATTATGACCACAAAGCGGATACAAATTTTTTTATAAATTCAAACAATCAAATTAAAAGACTATTTCAAAACTATAATATTTAAAGTAAACCGGCTAATCTATACACTTTGTTTATAAATTGAACAATCTATTTAATAATTCTGTTACAGAGGCATATGCATATTTTGTATATAAATGTCCAAGAAAACTAAAAAACATTTTCTATATACAGCGTTATCTGTCTGTATCCGTACATCTGTCTCATTTGATTTTATGTTTTGTAATTTTTATATATATTATAAATATAACATTTCTATATATAAAAATGTATGTTTAACTTTCCAAAAATTTAAAAGAAAAAACAAACCTAAATTGCGATAATTTGTTGACATTTTTTTTAATGATTTTTTATTTATTTTTTTTTTTAAAATATTATCCCACTCTATCGAATAAATTCATTTTCATGCAGGTGATTTTATTTGATTTGATCAAATAATCAATAAAAAAAATATTTATATAATAATTGGGATTTTTTTTTTTTAATAGATTGTCTACTGTTCAGAAATTTTAAACATAATTTGGATATTAAATACTACTGAAAAAGGTTCTTTATATAATATAATAAATTCTTTTTCCGCACATTAAAACCGACAATTGGTTTTAGCATCCGACAACAGCAGACTTCCGTTGTTGGTTTCATAATTTGTCGTCTTTTACCGTATCGGTAATTAGCCGTATGACCAAATGCATGGGAAATACGACCCCAAATTTTGTTAGAATTTTAGGTTGGCTTTTTGATCAACTCCACAGTTCTTTCTTACGCACGGTATCGGTAATTATAGCCGTAAGACCACCTTTTGAAAATCTTTTGCTTGATGTTTGGCAATAACAAAAAAAAACATAAAATACGTCAAATGTCATATCAGCATATAGGATTCGAATCCACGACCTCAAAATGTCTAAACTAGAATATTAAGTTGGATTCTTTATCAATTACACAATAAAGTGAAAATATACTTATGTTATGATACGATTAACAAAAAACAAACGACATCATGTAATACAATACAAATTAAAGATTATAAATATATACAAAAAATATACACTCTCATCGCCGATATGGTATATATCTAAAATTTTAGTATAGGATAAATTTTATAAGGGATTGAATAAAATCTCCCCTTTTGTATTATATAATATATATACGCGGACGACCCAAAATTGTGTATATATACAAACATTTCAAAACAAAACGCAGAGTAAAGAAATAACAAAAATGATTTTAACATTAAACAATAAATAAACTGCTATCATTTATTTCAATTTATGTCAATTATATATAAAATATGATGTCGTTTTTGTATTGCATATATACAATTTAATCAAATAAATTATGCAAAATATTATAATATTTTATTTTGTATATACACATCTCTCTTTTATGTAATATACATTATTGAAATACAAAATTTAATTATAAATGTTTTATATATATATGATTTGTTTTGTTTTATAATGTATTTTTATTTATTTATTTATTTATTTATTCTTTTGTGATCAAATCAATTGTTATAAAATAATTGTTTTAAGTCGATTTTTTTTTTTCATTTTGTCATAAAATAATACATTTTATTTACTATATACAAATCATTTTGGGTATTTCATAAGGTTCTTTCCGTTTTTTTAGAGCAAAAACTAAAGAAGAACACAACCCAAATTTATCATAGAATGTCTTAAGTGTAATAACAATAATTAATTTTAATCTAAACATATCGATCAACTGATTACTGAATTAATTTTTTATCATTTTATTTTAACGCTTGTTAATTGTTATTAAATTATTATTAAAATACCCTTTTCGTTTCAATATATGTTACATTATAGAGTTATAAATATTAATGCAAACAAATATAAAAAAAAAATAAAAATTTTTTTTAAAAATCAACAACTCCATAAAAATAAAAAAAAAACATATCAAGGCGTGGTTTTTTAGCTAAAGGCTAAATATATTTTTTTTTTTTTTCTTCAATTTATTTAATATTTTATAATAATAAAAATATATATTATTCGCATTTGCTTGTTTGTTTGTATTATATTTTGTTTTTTATGTAATAAAACATATGTGGTGAAATATAAAAATTTAAATAATAAAGAAAAAAAAAAAACCTCATTATGGCCAGTGGCCATAATACTTTATGTAAATTGAAATTTAAAAATAAATCGGCATCAAAAACAAACAAATGTATATATTTAAAAAAAAAATGTTTTTATATTATTATTACTATTTATATTTATACAAATTTTCCAAAATCCAAAAAAATATATATATTTCCAAACTATATTTATATACATTTCGAAGTCAAAAATGAAAGAAATATCTATATATCATCTTCCATCTATAGGTACAAATCTTATATGAATATTATTATATTATACTTATACATTATAATGGTAAAAAAATGTCTAATAAAATATAGAAACAAAAAAACGATGAATTATATATTGAATATTTTTTTTTCAAAATTCAATTCTATAAATATTTTGCTTTAGGTTATTTTTGTTTTTTTTTTTATTTATGTAAATAAATATATAATATAAACATTCATTACTTTATTTATAATAATAAATAATATTTATTTATTTGTATTTTCATTAGGCAAAATTGATCAAGATTTTCAATTTATTTTTTGATGATTTCTTTAGCAACAATATAATACTATATATACATATATCTGTTATATCTGCAGAGAAAATGTGTGTAGAAAAAAAAAACTTAAAAGAAAAACACGGATAAAAGTTTATTGAAATATACACAAATTGCAAAATAAAAAAAAAAAAAATCCGCAGAGTATATGAAAAAAGATGCAATTAAATTGTATAAAAACATTATTTACTTTTTTATTGGTTTAGTAATTTTTTATTTTATTTTATTCATTATTTTGTTTGTTTGTTTGTTTGTTTGGTTATCTCGCTTATTTAGCGCCATGTAAATATATATATTATATACATGAAAAAATTATCTATTCATATCATATACGCACGTTGTTATTTGTTTAGTTATATTATCGGATGTCCCGTTCAATGAAAATTGTTCAGGAACAATTTATAGTTGAAATAATGCCTTCTTCATCAAAGGCAAAGAGAATTCTTCAAAAACTCTTTAAGATCACTTTTATCTCAACCAGAAGGAAAAATAATATCATCTTAAATAACATTTTTCGGCGAAGATACTTTAAGATACCTTTTATTTTATGATCTTCAGGAGAATTTGTTTTGGTATTAATTTGCTATGTATGCTTGTTAAGATTTTTGCTAAAAGGAAAAGTTTAAGTATCAATTTTATGTTTTCAGTGAAATCCTTCCCAAAAAAAAAATAATTCATTAGAAAAATTCAATATATAATTTTATAGGACCTCAAAAGGATCAAAGGAAAATGTATCTATAGGAAAATGTTTTATATATTTTCGGTTCAGGAAAAGATTTTGCTATATAATAGCGTATTTTTGACTACACTTTTTTATTACAATACAATATTGTAAAATATAAAAAGTGTATGACGCTTTATTATTTATCCTGTTGTAGTGTAAGTATGAAAAAAACACTTTTTAATTTTTAAAATTTGAAATAAAAAAATCACACAAGTGTGCCGTGTGAATTAGCTACACGATCAAAAATTCAGAGTGTAGATAACAATAGAAAATTTCATATGTTACACTACGCTGAAATAATATATTGTAGAATAAAACATCTATAGTACACGGCGCCGTTGTAGAACACGATGAATAAAACACAAAATTGATGATTCTCGCGTATTGTATTAAAAAAGGTGTAGTCAAAAATACGCCATAAGGCTTTGCAAAATTATTTCGTATATTAATTTTCTACCTTCAGATAACAAAGTAACAAGAAATGATTTAAAAATTAAATTAGAGGTAAATTATAGTTTAGGTAAACGTACTCTGCGTTCAGATAATTCTTTATAAATTATTTTTAGGATTAATTATTTATTTGCACATAGAAATATTTTGGTTATTGAATAAAGTTCTGTATATAGAAAACGCGTTTAGGATTGCAATTGAATTTTGTGAATTTAATTTAAATAAAATATATTGCCAAGGATAGCCTGTAACATCACAGTCATTTATATAACATATATATAGAATAAAGAAATGAAAAAAATATAGTTATAAAAATATACAAAAAATTATATACATATATATTAATTTTATTTTTATATTAATATTAATAAAAATTTAAATATTAATATATTTATATATTAAATTTATTATAGAGCATATATTCGTTTTTTTTTATAAATAAAACTTAACATAATCGATTTGTTTTATATATATAATAATCGATATAATTTTATTTGTATACGAGTATTTCTTATTATATATTCTTATTATATTACAAACAATAAAATTGATCAAATAATTATACAGAATAATGTCAAAATAATACAAAAAAAAAAAAAAAGATAAAAATAAATGTAATTTAAAAGAATAAAAAACCTATAAAATATTTAAACGATATATGATTAAAATATCTATATAAAAGAATCAGTGTTTTTTTATATACCTCTATAGTAAAATGGATTAATATTATCTTATAATATAATATAAGGTAAAAGGTATTATTAATTCAAAGTTGTATTCATTTTTATGCCATAAAATAAATATTGAATGCAAAATATGACTTTATATAGAAATTTCAATTATAAAATTTCATAAGAGTGTCATAAATAAAGTATATGTTATATAAAATATGAATTCCCACAAGAGACAATTTTTAATTTATAATTTAATATATTTTTATTAATATCGTTTCTGTTTCCTTCCAATTTTTCACAATTTATTATATAATAATATATTAAATACTTTAATAAAAATACAAGAATATAAATATTTCTTAAAAATCAACTAATTATGAAAGCAAAAGCAGAAGGCAGTTCTGTTTTTATTATTGTAAATATATATTTTTTATAATAGATTTTCCTTCTAATTTTAACTAAACTTAATGTTAATAATATATTAATAATGCTTAAAAGAATAGTCTTTTGTATATCATATTAGTAAAAATCCATTTAAATATAAGATAACATTTAAGAGTATTTATATATAAAAAAATAATATTATTTAACCGAACAGCTGCTTTATACTCTTTAAATAACTATATGTATACATTTTTGGTAAATTTATTTTAAATATAATAAAAATAATTTTGAATATATGATATTCATATATATTAAAACAAGATATCTTATTATAACTATAGTAGACAGAATGTTCTTAATTTTATAATTTTTCATTGCTCTTAAAAATTGAAATGATTCGAGGTTCATTTTTACTAATTAAAGTTAAAAAAAATTACTTTTTATATTATAAAGGTTGTAGTAAAAGCACGATAACTTCGGAACCAATTGAGATACAACAACCGGGCTGGATTATTTGGAAAGATAATTAAATTCTCTAAAAACGAAGCTCCCTTACCAAGCGAATAGGGTTGTTTAACAAAATCTATAGTAAAAATCGGAAAATGTTAAAAATTGTCCATTTACATAAACTTTTTGTATTGACACCCCAAAATATTATTGTAAATTCGGAAAATTCATCATTTTTCGCTTACGATTCACCCTTAAAATCTAAACCATTTCTGAAAAATTTTTCACCCTTAAAAATTGAAATGATTCGAGGTTCATTTTTACTAATTAAAGTTAAAAAAATTACTTTTTATGTTATAAGAGTTGTAGTAAACTAAACACTATAACTTCGGAACCAATTGATATACAATAACCGGGCTGGATTCGTTGGAAAGATAATTAAATTCTCTAAAAACTTCCCTTACCAAGCGAATGGGGTTGTTTAACAAATTCTATACTAAAAATCGGAAAATGTTGAATATATATAATTTAGTTAAATATATATATAGATCCATTTGTGAAATAAACGTCACATGAACCATAAAAAAACCTATATATTAATTAATTGCGATAGTTGGAAATACATAAATAAATAAATATTGACGAAAAGGTCCTCAAAAAAATAAAATTTTATCTTGTGAAAAATTCTATAGTAATAATATATCATTGAACATGATTCTTCAAAATGGAAACCCTTCAGTGTCAATCAATTTTATTGAAGTTTCCAGAAAAATGTCTCTTAAATAATGGAAATTTTTCAGAAATGATATACAGAATTAATTTTTCAGGATTTACATAAGATTAATTATGAATAGAGAATTTTATGTATAAGCAAACTTGTTCAGAATTAAATTTTACTTTAATTTTACCCCTCAAAAACGATTTTTGGATAATTTTACAATTTTCCGAAAATTTTCTTTTTAAAGAAGACATTCTATCCATTAGATTAATTTTTTGTACTCATATTTTAGTTTAATTTACTATGGTAAAGAAAAATTCTATTTTAGAAAAATCCTTAAAACCTTATTAGTATTTAGGATATAAGGAATTTTTCTATGTTCAATACCCAAGGAAAATTTTATTTCTGTGAAATATGCTTTTTATATCCTTAATTTTCTCTAGATAAGGGAGTTTTCTTTAGTTAGGAAAATTATTGCTTAAAGAAAAACATATCCAGATTTTTTTGCAGGAAATTTTCAATTTAAAAATACACCATCAGAAATCATCTTACTTGTTGTTAGTTTAATTTTCTGTATAAGCTAGAAACTAAAAATAGATTCATTTTTGTATTATATACTAATAAATATTTAAAGAAATTTATTATATATAAAAAAAATTCTGTTTGACATCAAATTCGTATATATACAAAATGATGCATCTTGAATCCATTGTATATATTTACAGAAATTATCTATATATGGACATATATACTGGATTATATATAAAATACAAATCAATTATTTATATAAAATGGAATTTTTAAACCATACTATATAACAACATCAAACAAAAATATATTTTTGATCTTGACAACAATGACGGCAATTAATAAAAATACATAATAACAATCAACTGTTAACAAAAACTATTATGAAATATGTAACAAAAATAAAAATTAACAACATAAAAAAATAAAATTTTTTAAATGTGTTTAAATAACATATTTATGTGACGCGACTATATCTTCATCTTCTTCATAACATTTCATTTTTAAAATAACTTTAAATTTTTTTGCAAAAAATATAATTATAATTTATAAAAATATATTCTGAATATATTTTATGGAATGTAATTGATGAAAATTATGAAATACGCGATAAACGATCCAATTTATACAATCATATATATAATAAAGATCATATATAATAAAGATCATATATAATAAAGATTCCATTCCATAAAAACGATATGATATAAGCTAAACACCAATAGACGGACAAACATTTATACATTTATACATATGTAGTGAGAAGATTCGTGTTGTGTTTTAAATTCTTAAGAGTAAAATCGTATAAGAATGCGATGCAAAGGAATGCAAAAAAAAGTATTACAAAAATCATAAAAACTGCCATATTGCTCCGGTTAGATGGAATTGAAATTGAAAAAGAACTAAATATCTAGAATAATATTACAGAAATCAAACTAATAAGTTACACTCTTTCTACTATTATATATCTTCATTCGAATTTCCTTAATAATTATTATTATGTGGATTGTAAAAAGTGACCAATAACCATATAATAATAATAATAATAATTCTTAAATACAACATTTTATTTGCAAAAACAAATAAAGAAAATGCACAAATGTCGGTATATATCGTTTTATCTCATAATATATTTTACAATTTTTTTCGCATCCAATAGGTATAAATATTTTATAAAAATAAATTTTTTTTTCTTTTTAATATAAAATATAATATTGAATATTGTTTGTTTTTTATTTTTTTTAATAAATATTACATTCAGCAATGGAAATAAATTAATTCAAACCAAAGATTTATATGTTCATGTTCATTGTTTTATATTTTAAAAATATAGTTGAGTGCGGTTAAAATTAAAGCTTTATAAATACCATATATTTATTATATTGTATTGATATGATACGATAAAATTTATTATAGTTATACGCAAGCAATGATATTGGCGGCATAAAAAAAAAGTGTTGATCATAAAAACAATTTTTATTCACTTTTTTTATCGTACATATACATAAATTTATCCATATATATATATTATAAAGCAAACCATCATCGTATCATCTCTACCTTATTAATAAAAATGTATCATATAATATAAAATAATCTTTACGTATAGAATAAGTATACATATATTAAAAATAATAATAATAAAGCATATCTTAAAGAATATCACATCATGAAATAATATTTATTTTAAGATATATTAATGTTATAAAAAGCATACATTTATTTTTAAGTGATTCTTCTTATATATGGTATACATATAATGATATAGAGTAAAAAATAATGATAATAAAAATAATAATATAATAATTTATAACCTGTTATTATGGGTGTTTTCTTATGTTTTTTAAATGAATTTAATTTTTATTGTTATTATTATTATTATTATTATGATTATGTGAATGCTTATAAAATAAACACAGCAATGAGTTTGTGTCACTTCACAATTATATATATATAACATATTTTTGTATTTGTATTTTGACCACCCAACAAAATTATGTTGTAATAAAATGTGTTATATAAAACCATTAAAATTAAGACATTGTCATATTTATATATATATATATATAATATATATATATATATATATGAATATTACCGCAATACAATCACTGCAGTCAATTTAATTTTTATATCAGATATTGAAATGTAATATATAATATCATAATATGATGGGTTTTTTTTCATTATATATATATTACAATAAGAAATTCCTTAGAATTTATATTGCGGTATGATTAATTTGTATAGATATTTTTATTGAAAAGAAAAGCATAGGATTTTTTTTGCTAGGAAAATACACGACACTTTTAAAGGAGAGACTATGATTTTTTATGCATAATTTGTTTATAAAACTACTTATTTTATAATCACCTTGTTATATTATTAATTCTCATCATCTGTTTTGCGGGTGAAATTTGACCCAAAATGATATTTTTTTATTCAATTAATTTAGCAACGTTTTTGAAATTCTGTAGTTTTAGAGCTTTTCTATATTGATAATTATAAAGCGCTAAATATATTACTTAAGTTAATTGTCATTTTTCTAATTATAGTTCAATTTCAACGCAAAATCTCTATTGGTCATATTTGGTTCTATACGAAAGGATAATGATCAGAATATAAGAATACTTATACGGCTACTTGAAAATTGCCCAAAAAATTGCATAATTAGTACAAAGACTATAAATAACTGGGGATGCGTGGTCAAATAACTCACTTATGGAACGAATGAATCTTGAATTTCTGTTCAGTTTAATGTTTATTTTTAATTCGTTTTAATATTTTGAGAATAATATAACATGCGAGATTGGGGTTTTGGAAGAAGAAAAGTCCATTATAATTTGGAAAATTAAATTATTTGTTAACATCAGTTTTATCTCACTGAACTTTCATCACAATACCTATCAAATAATAAAATAATAATATATAATAAAGACATTTTCGTTTTACGACGACCAATAATCGGCTTATGAAAAGCGCGTTCGACAACATCCTTCTGTTGTTCGTTTCTTAATCTGTTGTGTCTGTTGTGACGGTGTCGGTCATTATCCATATGACTATCGTTACTATATGGAAGAATCGGTTTAGCATTCTGGAAATTTCTAGAAACCCTCGGAATTAAATTTCCTTCAACTCACGTATTTAGGTGTTTCCGTTACATCTGCACTTATATCCATAGGAAATTAACGAAACAATTTATAGCGCAGGCAGAAACAAATCTATAATTTTATATTCGTAATTTACAAACGTGTACGAATAAGAAATCTAGACGATCCACTGATAGAAAAAAGAAAAGACGTTCTTTCATTTGAAACTATATTAAATTTTAAGAACGATTTATAAAAACTCATGAAAACCCACTTGATTTATTTCAATTTAACTTTAATTCTTATTAATCACACAGGAATTGAATTCAAGACAGGATTTTAAATATACTATAATATATATAATTTATTATATTAAACTAAGTCTAACCTGAAAATACAAAAAAAATCTTTATTTTTAATTAATTTATTTACAATATTTCAAAAATTGTATAAATATAGATAATAAAATAAAATATGAAATAATTCAAAAAAAGGGAAAATTTAAAACATATACAAATTTATGGGAAAAAACAAATTATTCAAATTAGAAAAAGCTTGGTATGAGATTTTGTCATCACAGGATAAAAATCATAGATTTAATTTATTATATAGACTTTCTATTTAAGCATATATAATATATTCAACGCAACAATATATTTGTATATAATATACCATTTACAAATCTGTTCTGTTGTAAACATACCAAAAGTTATAATAATATGGAGATAGTTCATTTATACATACAATAATACACGAATGATTTGGCGCCTATATCCCGTGGAGTTTTAAATTTTAAAAAAATTATTCTATATATATATATATATATATGTTTTATGTATCTTTTTGAGCATAAAATATTTCATATACAGGAATTTACAGATTAAAAAAACAAATATACCTTTCATATAAATTATATACATATAAATAAATATATAATAAATATCCAACCGATTATATCAAATTGAATAATGATTTTATTCTGTCACAATGTGGTCATTCATAATTTTATGAGAAAATATTTATATATAGCTAAATCACTTGATATATATCTTAATATTAAGATTGATTTAAATTAAAATCTATATATAACATTATTTATTTAAAATCTATAGTGTTAAAAATATATACATAGTTCCTATTACATATATTATAATAAATATAAACTCACGTCTAATAAATCAAATTACGAAAAAATGTGCAACCCTTTCAATATCCAAATATCTGATTGCATGTATAAGGATTAAAAATTCACTTACATTACGCATCTACATATGATGAAGTATAATACAGTTTGACCCTTTTTATTTTATATATATTATTCTAACAATTATTATATAACAAATATAATTTAGTTGTAATTTACTTCAAAAATTTACTTATATACAATACTCGGAATTTAGTAGAGGTTAGGAATTATAACAACACACATTAATATATATATATTTTTAGAGTATTAACAAAATCACGTAAATTTTAACAATTTGGTGCAAGATTTGTATTATATTTTATCCTTTATGGATGGATATATTATTGTTTAGCTTGGATGTTATATATACATATTTTGAAAATGAAAATTTAAATACATTGCAAATCCCATGCGAATCAACTATAATATACCATGAATATAATATAAAATTTACAATAAAATCTATTGCATTCTCATATAACAACAAAACACCCCCATCATATAGCCTTTATATAATTCAACTACAAATTTGTTTGTTTTTTTTTTTTTGCTGAGTTATAATCCACACTTTTGCTTCCTTTTGAAACCCTTCTGAATATGTTTTTCGTATAAATATACATAGAGATAGATACTTTTTGCAGATTCATTTATAAAATAATATACATAATATATTGGTGTACCAAAAAAAAAAAAGGTATACGCAGATGATCCAACAAACAATATAATGTATATATATATATATAAATGAACGATATTGCAATCAAAGAGTATAAGGATTTTTTGTAATATAGCTGGTATATGTGGCCGATGGTGTGAGATATGATAATAAACAAGTTCATATCCATTAATCTTCTTTTTTCTATTTTTTTTTTTTTTTAGTAATTGGGGTAAGTTTTTATTTTTATTATTACGCGAATGAATATAATGGGGAGATGTATTTAGGTGAATTTAGTAAAATTTGTTTTCCAATTACTAATATATTTGTAATTTTTATTTCATTTGTTGGTAATTTTAAAACTTTTATACAATTTCTCGTATGAATCTTTTTTATTTTTTTTGTTAATAGATTTAATTTAAAAAAAATTCTTATTTTATACAGGGAAGTATTTAACTGATTTGAACTGATTTTTTATGCGTTGACAATTGAGACAATTATGGCGTTCAAAAATAGTGTCCTTTATTAGTGCCCATAACAAGTTTAATCAACAAGAAGACTGTCTTCACCATATGAACAATGGAGGAGCTTCAGTGGTCCGATATCATTAGAATTTTTTACGGTATCGCCGCTCATGTGATGTTTTTGCACATAATTTTAAATTCTTTTTTTTTCCCGTTTCTCATTAGATTTTCCTTAGATTTTTCTTTATCAACTTAAAATAACTTTTAAATTTTCAATTTTTTAATATTATAAGAATTCTTTTCATGACCTTTCAATTCGCTTTTTAATATGCCAATCTCCAAAGAAATATAGTACATAGATATATAGATATGAATTGAAAGTATTTTAATGTCATTTTTAACTTTGGGGATTTCCAATTGTTACCCTGTTTTAAGCGGATTGCGTATCTCCCTAAGCTTCTTTCAAGTCGTGTTTATAGTATTTTCGCCTCCGCACAGAAATTTTATATAAACAAAAAAAAATTAAAACAAAACATACATTTTTATTATTTGATAAATGAAGTGTTGAATGATTTTTTCTTAAAATCTTATGAACAAAAAAAAAAGGTATTTGATCGAATAAAAAAATTTATATTTGGGAATTTTATGTTGACATGTATAGATAAATCAAAACACAAAAAAAAAAACAGTGAATGATCTTTGTTCAGCAAAGTGAGAGGAGATATTATAAAATATATTCTGATTTAACCATTTTTTTTATCCACATCGATTGATTTTGATTTTCATCCGTTTATAGTTTAACCAACTAGAATCTGATATTAATTGATGCGATAATAATACTAATAATATATATATATATATCCATATAGCAGGTCATCGTCGGTAAAAATCTTTTAATATTAAAATAAAAAAAAATTTTTTTTGTTAAAGTTTGACAATATATAAAATTACTTAAAAAAATATGTCTTAAAATATTAAAATTATTTTTTTTATTTTCTATAATCTCGCATATATACGTTTCATTTTTTTTTATTATATAATCCATAAAATATATATTTAATTGAAAAATTATGTAATTTAAAAAAAAAATATATGATTAATTATTTACATATAAGTAAAATACACGTTTTTCTTTTACAAATTTTTATGTCTAAAAGAACCTAAACCAATAAGATAAAGAAAAAAAGGTTCATTGAGTATTTATTTGTTTTTTTTTTATAAAAATTAACAAAAACAAAAATATCCAAGTTCCAAGGGTATATTATGACAATTTTTCCAATAGATTTTAATGCTTAAAGTATAATATTATATAGGTACTTTATCTGATTAAGGAATTTTTCATCATATATTTTCTACAAACATAACATATAAAAATTGTGGTCCATTAAATAAAAAAAAACAAGTAGTATCAGGTGGTATTAAATTATTTTTATGATATAAAAATAATATTAATCATGATATATATTCTATATAAATGTATATAGAAAGAAGATGTTAGAATGCGAATCCCTTTTCATATATAAGTACATGGAGTGAAGATACGTTGAAAATGTATATACAAATGACACGATATGCAATATGTATATATAAAATATAATTTCATGCATCAATGAACCATATCACATATTATCTTTTGATTCTTATAATATCTTATCTCATATATACGTATATGTTTTTATTTCGTCCTATAATAAATAAATTGAGATATTTTGGCTACGTTATGGTACAATTACTGCTACATATACACTGTATATATATGACAATAAATTTTATGTGTGATTATTCTTCAATAATGAGTGTTTTTGTTTTTTGTTGCAGTTATTACAGGGGGTGCGATTTGTCCTATTCCCATTATATAATTATGCGAAAAAAAGGGAGTCTATTATAAAATAAAAAAAAAAACAAAATAGTATATTAACATATTTTGAATATATATTTATAGATTATATAACTCAATATATACATAACTGTAACTATAAATCATAATATTATTATAAATATGACGAATATGTGGTCAAATATATATTGGTGCGAATGAGGAATTTCGGTTTAAAATCTACTATATATAGAAAAAACAAAAAATATTGAAATCAAAATAAAAAAACTCTATACAAAGCAAAAAAAAAAAATGATAAATAAATCAAAAGGGATTACATACCAAATCACAATAAACTAAAGAGTGCGTATATTTATTAAGGGAAAATATAAACCTCTATATATAGCATAAAAATCCATTTCAAAAAAAGAGATTTCATATTTTCACTTCGTTGAACATTGAAATAATCAATTTGAAAATGTAATGCAATGCATTTATATTATTTTCTGCTGCAAAAGTATATTATTTAGTAAATAAATGGTATATAAGATTAAATATATTTAATCCATACATATAGATAATGCAATGTTTATTTAATATAGATGAAATTGAACAACCTATAATTTGATGTAGTAGAGGATTTTTTCCTTTGGTTTAAATATGATTTTGTATATATGTATATAAGGATTTTTGTGGATTGATTGAAAAATATGAGCAACAACATTCGATAGGATATTCAAGGTATCACGCAACTATGTAGAATCTAATTTTTCTTTATCTTTTATCGAGTCGAGTTAAATTGAATTGGAGATTGAAATTTGAAAAGGAACTTTTATATAATTCCATCAAGTACGCAGGTCACTGGTAGAAGTAGAAAATATTAAAAGTGGTCTATATATGGTCAGGTCTCATTCGTGTGGGAGTATAAGCAGGAATTTTAATCTATCGGAAACAATACTATTTTGAAAATAATTTTTTATAAGGGTTGAAAATTGCAACCCCCCAGACGAAATAAATACTTATATAGATGTTATTTTCATATAATATACATTTTTTTTTCATATTACAAATACCAAACGATATACGATGGATAAATAATGATGCGTATGATCGTATGATTGATATATAAATACAACGATGTATAAATATAAATAATATTATATTTCAAATTTCAAGTATGAATCAAATAACAATCATCAAAATCTAATCCTATATATATATTTTTTTTTGTTTAATAATAACAATAAAATATTCATATTTTACAAAATTATTTTACAGAATTTATTTTTCATTTATCTTCTATATCTATATTATACATATAGGTCAACCCGTTTTTATTATCATTTATATAGTCATTCACAGTAGCATAACGTGAACAAAACATTGGTATAGGCACGGGCACATATTTGGGTATAGGCACGGTACTAAATGTTTTGTTTTAATGTCAGCCCAGGTTTTTCTACATTTGTGAATTTCCCACGACATTTGAAAATTCGAACAATTTCTAATCTTTCATTGCTTCATGGAAAGCTATAGCCAATTTCCCAAAATGTGTACATAAAAAATGATCTAATTTTGCCCTTCTACAGAAAAAACTATAGACTGGATACTTCAAACTTTGTTAATAATTTGCAGATTTTAATAACAATAATATATAGTATATATTAGCATTGATTGTAAAATTCTTTTAAAAACTATATAACTCAATTGATTGATAATGCATCACAATTCCATTAACACTTTTTTAAGTTTATAAATAAATATAAAAAGCATTTTATATGTCATTAATCTCACAAGTTACTATACCTTTGTTAATATTTTGTATAAATGTATATATTATTTAAATATCATTTTATGGGTGCATGATTTAATTTCTGCTTTTAGTTAATTAAAAAAATATATGTTTTATATTTATAAATATAAGAAAAAATTTATAAGTTCAATAAATACAATAAAAGAGGAAAACTAAATCAAAAGGTATACGAAATTTATACGATATTTTATTCTGTTTTGATTTTAAAACAATTGTATATATTGATAGTTTTTCTTGTTTGAAAACATTCCATAATAATAATTTCCACAACTTTTCTCAAACATTCTACACGCAGAATTGTGTGAAATTATACACTAAAACAATAAACATTTTTAACCGCACTTTCTTTAAATCCCGTTCACTTTTTCACCAGAATCTTTCGCGTCGGTCCTCTTTGATACATATAAACACAAGTGCTTTTGATTGTATTCAAAATCTTCAAATATATCAGACAATGCTATTCTTAATGTTTTAACGCAAAAAAAAAACAATTAAAACCCGGTATCCTTTTATCCTTTTATCGCATATGCAAAATTAATTTATTTATATAAAAATATATAATATTCAAATGCACTTTAAAAATAGGAATAAATTTTGTATTTATCTTAATTATTTTATTTATATTAATGTATGGAAATTTATTCACATATCGCATCACAGAGACATTTTTGTTGCATTTAAAGCAATGTATATATTAAGAATTTTTTTTTAAAAGATATATTTTTTTTAAGCTAATTCGATGGAATAAGAACTATTTATAGAATCGAAAAAATAATAAAAAAAAAACAATGTATTTCGGTGGTAAATTTTCGTTATATTGATATAATACAATAAAATATTTCGTTTCTTTTAAAATTCAATTTTAATGTCATTTATCATTCTGCATATAAATGTAAATGTATAATGTACCAATCTAAATTGCCATTTCTTGTAGTTTCTTATCTAAATTGCATATATACATCACCTCACCATGTATATATTATTTTTGTTTGATTATATAAAAATATAGAGTTGTTTTATAGTTTATATTCTTTTGAATATTCTGAAACAGTAACATAAAGTGCATATATAAATATTTTTAATGAAAAACTCGTGGGTTCTTTTTATACAATGATATAATGCAGTTGAACAGCAGTGTTATTTGTTTGTTTGCTATTTTTTTTTTTAATTTAATTTTGTTGCATATATTAAAGCAAATAGAGAGATACGCATAAAGTTATAATTCTGCAATTTAATAATTATATATACAAACTATAACGATAAAATACCCTTTGAGGTATATAGAAAATATTTATTTGTAGCTTACGCGGCGACACATTGTACAAAATATCGAAATGACTTCATAATTGTTTATATAATTTAAGTGTGGATTATTTATAATATTTTTTTTATGAATACGCTTTTCAGTTCTGAATTGTCCAACTGTTTACAATTTCTTAGACTTTATTGAATATGACTCTGTCGTGTCACAGAGTTTACACCACAGAGTTATATGTCCTTCGATATAGGGCGCAAATATTTAGACTGCGTAGGGCGTTAGAACGTAAAGGAACGGTACTGAAGTTATATATAATTACAGCAGGGTTGCGTATTCGGCTCAATTTTACAGCGACACCAACTCCGACGCCAGCATCAAATAAGACAGAATGTTATAAGAATTTAAAAGAAATAAATTATAGATATCAACTTTTAGATGTATGAATTATAACTGCGATTTAATATCCAAAATATCGTGCGGTAAAACGTTTATAAGCTAATATACCATAATTTACATTTTCCATATTAAAAGAACCACTCCTATATAGCTGGTATGGGACAGATTACGTTTACACGCCGATTCCACGATACGCACAGATGTTGAATATATCCGTGGTAAATAGCAAATTGGTTAATAAAAGATTGCGGGGGTAGGTACGTTTACTTTCCGGATAATGGAAAGAAAGTATCATCCTTTTAAACTTCTTAAAAAATTTAAATTTGAAATTTATATAAATTTTTGTAGGTACATTTAAATTTTAAATTGAAATTCCATTTTATAATTTTTCTGATTTTCCAAATGCATATATTTGCATATATTTATTTGTTGCTTTATTTATATAATGAAATAAATGGTATAATGTCAAATGATGAGACAGATCTCGTATATTAACTTATAATGTTTTTATTATACGTTTTTTTTCTATATACGACGACTTTAAGACAACGAATAAATATTATTTGTGGAATATAACTATATATATATACAATTAAATTAAGCACTTTCCTATATATATATATATATGTGGTTAATAAAGTGATTTATTTTTATACTTAATATAGTTTTATTTTTAAACAAAAAAAAACTATATGTAAAATAAAACAAAACACTTTAGAATTTTTCTTGTATTAATATTATACAAATAAAATAATATAAAGCAATTATAATTATAATATTTGAATGGAAATTTATTTCACGTTCATCAAATTTATTAAAACTGTGCGTATAATAGAATTTAAAAATCCAATCTTTTACTTTTTAAACACATTTTAACGTATTGAGAACTTGTTCTATATGCAATTTAATTTATTATATGTACCGATTTTAATTTAATTATATACTAAATAATTAATATTATTTTGTGTACAAAACATTTATAATTATAAATAAAATAAACAAATTTTTCTTTATTGTTGGACGATGTGCGAGAAAATATTATTTGTTTATTATTTGTTTATATTCATATAATTTAATTTCTTTGGTTGTTTTTTTTTTTTTTACTATTCTTTCCATAATATCATAATATATCTATATGAGTATATTCAAATATACCTTATATAATTAATTTACATGTCATCGCGGTTATATATTTTATATACCAATTATCCGGATGAATTCATTAAAAAAGATTGATTTGATGAAAATTTTACTATTTATATATTGTATGTATATGTCACGTGCGTGCTTTATATTATTCTATAAACAATTTAATTATGTGAAGATAAATTTCCATACATCGTTTTTTTTAAAGTTATAGTTGAAAAAAAAACAACAAAATTATGAAATTTAAATCATGAATATTTTATGTACGTATATGTTTATAAATATATAATATAGTTATAATAATACATTTATAGTCTATATATTGTCATAATAAATGTTATAAATTTATCATCGCATTGTTTGTCTGGAATATATTTACATATGTAATATATCTCTTATTTGTTACTTGTGAATTATTATTGTATAAAGAAGAAGAATATTTTAAATTTTTAATTTATTAAATATTAATACATGTTTATAATGTTATTTGGAGGTGGTGGGAATGTGATGGAAATGTGATTGGCGCCCGTAAGCTCCTCGGAGTACTATTCCCGTAAAGAAATCCCAATTACTTGGCTGCAGAAGTTGTATGATGCATTGAATACATTTAAGTCATTTTGGGTGGTTTCTAAAAAGAATGAAGTTTTTTTTTGGGCTTTTCAAAACACTTTAAAAATTACTAAAATAAATAGCTAAATAAATAATTAATATTTTTATCATCAGCTATAAAAATTGATATAAATATAAACAAAATGTTCAATCCTGTACAATACAACACTTTTACCTTCTTCAATACAACAAAAACAAAAATACATAAAAATTGAATATATATACAGAAAGTTGTCGAACAGCTTTTATCATTTAACATATTATAAAATATAAACTATCGATAGTAGAAGTATATTTACATAAAAAATTATATATACATATATAAAGGTATATAAAATAAATATATATTTCGTGAGATAATTACAGGTGAATAAAATGTTTAACAAACATGCAATATTTTTTTTGTAATTGATACCATTTAAATTTTAATGTAATATAATTTTGTGTATGTATGTGTGTGTATTGTTTCAGTTTCAAATATATATGGGAATCAATCGATTCGATCCCCCTTACAATCAATCGATCATTCCCTTTTTATATATATACAATTGATTATTCCCTCACAAAAATATTATTAGTACTTCCGAAAATATATAAAGTATTTTGATAAGTTTTATCAAAAATATTATATTCATATATACTTTCCGACATGGTATTAAAGTTCAAATATTGTAAGGATAAGAAAAAATCAATACAAAACTTTTTGTCCTGATTCATTATAATTTGAAACATCTTCAATACGATATACTATTTTAATGATTCAAAGTATATAATAAAGAATTGAAAGGATAGCAATTTGAAATATCGAATCAAAGGACACACCAAAAAAATATTGTAAGTCGTTACTCTTTCCATACGCTGTGAAGCGATGAAGATGACGACTATATGGAAAATATCCTTGCGAAATTTTGACCGTAGCCCCGCACACGGAAAAGGAAATAGCTCAATTATATATAGATATAAGCGGGATTTATTATATTTATATTTAGATCTATCTGATTAGTAAATATTCTATATAAAAGTAAAATGTCTTTATATATTAAATTCAATAAATGATATAAGCTATATAAGGTTAATTAAACGATGATTAGATATTGAAATATAAATGTGTTATTATTTTAATAAATTATAAACAAATTGATTAATCCCCCCAAAAAAACGTTTAAAATGCGTTTAAAAACCAACTATATTATATTATTGAAGGGCGTTGATAGGATAACTGACAACAAAATAAACAAACATTAAATTTATTTAAATATGGTATATTATTGTTAATATATTATATATATATTTATATTATTTATATATTTATTTATATATATATATATATATATATATGTTTGTTGAGTTTTTTTTAATATGTCCATATACCAAATTACTTATTTTTTTCTTTTATGCGTAAAAATACCAAAATAAAAAACAAACTATGAACTTAAATGAAAACATATACAAAAAAAAAACCATTCATCAAACAAATGTTGGTAGTTTTTTTCTACTATGGTGTGTATATAACCAAAATATAAGAGGAACGAACAACCATATAAAGTTAAAGATATACTAAATACATAAATATTTAAAAACAAAATAAAATAAATATATATTATAAAGGTTTTTAAGATGAAAACTGGATCTTGCATATTTATCCTTTATTTTTTTTGTATATATAATAATAAAAAAACGCGAATATATTAAAATTTTGTATAAAACAAAGAATTGCATTTTGCAGTTTTTTTTTTCGTATGTGTGTTCTGTTCGTTATAATGCTAAAGAAATCATCACATCATTATATATTATATATTATGGAATGTTTAAATAACATATAATTACGTAAACAATTTAAAAATAAAAGTTTAAAAGAATATATCCATATAATAATAATAATATATATATGTATATAGAGGATAAATTATTGATCGCACGATGACCTTTATGAGGTTATTTATATATAACTAAAACAATATATATATATATAATTTAAGTGATTAATTTTTTTTTTTATTTTAGCACAAAATATATTGGTTTTCATTAATTTTAACTTTGATTTCTACACATATAGAATTGAATATGTTTTGATGTTAAAAAATATAAAAGTAAAAAAAGATCAATAAAAAATTTCACCTGTATGTGAATGATCATCGTCGCGTTTATAACCCAACGCCATAGATTCGCGTATTATATCAATCGACAGCATATCTTCTTCATCATTATTAAATCACATATTAAAATATAATGGTATAATGGTCTGGTTAACCAAATATATATATATATACATATTATGATGATACACGTCGTGTTATATACCTTTTATTATTGTATAGTATATATTAATATTTGTTTTTTTTTATGAAAAAACAAAAAAAAATAATGACACTTTTAACAACTTTATCTTTTTTATATACATGTTTTTATATTATTATTATTATTGTTATTATTGTTATTATATTATTCATTTTAAAATTGATTAAAAACAAGAATATTTATATATAGGTTTTTCTTATCTTTTTTATTATAAACTTATATGGCGACATTACAATTATATATACATATACATATTATATTATGAGATTTTTATGTGATTTTTATCAAATATATATACCTGGATGCTGTTAAAATTGTGTATATTATTTTTTAAGATTTGAATATAAAAAAAGTAGCGCTATTAATCTAAATGTATATTTATATATATAATAAAAAAATAAAAAAAAATACATGTATTGATTTTTCTTTTCTTTCGATTCGATACAATTTAAAAATTTGAAATTTGTTTATTTTTATATATATGATGATGGTGTAAAATATTTAATAGGTTAATATAATATTACAATATCATTTTATATATTGGTATATGTATATATACTAATTAATTCAAGACATTTAGATAAGGATTCGTGTAAAAATGTATATTTTATGTATAAGTGCGATCATCAATATATAATATATGATTATTATTATTATTATTATTATATTGTTTTGTTATGTGCGTGCGATGAAATTGATGTGGTAAAAGTGGTTTAATTATATATTTCATTTTAGTTTATATGAGTTTTAATGATTATAGAAGTGAGGAGTGAGATATAGACATAACTTTGGAGCTTATATATAACATAAAGTTGATTATTCTATATTGTTAGATTAAAATATAAAAGTAGATAGAATTAAAAAATTCTAATTCCTTACATATTGATAAGGCTAGAAAATGCTACAAAGTTCTCTAGATGTGGATAATTTCTGTTTTAGTTTACAGGAACAATTAGAACACGATCATCTGTTGAGTATATGTTGCCAAACCGATCTGTTGAGTACCTTTGATTTTATTGAATAAATAAACTCCTGATCCATTTTATATTACTTTTATATGCTAGTTCCTGGTCTGACCTTTTTCCAAAACTTTTCTTCATGAAGATTATAATACACTTTTGCTGCAACTGTTGTTTTTACTATAAACTATTGTCAATTTCGAATCCGAATTATTTGAAGAAGATGAGGAAAATGATAATGATAAAAAATGATAATAATGATAAAATGACGACGACAGGGAACTATAAAGCAAAGAATTAATTTTGAAATTGGAAATAATAATTAAACGATAGAAAATTTCCGTCTACATAAAACTCAGATAGAATTAATTTTTGGCCAAAATTATTGGATTGGAAAAGTTTTAGTGGAACAGCCAAAGGAATAATAGTTAGATGAGTCTTTTACAATGGCTGTTATGCACAAGGCATTGACACTTGGTAGTGATGTTCAGTACCATGCGGTATCGCATCTATGAATAATTTATTAAAAATTGGAAGTTACTTATACGTATCTGTTCAATATATTTCATATCAATTTGCAGTCTCGCAAAATAGTATATAAAATGTTACTAAACCTGTCCTTTTTTTTATGAAACCATTCGCACTTTTACTTTGCAGAAAACTACTATATTTTTTGATAAGTTGAAAATTGAAAAGTGCGAAGTGGTTATGGTGAAATAGGGCCCAGGTTGCCTGCTATACTGAAATCATGAAACATTCTTTTCTATTTTACTGTTCGAATTCGAAAATAGAATTTCACACAGAGTTTTAAAGCATGCTTTTCCCATGCGGATCGTCGTATGGATAATTATAGAAACCGTATGATAAACAAAAAATGTACCTTCAATACCGAAAGTTTCGCTTGTCGGACACCTACAAAAAAAAACAATTACCCACAAAATCAATAATATTTATAATGTTTAACAATACACAGATGTAAAATTATAATTTTCTTATATTAGAACTCCTTGAAAGAACTGAAATGTATGTGTTCAAGTGTTTATTGAAATGTTTTTTTTTTACAATTCAAATGTTCATTTAAAGCCAATTTGACATGTAATAATAATAATATTTGTATTCAAGTTTATATACATCACAATCAATATTTCAAGTGTCCTTTTTTGTGTAATTGTCAAAGATATTCTTGTAACTATACTTAAAACTACTATGTATTTCTTTTACAAATCATTGTCACAACTTAACTGTATATAATTTTAAGTATAATAAATTTCTAATCTAAATGAGATAAAACTATATATATATATACTTAATTTATTTAGAACATTTAACATATGTATATAACAAATAATAACATATATATAATTTATCCTCGTGTTTCCAATTCAATATTGTTATTTTAAAGAAAATTTCATACATTACTTTTATGATATACTTATATATACTTATGATGAAACATGAAAAAAAATTTTTGTATACCCTATATATATATATATATATGTTTATGAATATATTATGTGGTGGCTGGCTATATATATATATAAGCAGAGAGATATAAAAATATTTATATTAAAGGAAGTTTTATATATATTTTATTTGTATATTTCTTATATGTGCGTATAGTTTTTAACATAATTTATATTGCATAAAGCTTGTGTATAACAAAGCAGATATTCGATAAAGTTAAAAAATATAACAAAATGCTTCTTATATATATATTTTTTCAACATTTTTTTTTTACATTAACTATACACAGACAAGGTAATGCTTTACGAATTTTGTTATGTTAGCTTTTCCACAAAATCAAGAAAATTTCATTGTGTGATTAGTTATCAAATGAATATGGTAATTTAAGGAAAAGAATTAAAAACTCTTTAGTATTTAGTTTCTGGATTCTATTGATGCGGGACAATCTCTATATATTTATTATAAAAATTTTAAAACATATATAAAAATATAAAGCAAAATATCATAAAGCGAACCCTTGCATTATTCGTTAACTACGACTTAAACTGTATTTATACTTATATAATAAACATATTTTATTTTATATGCCCATTGGGAAATCACTTAAGTATCTAAATACATAAATAAATAAAGTGTATACTCTTGAGATATAATCATTTGTAAATTCACATGTATGTAATGTAATATTAAGTGCACATCCAACCATTCTTTATGAATATATTCCATATAGATATAATATAATAATATAAAGGCACACACACGCTATATGTATATAGATACAATTGCATTACAATATATATAGTGACAATCCATTATACATAATCTAAATGCATATATGATAAAATTCGAGCAGCTGAATTGTGATTTGTTTCTTTTTTTGTACATAAGAAGATTTCAAATCAACAATTTTAATATTCAATTTTATATGTGTATAGTTTCTGTGCGACTGTTTAAAAAATGTCATTTATACTAATGAATAAGTTGTTTAATTAAACTTTATATATATATATATAATACAAACAAAGTTCATTTTACACATTTCGGAAGTGGTTAAAATGTGTTAAAATGTTTTTAAAAATCATATAAATAATTATTATTTATATACCATATATTTATAAGAATTAAAATGGGAAATTTTCGGTTAATAATATATCAAAAGATGATTATAAATATAATATGTTATGTTATTTGATATATGAATATTTTAATTTTAATTTATTTAAATTTTAAATATATATAATGAAATTAATTATCAAATAAATTATAAAGAATAAAAAAAATCTTTACTTACGTAAATCAATAAATTGTATAGGACGTTATTTGTTCGTTTATTCTCATGTTGATTGAACCTATATACATTCGTCTGAGAAAATGTCTGGAAATAATATTAAAAATTCAAAATTAAAAATGGAATATATGAAATTATGATGTTATATGATTAATTAAATTTTTATATTTCATATAGATTTTATTAGGAAATTAATAAATTTATATCAAAGCTTGGATATATATCCTTAGAATAAAATTTAACTTTTCCATTTTTGGGCAGAATTCAAAAATCCCTAAAGAAAATCCTTCCAAAAGGACCCCCAGGATGAATTTCTAATCGACGCGCAAACATTTCAATGTCGAAAAAAAATCTTCAGACAAATATATGCTGAATAAATTTCCCGGCATTAGAAAACTTTATCATACGGAAAACCCATCGGAATGTCCTCCTGACCAATTTATATTTGATCCTCAGGAAAATTTCTGTTGAATTAAAATTTTTCGTAATAAACTCAGTAATAATTTCTGATCTTCAAGAAAATTTTCAATAAGTGAAAATCATTTATAGAAATGAGTTTGGAGTAACTTCCATAATAGTTCTTAAAGAAGAAATTCCTTTATAAAGGACTTATATAGAAAATCTATATCAGCAAAAATCTTTAATTCATATAGCTTTTAAATATTCAATAAAATCTATTCATAAAAATTTTATATTCACGCATCTATTAAAAAATGAAACCTATATACAACATAAAAAAATTGAAATTCAAGATAGCGCATCATCATATCAAACATTTAAAAAGATAACAATCAAATCGATCACAAAATACATAATAATAATCATAATAAAAAGTAATAAGATCCAAATTCATTTTCAATTTTTAAATTAATATACAACAAAACAACGAACTATAACAAAAAATAAATCGATATATTATTATATATAATATATATACAATTTCGTTAACAGTGTATATTAAATATACAAGGATATATATTTTATTTGTTCCTATAATAATAATAATAAAAAATTATACATAAAACTTTTATTATATATATAAAAGGACAAAGGATCTGATCCGATATGTTTATCGAAAAGAAAAAATCGTTTATTTTTTTTTCTGTCTATATACCATGTAAAATGAGTATAATAAAATACAAAAAAAAAAGAAGGATGTACTAATAAGATTGTTATCTTCATATATATACGCATATAAAAAAGGACATTTATTGCTCCCTGTATAATTTCTTTTTATTCTCCCATATAATATATGTAATATCTCAAATGCAAAATAATTTTTTTTTTTTTCAAATTCAAATATAGGAAACAAAAAAACTCCTTAACGCAAAACACGCATCTGCTACTGTTTCACCAAATATATATGAACATGGTTTCGTGTCAATAACATGAGCATGTATTTACACATATATCCTTTTTATAAGTATATACAATAATGAATGTTATTCCTGCAAGTATATTTTCTATATATAAATGCATATATAGTTTAATTTACCAGGTAAAATAATACACTCTTCCTGAGAAAAACTCAATGATATTCTGTATATATATGCAAATGTCTGTATATATGTATTTCATTAATATATAACCAACACCAAACCGCACCACCTTGTTTAAGGAGGAGCACAAATATCCCAATTTTCCGAGTGTAACTATACATATATATTTTATTTTATATACACATACAATTTAGAGCTGTTCATATGATTCATAATTTTACAACAAAAAACAAAATATAAATACATATGGAAGTCTATACGGTTTTGGCAGACAGAAAAGGTTGGATACAAAATTATGTTTGTATATAAACAGATTAATCTTGTGCGTTGTGCATGCATATATATATATATACATATATATTTAGAAAATACTAAGAAAATAAATCAGGTTTCCACGCCGATATAACTATAAATGAAAATATTAATATTTTTCATTTATGAAATGAGTAAGATTCAGTTTTATTTTTAAACAGAAAACAAAAAAAAAATACTTCTCTCCATTTACTTTACATATAGATAGATATTTTAAAATATCATCATAACAAAAACTATAAACTATATAATATAGAAAAAGTCAGTGGCCTTTTGTATGTTCAGTTGTTTAAATCGTTATTTTATATAGATATAAATATATTTATATGGTGTATTACCGATACAAAAGCGGTTTGAATTTTTTTTTGTTTTGTTTTATAAACATTATTTTTTACTTTTTTAAATTTTTTATATATTTTTACCTGTATAATATTTAATGATTTAAGTTAGTAAATTAAAAGTTAAAGTTAGTTTTTCATTTAAATTCGAAATCGGTGTGTTTTATTCTTTGGTTGTTATTATAGAAATATAGTTTCATGTATTAATATTGTGAAAATACAATAAAAATGTAATTACTATAAAGTGTACAAAGTCGAATAACATTTTAAAGATTTTTTAAGCATTTTTTTATTATTTCCAAATTATACATTCCAATTTGAATGGTTTTTAGTTCTATTTTTCTTCAAATACTATACTCAAGTGCATTTAAAGTGTTCATATAATTTTAAAACATAACAAAAGTGAAAATTTGTCAGAAAAAAAAGTGTTAAATCAAACGAAAATAGCAAAAAAAAAATGAATTAAGTGATTTAAAGCTCAAAAAATAAATATTAAATATTAAAGTGAGTGAATAATAATTTAAAATATTGTGAAAAAATTAACACCAAAAAAAATTCATAAATTCATAAATTCATGTGTCATCGCAAGTTGTGCAATAGAAGATGCTAGTACCAGCAGACATGATTGCGGCACAATCGAAAATGGTTTATCAAATGAACAAATACTGTTCGGAACGGGTACAAATACGCAAGGCAACAATTCATAAAACAATTCAAGAGGTATGTAGAATTGTTCAGGATGTACTGAAAGAGGTGGAAATTCAAGAACCACGATTCATATCGTCGTTAAACGATTATAATGGACGTTTTGAGGGATTAGAAGTAATATCACCGTCGGAATTCGAAATTGTTATTTATTTAAATCAAATGGGTGTATTGAATTTTGTCGATGATGGAACATTACCCGGTTGTGCTGTATTGAAATTAAGTGATGGTCGTAAACGATCAATGTCATTGTGGGTTGAATTTATAACGGCATCCGGGTATTTATCGGCACGTAAAATTCGATCACGATTTCAAACGTTAGTAGCACAAGCATGTGATAAATGTGCATATCGTGATATTGTTAAAATGATAGCCGACACCACTGAGGTAAAATTACGTATACGTGAAAGAATTATTGTACAAATTACACCGGCTTTTAAGTGTACCGGTTTATGGCCCCGATCGGCCACCCATTGGCCATTACCCGGAATACCATGGCCACATCCAAATACTGCGGCCGAAGTGAAAACCGAAGGTTTTGATATGTTATCAAAAGAATGCATTGCATTGCAAGGAAAAAATTCGGCAATGGAAGGTGATGCATGGGTATTAAGTTTTCACGATGCTGAAAATCGATTGTTACAAGGTAAGAGGATTTCCTTTTTATTTTTTTAAGTTCATTGTATTAATATATAAGCAATTGTACTTGCTGATGATTATAATTTATAGAAACAAAATTTGACCTATTTCAATAATTTTCCGCTATTGTTATCGATTTTTCTTATATTGAAAATCTGCGGTATTAAAAAGCCCTTTTAATTAAACAAAGAAAAATATTCCCTTACGTTTATTTTAATTGTGTATTTGTTTATTTTTCTTTTTCTCCGCGTCATATTCAAAAACCAAAAAAAAACAAAAAAAAAAAACCATAAAAAAATGTTGTAGGTGCAAGTCGAAGACGTTGTTTAAGTATATTAAAAACATTACGTGATCGTCATCTAGATTTACCCGGTAATCCCGTAACATCATATCATATGAAAACATTACTATTATATGAATGTGAAAAACATCCACGTGAAATGGAATGGGAAGATAATTGTATAGCCGATCGTATAAATGGAATATTTATGCAATTAATATCATGTTTACAATGTCGTCGATGTCCCCATTATTTTCTACCAACAATGGATTTATTTAAGGGTAAAACACCGAATGCATTAGAAAATGCAGCCAAACAAGTATGGAGACTTTTACGAATAATGTTAACAAATACAAGGTGTCTAGAAGAATTATAAAAAATAAAAATAAAATATATTTGTGTTTGTGTTCGTGTATTATAAAAAAAAAAAATAATATAAAATTTTCTTATAATGGACAATTTTGTGAATAACTTAATAATAACTAATTAATATATTAATAATAAGAAGAAAAAAATTTAAAGTGGTTGTGACATTACATTTTATTAAAGTTAAGCCGTGAAACAAAAATCCTTTTTATATATAATTGTTGTATATGATCAATAATAAATCAATAATTTATTAAATTATAATAAAAATTTTTAAATCACATCTAAAAAGACTAAACGAAAAATATTCTAAATTAAAGAAAAAAAAATACTGGTTTATATTTGTTTTTTTATCTATAGATAAATAAGTTTTAGTGAAAAATAAACACAAAAAAATAAAAATTTAACCATAAATAAGAAATAAAAATTATTTTATTGGATTTTACTAAAAAAAAAAAAAAAAAAAATCTTTTAAAATATACAAAAATTTAAAATGTATAAAAGAAAGGTTTGTGGTTTTTTTTTTGTTTTATTAATATTTTGCAATTCATGTGATGGCGTTATTTTTTATCTAAATCTATAAATCAATTAATCATTCATTTATTGAAGATAAATTTAATTTTTTAAAATAAAATTATCCATTTATAATAACATTCTTTTTTTTAAAATATCAATAATTTTTTGTCTCTCGAAATTTTCTGTATTTAAAAATACTAAAAATAATTAATTCGTTATAATATTATAAAGAAAATAAACAAATTTTTATAAACATATAATTTAATAATAATAAAATAAAAGACAAAACTGGGCTTTAATGCTACCAAAAGAAGTGTTCATATAATTCTATTTTAAAATATAAATTTGAAAAATTTTAATTATAGTTTTTGTTTTTTAAAAACAACAAAAAACAAATACGCTTTTTAATCCATCAAAATTCAAATTTACTTTTAAAAAAAATCATAAAATATTTAAATTTGTTTTTCTTATAATAAAAATTCATATATTTAAAAAAAAAAAAAACAAAAGTAAATTTATGAAATGATCATTTAATCTCCAAAAAATTATATAAGTTTTATAAATAATTTTTGTAAAAATTTATTTTCTTTTTATGTGAATTTAAATGCATATAGGCATTGCTCATATTCTTACATTTTCCTTCTAATATACATATATTTATATATTTTTATTTATATCTACCGAGTTTTTAAGAAACGAATGATATAATTTCAAAAAAAAAAAAAATTTATTTATATTTCTGAAAAATTTTATGTTTTCTTTTAATTTTCACTTAAAAATATATAATAATGTATAAATAAAGAATTATATTTCTTTTAAATGTCTTTTTAAGTATAACTTTTTTTTATGGATTTAGAAAATTGTATAATGAAATGAAAAAATTTATTATATTTTTCCACTTTTCTTCACATTTCATGATGATATTTTATATAATAAATATAATGGAGAAATTTTTCGAAAGATTAGTTTTATAATCTATAGTTAATAAAAAGCAAATTAATTTTATTAAACGGGGAAATAAAATAAAAATTTATTGACTCTATAAAAATAAAGAACTTGATATAAATTAAATGTTGTTGTGAATATGAAAAAATATCAATTGACCGTCGCATGAAATTTATTCGCAGTTTTATTCAAAACTTGAATTTTGTGTAGTATTTATAATACATTTATACATTTATAAAACTTTAAAATTTTTTTGTATTAAAATTTAGTAAATTAAAGAGATCCTTACAATACAAAAAGGATTTTACAAAAGGAAAATTTGTATACAAAGAAAAGTTTTACGGAAAAAATTTTTACAGCAAAATAAAAAGAAAATATTAAAATGAATATAAAAAATCGATCGATAAAATTCCCTTATAACTTTAAATTGGTATTATTTCTTTTGTTAAAATTAGGTTAATTAAAAAGTTCCTCCGGGATTTACAAAAGGAAAAGTTGTAAATAAAGAAAATTATTCAAGAAAAGCTCCAACTCCAAAGAATAAAATGTATAACCTTTTCAAAAGTAACAAATAAAAAATCGAATAATAACTCTATACCAATAGAAAACTGAATCTATATCTGATGTGAAAGCGAAATGATCCTGACAGTTAAACCGCATTTATAGAAACAATCAATGAATCAATCCTTTCGTATATTAATAAAAAAAAACCTTAAGGAAATTTGCGAAAATTTTCAATTAAAAAAATCCAACACAACTCTCAAGTTATCTTATAATGAATAATTTAAGATTAAGATGTCAATATATAAGACGACCAAAAAAAAAAACACAATAACAATAAATACACTATAGCGCGAACAAACCATAAAAAAAAAATAAATAATAAATTTATTCCAATTATTTAAATATATGAATGAGCATATATACCATACGAAAAAATTAGATTATTTTTGTATAATTTCACTTTTTATTAGACATAAAATTTTGTTTATGTAAATTATATTATATAAATTGTAGGCGATTCCGTTTTTTCCCTCATATTTTGTTTTTTTTTTTTTTTAATATGAATAACATAATTGATATATATTTTTAAAAATTCAACTATACGCGCGGCGCGGTTTGTCTGTGATTTCGGTGAATATCTTAATTTCATCAATATATATGAGCATTTCTATATCGTATGTATATATATATATAGAACAAAAATATTGGCTATATATGCATATAGACAATTTTATATATTTATATATTTTATAATTTATTTATATCATATAGACTAAAGAAAAACAAAAACAAAAAATAAATAATAATAATATATTTATAATGGAGTATTTATATTTTTAACATTCTGTCTAAAATTCATATATTTTTAAATAAAACAAAATATATATAAATGAATAAGTTTTTGTTTATGTTTTATTTTCATTTTTGATACATATAAATTTATTTATTTATTTATTAACATAGAAAACGTTTTAAATAAATTTAGAAAATGTGAAATTTATTTAAATATAAATTTTGGTATATTAATAATAGTAATAATATAGAGCAGAGGTTCTCAATCTTTTTTTTGTCCGTAGTCCCCTTTTTAAGAATGCAATTTTCATTAGTTCAATATCGTAACTCATTTGGATCTTAAAAAATATACGTTAAATTTGATATCACAATCCCAAAAAAAAAATAGTCAAATTCGTCGGGATTTTATTATTCAAGATATTACAAAAATTGATTTTTGAAACATTTAAAAAAAAAATCTTGTTTATTAAAATGTATAAATGTTTTTATAAATGGCCCCCTTTGACAGTCAAATGGCTCCCCATTTTTAATATATTCTTCCGCGTGGCTCCCTCAGATTTTCTTGTGGACCCCTAGGGCTCCCGTTAAGTGTAATTTCTTTAATATTAATGAATGAATTAATAAAGAATACCGTCCCTACATAACTAAATTATATTTTTATCAACTATATGAAGTGTAACACAGAAGACATTATAACTCTGTGGTGTAAATCTTAAAAATGCCAACCTAAAATTCTAACGAAATTTTGGGGTCGTGGGTTCGAATCCTATTGAATGCATAAAATATGTTTTGTGTTTTCGGTTATTTTTCGAATCTGAGTTTTAACACAGAGTTGTATTTGTCCGGTTGGTCGTATGACTAATTACCGACACCGTAAAAGGTACAAATTAAGAAACTAACAACAGAAGCCTGTTGTTGGGCGCTAAAACCTGATTGTTGGTTGTATAGCAAAAAATTTGTTATTTATTATTAACACAGCAGATAAATATTCCATGTTTTATACACCACTTTTCTATTTATCTACATTTTTTCCAATTGGGTTTAAATACAAAAAAAATTAAAATATTCAATGAATTCTTCATTCTTCAATTAGATCCTTTGTGTAGCTGTTTTTATATTAACCGCCAAACAGAATCGCAAACTGTGCGTGTAAGCGATTTAAATATGAGATTTTCGCAGAATATTATTTTATAACTAATAAATATTAATATCTAAAATCTTTTCTTTCATAAGCAATATTCATAATCGCGTTTGACTGGAGAACTCATTAATTGGTTTAAATCAATTATCTTCTCCGTATTTACTAACCTAAAACCTTCCCTTCTACCCTTGTATAATTATTTACCAATCTATACTCATATGAAGGATAAACATTTTTGGCGACCATTTTCATTCAAACCCCGTTTCATTATATAGAATTTTCGTATAATGTGTGAATTTTTGTTTTTTTTTTTTAATGTTCATATATAAACAACAATATTTTAACTCGACCACATAATGACGAAACAAACAAAAAAAAAATAAATATATATTCATATATGATTTAATAAATTATATTTTATTTAATAAAAATATTTAACAAAAATATCATCGTTTTGTTGTGTATATACTCGTACATAAAAAATATACTATAATAATAATTTAGAAACAAAAACATATTGTATAATAATAAATATACAATAATATTCAAAGTTATTTATATGACATATTTTAATGTTTTGTATATATGTATATAAAAAAAATTTAAATATACTAATATATAATGATATAAACACACGAAATATATCATTTATGAATATATCATGAATATAATATATCGTATATTATATAGACGTGCTTTTTTTTTTTTTTTGAATATATATACTATATAATTCACGATATACGCCATCATATCATATATATATATATATATGAATGGAAAAAAGCACAAATAATATGAAAAAAATAAAGGAATAAACATATATACAAAGCATTATAAAGGGTGATTTTTTAAAAGCTATAGGAAAGTTTTTTCAAAAAAAAACACATAAAATTCAGAAAAATGCATGAAATCTTCATTTGAATCGATAGTACGGTCCATATAATTTAATGTTTGAAGATTATTTCATGCAAATGTTGACCTTGACTGCGTCTCAAATGGTCCATCCGCTTAGTCTAATTTTGGCATACTCTTTCCAACATTTCGGCCGGTATCTCACGAATAAATGCTTCAATGTTGTCTTCCAATGCGTCAATTGAAGCGGGCTTGTCTGTATAGCCATGAGCTGTAACATAGCCCCACAAAAAACAGTCTAAAGGCGTTAAATCGCACGATTTAGGTGGTCAATTGACCAGTCCCGAACGTGAAATAAAATGTTCACCGAACTCGCCTCTCAATAAGTCCATTGTTGCGCGTACTGTGTGGCATGTGGCATTCAAGCCGATTCTAATTCATATTGCTATTATAACAATTGCTAAAAAAACAGCAACCGGCGAATTTGATATTGTTATTATTGCTATTTATATCGACCGATAGCATAATAGCAATACAGTTTAGAATACGAAAACTTAATTTACCCATTGCTATGGCAAATAGCAATTGCTATCAGCATAACAATATGAATTAGAATCGGCTTGATTGTCTTGTTGAAACCACATGTCATGCAAGTCAAGCTCTTGCATTTTGGGCAAAAAAAAGTTGGATATCATCTCACGGGAGCGCTCACCATTCACAGTTACGTTACGATTCGCATCATCTTTGAAGAAGTACGGTCCAATGATGCCACCAGCCAATAAACCGCACCAAACTGTGACGTTTTCTGGATGCATTGGTAGCTCTTGCAATTATTTTCTGGCTGATATTCACTCCAAAATCGACAATTCTGCTTATTTACGTACCCATTGAGCCAAAAATGAGCTTCGTCGCTGAACACAATTTCGTCGCGATGAACTTTCTTAACAGAGCACGCATTTTGATAACAAAATTCAATGATTTGCAAGCGTTGTTCGTTTGTAAGACGTTTATTCATGGTTAAATTATAGACCAAACTGAAGATGTTTGACAGCGAAACAAAACACGAAACGTGCGTCAGCTGTTTAAACCAGTATTGTGAAAAAGATAATGGCTAAAAAATCACCCTTTATATACCTAAAAAATAATGAAAATTTATACATTATTTAAATATTGTTTTTGTTTTTAAATATCGCGCATACCTACCTTAAAAAAAATGTATATATATATAAAAATTAATGTATATCAAGATTTTTATCATATTACAATTCTGTATTTTTTTTTTTGATATATTTATCACCGTGAGAAACATAATATCAAATATCACTGTATATTAATATTATATTAAATACAAAGGTATATATATAGATTTATATTGATCATATCGTGTATATAATATATATTAATGTCAACTCTGAATATATATTAACAGACAGTATATATGATAAAATGATATGAATATCGCTTTTATATGTTAAAATAAAAACAACAAATCATGTGCAATTTTCTCAATAAATTAATTAATTAATTTATTTTATTTTTAAACAGAATTCAATATTTTTTTTTAAAATAAAAAAAAGCCAAAAAGATAATTTACCATTCGAATGATATTTATATTGTTTGTATAAAGCAATAAGATAAGATTTAGCAAAAAGCAATAAGATTTTTTTTGTATACAAGGCGTATTTTTTTTCGTCTTTATATTCAAACTTAATATTCGAACAATTCGAATATAATCAAATTTTTATTGAATATATCAATAATTTAAAAATTTATAAAAACTATATATATACAGAATTACCCTTGATTTGTCTGTTTACTTTTCCATCATATATATTGTTGAAATATAAAAGATAAAACGGATAGATAGTACAAAAATGATGACAATCAAAAACATATTTTATTAATCTTATATATATATATAATAAAAATATTCCTTTTGTGCGCCAGAGATGTGGTTGAATATATTTCAAATATAAATAATCTCAACATGAATCATGAATGCCAAATTTCCTCCTCCTTCCTGTTATCTGCCAGCTCATCAATCTACAGATTAAATTAATAAGATTATTCTTAATTGAAATGTTTTTCCTGGTATTGACTGCGTTATCATCGTTACGCGACTATTTTCGTTTAACAATAATTCGATTTTATTTTAATATTGTGATTCCGAGATTGATTTTTATGATTTTAAATTTTATAAAAATTTTATAGATTTTTTTTCCGAATTATTTCAAAAAAAAAAAAAAGACAATTTTATCAAAGATTATTACAAACTAAAGATAGATTTTTTCTGTTCCACATGTCAAAAATATGTTTTTAATATTTTTTTTTTTTTTTGGCGTAAATCAATAAATTTATAGATTATATTCTTATATAGATATTCCTATATATAGACATTCGGCAAATAAGAATTTCATTACCCATAAAAATTCACATAAAAATACAATTACAAATTTCCAAAATTAACCGTATTAAATTATAGACATCAAAATTTCAATTTCAATATTTATTTATTTATTATTTTTTGTGTTTAAAGCACTTTCTATATGTTACTTCTGCGGGTTTCCTGTTTCTCTCTATATGCTTGTAAATCTTATGATGAAATTGAGACGACATTCTAATTTGGATAATACATTTTGATTATTTTTGTCCAGATAAGAAAAATTCACAACAAATAAAATTATACATCTGTCGGACTACTAAATAACTTGAATAATTCTTAACCGATTAACAAACACTGATATATAGATTACAGAAAAGTTTACCTTAGTTAGAATAACATGAATCGAATGGGTAGAGTTTGTTTCAGTTATAAGGTCAAAGAAGTGTGTTTCCGTCCAACGAATAATTATAAATTTTCGCTATATAGATAATATACTATTATAGTAATCCTGTCGTCCCCAATATCTTAATCATTTTTATGCAAAATTTCAAGATCATGACGAGATCTAAATAAAATTTTAATTAACATTTAAAAAATTCCGGTCAGATTGCAATCTGATCGTCTGTTTCCCGTTCCATTATCCATTATTATTATTATATGCACTCTGTATATAAACAAAAAAAAATTTAATTAATTATAGCTAATTAAAAGACAACCGCGAAACTTGTATGTATATAGCTAAAAATTTATTATAAAACAAATAAAATAAAATGTTTATTCAAATAAGGTATATTATTTAATATAAAAAATAAACAAATAAAATAATTTATGAACATAAATAAAAATAATAATAATAATAATAATAGGAATAAAAATTTTAGATCAAAATTAATGATATATGATTTATCATTTTTTTGTGTCGTGTCGTGTGCTTTTAATTATAATTAATTTATTAAATTCACTCAAAAAAAAACAATATACAGAATATATGCATATATTAATTAAAAATTATATTATTTATGTCTATGGGGTTTTTGTTTTAATAAATTAATTTTTTTTAAATAATTCATATTATTATTATGATTATTATTTATTATTATAATAACATAATTATTAATTATTATTTACACGATTTTTATATGTATTATATCATATAATATCACATTTATTAATGATATATACACAATCACAATCAGATTATTCAAACGAATATTGCTATAAAAATAACTTTGAATCACACATATGAATATTTTTCTAATTTATTATTATTATTATAATAAATATGCATATAAAAATTGATCAGATTATATATATAACAATATAACAGAAGCGTATCAAATTATATTTATACCATTATCTTCTCAATTTCAACATTTTTCAATTCAATTTAAACATTTTTCAAATCCAATTACAACATTTTAAAGTGCGAATATGAAAAATCTTATTATTTTTTTTTTAATAGTTACTTTGGCAGAATCGATTTAGCATCCGTAAAACCTCGGAATTCTAATGCCGTGACTAAATAACTTAATCAGGCAATGAACCTATGATGCATTGAATATATTTTAGTGATTTATATCGCGAGATTCCAATCAGAATTTGTCGACGACGAATTCAATTTTCTAAATTTTTTTTATTGATTAAAAACTGGCCCAACCTTTATGAATATTATAACAACTCAATTCTACCTCTACAGATAGATTTTTTGATCCATTGAAACGTGGATAACTCCATTTTTTTTTTAAATTCACAAATCACTTATTTAAAATAAAAATTATACTTAAATATCTGTGACTCTGTATAGTGTAAATGATAAAAATGCCTTCAGTAGGAAAAATGAATCCTACTGAAGAAATAAAATATGTTTCGGGTTTTCGGTTAATTTTCGAACCCATAATTTTAACACAGAGTTGCATTTTCCCCCTGCGGTTGGTCGTACGGCTAATTACCGACACCGTAAAAGCCACAAATTAAGAAACTAACAACAGAAGGCTGTTGTTGGACGCTAAAACCAGATTGTTTTTGGTTGTATAGCGAAAAATTAATTTTATTATTTATTGTACTTAAAATCGTATTTAATATTTATTTTTTTTCATTTTGATAAATACTTTTGAAATGTTGAGTGTTGAAATTATGAATATGAATTGAAAAATGTTGAAATTCATCAAAAAATGGTATAGATAATAATAATAATATTAATAAATACTTGGAGAGTAATCAGAAATTTTCTATTAAATCAGAATTAATCAGATTATAAAAGATCAAAAAAATAATTGAAATTTTCTTATTTTTGTTTTGAATTGGTAAAGAATGATTAATTTTAAATGTATATTTGGATTATAGATTTAGATAATTTTGACGACTATATGAATTGAATTTGAAAAATATAAGAAAACCACATATTAAATGTATAAAAATATTTTATAATATTAAAAATCTGTGATTAGTAAATGATATTATTAAATTATTTCTAATATAAATATATAATATAATAAAATTATATTTTTAAATTTAAAAAAAAAAAATCAATTTCATTTTTCTATATATAATATTTTCATGTACGTATTTCATCTTAAGTATTAATAAGAATTTAATTTAAGACGAAATTTTTTTTTAATATAAATATTTAATTTAATTAAACTCACACTTTGTTGTATAATATACAATTTTTTTTTTTTTTCAAACGCTATATATGAATTTAAATATCATATTAATGTATAATTAAAATAATTATAAGATAATTTAATGTGTAAATAATGTCGTTTTATGTTAATATACGTAAAAGTAAATTATTTATAAGTAATTTTACGGTACGAATATCGTATGATACGATTTTAAAATTAACAAAAATAAAAATTGTCCATAAATTAATAAAAATAATTATACTCTATCTGTTGTAAATATTATAAAATTAGAATAAATAATCGCATAATTTTAATTTTTTTTATATATTGAATAAAATAATATATGATTTTTTTAATAAAATAAAAAAAAAAGTGGATTTTGTTTTTCTATATATATATATATGAATAAATGGGGGAATTTATATGGAGTAGAATTCTTACTGAATTGAATTTATGGAGTTTTTTTGCCATAAAAATGATCTTTTTTTATAGGTCCTTTAATAACTTTTGTATATGAGGTTTGTTTAGTCATAAATCCGTTTCATTAGTGATTTTCCTTGTGATTTTATTTAATTTAATTTAGAAATTATTTGATCTAAAAAAGATTAGATTTTTCTTCTAAAGTATCTTTTCACAAATGCATCTTTCAATTGATTTGTTTTCATCTATAATCAGTTTGGTTTAGATATCCTTTTTGTTATATACTTAAAAAATGTGCAATAGATATAGATTAAAACTTAATTGATAATGATTTCAAAATACATTTCCTAATACATTCAATAAAAGATTTCGATTTTGTGATAATTCATATTTTTTCCTTACATCTCATCCGATTCCCCATAAATATGTATTTATCTTACGGTACATTTAATCACAAAAAAAAACGAACTCACAGTGATTTAAATATATGAAAAAAATTAATGCAATATTTAAAAAAAATAATAAAAATAAAAAAAACATTAAAAAAAAAGATAATTTATTATGTGATGGTGAGTATAATTTTTAATTTGTTTATTTGAGTATATAAATTTAATTTTTTGTTTTTCTTTTCTTTTTGAATTTTTATTTATAGGTTGTACATTGTCAAAAAAAAAACAAACAAAACAAGTGATAAAATCATTAAAATATAATATACTAATAATAATAATAAAAGTAATGAGTGAGAAATGTAATAAAATATATAAATAAATATTTTAACCACAAATTATTAATAAAAAAAAAATAATATGTCTTTATAATTTGTAAATTGTATATGTAAAAAAAAATTTATTATGAATTATATGCTGTATAAAAATACGATACGATGATGCAAATAAGAATTTATTTATTTAAATATAAAATACACAAATTATATATAAATTTAAAAGAGCTGTATACAATTATTTCAGTGTTCAGTGAAAAATTCGTGTGAGGTTCATTTATTTTTTATTTTTAGAATTATTAAATGTAATTTATTTTAACATTTTTTGCAATATTATTATCGTAAAATTGTTAAATTATCCTTAAAACATCAAAGGATTATAATAAAATGTTTATTTCGTATTTTAAAGTGCATTTTTTCCAAGTACAAAAACACAGATTTTTCTTTGTAAATCCTCGCACGTAACTTGAAAATTTTCTGTCATTATAATGAATATATCAAAGAAAAATTACTTTTTTATTAATTTGTTATGTTAAATGTTGAAATGGTATAATTTATTTAATTTTAAATGTTTTTTTTAAGGTATTTTATAAATATCAAAAGAATGCAATTCAGACAGATAAAGAAAAGACACAAACACAAACATTTTAATATAATCAATTATTTTATTAAAAAAAAATTCTTAAATTTAACTATGATATTAGGACAGTTGGATTCTTGGAATGGATTATGACTATATTTTGGTTTTGTTTCGTTCTGATATTAAAAATGTTTTTTTGAACTCATCATTAGGGTATAACGACAATATCGAGCGAGCCTTATACTACTGTGTACAAAAATGAGAGCTGACTTTTCAATTTAAACTTCCCTGGTTTATCTATTTGGACAAATGCTTTTATTTTTACGTTAATAGTAATGTTATTGACATTGGTGACTAATTTTAAGTCAATTGGTTCTTTGATGTAGTAGTTACGTGTGTGTGTGTGTGTGTGTGAACAAAGAAACGTTGTTTATTCGATTTGTTTATTTTAAGTAGCATTAAATTTTGTGCACGAAATGAAATATCGGCCGCCGAAACGTTCATAATGGTGCAGATGGCCTTTGGTGAGAAGTCGATGTCAAGAACAAGTATTTTTGATTGGCACAAATTGTTCAAAGAAGGCCGTAAACGAGTTGAAGACGAACCACATCAAAGACGACCAAGAACCTCTACTGATGAGCTGCACGCCAACAAAATCAAAGAATTGGTGCTGCAAAATCGTCGATTGACTACTAGAGAGCTTATTCCTGATATTATTGAAATTTCAAATGGGTCAGTCAACACCATTTTGAAAGACATTTTGTGCCGCAGAAAAGTCAAATTGCTATTGGTGGGAAAAATGTTCAATTTAAGGGAAAACCATCGTCACCTTGCAGAGTGTGTAATAATGCTTCAAAATCGACTATCAAAACCAAATGAGACGCATCATAACTGGAGATGCGACTTGGATCGTGACTTCTGGCTTTTCGCTAAGCTTAAGAGACCGCTACAGGACACCGTTTTGACACGATTGAAGAGATAAATGCCAAATCGAAGAGGGAACTGATGGCCATTCCGGAAGACGAGTATAAACAATGTTTTGAAAATTGGAAAAAGCGTTGGCATATAGTTGCATTCCATCAGGAAGGGATCATTTTGAGGATGATGATTTAGATTTAGAAGAATAAATAAGGATTTCAAAAGTTATAAATAAAGTCTTAATCATATTTGTACATAGTAGTACTTATACTTAGATTTTCCTTATATACATTTACTTAAAGAACTTATATAAGTACTTAAATACTTAAATTTAACCAACAATAAGTTTATAACATAATAAAGTTATTTTTAAAGTAATAATAATCATGCGGAAAGTAAAGTAATATTATTCAAATAACCTTTTTATATACGAGAAACGTTTTATTTAATATTCATCGGTCGATATCGCACGTTTCGATAAGATGGGAATTTTTTTTCCATTTCATATCATTCTATATATATATCATAATTCTATTTATATACATTAATTATGTATTAATAACGTGTATAACAAATAAAATATATTTAAAATATTTAATATATATACCTTTACTAATAATAATAATAAAAATAATGATATATCAATTGAAAATATTGATGACTTTCGCATAACGCATAAAGAAATTCTATATAAAAGAAAATATATTTATGAATTAATTATATATAAAAATAAATTCATATCCCATCCACATTAAAAAAATAAATAAATAAACAGTGACAATTCGATAACATCAATATATATCTATATATAATATTGACAAATCAAAATCAAATTAAAAACGAAATTGATATTTTTATAAATTTTTTTTTGATAATTGGAGGAATCACGAAAAAAAATTGTTTTAATTTTAATATATCAGAGATCGAGATCAATCAATGAATATTTTATACATAAAGACTTTAAAAAAACACAAGAGGTTTTTGTTTTTTTTTTGTAAAAAATAATATAATATGTGAAAAATTAATGAAAAATTTGAAATCGATGTATTTTAGCACTACTCATTCGTATTAAAAAACAATTTCCAAAATTTATATTCAATAAAAATAAATAAATTCATTATATATATATATATATATCAAGCAATTACTGTGTTTTTTATTATACAATTTATTTATTTTATTTATATATATAGAAAAAAAAGGTAGAATTTTATATGATAAATTAAAAAAAAAAAAATTCATTTTGATATGATTGTTTTCTATATATCAATATATTATTACATTTATAATTTTGATATATACACGATGAATTTATATATACATATATATTTATTCATGTATTACATATGTTTTTATTGATTGCCATTAGGAATATTAAATAGTTTTTTTCGTTTGTCTTCATTTTCTATATATATATGCGGTTGATTTTCCAATTCAATATAAAAATGTTTGTATATATATATCGCATGTGATATTTATTTTTTTTTTAATAATTATATTCATAATATATATGTTTTTATCAAACAGACAAACAGCATTTTATTATTTCTATATAATACAACATTTTTTTCTTCATCATGTTTAACAATATTAACAAGAAAGAATATATATAATGATAATAATAAATCGTTTATTTGATAATTTTATGATATTGTTTTAAAAAGCGCATTTTTCATTTGTTTATTTCTATAAATTTAAGACTTAAAAATTTTATTATTGATATATTACATAAAGTTTATGCAAGTTTGAAGTGTTTGAAATTGTGAAATAAACGATTTATTAAAGGACCTTTTTATGGGTCTTAAATCCTGGAATAATAAATAAACTTAAGGATCTATAGAATAAATGGTATTTGATCAATTTCACAAAACTTCAATATGTGAAAAATGTACTAAAAACTTTTCTATATTTATATATTGCTATATTCTATAAAATATATTGATGATGAATTAAATGTATTTCGAAATTGATGTATAGAATAAATTTTCTATATATCAGACATGTATGTATATATAAATATAGAAATTTATAAAAATGAAATATTTAATATATATGTGCATATATAAATATTCGTACGTGTAAATCATATCATGTTCGATGTTTGTATATATTAAATCGTATATATATTAAAAATTGAATGTGTTTTGTGTCTTGTATATTAATAATTTAACAATATTTTATAAAAAAAAAAACAAAACAAATATATTTAAGTATAATAAAAATTAAATCATAATCAATTGAATTTATAATTTATAATAATATAAGTCCACATTAAGCGCAATATCGCAGATGATTCAATTAATTAATTTTTTTCCGGTTATAGAAAAATTAGAAAATTCTCATTATAATTGAACCAAAAAATAATTTTTTTATACTTCATATTTTCATTTGCGGAGATGAGACTGTATGAGATGTATAGTTGATTAAACGCATATTTACAATTTACAAAATCTGCAACCAAATTTTGAAGTCATTGAATACTATATCAAGGGTGATTATTTAGCTATTATCTTTTTTGTCAACACTGGTTTAAACGCACGACGCACGTTTCGTGTTTTGTTTCACTGTCAAACATCTTCAGTTTGATCTATAATTTAACCATGAATCGTCTTACAAACGAACAACGCTTGCAAATTATTGAATATTATCATCAAAATGCGTGCTCTGTTAAGAAAGTTCATCGCGATGAAATTGTGTTAAGCGACGAAGCTCATTTTGGGCTCGATTTAACGCATTTAGACTATTTTTTGTGGGGCTATGTTAAAGCTCATGTCTATACAGACAAGTCCGCTTCAATTGACGCATTGGAAGACAACATTGAAGCATTTATTCGTGAAATACCGGCCGAAATGTTGGAAAGAGTATGCTAAAATTGGACTAAGCGGATGGACCATTTGAGGCGCAGTCAAGATCAACATTTGCATGAAATAATCTTCAAACATTAAATTATATGGACCGTACTATCGATTCAAATAAAGATTTCACAAATTATTCTGAATTTTATGTGGTTTTTTTTTAAAAACTTACCTATAGCTTTTAAAAAATCACCCTTGAAATATTCTGAAATATTCTATTACTTTGGAACCTGAAGTTCCATTTATTTCCACTCCATTTAAATATATTTTTCTACTGAGGTTTGGAATATTACCAAAGCCGTTAAAAACAACTATAATAATTTTGAAACAAAACAAGTCTGATATATCGGCGGACACTTTAAAATTCAATCGTAACGTTGTAAAGCGGGCAATTGCTAATAAAAATTTCAAAGCAAAGTGTAAAAAAATCAAGAATTTAATTAACCAATTATTATATCACTTACAAATTAAAAAAAAAACATCTTTTAAATGATTTGCTTTTTATTTATACAGGTATATTATAAAAGGTTTCATCAATATATTAGAGATCCATTTATAGTATATGTTGTTTTTAAATAAATATATACCAATTATTATATTATTGATTTTAAAATATTTTCTTCTTTTTTTATATGTGTTTTTTAAATACACAGGTTTTTTCATTTCATACCTAATATTACATATAAAAATTTACATAATAAATAGGTAAGGTATGAATGTAATAAAAAAAATGATGTCATTTCATCCAATACAATATATAATATATACAACATGTAGCGATTAGAGCCGTGTATAGACATTTTATATGTTAATGTGGTTTTAATCATTCTATCAATTTATTTTTTAATTTTTTTTTTTCAGTATAGATACATAATTATTATAAAACTTATATAGAAATGTTTGTTTGATAAATTATATGAACCAGATTCGGTGGTCGCGTCGCCCCTTTTCCCATCTTCACGATAGTCACACTTGGCCCCGTTTAGTCGTTCACGGCTTCCGCCGCAGACGTTACCTTTCGCTCTCTATACGGAACCAGTTTATAATGTGATGTTATTTGGGCCGATCGGGATCATTCACGAACTCGCTGCCTTCCTTGTTTTTGGGAAACACACAATCTAGTGAAGGAATGAGTTCGATCGATTGTTCCGTTCAAGAGGTATCGTGGTAACAACAATCCATACATCCGTCGGATGGGATTTTTTTCGAGTTTTGGAGCTCGGTGACGTTGGAAACATCGAAAAAGGTGATAAAAAGTAAGTGTAAGAAAGATTTTTTTTACCATATCGAAACCAATAATTGATACATGATAACGGTATATATGAATGCAGTTGAATTCACCTGTTTAGAAGTCTCATAAATATATATATCGTAAACTAGAAGAATTTGTTCAATACAAAAAGTTTTTGAAAATATACTCTTCAAGTTTCTGTATAACAAAATGTAGTAAAATGATTTTCAAATTATAATATTAAGTGTTATACAAACACAAAAAAATCAATTGTAATTGGATATATAGAAAAAAAACCTAACGCTAGCGGTGTTTAAAATCCAACCTTAATCAATCTCTAATCATACATTTTTTTTTTCTCTATATTTATACAGTGCGCGATGGTCGTTTTCATTTATGGTAAAAAAAAACAATATAACTTGATTTTATTGACATTTTAAATTTAAAAAAAGATCATAAATGAATTTAAAATATAAATCAATATATACATATGGGATTGCAAATAACAATGCAATTTTTTTCATTACTATTATCGTCGTCTCAAAGTCATCCAAAATGAAAAAATAAAGAACTATTGCAAAAACTAAATTATATTCATGCAAAAGTTACTTTGTATTCCGAATTGATTCTGCATATACAGGTAAAAATGAAAACCAATAAATATAATATGTCCATAAGGCGGCCTCCTCTGACTGACTGACTCAGACTGACATACCGCTTCGATAATAAAGTAAAACTAAACCAAAAAAAAAAAAAACTGTAATGAAATCGTATATGCGAAATTGCGATCATCAGCATATAAAACTGAAAAAGATTGTTTTATATATAGATTATAGAGTTTTGTATATATAAATGCTGTGTGAATTTTTAACAATATTTCTTATTTGCGATATAAAACTGGGTACGTTTTTTTTCTTCCTTTTTAAACGCGATGCCGACAATTGCGTTTTTTTTTTATTTGTAATTTTATTTATTTATTTTTTTTTTTAATATTATTTATTGGTCTTTTGTGATCAGAAAAATAAATACTTATTTTATTAATTTAAAAAAAAAATAAAAAAATTTGTTAACCAAAGATTTTAAATATTACAATTGAGTTGTTTTTTTTTTTAGTTGTTATGTGGAAAATTTAATAAAAATTAAAATTCCTTATATGGTGAATATATAGAATATTCATTTCAGTTGTGCGGTTAAATATTTTGTGAATTACAATAAAATCCATGCTGTCTGTTGTAGAATCAAATTTGAAATGGAATTAAATTTTATGTCAAAACGAATATTGGCTGAATATCCAATGAGAAACGAATTACATTAGAATAGAAGGGATTAAAAAAAACGAATTGCATTAATTACTAAAGAATTATATATATATATAATGCCTTGTGATTTATGAAATACAATAATATAATTTCCATAAATGTATATATAAATTATAAAAAAAAAACTTTTGCATATATATATATAAATCACGAAATGATATATGATTTGATGTCGCACATAAATGAATAATAAATTAACATTATTTTGAATTCAATATCGCGTTCTTTATATACAATTTTAATTCATATATATTTTAAAATTATATATGTAGAGTAATGCATGCGTTGGACAAGTTATATATATCAAATATAGAAATATATATGAGATTTTAAAACGTAAATTCATCGCAATGAATATGGTTTGTGAATTTCTTCAAAGATTTCTTGCTTATATATACAGAATTAAAATATTCGCTCCTTCATAGCTGATTACCGAAATGAAATGCGATTTAAATTTAATATATATTTTTCTGTCTGTATATCAGAACAGAACATAAATTTATTTATTTAATTTTCGAATTTATTCATATACCTGTGTGTATATTTTTTATATACCATATAGAAATAAATTATAATAAAAATAAAAATAATTATAAAATAAAATATTTTTATAACATATATATTAAATATAATAATACATGTTTTATATATATATATATATATATAAAAAAATAACTAATTAAAAATTGATTAAAATATATTTATAATGATTGAATATTTTATTGCACATATTTTTTAATTAATCGACTAAAAAAAAATATCCATAAAATTAAAAAAACAAAAAAACAATACAATTCGTATACGTAAATGCACATCAATTATATTATTATCATATATGGAACAACATATTATTAAATTATTTATATATATTTTATATTCATAAAATTGCAGCACGCACCGCGAAAGACAAAAAAATTCACCTTCTTTAAAGTTTTTCAAATGAACGACTATTTGTTAGAATTTCACGAGCTAATCGCCATACATGTTTTGCGGCATTTTCTAATGCACTCGGTGATTTCCCTTTAAATAAATCTAAACTTGGTAGAAAATAATGCGGGCATCGACGACATTGTAAACATGATATTAATTGTAAAAATATACCATTAATACGATCGGCCATACAAACATCATCCCATTCATTTTCCCGTGGATGTTTTTCACATTCATACAGCAATAATGTTTTTAGATGATATGATGTTATTGGATTACCGGGTAAATCTAAATGACGATCACGTAATGTTTTTAATATACTTAAACAACGTTTTCGACAACCACCTATATGTATATATAATGGAAAATGAATTATATACGGACAGAGAAAATACAATAACTAAATTATACAAAAAAAAAAAATTATAAACAAATTTCCTTACCATGTAATAAACGATTTTCACATTCGGTAAAACTTAAAATCCATGCATCACCATCCATATTCACATTTTTACCTTGTAATATAATACTATCCTTTGATAATAAATCAAATCCTTCAGTTTTCACTTCGGCAACCGAATTCGGGTGTGGCCATGGTATATTGACAATTGGCCAATGGGCAGCCGAACGTGGCCAAATACCGGTACATTTAAATGCCGGTGTAATTTGTACAATATATCGTTCACGTATACGTAATTTTACTTCCGTTGTGTCCGCTACCAATTTTACTATTTCTCTGTAAACACTTTTATCGCATGCTTGTGCCACAAGGGTTTGAAAACGTGAACGAATTTTACGTGCCGATAAATATCCGGATGCTGTTATAAATTCAACCCATAATGACATTGATCGTTTACGACCATCACTTAATTTCAGTACAGCACAACCGGGTAATGTTCCATCATCGACAAAATTAAATACACCCATTTGATTTAAATACAATATTATTTCGAATTCCGACGGTGATGTTATTTCTAATCCTTCAAATCTAAATAAATATATGGTATATTTTAATTGTTATTAATTTTTATTTTTTTAAATCAATTTTATTAATTATATTATACCTTCCATTGCATTCTGTTAAACTGGATATAAAACGTGGTTCTTGTACTTCAACTTCTTTCAATATATCTTGTACAATTTTACATACTTCCATAACGGTACGGGTTATTTGTGTTGTTCGGACTTGTACCTTTTCCATATAGTATTTATTTATTTGATACATCATTTTTGATTGAGCACCCATCATATCCGCCGGAACTAACATTTTTCTGTTTTATTTTTGTCGGTCTGTGTTTATGGTTTACAATTTCTTTTAGGTTAAAAACAGGTAAAATACAAAAATAAATTAATAAAGTAATTGAATGTATTTTTAAGGAGTTTTTAAAACAAATTAATATTAGATTTTTTGCTTTTTTTCAACAAATAAACGTAGTATTTGATGGGGATGGGATATTAAAAGAAATTATAATTGACGTGATTTCAAAAAAACTTTTTTTATCAAAAAAAAAAATTTTGATTTTATAATTGAGTTTATTTTCAAATAATTTAAAGAAAGTGAAAATTGAAGAAAAAAAATTGATGTAATTTCGAAAAAATATAATTGAAGATTTTTCTCATGGAAAATTGTAATCGAAAACCGACCAATCCTTATTATGTTTTGGGTTTGTTCTATAATTAGATTTAATTTAACTGTATTAATATTTATTTATTGTTTATATGGATCGTTAGGACACAAATTTTATCACATTCTTATCACGTTTTGCCGTTCCTATTAATTAATTTTAAAAGTTTTATGCGATTTTTGTAAGGACAATTAAATAGCGTAAAATTGAAGTTTCTCTTTAGATTTCATTCCTGTATGGATTTTTTCTACGAATTATTTTTACAAAACGAATATAAAAGCGAATTTTCAAGATTATATTTGAACGAGATATATACATAGAATTTATTTGAAAAATCGCGTATAGTTGAATGTATTAAATGTAAGAAAAAGTATCGATTAATTATACAAAAAAAAAAAACACTTATTTAAATATACTTACTTATTTTATATATTGCTTTATATATAGTTATTTTGTGTGTTTTTTATCTTATTAAAATACTGATTTGCACGTTTATTTTTTTGTTCAGCACGATTTAATTTCAATAACAAAAAATAAGGTAATTATTTATATAAAAAAAAAACTCTTTTAATAATACACATTAAAGTGTATTTTTAAGTGTTTAATTAACACTATATATATATATAAATTTAATTATTTGATATATAATCAATACATTTTATTTTATTTTGATTATTTAAAATAATATATAAACATTTTCACGCACTATAATTAAATATTCAGTACGTTTAAAAACCGCAAAACCGTTTGCACACAAACAAAACCAAAAAATTGCACAAAAGAATTATCAAAAAAAATAACAAAAAAAAAGGGAAAGGAAAGGTAAAAAAAAAATGTCTGTTATTGTCTTCTCTATACGTACGCGCGGTTATACTTTAAAAATAATGCAAATTTTTGTGTTTTTGTTTTTGTTTTATGTTCAACCAAATTAAAATTAAACTTTTTTTATTAATTTTCCACTATATCGAACATATAATAATATACACAACGATACCGTGTGTGTCTAGTCGAGAAGATAAAAAAAACCATTCCATTATAATATATACAAACGTAAAGAATGAAAAAACATTTTCCTATATGTATATATATAAGAAAACTTTGAGAGTCATTAAAAATTTTCTCTCCATATATACCATTTTCATTCATTTATATACCTTTCATTCTATATATATATATTCATATATTGAATGTTTTGTATAGTTGAATATCGCATCAACGAGGTTGATCAACGCTCGTTATCCAAAATCATATATCTATATATATATATAGAACATTTTCACATTTATATACAAATTTTCAATGTTATATATCTATCTATGCGTTAAATATTTTACCATATTATTTAAAATAAAACAACAGTGTAAGTATTCACACATAAGTGTATTTGAAAATAAAAAAAAATTAAATGAAAATATATATATATATATATAAATGAAAACGGGGAAAATATTTATAGTATATAGATATTCGCGGCGGTGAGGCGGTACTTCCAGTTGTTTAGTCATTTGATACGCCTGTTTTTGTCTGCTTTATATAAATAAAAAAAATCGATATATGCATATATATATGAATGGAGTGTGTTGTTGGATATGTTGTAATATATCTTCATTTTATATTTAAAGCTTTGTATTTTTTTTTTTTTTTTTTATATTTCCATATGACAAATGTCTATATATATATATAATATCAGATACTAACAATACAGATAAAAAAAAGAAGAAAAATACGCGCGTAAGTGATGCTGAGCAAAGATGTTCTTCAAAATATATATGTATTCTTATACAACATCAATTCTTATTAAATATATATGTATGTATATAAGAAAATATGTTAAATGTATTTTGTATTTTTCACTGTTTGTTTGAGATATTTTTACATTTCAAAAGATTATCATTATTTATATATCAAATAAATTCTTTTGTGGTGGTTTTTTTTCTTATATCTTATATTTGTTCATTGAATCTTAAAGATGTTGTTGTTGTTGTTGTTGCGAATTCGCTTTTTTGCATTTTTTTACGGAGTTATTGCCATTTATATTTTCTTGAATGTATAAATTTCATTTTTTTTTTTATTTTGTATTGCAGTTTTTTATATATATATATATTTGTTTGTTTTCAGTTGTTTTTTTTTGCTTAATGTTGGCTATTGTTAATATAACTGCATATATGTATATATATATAAATTAATAAAATGCCTTGAATGGTGCAAAAAGTGGGAGTTTAAATGGCGTATTATGGTGAAACAAAAAAAAATATAAATATATATATGTTATGTTAATTTATTGCGGTATGGTTTTATCAAAAAAAAAAAAATCCAATAAAACAATGTTTAATTTTTTTCTGTTTTGCATCTTTAAATCTTTTATATCATCTATATATGTATTTTTTATGATGGGGTATTTAATAATATAGTATTTTACCTTGATAAATTCGATGGATGACGGTTTTTTATTAAGTTTAAGGATATGTTACATATACGAATTATGTATTCTCAATATATCCTCTAATCCTGTAATATTATTCTTAATATAAGCGAATTCTAAATAAATATAAGTGACAATAAAATAGTAAATTATTTGTATATATAAGAATTTTTCTCTTGGCATAGGTAACGAAATCATATATTTAACATGGAGCTTATAAAATCAAGTAAACGCAGAAAGCTCCGTTTGTCAAAATTGGAATCCTTTAGATATATATATATATATATATTTATATAGGAAATACTTTATAATATAGTAATAAATCGCATGATTTCTTGCAATATATTCTTCACGTCTGAATCAGGATACATAAATAAGCGATGTTTGCAACTTAAATAATCTATATATATATATAAAGCCTTATATGAGGGCGTCTCATTATCGCATCCCCATATAACTATATCATCATCTTAATATATATTTCAAGATTGAACATAAAGGATCTTTCTTATTTATACTATTCTATATATAAAACGTTTTTTATATATATATTAATCTTAAAATCCTTCTGGTAACTTTATGTATAATAGAAACGTTTGAGGTGTTATAAAATAAAAAATCAATAGATTATCATTATAACTAAAAGAAATTCAGTCTTACATATATATATATAGATAAAGAAATATCTGCCAAAGAATTCTATATATACAGTCGTGGTCAGTTAAATAACACATATTGATTTATTACGCCAAATATTTACAAGTACATACAAATTATACATACAAAAACCGATAAGTTTCTGGAAAAATGTGTTATGGACCAATGAACCGAAGTATAATCGATTTGAATCTGATGGAAAAGTGTATGTAAGACGCGTCTACGTAATCAAAGCATCAATCCATTATACACATTAAAACCAGTAAAACATGCTGGCGGTAGTATCCTGGTTTGGGGAGCGCTATATATTGGTCCAATACGCATAGAATAGAAGGAAAAATGGATCAGTATATGTATAAAAACATAGTTGAAAATGCAATGGAACCATATGCTGATGATAATATGTCACTTAATAGAAAATTTATGCACGATAATTATCCAAATTCACAAATTCACTCCAAATATTGCAAATTCACCGCTCGTTGCATAAAAAGATGGCGGTTAGAACTACAATTAATTATAGTGTATTAGATTGGCCGGCACAAAGTCCCGCCTTGAACCCCATTGAGAATTTGTGGGGAGATGTCGAAAAAGGGATTAGTGAAAATCATCGATCAATAAATTTGGACAAATTGTGGGCAGTCGTGCAAGAGGCTTGGCTTGCAATCCCATCAGATCGATGCGAATGTTTGGGGGAAATTATGCCTCGTCGATGTGCCGAAGTAATTAAAATGAAACGCTTCCCAACAAAATATTAAACCTTTAAGCTTTTAATCAATTTTTTATTTTGTGATACAAATAAAGCCAAAGTTCATGGACTGTGCTATTTACATATGACCGCTTAACGTTAATAATTTTTTACGTTTTGTGTTCAGAATTTTTTTGTTATAGAAAATATATATAGATATGCATATTTACATTAATTATGAAATTATATATATTACTGTTTCATTTCTATAAACTCCCTTAGTCCGCAGTTTAATACTGCTTCCATTAGATATTTTTAAGAATTCATTCCAAGAAATGGGTGTATTATTTAACTGACCACCACTGTATATAGATGGATGTTTTTTGGGACGCCAAAACCAATTATCGGTTGTAAGTGAAAATTATATAGTAAGATACATGAATATTATTGAATAATGACAAAAACTCGACGTCGTTGCGATAGATTTAAATTCAATAGACTTTTGGAAGATGTTGCATTTTAAAATTGTCATATTTCCGAACTTATATATTAATAAAATACTGGAATTACATTCCAATAGTTTAGTTTCAATTGTGGGTGTTCAATTGTGGTTTTATTGTTACTTCGTTGCCGTCTCTGTGGTATCTGTTTGGTCCTAAAAAAGTGGTCCTCAACGTCTTTTAAGTTTTCCAGGCTTAAACGGCAGCGGGACTTCCTTGTTTTTTTTATTTTTTATTCGCAAATCTCAAAGAATTTTTCAGTCAGGTGTGCTATATAGAGAGTAAGAAATATGAACATACCTATATAAGAAAATCTTTTCTGATCACATCCCCGTCCATCTCAATTACAATGATGATGCGGGAACAAATTTTTATATAATATATTCTAATATAATTTTTTTTATATATAACAATGACATTTATTTATATATATGGTATATTACATGTTGATGCATGACGACGACGCATTTGAATTGTTAAATTGTTTATACTTTGAATGAAATTTGGTATTTTTTGTTTTGATGTGGGTTTTTATAATTTAATGATTACCGTTGAATATTGGACTAGATTTCTTTGGCGCTGGTATATATAGTTATGAAATAACTGTAAAATATCCAAAAATGTTTACAATTTTGAAAGTATAATTTATATATGAAAAATTTGCCCATAAATACAAAACAATTTGTGTTTGAGATTTTTTTAATAAATTTTTAATGAATTATTTTCAAAATTTAACTTCACATAGATATTTTTAGTCTATAAATAATAAATTCCATGTAAAATACTGGAATCGAATTGAATCGAAATCCTGTATTTTTTCGCAGATATATTGAAGATTTATAAACATCCTACTATATAATAAATTAAATGAATTTATATCTATCAAGTTCTGAGATTGATTCTGTAAAATATTTTGAACAATATCATAGGGAAAAATTAAGATTTTTAATGGTTAAATGATGCGAAATACAAACGATAATATAATTAACAAAACATATAATGCATTAATTTCTTATATGCAAATATTTTGCAAAATAAATATTATATAACAATCGCATAAATATAATTGTTTGTGATTTCTCAGAGTGCTTCTGGTAAAAAAACATATTTTTATATAAAAAATATATTTTCATTCATATAAATAAAATAATAAGAATAATAATTTCTAAATAATTACAATAAATATAAAATTAATTATATATTTATGAATAAAAAACGATATATTTTATTTATATATATCTATCTATGCAATTTTAAAATAAATTCTGTAAATAGTAAAAATATAATCATATAAATGTTTAAATAATAAAAATAATATTATTTATACAAATATGCAAATTATTATATATATAAATAGACTCGCGCATATAAAATAAAGTTTTTTATTTATGAACGAACATATCCTCCATAAGTATATATAAATAAAATATATATATATATATATATATATAAAAGCAAATAAATAGTTTAACTAAATGTTTACACATTTGTTTACAATTTTATATTGTCATAAATAAATTTAATTTTTTTTTTTGCTATATAACTATTTATGTATATATATAAAATATCTATCTTGTATATAAATTTAAAATATATATTATTTTTTAATATCATATACTATATTATTTCTTTCTATATTCAAACCACTAACAACAAAACTCTATTTATATAAAAATATATTCATATATTAAAAAAAATAAAAAAAATAAAACTAAAAACGAGAAAGGAAAACGACCGTATTTCAGAAATAAAAAATAAAATATAATAATATTTTAAAACAAACATATAAAAAAAAAAAAGTTTGTGTAAATACGCGATTAAAATCATCGGTTTATTTATTTTTATTATTATTTTTTTTATTTTTTTTTATTATTTAATACAAAATTCATTGAGTTGTATAAGCGCACAATACGCTCATATATAGATAATAAATATTAAAATTAAATAGTTTTTCTTTTTTTTTTTAACCATATCTTTAAATAAAATTAATATTTATTTGTTAAATATTATGTATATGGAAAATTATGCACGTATGTATATAAAAAAGAAAATTATTATAATAAATTAATTTTCTTGATAATATAACTATAAGCAGCAGTTTAGTAGTAAACAATAAATTAATTTATTTTATATTTATAATTTAATTTTTTGAATTTTATTTTTTTTGATCAATATTTAATACATGGTGATTCGCGATTCAGGTATTATAATGATATAAAAATTAGGTATAATTGCGAATGTTGAATAATCGAAAAGTTTATAGAAATTTGAAACACAAGCAAAAATTATTATAAGTTAAGGAAGCATTGCCTCAAATGTGATGACACAAAGGAATTATTTTTTGTGTGCTATTGTAATTTTCTTTACCACCCTTTGACCAATAATAATCATAATAATATATTGCAATGAAATTAACTGAGTTTATTGAAAATTATCGGCTTTTTTTATCATTTTAATAACCAATATTTTTTTTTTTTGGGGGCGGAACTTGTAAAGATGTTTCATAATCCATATACGATTTTGGATTCGATTCTGAAAGTTACATAAGCATAATAAAAATAAATTAATAAAATTTACGACAATAGAATTTTCCGAGGTTTTCTGGCTGCCGGAAAAACCAATTTTAATTGTAACGAACACAACCAAAAATAATATTGTAAAAAAAAACCATTTTTTTTCCCAGGAAAAAACCAATATTTTCTAAAGGTTTAAAGGTTTTTTCGAATTCTAATCATAGTTTTTCTTCAAATTTTCATTTTATTTTACGAGGGCGGATTGATATTGATCCGGTTTCTAAGATATGGCACTACTGGTAATCAAATGCATATTTTTTCAATCAAATATAATCTGTTAGTGAGCCCCCATGTAAATTTTTAGAACGATGCATCATTTAGTTTTGGTTTGGTGGCGGTAAACGATAGACAACTTTTGATTTTTCTTAAAAATGGAAAAAAAGTGGATATCGTGCATTTTAAAAAACATTACTTTTTGCATGCGGAAAAACCTCAAAAGAAACAAAAGAAAAGCTTGATAACTATATTATGGCACATCTGCTCCAGTGAATTCAACCGTAATTTATTGGTTTGCTGAATGTAAACGTGGTCGTACATGTACCGAAACAATATACCATCACCGGGAAGACCTAAAGAGGTGACAACTGCGAAGAAATGGTCGACAAAATCCATGATATTGTTTTGAATGATCGTCGAGTAAAGTTGAGAGAGATTGTTGACATCGTAAACATCTCATAGGAACGTGTATTCAACATCTTACGCTAACATTTGCATATGAAAAAGCTATCAGCAAGATGGTTGCCGCATTTACTCACAATTGAACAAAAACGAAATCGTGTCGTGTCACTTCAAAACAATGTTTGGACAAAAACAAAAGCATAATCCAGATGAATTTTGAAGTCGATTAATAACGGTTGATGAAACATGGATTCATCACTATACACCTGAAACAATCGAAAATCCATTGAAACAATGGATAGAAGCAGGTGGAAGTGCTCCAAAGTAGGCAAAGACGGTTAAATCAGCGGATAAGGTAATAATGGCGACTGTATTTTGGGATGCGAACGGTATATTGCACATCGATTATCTTAAAAAAGGAAAAACCATAACAGGAAATTATTATGCTACATTATTGGATAGATTGAACGATGTAATCAAGGAAAAACGACCACAGTTAAAAAAGAAAAAAAATGATCTTTCAAATCAAGACAACGCATCGGCGCACACGTCAACAATTCCAGTGGCTAAATTCCATGAATTTTACGTTATGAATTGTTACCGGATCCACCCTACGTTCCAGATTTAGCACCCAGTGACTTTTTCCTGTTTCCAAATTTCCAAAAAAAAATGGCTCGTAGTAAAGAAATTCACATCAAACAGACAAGAAGCAATCAATGAAACAAACGCGTATTTTGAGGAGTTCCCGAATTCGTATTTCGTAAGGAGGTCTGCTATTTATCTATCTATCGGAATTGAATTGTCAGAATGAAAATAGAAAAACTGCAATTCGCGATAAAATTGGATTTTCTGGAAAATTTTTGTTTTGTTAAATGAAAAAACACTTTGTTTTTTGTACCATAATCAAATTTATTTCTTTTTATTAATGAACCTAATTTAAAAATTTATAAGTGAACTTTTTAAGAATCTTCATTTAGGTCATCAGAACCAATTCATCAGGACGTTCTCACCATTGCAAAAATTTTATATATATATTCTATATTCATCATTTAAAATAAAAATAAATAAATTTTTCGCTTTACAACCAACAATCTGGTTTTATCGTCCAACAACAGCCTTCTCTTGTTAGTTTCTTAATTTGTGGCTTTTACGGTGTCGGTAATTAGCCGTACGACCAACCGCAAGCGGAATATACAACTCTGTGTTAAAATTCAGATTCGAAAAATAACCGAAAACACAAAACATATTTTATGTCTGCACTCTTCGGTAGGATTCGAACCCACGACCCCGAAATTTCGTTATAATTTTAGGTTGGCATTTTTATCATTTACGGGATCTTGGAGTTTCCGGCTGACGGACATTCCCAATGAATAGTTCTGATTGGAGCAAACTATTAATGGACGACAAAACCAATTGTGCATATAGGCTCAGAAATGTAAAAGTAAAGTAATAATAACTCCAAATATACCATATATAAGAAAAGCTTTTCAATAATTAAAACCAAAAATTGATATATACAAAATAAATTCTCTACAAATTAATTTGTATCATTCTGTTATTTTCTGTATATGATTTTTTATTAAATTCATATATATGGAAAATTTTATTTAAATTATGATTCTTTATTTTTCTGAATTTATTTATCGGATAGATCGTGGATTATGTGTTGTGTGTATTTATAGATTTTATAATTTGATAAAGAATCAAGAATATTTATTATGAGATTATTTTATTTAATTTTTTTATTTTTGGTAAAACATACTTTTTTAATTGGCTGTGGTTTTTTTTTTTTATTTGTTTTTTATTAATTTTATATTATTGTTTATCTTATATACATTTACTATTTATTGTGTGTGTTACAAATTTTTTTTTTGTCAAAATAATATATATTTCAACATTAACTATACATAATAACGTCAACTATGCATAAAATTAATAATCGTCCTTTACGTATTCGTATTTTTTTTTCTTTAGTTTTAAATTTTAATCTATATTAAAAAAAATCGTATCTTATTGTTGTTGTCATTTGGGATTTTTAATTTATTAATTTTTTTTACTTTTGTGGATATCTCATATATACGAATCGTTATTTTTTTTTTTGGTTCTTATATAAAAAAACGTTATGTATAATGAAAACAATACTCAATCAAATTATATCTTGACTTAAAATCTTATAATTTGGAACAATATTTTTTTTTTTTTATTTTGTTTTGTTTTAGATTTATATTTATATATAAGTATCATATATATTTTTTCTATATATATATATATATATTATGAGGATATACTTAAAAAAAAAAAAAAAAGGGAATGTTACAAAAAAATATAATGAAGTTTATTATATTGTATAATTTAATCCATCTCTGTTGTGTATGAACTGTATTTTTTTTTATAAATTATATACATTTTTTTTATATATATATGTAACACTTCGTTCAATAATGTGTGTGACTAATTAATTAAAACACATTTTTTTGCCAAAATTCGTTTTTATTCATCAAGATAGTCCCCTTCTAGGGAGATACAATCATTCCAACGCTTTTCCAATCTTTCGATACCGCCTTTGTAAAACGATTTTTCTTTGCCTTCAAAATAGGCGTTAGTTTCGGCGATTACTTCATCATTTGAGCCAAATCTCTTACCACGGAGCATCCTTTTGAGGTCTGCGAAGAGCCAGTAGTCGCTGGGGGCTAAATCTGGAGAATACGGTGGATGGGGAAGCAATTCAAAGCCCAATTCGTTCAATTTTGCCATCGTTTTCATTGATTTGTGACACGGTGCATTGTCTTGGTGGAACAACACTTTTTTCTTCGCCATATGAGGCCGTTTCTTTGCGATTTCGACTTTCAAACGCTCCAATAACGCTATATAATAGTCGCTGTTGATGGTCTGCCCCTTCTGGAGATAGTCGATGAATATTATTCCATGCGCATCCCAAAATACAGACGCCATAACCTTGCCAGCCAACTGCTGCGTCTTTGGTCGCTTTGGGCGGCTTTCGCCGGCTGCATGCCACTCAGCAGACTGCCGATTTGACTCTGGAGTGAAATGGTGGATCCATGTTTCATCCATTGTGATGTACCGTCGCAAAAACTCCGACTTATTGCGCGTAAACATGTCCAAACAGCTCTTTGAATCATCGGTTCGTTGTTGTTTTTGCTCCGGTGTGAGCAAACGCGGCACCCATTTGGAACACACCTTTTTCATACCCAAATGTTCGTGTATTATGGTTTGTACACTGCCTGCTGATATCTTCAGAATGTCAGCAATCTCCCTCACTTTCACTTTACGGTTGGACATAATGATTTTCAGTGTTTTTTCAACGTTTTCCGGAATAACAGCTTCATTTGGCCTTCCAGTAGATGGAATGTCATCGGTGTCTGTACGACCACGTTTGAATTCGGCATACCAATAACAAATGCTTCTTTTTGATGGAGCAGAGTCCGAGTAATGTTTTTCAAGCCATTCCTGGCATTGAACAGTATTTTTTTTCATTAAAAAACAATGATAAATCAGCACACGGAATTGCTTTGAATTCATTTTTTTTTAAAACACAAAAATAGCGTCACTTATAGCACTGTAACTTGTAAACAAATGATCTGATTAACATATGATGTTGACAGTAAGCCTAAAAAGGTTGCCAAATGCGAAAAAAAATATTGATTTAGTTCTAGGGACGCCATCTATGTGTCAGTCACACACATTATTGAACGAAGTGTTATATATAGTGAATTAAAAAAAAAAAAAGTTTTAAAATTTATTATATAGCAGAAAAGTTGTCAACGTGTACATTATACAAAAACAGATATTATCATAATATATCTTCTTTTTTTTTTGTTTTAAAAGTCAAAAAAAAAAGGTAAAGAAATATTACCTTTTTTTTTTTTTTTTGTTTTAAATGAAATAAATTGCGTTTGTTTTTCTGTCATATACATCATATATATAAGATATAAGATGCAATGATCATATGCGGTCAATCTGAAAGTATATTAAACTATATATAGCTATATATATAATAGGTTATAAATCAAAAAGGATATAAAATATAAAGGAAAATTGGCTGAATGTTTTTGAATCATTAATCGTGATATAAATCTTTTATATTTTTTCTTAGATGTATAATAGACAAAATATTCCAAAATATTATATGTTCAATAAAAATTTGGATTATCGCATTCCAGTTTTTGTATATAGCTGCAGTTTATAATAGATAAAACTTTTAAATTAACCCATTTTATGGGTTTTTTTGTATATATTCTTATAGATTTATAGTTGCAACGGGGTTTACAATTTTATAAGTTTCTTATATAATATTAAAAATATATTCTTCTATCTCTATATATATATGTAATAATAATTCATTTGCGCGGATATACCGTGGTACATGTTGAAAATTGTATTCTTGGAATATGGAAATTTTTTAAACGATAAATTATTTGTTACAAATTTTTTATGTTTATGAATATATCGTTACATTTAGTTATACATATAAATTCGTATGATTATGAATAATAAAGAATAGTTTAAGAATTTTTGTATATTTTTGTTAGAATTTTTGTATTTATCACGTTTTGGAACGATTGATTCAGCATTCAAAATTATCTTATAGATTTTCATGCGATGGTTTATTTATTTATTTATAAAGGTAAAAATTATGATCATATTAAATATGTCGTCAATTTCTTGAAGTTTGAGATTTTTCCTAATTTTCAAATGTTTAAAAGAAAACCAAATGTTTTATGATTTATTGAAAATCTGCAAAAATATATTGGAAGAGGTTGAGTCATTTAAAATCGAGGAGATTTTCCTTGATGTTCACGGTTTTTGTATGAAATCAATTGAAAAAATGAAAATGTTTTTCAACTTCTCTGGTAATGATTTTTTGAAAATTCGTAAAATATTCAAAGTTTTCCGGAAAATGCTATAATAAAGGGTGATTTTTTAGCTATTATCTTTTTGGCAACACTGGTTTAAACAGCTGACGCATGTTTCGTGTTTTGTTTCACTGTCAAACATCTTCAGTTTGGTCTATAATTTAACCATGAATAAACGTCTTACAAACGAACAACGCTTGCAAATTATTGAATTTTATTATCCAAATGCGTGCTCTGTTAAGAAAGTTCATCGCGACGAAATTGTGTTCAGCGACGAACCTCATTTTTGGCTCAATACGGGTACGTAAATAAGCAGAATTGTCGATTTTGGAGTGCATATCAGCCAGAAGCATTGCAACAGCTACCAATGCATCCAGAAAACGTCACAGTTTGGTGCGGTTTATGGGTGGCATCATTGGGTGGCATCATTGGACCGTACTTCTTCAAAGATGATGCGAATCGTAACGTAACTGTGAATGGTCAGCGATACCGTGAGATGCAAGAGCTTGACTTGCATGACATGTGGTTTCAACAAGACGGTGCCACATGCCACACAGTACGCGCAACAATGGACTTATTGAGAGGCGAGTTCGGTGAACTATTATTCACGTTCGGTTCGGGATCGGTCAATTGGCCGCCTAGATCGTGCGATTTAACGGCTTTAGACTATTTTTTGTAGGGTTATGTTAAAGCTCATGTCTATACAGACAAGCCCGCCCCAAATGACGCATTGGAAGACAACATTGAAGCATTTATTCGTGAGATACCGGCCGAAATGTTGGAAAGAGTATGCCAAAATTGGACTAAGCGGATGGACCATTTAAGGCGCAGTCAAGGTCAACTTTTGCATGAAATAATCTTCAAACATTAATATATTTATTAATACATCTTTTACATAAATTAATTGAAGAGACATAACCAGATCATATTTTGTGTTTTAGGAATGCAATATGATTAAGCGATTAAGAATGGAGGGAACTATCCAATACTATCCCATAGAATCACTGGAATAACATCAATGGTACTCGAAACTCTTTTATTCCTTTATAACTGTATAGGCCCTCATCGAAATCATTTATTCTTGGGTATATTCAAATGGGCTGAGGGAACGAATTCTCGGTCTAAATAAAACAAACGTCGGATTAACCAGACACTAAATAATCAAGATTGAGCATCTACATATAGTATGAAAATCGTAAAGGACGATACTTGTATAGGCTGTAGGAAGAAACTGTTCTATGCGAATGTTAACGCATAGCAGGAGGTATAAGGCTCAGAATCATTTTGGCGCACTATATTTTCATTGCACGAGGAAGTTGTGTAGATATACATACCCATATCATTCAATTGGCCTGATCGGGCCAATGAATATATCTATATGGAGCATATGGAATAGATTCAGGGTGTAGGAAAATGAGCTCGAGGATTCAAGTGTTTCGAAAATTTAACCCAATTAAATAATCTAATCTGATGTATAGGCATGACATACAAAATGGATATAGTTAAATAATTAAAATTCAAAACATTTCAAGTTTTCCATAATTTTTCCAATTAAAAGATTTTGATTTAATTATTCATTTTTTTGTAACTGACTAACTGTTTTTTTTTGTATATACGCACTTTTTGAAAGAATATATTTCAATATCGATTATTTATAGATTATAGATATTCAAATAATCTACTTAAAATAATAAATGAATAAATATCTTATTTAATGGATAAAATTATCCAAATATATAATGGAAAAAAAAAACTAAAACTGAAACATGCATTCCTTTTATCTCATATATAAACTAATTCACTTATTTTTCTACTTTGATATAACCATATATAATATACAAACATCCAGGGGTCCAAAGTGGAAACAAGCACTCACTTCAAATTGTATATTCATAATTCAATTACACACTAATTCATTTGATTATATTTATATATATGGAAATGCTTAAAATAATTATATACCATATAAAATCTTCCCTCTATATATACATATATTTATTTTGGTTTGGTTTCCCAAATATCAATATATAAAAATATACATACTGCGAATTCATAAACAAAAATTAATCCTATAATAATATAAAACATACATATACAGTGATGATGTATTATTGTATATATACCAGTACACAGCATCCCCATAATTTTTATATATAGTGATTATTTTCACCCCAGGACATTTTTGTTTTTGTTTGTATAGTTTATATATTGTATTATACAAACGAATAAATAAATTTGTATACGTTATGCATATGTATTATTATTGGTATTATATTATATATATATAGCGTGTGTTGACATTTATTTGAAATTCTTTTAAACTTGAAATGCTTTTTGGAATATTTGTCATTTATATATCTGTGAGTTTGTAAATATCTATAAATGAAAACCAGATGAAAATTCATTGATATAATTACATTTATACACATAAAAATAAACAAGAAAAGGATACACAAATTTGATTATACAATTATATATATATATATATATATATATATATATATATAGTAAATATATTAAAATCCAAATGAATCATAATAATATGTTAAAAGGGAAACAAAAAATATACCGTTCCGGGATGTATATACGGCGCATATTTGACATGATATATATGAAAATATATGAAAAAAAAATGTGTATACGTGCCATATCTTTTTATAATAAAAACCATATTTTTTTCAAATCATGGTTTTGCATACAAAATATTTATTTATTTATTTATGTATATATATACGAGGATGCATCTCTATGTAATGAAAAATTATATCAACATTTATTGATAGTATATATATATTCCTAATGCAGGTGATTATTTTCCCATATAAAATTGAATTATTGTTCCGCACATATATAAGAATTTTCTTCCTATTTTTTCATATCGTAAAAAATAAATGTATACATTATGTTTATTTATACTTATAGTTATATACGTATAAAAGATTGCATTTGATAAATTATCTTAAAACACGAATGTCCATATATTTATAAATAATTTTATAATTTTAATGTATATATTATTATTGTATATTAGCTGGTGATGACCGAGGAAAATCTCTTGAAAAATTAGAATGAAATTTGTGTAGATATCCAAATGGTTCTGTTAGAGTAATCAATTAATTATTGAATATCATATATTTTATATATAAATAGAAATATACAGGGTGTTTTGCTTGAACCCCTACAATCCGAATACTGTACGTAATTATGCAAAAAACTCGTAAGGGATGGGATGTGAGTTAACTTCAACCTTTTCAGAATGACGACTGCGGTGGAGAAAATATTCTAATTAAAAATGGCGTTTAGTCGTCATTGATTTTATATAACCTCTAAATTATTCAACATTTATTAAAAAATTTCAAGATCTATTGAAGAATTTTACAAAAAGAGTTTCATATGATTCTTGCATATATTAACCAGATAATTACCGAAACCGCACGTCAAAAAAAAAACCAATGATAAAAGGTAACAAAACAGAAAAGTCGTGATCCTTGAAGTTGTCGTGCGACAATTAATATTCCGGATTGGTCCTAGGAAATTCATTAAAAACACGATTTTTGAAATTATGTTTTTTTATTTATTCAAAATATTTTCCTCCTGATTCAATACAACTCTGTTACATCGATTTAATAATGATTCAAATGCGTGTTCCAGCTCATTTTGTGGTATTGTCTCTAGTGCGCGTGTAGATGCTGTTTGAATGGTTTCAATATCCTCAAAAAACATCCTTTCAATTTCATTTTATCACGATATTCAGGTCGAATAACACGAATCCTGCACATCAAACGCTTCAAAACTTCGGTATAATATGCACCACTGACTGTTTGGCCAGTTGGAACGAATTCTTTATGGATAATTCCCTTGCTATCGAAAAATGTTACGAGCATTGTCTTGACTTTCGATGGAACTTTTCTTGTTTTTTTTTAGCCTGTGTTTTAGCCATCCATGAAACATTTATACCACTCAAAAACTTGTTTTCTACTCATACAATTATCGCCATTAACTTGCTGCATCGATTCAAAACGTTTCTGTTGCAGATTTACCAAGCTTTGCGTTGAATTTAATTTAACTGCTCTTTGTTCCATGTTAAAATTTCTACTTCAACTAAAATATTGTTTCACAAGAAATGTGATAACTTTTTTATTTGTCAACCAAATGAAATGAAATTTTTACAGACGATACAGAAAACATCAAGCTTCAAATCGCTTGTTCCATTACAAAGATCGTCCCACTGGTTATTGAGATATGGTTTGACTCCGGAATATTAATTGTCGCACTGTGCATATATCAAAATATTTTATATAATTTCTTCAATCATCAAATGTAAATTATTTCAATTATGCATAAGTAAAATTACTTATTTTAAGATAAAAAACAAATCATCGCAGAAGGGAAAACAACTAAATAAAAAAAAAAAAAACAAAATATTAATATTAATTAAATCTTGTAAATATGCGTACCGCATTAAATAGATAAATTATAATTTAAAATAAATGAAATATTATTATGACATATTATACATATATATTAAAAATTATAATTTAATTAAAAAATTATTTATCAGTAAAAATATAAATCATATTTATTTTTTTATTTTTCATTTCTATATACAGAAATACCTTAATATACGATACGATATATTTATATTTAACTCTTTTTTTTAAAAAAAATGCAATTGAGTTTGGTAACCAACCAAATCTCCTCAATATAATTTAATTTATATTATACTATATATGAGTGAAATGTATGTTTTAAATACAATAAATATTCATAAATATGCATTTTAAGCAAATATATTCTTATAAAATTATGTGTCTTAAAGGTTTTTTCTCATGTTACTCTACGTATCAGAATTGGGAATTTTTTTATCAACAAAAATATGTGGAAAGAATTTTTCCGTTCACTTCTTTCACTCACTCGATTATTCCAACGTTTTCATGGAAACTATACACTCGAGAAATAGATTTGACTGAACATATATACGTTTTTTTTTGCTGATAGAGCCGGGTAAGTTCAAATCAAAGGGTATGTCAGAAAGTCAAAACTCAGATTTTCGCTTTTACTCTGTCCCTTACAAATTTTCAGAATTTTTTGTTTCTCATAACGCTCAATGAGATATTTGCTTGAAACTTTGGATAGAGGGATTTGGTATCAAATGCAAAAAATTACATGTTTTTCTAATCCTTTTCCAGGAGCTCCAATACAAATCCAAACTGTATTATAAGTGCATTATCGTTCTGTTTTTTAATATATTGACTATATAGAAATTTTGGATCTAGACCTCTGGTGTTTTGATGAAAAATATAAAAATTTTAATATCGGTAAATTTTTTCTGATCCCGCAATGATTTCATTCACACCCATAGAGTGCGATTCAAGGGTATTTTTGGGAACTTTTTTTATGAATTGGAATATATTGTAGTGGGTCAACTTATTTTATATTAAAATTGTATGATTAAGTGATAAAATTTAACCCGAACCTTTATCTTCCTGATGGCCTCAAATACATGTTTCCTATATCATAAATGTTTGCCTGATATCGTTTTTTTTAAATTGTTATATATACACTAATAAATAGAATGCAGACAATTCAATTATTATTATTTGATATAAAATTAGAGAGCAAAAAAATATACTAATGTCATCCGTCATTTAAAAATGATATATTTAGATAGATTTTGTGAATGAATATTAAATATACATATATGAAAACCCTTTCTTTATGTTATATATACTTTCAAAATATGAAAACACTTGGATTTGATTAGTTTTTTTTTTGTTGTTTCAATGTTTCACAATTTATATATTATGGATGAATTAACATTGCATTTCTTTTTCATATATACGCATATATTATTAATTAGAGTTTTCACTATATATAAAAAAAATAAATATAGACTTTTTTCTTTTATATACATAAACGCCCACGTGTTTCTGATAATCATTTCCATTTAATTTTTTTTTGATTTTCTCTTCTCTGTTTTACATTATCTTATATACATACATATTTGTATATAATTTTTAGATGTAGATTTTTTTTGTATTTTGTGTTGTATTTATAAACAGATCATTTTAAAATATAATTATATTTTAACATCTATTGGTATATTATAACAAATCCATCGACTTAAACTCTATAAATGGATCAATTAATTATAATTAAAAAAGTAAATTCAATTTTTTTTTGTTGTTCTTCTTGTTATGTTATGGGTTGTTGTGTGTGTGTGTGTGTTAGGGGAAACGAACGGTGTGTGTGTGTGTTATTATATCACAAATAAATATATTTGATGTATGTATATATAAAACATTTTCATTTTCATGATTTTCTTCAGTATATAGTTTTTTTCATTTATAAAATACGTTATATTTCAAATTAATTTCTTATACACAGTGTGACAATTAATATTCCGGACTCAAACCATATGTCAATAACCAGTCGGACGATCTATTTGATGGAACATGCGTTTTGAAGCTTGATGTATTCTCTATCGTCTGTAAAAATTCATTCATTGCATTTGGTTGACAAATAAAAAAGTTATGACATTTCTTGTGTAACAATATTTTAAAAATTGAAGTAGAAATTCTAACATGGAACAAAGAGCAGTTAAATTAAATTCAACGCAAAGCTTGGTAAATCTGCAACAGAAACGTTTTGAATCGATGCAGCAAGTTAATGGCGATAATCGTATGGGTAGAACACAAGTTTTTGAGTGGTATAAATGTTTCGTGGATTGCGAAAACGCAGGCTAAAAAACAAGAAAAGTTCCATCGAAAATCAAAACAATGCTTGTAAAATTCTTCGGCAGCAAGGGAATTATCCATAAAGAAATCGTTCCAACTGGTCAAACAGTCAATGGCGCATATTGGCGCATCGAAGTTTTAAAGCGTTTGATGGGCAGGATTCGTGGTATTCGACTTGAATATCGTGAATCAGATAGTTGGTGTTTGTTACACGATAATGCACCAAGTCACACTTCACTTATTGTTCGTAAGTTTTTGACTCGAAATCAAGTCTGTGTGTTAAATCATCCACCGTATTCACCTTATTTAGCGACTTCTCCTTGTTCCCAAACCTTATAATGAAATTGAAAGGATGTTTATTTGAGGATATTTAGACCATTCAAACATACCACAAAATGATTTGGAACACCCATATTTCAATCATTATTAAATCAATGTAACACTTGTATTGAATCAGGAGGAGAATATTTTGAATAAATAAAAAAAAACAATAATTTCAATAATCGTGTTTTTTAATGTATTGTATTTCCTAGGACCAGTACGGAATATTAATTGTCGCACTGTGTACATTATAAAGCATATATATTTAATATATAAAGATCATCAGAACAAACAAAAATAAATAAAACAAAATCAAAATGATTAAATGCATTTTAAATTAGTTTGTCATTTTTTAAAATTATATATGACAAGTGTGAATAATATATTTAATTTTAAAATCAAAATAATATTATATGTTTTTATACTTTATAAATGGAAATATGTTATATAGTTTTTAGCTGAATTTTATTTAAAGGTATACAAATATATATATATATATATATATAGAGGTATTAATATACACATATAGTTTATTTCTATATATATAGAAAGAAATATGTACAAGTCTGAATAAAATATTTTCATTTTAATTAAATCAGACACATTTCGTTATATATATTTTTGGCTGGAAAATTTGGTTAAGATCTTTATTATTGGGTGCACAGTATAAAGACAATATATTCCTTTTTTGAATGTATATCTTTTTGGAGGAATTCTTTGGCAAGGTCATAGCCTGAGCATAGTCTGTAAAATATTGGACTATAAACTGGCCAACTTTAGATCCAAAAATGATACGAAATATTTACAACAAATTTTATTCTACTTTAAACTCGCCGATGTTACTCTTTGAAGTAGTATTGAAAAATCACATGTTTTCTATACCTTTTACAGAGCAAAACAAAATGCTTGAATAAAATGCGGTACATACGAACTTGCCTTTATATCAGAATGAATTGTAACAAATACAGAAATTTATTAAAAAAATGGTTAAATAGTTTTTTTTAAAGAAAAAGATATATTTAAACCCATAATATAATATTTTAAAATACATAAATAATTTTTAAATTGTTATATATTCTTTCAACATTACAAACATACATCATATCATTATCATGTATATATATGGTATATGTGACCGGGCGCCAAATGTCAATATAATCCCTAAGGATTAAAGAAAAGTTCGTTCATTTAATCCTCTACACTACATATATAACTATGTGTTCAAATGTAAAATTTTAATATATACATTTGTAAAGCATTAAATTAATTTTTTATTACATTTTACATGTAATTTTAAGTATTTATATTATAATTTAAGGAAAAAATGTGTTATTTTACAACACGAACACGTACCGTGTACATTTGAAAATGTATATATATACCTAAACTAAAATATATCTATATATGTATATAGATATATGAATAATATATTTATGAAGAAACAAAAAAAAAATTATTTATATCGCACTGAAGAACCTATATAAAAAATTTATTTTTTTTTTACCATTTCTATATATAATATATTACAAATCTTTTAAGAACTATTCTTAAAAATACAAATTGTTTTAATCCAACATGATGATATTATTTATTGATTAAGTTATTAATTTTTTTTATTTATATTTATAGTTTTGTTGCAATATAAAATGTGAATGTAGTTGAATGAATCATATATAATTAATTAGTTATTATATACATTTTTAATTGCATGCTAATTCTATAATTTATTCGTTAATAAAATATAATATTTAAAAAAATATCATTTTACTATATTTTAATTAAAAGTTAAAAAGTTTTTGCTCTTCATATATTTTAAAAATAATTAAATATGATTTTCAAATTTATTCGTATATAAAATAAAAGTTATTGTGAGGTGCCAAGAATGTTTATATTATAATTTTTCTTTAAAGATTTAATTGAATTATAATTTTTATTTTTTTTGGTCTTATATGTGTATTTATTCTGTATGTATATAATAAGCAATGATTATACCTTCAAAAGAACTCATCAAAATAAAATTTCTATATCTATAATTATAATTTTGTTAAACGAAAGCATGTGTATGTGAGTTTTTCTGTTTACCAAAAGGAATGTTTATATAGTGGATATTTTTGTTTGTGGTCTTTATTTTTTTTATTTACACTAATTGGCAAATTCAGAAAATACAAAATTATCAAATACGTTTATGAATACATAATTATGATTTAATATTTAATGAAATGAATATACACAAATGACAATATACAATGATTCGAACTTTTGTGCGATGAAAAACGTATAAATAAATTCAAATAAACACTTTATTAAATTTGTTTAGTTTTTTTAATTTTCTAATTTTCAAAAAATTCATTTAAATGTTGGATTTAATTATATCAAAACAGAAAACTATTTTATTATATTATATGGTAAAACGTGTTTGTGTGATTCCAAATTAGATATAGGCGAATTTGTTGTTTTGTTATATATGTACAGCTAGAAGAATAAGAAATCTTCGAATCTGTACATTGTTGTTATTGCACGAATTTCATATGGGCAATCTTTCATAATGCTCAAATTAATTCTATATCAATATAACAATGAGTCATAAAAAAAAAACTTTTTTCAACATTTTACAATTCAATCAACTTTATAATGAATTATAAATATCAGAATACTAACATTTTCAAATCAAAGATTTGATAAAATTTCTATAAAAATTGTATCACTATATATAAAAATCATGAACATTTCGAGAAATTCTGAATTCCAAATCAATATAACATCACAACAAAACCTATTTCAATATTTAACACTCACAGGAACAATCTGCATTGCTTAAATGATTTCATAAATATTAGGTTGTCGAAAAAGTATTGATAATTTTTATAAATAGATGTCATTGAAATTGAATATTTCAAGTAGTACTAATCTAATCTGATGACATTTCGTAGATAAAAAAAAAAAAAAAAAATTAAATTTGTTTAGTCATTTAAAAGTTGTAGTGCATTAAAGATGAGCGAAATTAGTGAAAAAATTCGATACATTTTATAATTTTATTATGAAAAAGGTGAAAATGCAACGCAGGCACATGAACAAATTTGTACAGTTTACGGTGAAAGAACTTTATCAAAATTAACAGCCTATAGATGGTTTGCTCGATTTCGTTCCGGTAATTTTGATGTCAAAGATGCACCTCGTTCTGGTCGACCAATCACTGAAAAAGTCGATGAAATCATATCAAAATTTGAAGAAAATCGACACGTAAGCAGTCATGATATCGCTAAAGAACTAAACATCCATCACCAAACAGTTTTAAACCATTTGACAAAGGCTGGATACAAGAAAAGGCTCGATGTTTGGGTACCACATGAATTAACACAAAACAATTTAATGAACCGAATTTCCATTTGCGAAACGCTGTTCCTTAAAAGGAACGAAATCGAGTCATTTTTAAAGCGAATGATTACAGGTGATGAAAAATGGATCACATACGATAATAATGTACGAAAAAGATCGTGGTCCAAGAAGGGTGAAGCTCCTAAAACAGTATAGCAAAACCTGGATTAACACCAAGAAAGGTAATGCTGTCTGTTTGGTGGGATTGGAAAGGAATCGTTCATTATGAATTACTAGCACCCGGTCAAACCATTGATTCCGATCTCTATTGTCGACAACAATTAACAAGATTGAAGCACGAGATTAAAAAAAAAGTTCAGAATTAATCAATCACCTCGCCACACACATCTTTGATGACTCGGCAGAAACTGAGAGAGTTTGGCTGGGAAGTTTTAATGCATCCACCATATAGCCTGGACCTTGCACCTTCAGATTATCATTTGTTCCGGTCTCTGCAGAACGCCCTTAATGGTTTAAAATTAAATTCCGCAGAGGACTGCAAAATGCACTTGGATCAGTTTTTTGCCCAGAAAACACAGAAGTTCTATACAGTGATGGGATAATGTCTTTACCAGAAAAATGGCAAAGGGTCATCGATCAAAACAGCGCATATTTGGTTTAATAAAGTTCATTTGAAATATATAAAAAAAATCGTTTGAATTTTGTAAAAAAAATTATCAATACTTTTTAGACAACCTAATATATAGTGCCGTAACATTTTTATATAACGATTGATCCACGCCGCACTATATTAAGAAATCTCTGACGCACAAACACATACATTTTTTTTTTTAATTGTCACCACCTTCTTGGAAAATTCTTAATTCGAAATCAATATAGGGTCACGCAATTGAATAATGAAACCAATAAGTCCAATATAATTAACTTTTAACATAATGATCAAAGGCATATTATAATAATCTATCGAAAGATATATGATCTAACAACCAATTTTTTATATATCGCACTTATTAAGCATATATGCGTACATAAACGACTTACCTGTATATACATTTTTAAGCTGAAACTCTTGCCTGATCAGACTTCAAACGCAAGTCAAACCGGCTGCAAAACCACGAAATATTCATTTTGTTTGATAATCTGTTTTGGGTGTTGGAAATTGATTATCATTAAAAATTGATCCTATTTACTTGATTGTGGCCGGGCGCTTGATTGTCCACAAAATCCCCATTTTATCTCTTGCATGCAACTAAACTTCTATACACACATATAATTAATATACACAATATAGAACTTAAACACATTTATATTCATTATTTATTTATATAAATATAGAAATTTGTTTGGTTTTTTCATATTTAAAACGATAATAATTATATATTAATTAAATTTATAATTATATTATAATTTTTAATTAAAATACATTAAAAAAAATCACTTTTATAAAACAGAATAAAAAAAAAAACAATACTCAAAATTTTTAAAAAATAATTGCTTTGTTGTTTTGCTGACCGAATCAATTTTGATGGCAATACAAAAATTACCTTTATCTTTTATTTTTATCTAAATATGGAGATTTTATCTTAAAATGATTTAAATACAATATGAAAAAAAATAAAAGATATAAAAAATACTTAATTTTTTATGAATAAAATACTCGAAAAAAATATATTTAAAAAAAAAACCATTTAAAGTATTTTTTTTGTTTATGCTAATAATATATCATCGAAAATCTATTACAATTTTTTTTTTAGTGTTTGATAAAAATATAGAAAGTTTTTAAAAAAATCCGCATCGATTGCATAAATTCAATAAAAAGTTGTATTTAATTCACCGAATTAATTCTCTTTCGTTTTACATATTCAAGAGACGTCAAGTCTCTTTTCATTTAATTTTTACCGAGTAGTATTTTTTACATTTTTCCGAATTATTTGAATATTTTCACTTGATTTTTATTTTTAATTTTTTGTTTTTCCAATTTGTTTTGCAGAAAAAAAAACCAAAATATTTAATTAAATTCAGTTTTTTTTTTTTTATTTTACTTATTTCTTGTGTGATTGATTTTTGTCATTTGTGTTGTGTTGTGTAGTGATAGTGAAACAAGGATAAAATTATAATTAAATTAAAATAAATCGAAATATATATATAATGTGGTGGCAATAGTTTTTTTTTTTTTTTTTAAATTAAATATAATATAATTTTTTAATTTTTGTTTTTTTTTTTTTTTTTCCTTTTTGGCTACGTGTTCTTAGAGTACATACGCGATTTACGATTATGTGTACTACAAAAATATTTACAACAGTGTCTAAATTATTATTGGTATTTATTTTATAATATATATACATAGTTTATTATAGTTATAATCGCGTTATTTATTTATTTATTTATTTGTTATTATTATAAATTATTAATAAAAAAAAATTGTGTGTGCGTGTGTCATAAAAATATAATATTGAAATGCCAATAAATAAAAATAATCGTCAAGTATTTAATATAATTGTATTATGTATATTATGGTATATTGTTTCGTCAAGTAATAATGTAATTGGTAAAATGGTATTAAATGAATTTCCATTTCCAATGACGGTGACAATGGTTCAATTGACCAGCATTACATTGTACAGTGGTCCATTTTTTAATTTATGGGGTGTACGAAAATATGTGGATCTATCATGGAGATATTATTTAAGAATTATTGTCCCATTGGCATTAGGAAAATTTTTTGCATCTGTTTCATCGCACATATCAATTTGGAAAGTACCCGTTTCATATGCCCATACAGGTAATAAAAGAAATGTATTTTAATTTAAGATTTTAAGATTAAAAAAAAAAAAAAATCAAAGGAATTTTTGTTTGGGGGCCGATTGAATAAAGTGAAAGATTTATTGCGGATTTCTCTTATATGATAACAAAAAAAAAAAAAATAAAAAAGAAAATGTTTGCAAAAGAGTGTGTGTGTGTGTGTGTGTTTTTATAAAAGTTGGGAAAGGCGAAAGACGAAAGGTGTGTAAATAATAAGAGAGAAATCGATTCAATACTATTGCAAAATTGCACGTGCTTTTTATTTATATTTTTTTTTTTTTAATTTGTTATTATACAATTTTTTGTTGTTGTTTTTTTTTGTATCATTTATTTTTATTTTTTTTTTATTGTTTATTTTATAATATGAATGTGTTTTTTTTTTTTGTTTAATTAAATTTTTTTTTTCTACTTTTAACAATAATGTGAAAATATATACAAATTTTATCACCTTGATTGAATAAACTTTTATTTCCTGATAATATAACAAAAAAGAAAAACAATTTTTTTTTTTTGATGAATTTTTTTATATTAAATTTGATGATAAGAACATTTTGATAAGTTAATATTTTTTTATAATAATGGGAATTCTAAATAAATAATAATCGAAATTCGACAAATATTTAAACGACAATTTATTGTTTTATTACGAAAATATGTTAAAGCTGATAGCGGTTTTATTTTCTATTAAATTTCGGATGTTTACGTATGATCATTAATAATATGTTGTTGTTCCTTATCTATAAAAATTGTCCTATTGTAAAACATCTGTGTGTCATTCCCAATTATAATTTAATATCTATACATTTATTGTACTGAATTTTTTTTAAAACCGCATATAGAAACAATAATCCATATATGTGTAATTATCTTACAAAGAAATTGTGTTTTGGTTATATAAATTGCCAGTAACATAAATAAATAAACATAAAATAAATCTCTATTAACGCCATATAATAATAATAATAATAAATAAAAAATGCTATTTAAGAACCTCTAAATCGAATTTTTTTGTATATACGCATAATACATTAAAATAAAATCCGCAAATACTTTTTAGAATATTTAGATCTCTATAAAAATACATTATAATATATTATTTAATTTTTTTTTTTTTTAAATAAATTCATTTAAATATAGATACTTTTGATGATAAACTTTGAACTCGCAAAAAAAAATACATTACATTTTCTTGCTAAAAACTATATAGATATAGTTAATCGCACTGTGTTTACTTACCGGAAGATGGTCAGAGAATCACAGAATCACAGTCCTCATATTGTTCAAGTGATTTTAATCCTTTGGAACTAGAATTATAAAATTAAATTGAAAAATGTATAAATCTTAGAAATGAGAAATTACTAAACCCATAGATCACAGTCTAAAATGTTTCAAATCGATTGGATTCTTTAAGTTTTTGTTATTTTTTTTTTTTGTTAAAAACTTAATTTTTCAATGGTTTTTGTAAGGTTTTTTGTAAGGTTTCGATGGTTTTTGTAAGGTTAATATCCAACATTTATAGAGATTACTCGCCTTAACTATTCTTTTGTCGTTTCCAAACCCAAAAGTTCAAAAATTTTAGCGACTCTATTGTAGATTCCGTTCGATGGTAATGGTGTCAAAATAATTTGCATCTTAGACATCTCAAACGTCCTAAAGAACCAATCCAGAAATGTTTGGTCTCTAAAAGTTCTGAAACGCTACTAAAAAAGGAAAAAAAGGCAGAGATAAAAATCATTATTTTCCACACATTTTCAATACTTCATAGTTTCCTTTTAACGTAATTTTTATTATTTTGGGCAGAATTTTTTTGAACTTAACTGGATATTTTTCGTATTAATTAATATTTTTTTTAAATTTTCTATATTTTTTTTTTAGTTAAAGCAACAATGCCATTATTTACAGTGATTCTATCAAGATTAATAATGAAGGAAAAACAAACGTTAACCGTTTATTTAAGTTTGATACCGATAATTGTTGGTGTTGGCATTGCAACACTCACAGAAATATCATTTGATGTTATCGGTTTAATAAGTGCATTAGTTTCAACAATGGGTTTTTCATTACAAAATATATTTTCAAAAAAAGTAAGTATAATAATTCAATTTTATTCATTACAATTGGATTACAAAGTAGTCTTTTTCCCCCCAAAAAAAAAAAAAGGTATTAAAGGATACAGGAATCCATCATTTACGTTTATTACATGTACTGGGACGTTTAGCATTATTTATGTTTTTACCAATATGGATTTATATTGATTTTTTTAATGTGATAAGGCATTCGGTAATTGTAAGTAAATCGTACACGTAAATCTTATCATGGATTTATAATAATAATAATAATTTTTCAATTCATTTAATAATTATATAAATAGATAAATGCTGATTATAAAGTAATTGCATTATTATTTACCGATGGTGTATTAAATTGGTTACAAAATATTATAGCATTTAGTGTTTTATCAATTGTAACACCGTTAACGTATGCGGTTGCAAGTGCCTCAAAACGAATATTCGTAATAGCCGTATCATTATTAATTTTAGGTAATCCCGTGACATCATTAAATGTTCTCGGAATGCTATTAGCCATATTAGGTGTTTTATGTTATAATAGAGTAAGTATATATATATATAAAATTGTTTATAGCTACGCGATGAATTCATTCTGTAAACTTATTGTCTATTATATAGGGACTGTTTTCTTTAATGAAATCAATATTTAAATTGTTTGTCAAATACTTATGACGAAGTGATGACAAATTCGGTTATGTAATTTACGAAAGAAGACCGAATTTCAATAAAATTCACATAACATTTTTTAAAATCATTCTGTGTGGGTGAATCATTCTGTATGGAAATCATGAAACAGAAACAGATATTGAATTTCATTTACTGACCAAATATTTTCCAATACGATTGTCATCGTATGGTTAAGAACCTTTAAAAAAAAAAAAAGAGCAACAAAATTATGAAACTATAAGGCTCTGACGTTGAATGTCAAATCCGCATAATCGTCTTAATTAATATGAACCTTATTTGTTTTTTTTTTAATTCTAATACTATTTTCACGTGTCATGGGTTTTTTTATTGCTAAAACTTCATTCGGTTTATAACCAATGAAATTTTGAATCTGGAGGGTTGATGAAAGATGGAAAATGTTTTGTAATTGAGAAATCCCACCAACTTGCCAACAAGAACTCTAAAGATGTTTTTTTTGTAATTAAGATAAAATCATTATAACAAACTGTTTTTTATTTTTAGGCAAAACATTTATCAAGGCAAAAAGAAACAATTTTACCCATTTCAACAACCAATAATAATAATAATAAAAATTGGAAATATACACAATTAGAATCATCAAATGGTCATTATAAAAATGGTCAAAAAATTCCAAATGGTAGTTATAATTCAATTAATTTTAATAATATATTATTAAATAATAGTAATATATAATAATAATAATAATAATAATAATAATATAAATGGTACAAATAAATCATTATTTATTTAAGAAAAAAATCATGTAAAATATATATCATTACATAAATATAAGTTATAAAAAACAGGACATTCAAATATTTCTGTGATTTATATAATCATCGCAGACTAAAAAAAGAGAATCCTTAAAACAAAACAAAAACATTAAGATTTTGAAATAATGTAATATATTTTTTGTTATTATTAATACTTTATAAATATAATTATTGTAATTATTTTTGTTTGTTTTGTTAGTTTTTTGTGTATGTGTAAATTTTAATTTTTATTTTTATATAATTTTTAAATGTTCAAAACAAATTTTTCTCTTTAATTATTATTATTATTTATTTCTATGTATAAAATGAATATAGTATTTTAATGTTTTTCATTGTAATTTGTCCCTCTTTATTTGATTATAATAATTGAATTTATATATTGTAAATATATAAATAAATGCAAATGTAAATGTAATTAAATGTAATTTGTTTTTGTTGCCTTGAGGGCGACAGTTTCAATATATATACACATGTTAGAATTTAATAAAAGAACAACGAACGAAAATCTGATAGTGTTTACCATCGATATATGAGCTTTTATTGTTAAAATTGTGAATTATTTAAAAAAGAAATTGATTGACGATTGACGAACACAATAAAAAAAAAACATGTTAAAATAATTATGTATGTATATATTAAAATTATTAATTTAATTAAATTAATTAAATATAGTTAAATATTTTGTATTATTTTAATATATTATTTAATTAAGAAATGGGATATAAGAAAATAAATCATTGTTTTAAAATTCATAAAAAAATTCATCGTCCCGCAATTTATTTATTCTTCTATCTTCTATTTTGTTTTTTTTTTTTTTTTGTTAAATTGTTAATGTTTTTTTTTAATTATTTATAATTAATTGTTTATTTAATCAATGTAAATATTTATCAAAATTTTCTTTAATTTAAAAACGATCAAAAAAATACTTTGGATTAACAAATGTAAAGTATATTTACATATATAAAAAAAAAAATTATTAATTAATTTTACTTAAAAAAATATTAGTTAGTTAAAAAAAATTGTTTATATTTTTTATTTTTTATTTTTTTGCATTGTAGGTAAACAAAATTAACAAAATAAAAAATGTATTTAATTAATTAAGTAAGTCAATTAGCGTGAATTACAGAGGAAGAGTAAGAGATAGTAGATAGAAATAATGCAAAAAATATTAATTAAATGCAATTATTTTTAAAATTTTTTGTATTATTATTGCTGTGAAATTAAATGCTTATAAATTATATAAATTAATTAAATCTTTTCTGTTCTTTTTTTTTTAATTTAATTTTTATATTTTTATTGTTATTTATTTTATTTTCTAGTTTTTTTTTTTCTGATTGTTAATTTATTTTATAAAATGAAATGTAACGAAAAAAAAAAAAGAAAAAATATAATAAAATTTGAATTAAAAAAAAATAAAATAAAATAAAATTTGAATTATTTATTAAAAATTCATTAAATCATTTCGAGGCCTTTTAATATTCATAAAATCACAATTTTTTTTCTTTTAAGTTCATTGTATCTTTCTTTATATATTTATAAAAACAATTCGATTTTTTATTTTTTTTTTTTTTTAATTTAAAATCAATATCTCATAATTTATATAAATAATAAAAAAAAATAAATAATGATCAAATGCCAAAATGCGTATATGAAAACGCAATTTTGATTTATAAACACACAAACAATAAAATATAACCACCACTTTCCTTGTCCTTAATAATTATATTTATGTTTTTTTGTTGTTTTTTTTTTTCATTTCATAATATGATGACGAGATAATTTGAATTTTAATTATAATTTTTAAAACTTTTAAAAAAAATAACGAAAACAACAAAATAAAATACACACACACTAAAAATATTGTGTCACAGTCAATAAAATATATATTATTATTCAATTTATTTATACAAAATGTTATTTAAATAAAATGTTCAAATGCATTATTATTATTTATTTTTTTTTTTCAAAAAAAACTTTGTTGAAATTGAATATTAATTTTATTAAAAAAACTACGGTATTTTTTCAGTTAAATTAAATTAAATTAAGTGTTAAACAAAGAGAGATTATTTTAAAAAAAAAATCAAATCATAGAGAAATCAACCCAATTGTTGTTGACCACATCCGTCCAAATGATTTCGTTCCTCCTTTATTTTATAGCATCCCTAAAAGATTTTTAAAAAAAATTCACAGACAAACCCCAAACAAAAAAAAATTCCTTTTATTATAAAATTTTGCACATTTTGCAGAATAACCTCGCAGTTTTTTTTTACGTATGTATATTAAATTGTTTAATTAAAATTTTGTAAATTATTAATATATTGAAATTTAAACGCATTTGCTTGTTTTATAAAGAGTGAGCAAAAAAAAAAAAAAAAAACAAACATAATTATGTAATTATACATATGATGATTATATAATTTTATTTTTTTTTATTTTGTGTGTTATCAAATATATAAAATCAAATGTTTTGTAATTGAAAAACAATATAATTAATTAATTAATTAATTAAAAACTTGTTTTGTCTATTTTTTTTTTAAATATTTAATAGACAAAAAAATAAATTAAATAAACATTTTAAATTGCGAATTGCGTATTTTATTTTTTAGTTTTTTTTTTTTGCAAATTTTCTTATCTTATTTTAATTTTTTTTTTTTGTTTTTTATAGATTTATCTTTTTAAATGTTAAATTTTAATTTAATTATCATCTATTTTTTTTTTTTTATAAATATTTATTGTTATATTATTATACCTGTTTTATTTAATTTTATTGATTTTAGCAATCAAGAAAAATGTCAAAAAACAACAGTTTTTTCAACGGAGCTTGTTCACGTTCAATGTTCAGCCTGCAGGAACGCTCAGAAGTCATCTATAATTCTTTTGTTTTTGTGAGGCATTACCAATTTTCTCGTTCTATTTAATCCAAGTCTAATTTATCACCAATCTACAAGCATTTTTTTTTAACAATTTTTCATCAAATATCAAGAAATCAAATAAATTGGTTGGAAACAGAACGAGATATTTCTATATATTGGGTTGTCTAAAAAGTATTGATAATTTTTTTTACAAAATTCAAACATGCGCCGTTTTGATCGATGACCCTTTGCCATTTTTCTGGTAAAGACATTATCCCATCACTGTATAGAACTTCTGTGTTTTCTGGGCAAAAAACTGATCCAAGTGCATTTTGCAGTCCTCTGCGGAATTTAATTTTAAACCATTAAGGGCGTTCTGCAGAGACCGGAACAAATGATAATCTGAAGGTGCAAAGTCCGGGCTATATGGTGGATGCATTAAAACTTCCCAGCCAAACTCTCTCAGTTTCTGCCGAGTCATCAAAGATGTGTGTGGTCTGGCGTTGTCATGATGGAACACAACACCCTTTCGATTGATTAATTCTGGACGTTTTTTTTTAATCTCGTGCTTCAATCTTGTTAATTGTTGTCGACAATAGAGATCGGAATCAATGGTTTGACCGGGGGGCTAGTAATTCATAATGAACGATTCCTTTCCAATCCCACCAAACAGACAGCATTACCTTTCTTGGTGTTAATCCAGGTTTTGCTACTGTTTTAGGAGCTTCACCCTTCTTGGACCACGATCTTTTTCGTACATTATTATCGTATGTGATCCATTTTTCATCACCTGTAATCATTCGCTTTAAAAATGACTCGATTTCGTTCCTTTTAAACAGCGTTTCGCAAATGGAAATTCGGTTCATTAAATTGTTTTGTGTTAATTCGCATGTGGTACCCAAACATCGAGCTTTTTCTTGTATCCAGCCTTTGTCAAATGGTTTAAAACTGTTTGGTGATGGATGTTTAGTTTAGGACGATATCATGACTGCTTACGTGTCGATTTTATTCAATTTTTGATATGATTTCATCGACTGTTTTCAGTGATTGGTCGACCAGAACGAGGTGGCATCAATTTGGCATCAAAATTACCGGAACGATATCGAGCAAACCATCTATAGGCTGTTAATTTTGATAAAGTTCCTTCACCGTAAACTGCACAAATTTGTTCATGTGCCTGCGTTGCATTTTCACCTTTTTCATAATAAAATTGTAAAATGTATCGAATTTTTTCACTAATTTCGCTCATCTTTAATGCACTACAACTTTTAAATGACTAAACAAATTTAATTTTTTTTTTTTTTTTTTATCTACGAAATGTCATCTTTCGAACATATGTTAGTGTTACCTGATCAGATTAGTACTATACTTGAAATATTCAATTATAATGACATCTATTTATAAAAATGATCAATACTTTTTCGACAACCTAATATAATAATCCCTTATGGGTTTGTAAAGTAAGCGATTGGTTAGCAGAAAAATTCCCTGCTTGATAATTCCCCCATCAATTCATTTATTTAACCATATAGCTCACACAACACATTATAGCTCACACAAACATTATTATAGTATTATTAAATAAAAATATATACAAATCTTAAATATTATAAATATGAAAATAAAAAAGAATTAATATTTTTTTTTATTTATTTTAGGTATTTTGTAATCCAAAAAAGTTGTTCACCTTTTTCTCATAAAAAAAACAAAAAATTAATATTACGTTTTTATATGAAAAAAAAAACAATTTTTATACTTTCACTATGTGCGGATTGACTTTTATAATTTATTCATAAATATAAAAACTAATGCAATATAAAATATTAAATAACATAAAACAATTTTTTTTTTTTGATTGATTTGCTCTAATTATCAGTGTTTCAGGTAAATGTATAATAAAAAAATATTTTATAATCATATATATGGAAAAAAAAGAAGAAAAAATTCATATTCAAAACAAGAAAAATAAAATTTTTTTTTTTTTAAATATATTTTAAATAATTAAGAGTTAAATTAATTTTAATTTTAAATGAAATAAATAAATTATTAAAATTAATAGTAAAAAAAAAAAAAAAATTAATTTAAAAAATAAAAAAAAAAAATTTAATCGTGACAGCGGTGGGATTCGAACCCACGCCCTTTCGGACTGGTGCCTAAAACCAGCGCCTTAGACCGCTCGGCCACGCTGCCTTATGAAATACTTTGTCTATTGTTCATTTTACGTTATATGAATTATTTATGTTGATTTATTTTTTTTTTTATATTAGAAAATTTCTTTAATTATATATTTTTATTATAATTATATATATTATGGAAAATAAAGGAAGGTATTTATTATTTTAGGAGATTAAAATTTAATATATTTTGTTTTAAAGGGGAATTTTTGTATTAAATTCAATATTATTATTATTATTATAAATTTATAAGTGATTTTTATATAGAATTTATACAAAAAAAATTAAAATTCTTTCATATATTATATTTATATAAATTTATGTAAATATATATGATTAAAAAAAAAAGGTCTCGAGGTCAAATTTGAATTTTAAAATATATATCAATATAATAAAAGTATAATAAAAATTATGAAAATAAAAAACTACTTTCAATTTTTAATTTTTTATTAAAATGTATTATATATGTGCAAATTATAATGATAAATATATATAATAAAATATATATACCGTGTGTGTGTGGTGTATTTTGAACAGGTAAATTTGTATTAATATTTTTGATTTTGATATATATATAATATGTATTCGTTTTTGTTTATGTGAATGCGGTAATAATAATAAATATATACGACGATTTGAAATTATATATGAATATATACGCGAAGGTTTTAGATCAAAATATAATGGAAAAAAACTATTATACAATGAAATTTTTCTAATATAATTCAATCTCTTCCATCTCTCGCATATCCCAAAACCCACCAATTTTTAGAGGCATAAATCCATGGGATACTTTTATATATAATTATACTATAAATGGCAATAAAGTCCTAATTACTAAAAATTTATTCTAATTATTTAGTTACATATTTATAATAATGTATATTATATATTCTACTAATTATTACAAGTAAAATGAAGTTTTATTAGTAGAATAGATAATTTATTTCGTATATCGGCGGTAAAGTTTTATTACTACCAGTTAATATATAATCACTTTTTTATTAGAAAAATGCGAATATACTTAAAAAGTGAAACAATTTTAATGAGAAATATACAATAATGATATTTTATTAATTATTATTCAAAAAAAAAAGGTAGTTTTATATAAAAGTCCAGTTTTCCTTATTAAAAATACCTAAATTTCAAAATAATCAGGATACATTTATATAATTAAATGAAATATATATTATTTACCATTATTATAAATCCAATTTCCAAATAATTGATCCACAATTTCCCAAAACATACAATTAAAATTCAATTTTAAATTTTTTTGTATTTCCTAATACGTTTATTAAAGATAATTCTCGAGATAATTCTTCTAAAAAAATTATCTTTTTTTTTTTTTGAACCATATCCTATAAAATTCCCATACAAAAACCAATATCAATAATAAAAATAATAATTGGTATTGTTTTGATGAAGTGTACGTGCGCGTTTGTGTGCGTTTTTTTCCATATTGTATATGATGAGCACATACTTCTTAAGTAAAGTACCTTAGTGTTATCGTTTTGGAAAAAAAAAATTATATGGTAGAATTTTTATCATTTTTTTCATTCATTCATACCAGGAATTGGATTAATTTTTTGATTAATATAGAAAAATGTAATATAATAAATGTTCTAATTTTTTTCGTCGTCGGCTTAGGTGTCTCAGAGATTTATAGAGATATATCTCATTCTGTTTGCGCTGTTTCTAACAAATTGACTTAATACATTGAACCACACGATGTTTGATGAAAAATGAAAGGCTTTATGTTGGGATATCGTCAGGGTTGCCAGACGTCCCGATTTCAGCGGGATTGTCCCGACTTAAAATACTGATTCCCGATTCCCGATATGCACCTCGATTTTCCCGATATCGTATATTTTTACTATTCAAATTTTGTTTATGCTAATTTCTTTCTTAAATTGGTTAGAAAATGCAATAAAAGTCATAAAAGGAAGTTAATATATTATGAATATATTATGTTTTTGTCAACAAAATGTTAGTCCATATTTTTTACACCAATTAAGAAAACTGCTAATCAATATAATTTTGTTGAAAATTTCCTCGGACATGGACATAATAAATAATAATATACATTCTGTTAAAAAAGTACCCGGAAATTTGAAATTAAACACAAACAACTTATCATCTAAATTTATTATATCCCCTTCAAAATAGGCCCCTTCTGAGGCAATACAATTCTTCCAACGAACAATCCAATCATCGAAACACTTTTTAAAGCTATATATTCCGTGATGGCCTTCAGTTCTCGTTGCGAATTAGTTTTGATGTCTTTTCAATGCTCTCAAAACGGGTTCCACGAAGTGGTAATTTGAGTTTCGGAAACAGGAAAAAGTCACACGGGGCCATATCTGGAGAGTACGGTGGTTGTTCGATGATATTTGTTGAATTTTTGTTCAAAAACTCGTTCACAATGATCGCTTTGTGCGCTGGTGCATTATCGTGGTGCAAAATCCAACTGTTGTTCCGCCACAAATCTGGTATTTTGCGACGAACATTCTCTCTCAAACGCATCATAACGCCAAGATAATATTCTTTATTGACGGTTTCGCCCACCGGTAAGAATTCCGAATGAACAACACCACGAATATCGAAGAACACGGTCAGCATCACCTTGATTTCCGATTTGCTTTGGCGCGGTTTTTTCGGTTTCGGCTCATTTTTGGCGCGCCATTCCGACAATTGTTGACTTGTTTGCATGTCGTACTCGAAAACCCATGTCTCGTCACCAGTTATGATTCGTTCGATGAACGTTGGATGGGAATTTACGCGTTCAAGCATGTCTTCAGCCACCTTACTGCGATTCACTTTTTGAAGAAAATTCAGATCTTTTGGCACCGATGGCGCTGCGACTTTCCGCATACCCAAAACATCAACCAAAATATGACGAGCGGTCTCATGAGACATGTTCATTTCTTGGACTATCTCTCGCAAACTATAATGACGATTTTCGAACACCATTTCCTTTATTTTGTCGACGTTTTCTTCAGTTGAAGAGGTCGAAGGCCGTCCTGAACGTGGCAAATCGTTCACTTCTTCTCGCCCCCCTTTGAACGATTTATACCAATCGTAAACTTGAGTTTTCGACATGGTTGAATCACCAAACATTTCCAACGTTTTGGCACAAGAAATTTCGTTTGAAACACAAAATTTCACACAAACTCTTTGTTCGATATTTTTATCCATAGTGAAAATCGCAACGCACACAAAAGGTTGACTAACGTTCCTAACGACGCCGTAAACAAACGAAATGACACACAGCAATAACAATTGACAGAATAGTTTCTGACAGTTGTGCCAACCTGGGAAAAAAAAAATGTTTGAAATATTCTCAGCGGGAAAATTTAAAATGAGAATTTCCGGGTACTTATTTGACAGAATGTATGTACAATTGTACATAGATAGGTCCCGATATTGGTTTTCAGATTTCTGGCAACCCTGGATATCGTTTATTATATTTTTATTGAAGCCTTTCGAATGCTTTCAATCACTTCCAACCAAAGAGATCCAATTATGTTCTTGGGGTGGATATACTGAATATATTTGGATATCTTAGTGTTGTATTTATCATTTTGTATTAAAATCCCTGTTTAATTCTATGACGAGAGTGGATGCGGTAATAAATTTTAACCACCATTTCATAATTACATGCTTCCTATTTTAGGTGTTTTTCATGCCAGACACAACAGATTTTTTTATTTTATTTTGAATTTATTTATTATAATATATAAAAATGATGATACTGTAAATGAATTATATTTCAATAAATTGGTTCGTTTTTATTCGTAGTAATTACAACAAAAATTTCTTATCAGAAAAGTCATGTTCATGTTATTTTTTTGACAGTAGTAAAAAAAAAAAAAATGTTGGATAAAAAACAAATCGCATTTTTTATGGTGGTATTATTTTGTTGTTTTTTTTTTCATTGGTATGTATGGTATGGTATTATTTATTTATTTTCCTTATGTATATTTAAAATTCTTTTCTTTTTTTTTTTTTTTCTGTCTAATCAAAACAAATATTTATATTTTATATAAAATAATAAATTGATATAAAAACCAGAGAAATAGGAAATTTTTTTTTAATAATTAATTTATTATAATATAAATTTTATCGATTATGGTGTTTATGGTGTGTGTGTGTTTTGTGTTATGCTAATAAACGCGTATCAGTAATTTGTTGTTTTTTATTTATTTATATTATTATAAATAATAAATGGAAGTGAAGTGAAGTGAAAAAAAAATTATAAATTGTAATAATATACAATAGAAGAAATAAATAAATAAATTAATAATATAATATAAAATATAAAAATGTAATTTTTTTAGAGATTGTTGTTGGCTGATTTGTGTTTTTGTGTGCGTGTGTGTTTATTGTAAATTTCATATCAACAAAATAAAAAAACAAAAAAAAAAAAACAAAACAAAAACAAATTGGTGGTGAAGGAGCGGTTTTTTTTTTTTTTCATTATCTATATTTGCTGTGATTTGTTGTTGTTTAATTTCTATACACACAAGACATATACGTTGGTATAAACGTACCAAATAAATATACCATCGCCACCACCATATAATATCACAATACACAATATATATATATATATATAGATAACAATTTTAATTAATTAAATTTTTATTCATATTATACATACATTATAAATAGTCAAGAAATAAAACAAGTAATAATACACACATTGTATACTGTATATAGTGTTGTTGTTGTTGTGATTATCGTGTTGAGGTATTTTTATATGTAGAATTGCGGTGAATGCGATGATGTGGGATATTTTATATATATAATATATATATTTTTACAGTATATAGTATAGAGCACCTTTAAAAATAATAATATAATATATATAATTTTTACCTGGTGGTGGCTGTATATTTTTTTTTTAGTTAATTATATTAACTGTACACAATTTAGTTTTTACTTTCACTACTTCGTTCACCACATATTGAATGGAAACAGCGGTCGCGACGGTTCATAAATATATTATTTTATATATTTTATTAATTAATTATAATATATTATTGTGTGGAAAAACATAAATAATAATTTTGTTTATAAATAAAATAAAAAAAAATAATTAAAAAATAATTAAAAAATTGTTAGTGTGTTTTTTAAAGTGTTTTTTTATTTTTATGTTTTTTATTACATGAATTAATTGTTTGATTTTTTTATATTAAATAATTATTATTATTATTAAACAAACAATAATATAAGAAAAACATAAAAAATTTAGACTATATATATAATAAAAAAAAAAAATTAACATATATTTTGTGTTTGTGTGTGCGTATATATTATATCAATTATATATTATAGAAAAAAAAGTGTAATTTAATTAACATATAAAGAGAAAATAATTTATATTACAACATTTTTTTTCCAATACATTGCTATACAAATAAATAAATAATACAGTTGTTTTTTTGTTGTGGTTTTTTTTTTTTATTATAAATAGTTTATTTATAACATCACTATTTGTATATATATATATATAGAGTAAAGTAAAAATAAAATAAAACATCAACAACAATTCAACAACAATAACAATAACAATTTTCAACCAGAAAAAGAAATATCCAATTCAAATTGATTTATATAGACGACGAAGAAGAAGAAGAAGAAGAAGACGAACAAAAAAAAAAAATTATATTAAGTGTAAAATCAAGGAAAAAAAAAAACATATATTATTAGAAAATCAATTTTGTATACAAAAATACCAAAAAACAAAAAATGATTGGAATACAACAAATATCGGATGCCCTTATAAAATATGGTCAAGAACATTTGGTTAAATATTGGGATGAATTGAATGAAGAACAACGTAAACATTTATTAACCGATATAAAAGAATTGAATCTGGAGGAGTTACAAACATTTTATGAACGTGCAACATCCAGTTTGAATAATAATAATAATGGTGATGAAAAATTAGATGATCGATTACAACCGATACCCGATGAAGAATTTCTGTCGATAACCCATCATGGTACAAATAAAGATGTATTTGATGCATACGAAAGTATTGGCTTGAATAATATTGCGGCCGGTTATGTTGGTGTATTGTTAATGGCCGGTGGTCAAGGTACCCGATTAGGTTTCGCCCATCCAAAGGGAATGTACAACGTTGGATTGCCATCGGGTAAATCTCTATTTCAAATACAAGCCGAACGTATATTGGCTCTTGAACGATTAGCATACGATCATCAATCATCATCAAGGGGGCCCAAGGGCCCACAACAACAACGAACAAATTCAGGACATATTGTATGGTATATAATGACGAGCGAAGCGACAATGGAACCAACACGTGCCTACTTTGAACAACACAATTATTTCGGTATGAATGCAACAAATATTGTTATGTTTGAACAGGGTTCTCTACCGTGTTTCGGTTTTGATGGGAAAATTTTAATGGACAAAAAGTGGGCGATTGCAAAGGCACCCGATGGAAATGGTGGAATATATCGGGCGTTACGTGATCAAGGTATGTTGGATGATATGAAAACACGTGGTATTAAGTATTTGCATGCGCATAGCGTTGATAATATATTGATAAAGGTAGCCGACCCAATATTTATGGGTTATTGTATACAACAATCGGCTGAATGTGCAGCAAAAGTTGTTGAAAAATCACAACCACATGAAGCGGTCGGTGTTATTTGTATGGTCGATGGTCGATATCAGGTGGTTGAATACAGTGAAATATCACCGAAAACATCAGAATTGCGTAATGCGGATGGACGATTAACATTTAATGCCGGTAACATTTGTAATCATTTTTTTAGTGTTTCATTTTTGAAAAAAATTACAAGTAAATATGAAAAAGAATTAAAATTACATGTTGCCAAAAAGAAAATACCATTTGTTGATAATGCCGGTGTACGAATAACACCGGAAATACCGAATGGTATTAAAATTGAAAAATTTGTATTTGATGTTTTTGAATTTGCCGAGAAATTTGTGTGTATGGAAGTGTTACGCACCGAAGAATTTAGTCCATTGAAAAATGCCGAATCGGCTGGTAAAGAATGTGCAAGTACAGCACGTACAGATATTTATCGATTACATAAGAAATTCATTGAAAATGCCGGTGGTATTGTACACGGTGATGTTTGTGAAATATCACCATTATTGTCGTACAATGGAGAATCGCTGAAACACATTTGTATGGGTAATACATTTTTAAGTCCTGTATATCTAAAAAGTTCTATGGATTCGTTAAATGGACATTTATAATTTAATTTATTGTAAAAAAAAAAAATGAGGAAAAAAATTAAAACAAAAGGAAAGGAAAGAATAAATGTGATATGACAAAAGAGATGCAAAAAAAATAAAATAAAATAATCAAAAAAATAATATATAAGGGATGGGGTTAGATATAAAAAATATTTGTGCAATTTATTTGAATAAAATTAGACGGAAGTATACAAAAAAAAAAAAAAATACAGAAACATACACAAACACCCACGCACATTATTTCATCTATTTAATTCTATATTTATCTATATTTATCTATTCTATGTTTATCTATATATTTATCTATATATATATATATAAATAATTATAAATAATAATAACTTTTAATTAAAAGTGCAAAGATCGATCTGTTTTTATTATTAAAAAAAAAATTATTAAATTGTCTTTTATTTGAAAAAAATGTTTTTTTTTTTTTATTAAATTATTTTTTATATATATATTTTGTATTATTATTGTATGTATATATAGAAAATTATGTTTTTGTTAATTTTTATTCATATATTTGTTTGTTTTTTTTGTTTTTTTTTTAATTAATTTTTTTGTATTCTATTAATTATTGTTTATTGTTTTTTTTTTTTTTTTGTGTTAAATTTAACTGACGACGAAAATTGTATAAGACATTTTTTTTTTTTCCAAAATATTAATAAGATTTGAAGAGGGAATTATATTCATTAAAATTTATTTATTTTTTTTTTTTTGCCATAATTTATATGGTATTAAAAAATATAAAATGATTTAATTTTGTGTATAAACTATAAAGAAAAATTGTATAAAAAAAAAAAAAAATTTTGTAATTAATTTGACGGAGATTAATTTGTAATATAAATATCTAATATAGATATATCAAAAGTAATTTATTTTGGTGTAAAGTGTTTTTTTTTTTTTTGTATTTTAAATTAAAAATAATTAATTTATATATAGTGAAGAGGAGATTATAAAAGACGTGCGTTCCCTTTAAACAATAAAAAAATTATGGTTTCAATAATTTTCACAATTACAATTGCTGTTAATTTAGTAATTTTTGCTTTAATTTTACTTATAATTTCAATTATAGAATAGTAATAACAAAATTTTATACAAAAAAATGTAATAGATTTTAAAATAGATTTAGAAGGAATTTTCTTTCTTAATTGATTTGGGTTCAATTACGATTTATTTATCTATTGAAAAATATTAAATTTTCCTTTTTTACCACGAAAACCGATTTGCGATCAATAATAATTTTTTTGTCAATAAAAAGGCACACATCTCTTATTCATTTTAAATCAGATTTTTACCGAAAATCTAACACTTATTGATTGATTATTGGTTCTTCTGTTAATCAAATATTGATTATGATTTTCCATAAAATAAATTACAAAAAAAAAAATATTCCTCTAAAAATTGAATTTGAACCCGCGCAGAGAGATATCGCATTTACAATTTTAATTTATCACCATTTATTCATTAACAAATTTTTTCATCATTTAAATAAAAAATTGCCATTCCAAAATTAATCCGCTGTATGTATATATGAAATCTCTCTGCGATTTCATAACATATTATTATTATTTTTAGTGTTAAAATGAATGAAGAAAAATAAAAAAAAAAAAAACAACAACCAAATAACCTTTAACAAACTTTACCATATACAATTAATTTCATTGTTGTTTGCACTTGCATTCTCCATATATATATCTATTATTATAAATTATAAATTTTAACGTTATTATTGAATATATTTTATTACATCATTCAAATGGTATATTTATAAAATTTAAATTTGAAATATGAGTTAAATTGCAATTTATTGATATTGCTAAAGATATATTTTTTTTTTAATATATTGTATATAATGTGAAAGAATGTGAAAGGTTGACTTTGTTAAACTTGTATATATAAAATATATTTACAGAAAAGTTTAAGCAATAATATAATATTTTATTTATTGTTGTGTTTTTAATCGCATATATAAAAAATTCTCATAAATGCCAAATTTTTTTTCCTTCTTTCTTTATTAAAGTCTATTTAATATATTACTATAACGATATATTTAATATATATTTTAAAAATTGCAACATATTTTGGTTGTGTTTCTTTCTAAAAAAAATATATATTATTTTATAATTACTATATATAATAGATCTATAACAAAGATATATAAAGGAGTGGTGTTAGCGGTTTATTGTTTAACAATAACCTATATATATATATTTTGATTAAATATACCTTTTGCATTTTATTTGATATATATATTGTATAATATTTAAAATTTAACTATAGTTATACGATTTTAATATTAGCAATTTATTATTTTATAAGATTATTTAATTTTGAATAATGCAGAGACCTTTTTATGCATGCAGCTTGGCATTTCAAATTAAATAATCTTTCTTATATTATTTTATAATCAGTCAATCATGAAATCATATTTACATTGCCATCCGCATTGCCATATTAAAAATTGAACTTCAATGGAAACAAATTTATCGCAACTTAATTGAGTAAATTGACTTAGTTATTGGGAAAATTGCAAAAAAAAAAATGTTTCTCGATTTGTTCTGTTTTTTTTTTTTTACTTTTCAATATTTGTTTTAGGAACTCGTTATCTCAAAATGGTAAAAAAAAATATTTCCTCAAAAATGTCCTTCGTTTGCTTGATCAGTTGTTATTTTTTCCTGTGAAATTATTCTTCTAGAGTTGATAGATATTTTTAATTGTAATCTTTTCTGTTTTCTATGCTGAGCTTCTTAAGTTGTACGTCAAAATATCCCTCCTACTGAATCTCATTTGCAAACTTTAGCGATTTTCCTCAAAACTTTTATATATATATCTCAAACTTTTATATATATATCTCAAACTTTTTTTTTATATATCGCACATAGAGTTTTAAAGTTATTCACTTGAAAAACAATTTTCAGAAAAATGGAGGATGAGGGAAAATGGGAAAAATTACATTGCCTTAAATATGTCTTCGCAAATCGAATCGATTTTACGCAATCCCATATAAAGAATCAAGGAATATTAAATTAGAGATATCTCGTTCTCATTCAAACCATTAACAGAATTGAAATTCTTGATCTTTTATTTTATTTGATGAAATATATATGGAAACGGTTTTGTATTTGGGAGTTTTTCTGATCCCAATCCATTCACCGCATTTTACTTACAAATTCAAAAGGATTCGTTGAGATGTCTCGTTATGTTCCTAAATCAACTGACTTAAAATGAAACCTCTGATCTGAAACGGATCTGCGAAGGTTTGATATATATAATAATAATATGATAAATATGGAAAACTACATTTTTTATACTTTTGGTTAAAGGTTATTGTTCGCTTATGCGGCGGCGGCGTCGGCGCCTTTTTTTTTTTTTACCCAAATCTTTTAATATCTATATTCAAAAATCGTATCTTGCAATATTTTGTTTTGTTTGTTTTTTTTGTAACTTTAATATAGTTTAAGAGTCAGAAATTAACAAAAATTTTCATTAATAAAATGAACACGTTGAATTAAACAAACTATAACTATAACTGCGTATAATTTCTGAACTTATATTTATTCTATATAATTCTGCTTTATCTCTAAAAAAAATTCTCAACAGTATTTTAAAAATATATCTTATCTATCTATATATATATTATTTAACCAGCATTTATTGGCAAAAAAAAAAAAATTAATAAATATCGTTGGTTTTTATTCTATTTATATATATATATATAATAATAATTTACATATTTGTTATCGCGCCGATATAATTACCGATTACGTGTGTGATAATTCAAAAAAAAATAAATAAACATTTTAACTAAAACAGAAACACATTAGATAATATTAATACATATAATAATTATATTTATATAATTTTGCGTTAATTTACTATTCTATAACTATATTCTTATATAATAAAATTCTTTTACATTATATAATTAATTAACTCCCCATATATTAGGTTGTCGAAAAAGTATTGATAATTTTTATAAATAGATTTCATTATAATTGAATATTTCAAGTAGTACTAATCTGATCAGGTAACACTAACATACATTCGAAAGATGACATTTCGTAGATAAAAAAAAAAAAAAAAATTAAATTTGTTTAGTCATTTAAAAGTTGTATGCATTAAAGATGAGCGAAATTAGTGAAAAAATTCGATACATTTTACAATTTTATTATGAAAAAGGTGAAAATGCAACGCAGGCACATGAACAAATTTGTGCAGTTTACGGTGAAGGAACTTTATCAAAATTAACAGCCTTTAGATGGTTTGCTCGATTTCGTTCCGGTAATTTTGATGTCAAAAATGCACCTCGTTCTGGTCGACCAATCACTGAAAAAGTCGATGAAATCATATCAAAAATTGAAGAAAATCGACACGTAAGCAGTCATGATATCGCTAAAGAACTAAACATCCATCACCAAACAGTTTTAAACCATTTGACAAAGGCTGGATACAAGAAAAAGCTCGATGTTTGGGTACCACATGAATTAACACAAAACAATTTAATGAACCGAATTTCCATTTGCGAAACGTTGTTTAAAAGGAACGAAATCGAGTCATTTTTAAAGCGAATGATTACAGGTGATGAAAAATGGATCACATACGATGATAATGTACGAAAAAGATCGTGGCCCAAGAAGGGTGAAGCTCCGAAAACAGTAGCAAAACCTGGATTAACACCAAGAAAGGTAATGCTGTCTGTTTGGTGGGATTGGAAAGGAATCGTTCATTATGAATTACTAGCACCCGGTCAAACCATTGATTCCGATCTCTATTGTCAACAATTAACAAGATTCAAGCACGAGATTAAAAAAAAACGTCCAGAATTAATCAATCGAAAGGGTTTTGTGTTCCATCATGACAACACCAGACCACACACATCTTTGATGACTCGGCAGAAACTGAGAGAGTTTGGCTGGGAAGTTTTAATGCATCCACCATATAGCCCGGACCATGCACCTTCAGATTATCATTTGTTCCGGTCTCTGCAGAACTCCCTTAATGGTTTAAAATTAAATTCCGCAGAGGACTGAAAAATGCACTTGGATCAGTTTTTTGCCCAGAAAGCACAGAAGTTCTACAGTGATGGGATAATGTCTTTACCAGAAAAATGGCAAAGGGTCATCGATCAAAACGGCGCATATTTGGTTTAATAAAGTTCATTTGAAATATATAAAAAAATCGTATGAATTTTGTAAAAAAAATTAACAATACTTTTTAGACAACCTAATATATATAAATATGAGAATGGAAAGAATTTATATTTATTTTTTTTGTTCGGTTCTATACAGCAGAAAATTGGTTAAGCGCCCCAAAAACCTCGGAATTCTATTGCGTCGTGAGCTTAATTGGTACGAAAACAAACACTTAATTAATTGTCTTAAAAATTCTAAATATAAAAAAATATATAAATAAAATGTAAATGATGTAAATACAAAAAAAAAAATTGCATTATTTATACAGAATGTTATATTCTATAAAATAAAAATAAAGAAATGTATTAATTTTCTTTTTTATTAAAAACCAATATTTACTTTACGATAATATAAAATAATAAAAAAAAAATTAATATATAATAAATAGATATGGCGATGATAAACAAAATTATTATTTACGTCAATTTAATATTATTAATATTATTACTTTGTATTATATATTGTGTTTATTTTATATACTATATTTAAAAAAAAATTTTATCGTTAATAAATTAAAGAAAAAAAAAAAATAAGATGAATCTAAAGGTTCTAAAAATATTATAATATAATAAAAAATAAATATATTATGTACTTAGAAATTATAAACAATAATTATATAATTGGTAAAAATTGTTTTTTTTTTTATATAAATATAATTTTGGTTTTAATTTTATATTAATTTTTTTTCAAAATTATGTGTGATTTTACATTAAAAAAAAATATTAAAATATTTATTAAATTAAATTTATATATATATACTCTATGATTTAGTGATTGTTTTTTTTTTTTTACATATACACACATTTTTAATTATATTATAATATTGTATAAAAAAAAAAAAAAAGTATTTTTTATTAAAAATAAAATTATAATTTCTTTTTGTAATATAAGAGTCAAAAAATTGTTTTTTTTTTTAATTATTTTATTTTATAAAATATATATATTTTATTGCAAAAAAAAAAAAAAAAAAACTATTGTGTTATTTATTTTTTTTTTTAATAATCAATGTAAAGGGTGATTTTTTAGCTATTATCTTTTTGGCAACACTGGTTTAAACAGTTGACGCACGTTTCGTGTTTTGTTTCACTGTCAAACATCTTCAGTTTGGTCTATAATTTAACCATGAATCGTCTTACAAACGAATAACGCTTGCCAATTATTGAATTTTTATTATCAAAATGCGTGCTCTGTTAAGAAAGTTCATCGCGACGAAATTGTGTTCAGCGACGACGAACTCATTTTTGGCTCAATGGGTACGTAAATAAGCAGAATTGTCGATTTTTGAGTGAATATCAGCCAGAAGCATTGCAACAGCTACCAATGCATCCAGAAAAAGTCATAGTTTGGTGCGGTTTATGGGCTTTATGGGCATCATTGGACCGTACTTCTTCAAAGATGATGCGAATCGTAATGTAACTGTGAAATGCGAGCGGTACCGTGAGATGATATCCAACTTTTTTTGCCGAAAACGCAAGAGCTTGACTTGCATGACATGTGGTTTCAACAAGACGGTGCCACATGCCACACAGCACGCGCAACAATGGACTTATTGAGAGACGAACTGAGAGAGAAACAACATATGTACCATATAATGGGATAATACTTTCCTAGCTATACGAACGGTGTTTGTTCATTCGCTACTATATATAAAGGCAGTTTACAAGAAACAAGACGAGCAAATATAATAACATAATATTATATGTACAATGTACATATATAAATATAAAAAAAAAATTTAAGATTAAAAAAATTATCATATCAAGAATATCATAAAACAATTTTTTGTGCATGTACGAGATACAGATTCAAAAAAAAACCAAGAAAGATAGGAACGCATAAATAATATAATAATGAAATATCGTTGAATTATAATTATTGTGATTAAAATTTGTTATTGTTGATCCTCGTTTTTTTTCCTCCAATCTATATTGATTTCAAAATGAAATACATCGTATATCGTATTAGAGTATAATAAAAATTATTCATTTAACATATTATTACATTTTATATTTAATTAAAAGTGCATATCCAATAAAATAATGATAATTTATAGGTAATTTTTACGTATATAAAAGCATTGACATTTTTTTATGCTTCCAAACTCTGCATTATGGCTAAAATTGAAAATGATGTCTTGACAACCTGAAAAAAGAATTCATTCAGTCTGTTTTATAAATTGTTAATATTAAATTTGTTTTTTTTTTTTTAAATACAATTTTACATTTAAAAATGTTTCTCTGGTGCAATTTACAAAATACATCCCTTGTAGAATTCTTGGCTGTTGAGCATTTTGCATAATCATAAGATAATATTTCCTTAACATTGGTTTTTGTTCGTACCATAATGAAGTGTATGCCGCGTCACTTACATTTATTCCTTCAGTAGTTATTGAATGACCGACATGAGTTATAATGAATAATGCAAAATATCCGAATGGATATAAAAATAAAATAAATAGTTTAAAATACATTGTTAAAGTACCCTAAAATAAAATTAAAAAGTTCTTAACATTGAAAATGCTTATTTAAATAAATTCATCTTGTTGTTATTTCTATATAAAATTAAATATCGTAATTACATATTTAATGATTTGTAATAAAGCCAAACACAATAACATTATTGATAGAAAACATACTAAAAATATTAATTCATTGAAACATTTTTGAAAATTATTTTGACACCTTTATTGATATAAAACAAAAATCAATTATAAATTTGAATTAATCGTATATTTATAGGATAAACAATAACATTCACCAACTCACCCAATAATATCACAATGAACTCTAATACATTTTTTTAATTCTAATAAATATAAATTTGTAACGATGTTTTCGGCCTTAACCGATTTTAATTGTATTGTTGGTGCTTGATTATGGCCACGTAATTTTATTTGAATATTTCCATCAACTTTTATCAGTTCCTTTTGTAGATTTTTATTGCAATCAGACAAATCCATTCCAATTTTGAAAAATAATAGTTGAATGGGTAATTCAAATATTACGCCACCAAATAACGCAAAAACGATTATTATATATTCTATTTGATAAAATGGTGTCTGTCTATCCATGGGCATTGAAAATCTATAAAATGAAATCATTTTTCTTTTTATATATAAAATTCATTTTTAATATGAATTAGAGGGCATATACAAGATTAATCCACTAACAATAAAGGAACTGGTAAAAACCATGAATCTTCATTTAATTCGCCTTGAATTTGTTTATAAAAAACATAAATTAATGGTGTGAATGTGAATATTAAACTAACAAAAACGGTCATAAATAAAAATAATTTTATAAAAATTTTTGTAATATCAATGTTTGTATGTGGACTTTTATATTTTCCCCGTCTGCGGTTTGTTGGAAAAATAAAACAAAATATTTTGATTTCAAATTATTAATATTTAAAATATAAATTTAAAAAATATATATATATAAGTGCACTCAATTAAATATACTTAAAGCAATTAATCCATTAATTTGTATCAATAGTAACTTTAAATTATCTGTATGTCCTCGAATTAACATAAAACTTATTATTAATGTTAGGAATGCCAGCACAAATATCATTTCTTGGAAAATTTTTGAAATATCATTAACATTATTTAATAATTCGTTAACCTATTTTTCATTAATAAAAAACATGTATAGATAAAATTAGATTTAAATAAAATCAAACTGATACAAAAAGAACAGAAAGAAAAATGTACCACTCCAATGAAACAAAATATTTGACAAATAAAACAAAATGTACGAAATTTCCCATGTGTATAATCAAATTCTTTATTCGATAAATTATTTGAAACTAGATAAAATTCATAAAATGAAAATTTATTTGCTAATATCTTTATTTTAAAATTCAGTAACCAATTTCTAATATACTCATATACTAAATAAATCACCATTTTTCCGTAAAAATGTACTTTTAAAATTGAATTTTATACAAATGAATTATTTCAAAAAAATTAAACTTTATATTAGTATTAAAAAGAAAATAATGTGTATTTTAATTGAAGATGTTTCCGATTCAGAAAAGAACTTGCGATGAATTGAAATGTTTTGAATTGCAATTCAAATCCACTATTATTTTACATTTATCATTTATAATAAATTACTATATATATAGTGTTTTTAATAATAAATTGACACCGATAAACTTTTATTATTAATTTTTAATCTTTTAACCCTTTTATTGAATTTCCCCATAAAAAAGGTATGAAAGTATGAAATGTAAAGTCGAATACATACATAAATTGCATACAATTAATACGATCAATACAATTTAATTGGTTAATTATAACATCACTTGGATATGGAATGGGTAAAATCAACTTATTTATATTCCATAAATGATGATGTGGATCTTATTATTTATTTATAATTCTATGGTGATATTTATTAGAATAAAAAGACAAGTATTTCAATTATATAAAAGTAAAATATGTATTAGATATATAGGATTTACTTATTAATATTTATTTTAGTACAGATAATACATCCAAACAAGCGGTACAGTACCGCAGTTTATGTTGAAAATTTCAACCAAGAAAAATTTTCCGATAATCGAGCGAACGAGCGATCGATTTTTCACGAAAAGAAGTTCCAACTCTTTGGGAAATGTTATAAAAAGGTTACTCTCTTGTTAGTTTTTTTTCCAAAACTCTAATGAACTTTGCGTGCTTAATATAATTACTTCTTATATATATATAGATTCATATATAGAACATTCTATACTCGAAAATAAATTAACACTTTGTCATCTTGTTATTATAGTCTTATATTTTTATGAAAATACATTGAATTCGTATATATACATAATTTATTTATATGTTATTACGAATGAAAGAACACTTTTTGTTCTATTTGTATGTAATAAAACTGCACAATGTTAATAATAATAAATTTACTCCGTTCATCTCAGGCAATCGGCATAAATGCAATAAGAAAATGGTAACAATTGATGTAATAATACATGCGATGTGCATATAGTCGACATATGTATGTTTTCTATATTAATTTTGTATTATAAAACAATTTCATAAAAGTATTTAATCTATATATATATATTGTTTTTGTCTGTATATATATAATTTTCTTTTATCATATTTTATCTATTTTTTCTCGTACCCGTATAGGTAATAATTACGTCCTGTAATGCAAAATATAATATAATCCAAATGAATACTTTTATTTCTTGATATTAAAATTATATAGTATATTTAAGTGTCTTGTAGGTCTCGTTGTTCGTTTGACTTATGCCATTTTTACAAAATGTCTTGTCACCTATATATATGGGCATAAAACAGAAATAATCAGTTTTCACAAACCTTTCTTGAGGTCATTTTTATATCAACAAAAGGGTTTGCAATGAACAAATCAGTTCGATTTATGGTAGTAGAAGTCTGTGTTGATCGTTTGTCATAGAATATACGATTCCCGTGCAATCCCACCCATACCACATAGTTAAACTTAAACAAATTATTTTAACGGAGTTTTCCGTTGAATCTAAACTATAGAAGTCATAAAATATGAAACCCTTTTGCCACCATTCAAAAGTACTTCCCCATCTATATATATTTATTATAACCTAACGTTTTATATATATATGTTATATATATTAATGTACATTAACAGGTAAATATGGAAAACACATAAATCTTGTATAGTTACAAGGTATTTTGATATTTGTAATATTTGTAATATATGTACTTTTTTCTATTACTATGCGCGCATAAAGTCAATATCATTTACTAACAATTAATACTTGTAATATTTGATATTGCTTATTTACTTTCTTTTTATGATAGAAGTTTAAGAAGGAAAATGAAAAAGTTAAAAAGAGAAAAATGTGAACGAATACCGAAATATTAAATTCTATGATTTATAATACAATAAAAATTCTCTTCCAAAACAGTTTACTAGAAAGACAAAAAATGAATAAATATTTTTATAATTAATCTATAATTAATAATATATTCAATATTGTATATAGTCCCGTAGTATTTAAACGTTTAATTATTGCGTCATAGTAAACCGATACGGAATTGCCTTTGTTTTCACGGTTTAAACTTATTCGAGATCTGTATCATTCCATATTGTTGCATATGAACGGCCGGCACCTTGCTTATAATACCTTTTATTGAAGTACCCATTTGACACTTAAATATCTTTCAGTAATTAGGTGTTTGTTCCTTATTTTAATGTATCTATCCAATATTTTGGTTTTAATTATAGTTATTAAATGTTGATTATGAAAAATTAACGTTACCTATATTTACAAACCTATATGTTATAAAATGAAATAAATTTGAATCGATTGTAGTTATTAGTAGCAAGACCATTCATTGTAGGTATATACGAAAACAGTATAGTTTTTTTAATGATCATTTTTTATAATTTATTTAATACATATACTTTTATGTATATATATAGTCGATTTTCTTTTTTTTTTTCTAAAACACAAACATATTTTGCGTATTCATTGTATGTAAATACAACTTTAACGAATCTTTCTATATATAAATATGCCCCACAAACATTTCTTATCGCGGGTAGTACTGCAGACGATTCGCCTAGGCGATAAAATTATCGCCAAAGATATCGCATTTTTATCGCGTACGTTACTCCCTACGTATAGAGAATGGGACTCTTCCGCGATACATCTGGAAGATAAATTGGCGATATCGCGAGGAAGATAAATTAGCGATACGAATGCGATATCGCCAGGGCGATAAATTGGCGATACGAACGCGATATCGCCAGGAAGACAAATTGGCGATACGAATGCGATATCGCGAAGAAGATAAATTGAGACATACGGCAAATTTAGACGATAACCTGAAAATTATAAAAATATAATAATGAAAAGCAAATATAAATTTATAATAATGAAATTCAATATAGACACATAGTATATTGCAAAAAAAAAACATCGATATATGCGACAAAAAACTTCAACTTCTTCCGCTGTTCAATTTAAACTGACATATTACATTTAATTTTATACTTATTTGCATATATATCGCATAGAAGATAAAAAGACGATATATTTATCGCGGATTTATCATCAAGAAGATAGGCAAGCAATAAATAATAATATATTATCGTCATTTTATGGGCTGGAAGAGAAATAGAAGATAAATGTGGCTCTGTATTTTCTTTTTATCGTCAAATCGTATCGCCATCGTATCGCATTTTTATCTTCCGTACGATATCGCTCAACTGTTAAAACAACGATAAATTGGCGATATAAATATCTTCCTTTTATCTTGGGACGCATTGGAAGACAACATTGAAGCATTTATTCGTGAGATACCGACCGAAATGTTGGAAAGAGTATATGCCAAAATTGGACTTAGCGGATGGACCATTTGAGGCGCAGTCAAGGTCAACATTTGCATGAAATAATCTTCAAACATTAAATTATATGGACCGTACTATCGATTCAAATAAAGATTTCATGCATTTTTCTGAATTTTATGTGTTTTTTTTTTTGTTGAAAAACTTTCCTATTGGTGCTTTTAAAAAATCACCCTTTATAAAGAAATTTGCAGCATCATTTAACCGTTGAACCGTACATCATTCTTTAATCCTGTACAGTAGAGGGTAGTTTTCCTACCAATTTTCTAATTTTTCTTTCTATAATTACTCGAAATCTATATAATAAAAATAATCTATTTGCTGTATATAGAAATCTATATTTTGTGTATTTTGGGTGAGTTTGTTAGGTTTTTAACCCAAATTTTCCATTGAATGATATACGAAATTAAAAAAATAATAAATTTTTCCCTATACAACCAACAATCTGGTGTTAGCGTCCAACAACAGCCTTCTGTTGTTAGTTTCTTAAATTGTGGCTTTTACGGTGTCCGCGGTAATTAGCCGTATGACCAACCGCCGCAAGCGGAAAATACAACTCTGTGTTTTATAATTCAGATTCGAAAAATAACCGAAAACACAAAACATATTTTATGCATTCAGTATAGGATTCGAACCCACGACCCCAAAATTTCGTTAGAATTTTAGGTTGGCATTTTTTTTTTAACATTTACACGACAGAGTTATATCTATATACAGAATTATGTATCTTAATTATCCAAACGGTAAGATTAGTAGAGCAAAATTTATAAGGATTGATCTACGCATGGTTAAGGTTTCTATGATAAAGATTGGATTCTAATGGTGAATACACAGACAGATATTTGTAGGTATTAGAACGTTTGGTCCCCGGATAATTGATTGAAAATAGTAAATTAATTGAGGAAATGAAAAATGTTTGTTATATAAAAAAAAACAAAATTCGTCGTTTGTTAATTGAATATAAGATTCAAAAATTATTCAATTAACAAATTTTTCTAAAACCCGTTATATTTTTTAAAAAGGAATAATAAGCGATTTGTTTATCTATACAATAATAATAATAAAAATCGAAAGTTCTTTTTGTATATTTGTTTCAAAAATATTTTTAACTCTGTTGGCATTTTGTGAGTTTTTTTTTTTCATTTATATGCGGTCAGGAATTGTTTTTTCGTATTTTTTAATTTTTATAATAACAAGTTTTAAATAAAATGTATTCTGTTTATAGTTTATTACAGCAACAATCACGTAATTTATATTATTATTATAATAATATACACCTTAATATAGTTATATAGGCTAACCAAACGTCCTGTCCTGTTTCTTTTTTTGCGGATTTGAACCTCATCAAAATGATTCTGTACTTTCTATGTCATGTCTTCACCTGAGTTATTTTGGTCTCCTTAATCATCTTGTTTTTTTTTTGTGTTTTTTGTTTGTGTAATACCATCAATTTATCGTTATTTTGCGCAATATTTAATAAATTTAGAAATAATATTATAACTCTGTGGTGTAAATGTTAAAAATGCCAACCTAAAATTCTAACGAAAATTATGGGGTCGTGGGTTCGAATCCTATACTGAATGCATAAAATATGTTTTGTGTTTTTTCGGTTTTCGAATCTGAATTTTAATACAGAGTTGTATTTTCCGCTTGCGGCGGTTGGTCGTACGGTTAATTATACCGACACCGTAAAAGACACAAATTAAGAAATTACACAGCAGAAGGCTGTTGTTGGACGCTAAAACCAGATTTTTGGTTGTATAGCGAAAAATTTATTTTTATTTTTGTTTTTTAGAAATAATATTGATATTTATACATAGTTTTGTCGGTAATTTGAAAGATAACATACTCTATATAATCTTATTTTGAATCAATATCGCAATGTATAATTCTGAAGTCTTTTTAATGTCTTCCTCAAGTTTTTGTTTCGCCATTCTGGTCACTCTATACGGTTTAGTTCCTTTACAGTCTTATACAGATATAATAATAATAATAATAATAATATTATATATAACAAAACGTTCTTTTTCCTACTTTCATTTTAAAATTATCATATATATATATAATTAAAAAGAATTCAAAATGCTAAAAAAAAAAAAGTTGAATTTAAATAATTTATATTATATATATAGAGTTATTTATTATATGTGTATATGAGAATGCAATAATTTGTATTTAAAATCAAAAAAAAATTAAGAAATAAAACCTTGAGCAGTTCTCGTGTGTTTTATTTATTTAAAAAAAAAAATAAATAAATAAATCAAAAGCAGGTAAAAACTTTATATATATTTTTAAGAAAAAAAACAAAATTTACTTTACTTAAAAAATAAAAATGCAACTTTATAAATTTTTGTCACCAAAAGAACAACAAATAATAATAATAATAATAATTTATTCAATTCTATATATTTAATATATAGAAATATAAACCAAACTTTAATATTTTGGTTAACTTTTTTTTTTCATTTTTATTATAATATAAATTTATTCCTTTGTTTGTTATTTAAAAAAAAAAAAAAATGTCATTATAAGATTACTTCCTTAAACAAAATTAATTTAATTTTTTTTTTTTTATTAAAACCGGTCAATAAAATATAATTATATATTAAACTTTTTATAGTAAAACCCACCATAAAAATGTATATAGTTATAAATTAATATATATAAATAAAATTCAAAACACAATACCTGATATGGAATTTTTTTGTTTTTTTTATATTATTATAGATAATATTTAAAATTTGTATTGTTTTTTACGGTTTAATAAATTAAATTATATCGTTAATAATTCAATTTTCAAGATATATAACATAGCAGGATAATTTACAAGTCTTTTATTTACTAGTCGTTTGTTTATTTACTAGATATTTGATTTAACGCACTCACATGAATTAAACCACATATTTTTCTTTAGAATTATACTTTTATTGTACATATGATAATGATTGAGATGTTTGAATAATAGTGCAGAAGACAGAAGGGGCCAATTTCTTTAGTTGGTGTTGTCTCGAGTTCGCTAGGTTTTTCAAGTTAGTGTTTAACTATGCAGTTAGAAATCTACGGCTGAACTTCTATACTTATACTTATACTTATATAAGGTAATAATCACTAAAAAAAATCAATGTTTGCGTTTGTTAGCTTCTGCGTCTATATATATAATAAATACTTTTAATTATAAAATTTTCTTAAAAAAAAAACAAAAAACACAAATTTCCAAATTATATTGGGAAAAAAATTTCACCGAAATTGTGGTTATTTTTAAAATATATTTATTATTTAAACAGATATTTTTAATATTTCTTATCGTATTTATTATATTTTATATGGACTAGGAGTTGAACGACAAAAAGTCTATATAATATACATAAAAAAATTAATAAATTTTTCGCTATACAACCAAAAACAATCTGGTTTTAGCGTCCAACAACAGCCTTCTGTTGTTATAGTTTCTTAATTTGTGTCTTTTACGATGTCGGTAATTAGCCGTAGGACCAACCGCCGCAAGCGGAAAATACAACTCTGTGTTTTATAATTCAGATTCGAAAAATAACCGAAAACACAAAACATATTTTATGCATTCAGTATGGGATTCGAACCCACGACCCCAAAATTTCGTTAGAATTTTAGGTTCGCATTTTTAACATTTACACCACAGAGTTATAAAATACATATAAATTTAAAATTAAAAATTTACATTTTTTGTATATTAATTGTCATTATATAAAATAAAATATATATGATATTAAATAACACGCATATATGATAATAATAAAAATGTGATAACAAATTTTAAAAAATTTTTATTTTTTCACGATAATTAAATATAATTTTTTTTAATAGCAATTGTACTCGTATATTATACAAAATATCCGGTCATTTACCATATTATATTTTCCTAATTTATATAAATATACTACTAAATAATGAATTTATATATCTATATAATGATTATGAATATTATGATGATTAATTGATTAATTGATTCTTATTATTATTATTATTATTTTTATAATATTCGATCAGTTAAATTGTATATTATAGTATAATTATATATTATTATATGATGTGCGATGACTAAAAATAATATTTAAACGATTATTTTTATATATACAAAATTTTTATCGTTTATTTGTAAAGGTGATAAGCAAAAAATTTAAATTAAATAATGTTTTTTTTTTTTCTTATAATTAATTATTATACATATATGGCGACATATAGAAGAAGGTGAATATAATGGAGAAGAAATAAAATAAAAAATATTGCTGATGCTATTTTCTTTTCCGATTATAGGATTTAAATAAAATAATCATTAAAATCCTTGCGAAAAATTCTCAATTATCCATAAATCCATATAAATATATAAGGAAACCTATAATCTATAAATACATTATTTGTTAAAGATATAACATAGATTTTCTATAATAATGGATATCATTTATAAATATCGTGTCAATATACTTTTCGAAATGATTTTTTATATACAATAGTTAAAAATTTTTTAAGAAATTGTTTTGATAAAATATTTCATTACAAATCGATCGTTTGTGAATTATGTAATTTTCTAATTCTGTACAATTTTCTAAATGACATGTGTAATGATGAATAATTGATTCTTGAGTTTTAAGGCAATTCAGCATACTTTTCTAATAAGAAAAATGCCATTTCTTTAGAATTTTTTCCTAAGGAAATTCTGTATAATTTACTAAAGAAAAATTTTGCCGTTTTTTTAATGTTTTCTAATGGAAATCTGGATAATTTTCTTAATGAAAAATACATTGCAAACCTACAAATCATTGCCTTAAGATAGACGATGATTAAAATTATTATTAATTAAAGAAATATTTTCATATAGGAAGTTGCGAAAATCAAAATTCATTATATCGCGTTTATTCAAAATCAAAGTAAAATCTTTACACAATGAATATTTATTTAATAATTTTGTGATTTTTTTTTAAATGATTCATATATAATTAAATTGAATTGAGTAAAATTAATCTCATCTTCTTATAAAGGGTGATTTTTGAGCTATTATCTTTTTGGCAACACTGGTTTAAACAGCTGACGCACGTTTCGTGTTTTGTTTCACTGTCAAACATCTTCAGTTTGGTCTTATAATTTAACCATGAATCGTCTTACAAACGAACAACGCTTGCAAATTATTGAATTTTATTATCAAAATGCGTACTTATTATAAAAATGCGTGTTAAGAAAGTTCATCGGGACGAAATTGTGTTCAGCGACGACGAAGCTGATTTTTGGCTCAATGGATACCGAAATAAGCAGAATTGTCGATTTTGGATTGAATATCAGCCAGAAGAATTGCAACAGCTACCAATGCATCCATAAAAAGTCACATTAATGCGGTTTGTGGGCTGGTGGCATCATTGGACCGTACTTCTTCAAAGATGATGAGAAACGTAATGTAACTGTGAATGGTGAGCGCTACCGTGAGATGATATCCACCTTTTTTTTGCCAAAATGCAAGAGCTTGACTTGCATGACATGTGGTTTCAACAAGACGGTGCCACATGCCGCACAGCACGCGCAACAATGGACTTATTGAGAGGCGAGTTCGGTGAACATTTTATTTCACGTTCGGGACCGGTCAATTGGCCGCATAGATCGTGCGATTTAACGCCTTTAGACTATTTTTTGTGGGGCTATATGTTAAAGCTCATGTCTATACAGACAAGCCCGCTTCAATTGGGACGCATTGGAAGACAACATTGAAGCATTTATTCGTGAGATACCGGCCGAAATGTTGGAAAGAGTATGCCAAAATTGGACTAATCGGATGGACCATTTGAGGCGCAGTCAAGGTCAATATAATCTTCAAACATTAAATTATATGGACCGTACTATCGATTCAAATAAAGATTTCATGCATTTTTCTGAATTTTATGTGTTTTTTATTGGTTGAAAAACTTTCCTATAGCTTTTAAAAAATCACCCTTTATATTTGTTTTAATTATTTTCATGTTGTGGTTATAAAGAGTTAAATCAATTTGTTTTAGTTCGTGTGGTAGTTTTTTTACAAGTTTGATCTTCAAAAGGATATTATTTCAAAGAAAAATTTTATGATTCAAAAAACAATTTTTTTTCGTAAACTTTAAACATTATTCATTATTCATTTCATTCAACAAAATCATTCAATTAAAAAAAATTTTAAATATTTTTTATATTTATATATAGTAAAAAAATATTCATTAACGTGTGCGTGCATTCCTAGAAAATTTTCATTGCACAACAAAAACGTATTATATAACAATATATTGGATATAAAAAGTCATTTATTGATTCAAAAGTTTAACTGCGATAAAATGTAATAATATTGTTTTAAACTCACTATAGTAATAATTAACGGAATTCCACCATTTCCAAATCAATAAAAGTTTCCTCAAATCACTACTTTATATTATTGATATAATATCCATTAAATAAAACATTTTTATCCATATCAAAACCAGGTATAGTATAGAGATATTTTTTAATACAAATATATCGAACTTGTTTTATTTTATTCTGATAATTAAATGGGTGCGGTTTTTGTTGTTATAAATAATAATAATCAAAATATAAACAATAAAAAAAAAAACGTAATTATAATTATATAAATTTTCCGCTACATATTTTCCGATACAAAAAAATAAAAAACCAAATAAACAAACAAAACAAGAAATATCCAATAAAAAAATAAATACCTTTTTTATTATATTAACTATAATATTATTAATATATAATTTATTATATAAAATTTAAAATGTTATGAATTCAAGGTTACGAATTAAATAAAAAAAAATAAATAAATATAAGATGAAGATTCTTTCACATTTTTTTTTTCTTTTTGAATAAAGTTATGGAGGTAAAGGTAATTGAAAAAAAAAAAATACAGTAAAATGATAATTGAAAAATAAAAGGCATTTAATTTAATTTTTTGTTAAATTATTATGAATTTTTTCGCTACCCAAATCGCATATAGGAAAAATATAGGAAAAATATAGGAAAAATATTGAGATTTTGAATAATCCCATATTTTGTGTAATTGATATTTTATAACTATAAAAATTGGTATATTTAACTAAAAATTCGTATATAACGAAAAATGTCTTCAAATCGAAAATTATCTGTAAAATATATTTAAAAATCATAAAAGAACTTTTATTACATATTCAGTAAGTTACTTATAAAAATTTATAATTAAGTGTATAAATTATTTTAGCTTTCTATTGTTATACTTTTCTTTACATATCACATAAGCGTTTAGACAATAGAGACAATTAATTCATAATGTTATAGAATATACGCTAGTGGCGCCGCGCCATTTGTGTCTCTATGCCTCTAACAAAACAACTAAAATACTGCTTCTGCTCCATATCATATCATCGATATATGAGTTTAACAATGCTGATTGTAAAAATTTTAAATTTATTGGGCACTTTGGAAGGCAATCGAGAGATTATTTGTCAAAATTCTATATTGATTAGTAGGATTGTGTAGTAGGAGACAAGCATTTTATATGACAGATGGTCCAAGGGATTATTATACAGATAGCTATCGTGTTCTGTTTCGAACCGATTTACTTGAAAAAATTTTATCTTGGATTTTTTTTTCAAGTTTTCTTCCTCGCCCATAACATAACACTCCACGGCGATATTATTGGGAATTTTAACTAAAACATTTATAAATTTTTTGAGAAGTTGAACCGCGTGATTAAATTATTGAATTTAATTGCCCTTTCCCGCATATCCTGCGGTCGCTCAAAATTACGTGCTTATACTGTTTCTGATGTTGATTTAACAACTATATTTTTTTTTATCGTTTTTGGTTTTTGTTATTAATGGATTATTGATGAAATTCTTTTAATAAAAAAAAAAAAACAAAAAAACACGTTATAATATAAAATATTTATATTTTTTTTTTTTTATCAATTTATTCCGAAAAAGAAACCAAACGACATATATCACAAAATATAATAATTTCATAATAACCATAATCAATGAAAGAAAAAACATATATACAATAATATCAATAATATGCAAGAAGAAGCTGCCTGATGATGCTTAATTATATATTATATATGTATCATTATAACATTATAAGCATGAAACGTGTAAAAAATTACCTTTATAATTTTTTACCTTTAAAAATAACAAAACAAAAAAAGAGTTTGAAAAAAAAAAAAAATACAAAAATTCCATAACAAAAAATTTAAAGAAAATTATGTAAGAGAGTTTTATAAAATAATAATGACATTATAATTTTTGTGTTTATTTATTTATTTATTACGCGAGTATTTGTTTTTGTTTTTGCGCTTTCAAGTTTGTTGGTCAAGTTATTAAATAAAAAAAAAAAAATTAATAAAAGAAGATTTATGCAAATATCGCAAATGGATATAATTATCATGACCTTTTTTGTTGTGATGTGCATATAATTTTTTTAATAATACTGTACGCGGAGATATTTATCTAACTAATCTAATCTCCAACTGTATAGCTTTATACTTAACATACCACCATAACGGCGTCTAATGAAAAATTTGATTAATCTAATCTAAAAGCATAAAATTATTGGATATTCCGAAATCGGCAAATCTGCTCATGGATGGAAAAAATGAATGCATGGAAAAAATGATATGCGCGTTCAAATGAACTAAATTCTATGGAAAAAATCGACTTTCCTATAAATATATTCTGGTTTGTTGGATTACGGCCCTGGTTTTTTTTTTTTGGCTATATTTCTTTAATTTTCTGTTTTCTTTAAATAATTTTAACAAATTCAATCAATTTCTAATATTTCAAATATAGGGTGTTAAAAAATCACCAATAGGAAAGTTTTTCAACAAAAAAAAAACACATAAAATTCAGAAAAATGCATGAAATCTTTATTTGAATCGATCCACGTACGGTCCATATAATTTAATGTTTGAAGATTATTTCATGCAAATGTTGACCTTGACTGCGCCTCAAATGGTCCATCCGCTTAGTCCAATTTTGGCATACTCTTTCCAACATTTCTGCCGGTATCTCACGAATTAATTAATGCTTCAATGTTGTCTTCCAATGCGTCCCAATTGAAGCGGGCTTGTCTGTATAGACATGAGCTTTAACATATAGCCCCACAAAAAATAGTCTAAAGGCGTTAAATCACACGATCTATGCGGCCAATTGACCGGTCCCGAACGTGAAATAAAATGTTCACCGAACTCGCCTCTCAATAAGTCCATTATTGCGCGTGCTGTGTGGCATGTGGCACCGTCTTATTGTTGAAACCACATGTCATGCAAGTCAAGCTCTTGCGTTTTGGGCAAAAAAAAGGTAGCGCTCACCATTCACAGTAACGTTACGATTCGCATCATCTTTGTAGAAGTACGGTCCAATGATGCCACCAGCCCATAAACCGCACCAAACTGTGTTCTGGCTGATATTCATTCCAAAATCGACAATTCTGCTTATTTACGTACCCATTGAACCAAAAATGAGCTCGTCGTCGCTGAACACAATTTCGTCGCGATGAACTTTCTTAACAGAGCACAGAGCATTTTGATAATAAAATTCAATAATTTGCAAGCGTTGTTCGTTTGTAAGACGATTCATGGTTAAATTATAGACCAAACTGAAGATGTTTGACAGTGAAACAAAACACGAAACGTGCGTCAGCTGTTTAAACCAGTTGTGCTAAAAAGATAATAGCTAAAAAATCACCCTTTATAATAAAAGAAAATTTAAAAATACTTTTTGTACCATCACGCGGCCACTATAAAAGATCGCAGTTTTTTATAGTATCACAAATTTATTTGTATATTCACTATACTGGAAAATTTATATTTGAATCTTCGCTGAAATCAAATGCGAAAAATCGTCTACAATTTTCTTTTTTACTTCAAATTTGATGAGATTTTCAAATTTTTCTCTATGAAAAATAATTAAGAAATTAATTGAATTTTCAATGAAGAAAATATAGAAAAAATAAAAAATAACGCCCAGGACCGTAATCTAAAAAAACAGAAAATTATAGTTGATTTTTTACAGAACATTTTATTGTTTTTTGAACGGTCAGATTATTTTTTTCTATTCCTATAGCTAATGATTAGAGATCTTTCGGAATAGCCTCTATTATTTTGAACATTTATGGAACATATAATTCGCAAGACGCTGCTGATATAAACTGTATAAAATTTTGAACGCTTCATAATTTTAAATTAAAATACATTATATTAATTCAATTCGGGCCTTTTTGTTGTAATTTTCTATATACATATATATTTTGTACAGCAAAGTCTCATTTTATCAATTATTTATAGCTGTTTTATAATTAATTTATTTATGAGATAATGCGAATGATGCCTTTATATACCAATGGGAAAACAAAATAGAAAAAAAAAGAAATATAATATAAACTGCGATAATGATAAGAAAAGTTCATATACAATAATATATTTATTATATATATATGATATATATGTATATTGTTTAGAGAGATGTTAAAAATTGATAATTTTATTTATTAAATTATATTGTTGTTTTTTGTCATCATCATCATCATCATATGCATGTATTGTATATACAAAATATATCGGAAAAAAAATTATTAATAATAATCATTCTTAAGTTTATTATTGTATATATTTAAAAGAAAAAATTATATATATATGTTTAATAATTGTTTGTATTATTTTTATCAGCATTTTAATCAGCATTTGTTATTAATTTTTTATAATATTTTGTTGTTGTTCTGTTAAAAATTTATAATGTTATTTATACAAGTTATTATTAATATTAATATTATTAGTTATTTATTGTGTTGTTTTGAAAACAAAAAAAAAAAAAAATACAAATTAATAAATGTTTTTTTTCTATTATCATTTAACATTTTAATTTTTATAAAGACACACGTTTTTTTTATACACATTAATTTAATTAACGTTTTTTTCACTTTATATTTATCTTATATTGAGAGAAATTGTTTATTGTTTATATATAAACAACAAATAAATAGACTTCTTTATAAATTTATAATTGAAATTCAATCTTTATAATTTCATATATTAAAGACACTTTTAATTTGTTTAACTATTGTTCTTTTTAGCTGGTCGTTAATCAAACATTAACTTTATTAACTTTATGTCTTTTCAAAAAAAATGAAACGATTTCCGGAAAAATTTTTCTATTATAACGTTTCCTACTAGCAGGGTATTTTTCTACCAATTTCTAATTTTGCTTTCTAAAATTTCTCGAAATCTATAATACAGAAATCTATATATTTATTAGTGTCTTGATTAGTTTATTAGTTTTTAATCCGTTGAATCATCGAGCTTCTGTAAATTTTTAGTCAAAATAATTTTTTGTTTATGGGATTCAGAGGCATGACCTAGCTGTTACAATATAGAAATCTGATGCAATTTTACGGTAGGAAATTTTTTTTTTAAATCATTGCGAAATGCAAAGAAAATTACTAATGCGAGTACTTAAAAACGTAATCAATAATATTTTTTCAAATAAAAAAATTCCGGGATCATTTAAAACTGTGCGATATGATTGACGATGGCGCAATTACTCATATCTATATTTTAATAATCCATCGTAAATTATGGTATAAATAAAAAAAAATCTAAAATTTGTTCAAGTTATTAAAAGTTTAAATCGTAAAGCCATTGGTCTAAATCCGAATAGATCTAATAATACTAAAAACTCGCTATTACAATGATAGAATTATTAATGGTACTGGTACAACGTACGTGTGATCTGGTAGGGGAAATTTATCTGAGATAACTTTTGTTTTTTTGTGACTTTTATGAGGAAAAAGGAATTTTCCTTTTAATAAATATATTTTATTTAATTATTTATTAGTTTTAGCATTCGATTAAAAATAATTTTTAAAACGCAAATTCCTTTTTCCTCTTAAAATTCACAAAAAAAAAAAAAAGTTATCTCAGATAAATTTCCCCTGCCAGATCACACGTTGTACCGGCACCGAATTAATATAGTTAGATAGAACGCTATAGCCATAACTGTTATTTTCATATAAAATGCTTGTCTCCCATATCACAGTATGGCATAGTGCTGGTTTACGATTATGACATAAGTGACATTTGTGATATCCATTCCCGTAGGGTTAGTTAGGTTCCATCCGATTAAGCCTCGATTTCTATGAAAATATTTTATTTATCACAAATATGATATTTGTGATATAAAAAAAAATGTGCTTTTTCTGAAATTTATTTTGCCTGGATAAAAAAACCGAAATTTAATAATTGCTGTTAAATAATTCCATTTTTTATTAGTTTGTAAATTAACTGGATATTTTATTATTATGAAATTAAATCATAAAAATTAAATAAAATGTAAATAAAATGAAAAATGAAGTTTGTACGACGGTCAGCCGACGGCAATAGAAGAAAAAATATCAATGTCCGCCGTCAGTCCGCCGTCCAATATTCATAAAAAGCACCGCCATTGAAATGCATGTATTTTCAATTTGACATTTGCCGTCGTCTGCCGTCGGCATTTCATGAAAAGCATTACTTTACCAGTATATGTTAGGTGTAGGTAAGAACCACTTTTTTCTATATAGTAAGGTGTGTAGTTTGGCATAGAAAAATCTATTCTTTTCTACTCTTAGCCACTCCTCTATCTGGTTATCCAATGAAAAACAACTTTTATGTCCGTTGGAAAATACTAACCGAAACATAACCTGAAAATGTTTAATTTTAAAACATAAATTCCCTGTATTTTTAATTAATACTAAATTTGTAACAATCGAAAAAATAACCATATTTTATCACGATTAACGTTTTTTTGGGTTATATTTTAGCGCAAAGTGTTTAATGAAACGAAAATTTAAAACCATTCCGGTTTGATTATTCATTTTTTTTCTTCAAAATTTTCATTTGGAATTGGAGAGACGGTGTGCGGCTATATAGATGGATTATTTTCGTATCCATACCCATTCCGGAATGTTTTTTACGACATAAATTAGCACATAATTTATGTATATATACAAAATTTGTTTTGTTAGTTATATTTACATAATTATTAGGTGGTGTTGTGTGCGTTGTTGCTCCAAATTTATGCACTAATCGCATATACGAAATGTATAGATAATAAATAATCTCTAGATGGCGATATATCCTTTCCAGGGTGGCCAAAATTTAAAAAAAAATTTTGTTTCAATCCCAATTGTCAAACTTACTGCGATATGTGTATTACCGGAAACAGTCATTTTGGTTGTTTTGGTAAGCAAGAGATACAAATGCGGTGCGCCACCCACACTATAGCGTATTCTCTATAAATACACTAATTCTATATATATATATGTATACGAAAATAGAATTTTGATAAATAATTTCCAGATGCCGTCTCAGAGTGCCCCAGAGTGCCCCAATTCCTCTCAGAGTGCCCCATAAAATAATAGAAGTACCGAATTCCCCAAAACTCATAGATGCGATCTATATATATCACCGGAAACAGTCATTTTCGTTATTATTGGTATGCAAGAGAAGAGACACAAAAAATGCCACGCCACAATATATATAACGTATTCTATAACTCTGTGGTGTAAATGTTAAAAATGCCAACCTAAAATTCTAACGAAATTTTGGAGTCGTGGCGGTTTCGAATCCTACTGAATGCATAAAATATGTTTTGTGTTTTCGGTTATTTTTCGAATCTGAATTTTAACGCAGAGTTGTATTTTCCGCTTGCGGTTAGTCATACGGCTAATTACCGCGGACACCGTAAAAGCCACAATTTAAGAAACTAACAACAGAAGGCTGTTGTTGGACGCTAAAACCAGAATGTTGGTTGTATAGCGAAAAATTAATTAATTAATTCTATATATATAACTATATAAATTAATTCTATTATTGTACAAATGTACAAATTGAATTGAAAATTTTCCATTAAATTGAAAAAATATATTGAAATTGAATTGAAAAAAATGATAAAATTGAATTGTAAAAATATTGAAATTGAATTGAAAATGGTAACGGTATATATGAAAAAAAAATAAAATAAATAATAATCATTAAAACAAAAAATGTAAACAAAAATTAATATATAACCAAATGATTATTATTTATATACTTGTATTGAATTGTTGATGATAAAATATACATATAAAAAATGTTTAAGAGTTTTATTAATCAGTTCGATTTATATATAGAGTTGTTGATGATGATATAAAAAAAAATATTTATATAATCTTATCAATTTATATATAGTTTTTTTTTCTTTTGTAAAATATAAACAAATTTGAATTGACTATATATAACATATATAGGATTCAGATTGAATAACATCAAAAGCCTCTTTATTTTTAGTCTATCCTAATAAATATGCTATATTCCAATTCAAAATAAACCTAACGCACGCGGCTCTGCTTTTATGTAACATATTTCAGAATCACACGTCTAACACACAGAAATCTTAAATTATATCTTCTTAAGTTCCCTGTTCTGGGATCACGAAACTTAAACACAAATTCGATGACTAAAGTTTCGTATATACTAAAATCGGACTAAAGTTTCATATATACTCACCCAATAGAATTCAAAATACCAGCTCAGATTAAGATATTATATTTTTCAAATTTTCGATTTAAGTCTCTTTCGGTTGAAGAATTTTAAAATAAATAGTTTTATATTTTGGAAACCGCTAATACTAAAGATAGCGCATCTTGAAATATATATACATAATTAAATTTAATGATTATTTAGTGTGATACTTTAACTCTATAATTATTTATATATGCGATAACATTTACACTAAAAACAAATAGAAATAAATTTTTAATATATATAGCTACCATAGAGCGAGGTTCGAGATCGTCGCATCAATTGCAATTTTTGTTGTTATTAAAATTATCTAATATATATATAACTTTTGTGATTATAAAATAAAATATATAATAAAAACTGACTGCGACCTTTTAATATTTTATAATAACAATTCAAAATTCATTCAAATGCAATATTTAATTTAATTTTTCCACATTATCTGATATATTATTTTTAATTCAGTTTTAATGTAATGTGTGCAGTTGGTCGACGTTGACCTTTATATAATTAGTGAACCGCTTCGTCCATATATCTATTCGTCTAAAATAAATATTAATATAAAGAAATATAAAGAAATTGTGTTTAATAAATTGGCAATAATTAACTTATAATTATGGAATTTAATGCAAATGGTAATGATATTTATTAAATTAACAGCTAAATAAAATATTCAAAAAATAATTTAAATTATTATATTATATATAAAGATCATCCACATACACGTTTAAATCCATTAAATGGACAATGGGTTTTGGTGAGTCCTCAACGTATGAAACGTCCATGGTTGGGTCAACAAGAGGCTACAAATGATGATGATATTCCCGAATTTGATCCTACAAATCCATTATGTCCGGGTGTTGTACGTGCAAATGGTCAGGTAATATATATAATTTATTATTTGTTCATATATTATAAATTTAGAAATTAATTTAATTTACCTCATATATTTATATATATATGTTTATCTATATTTAGTGCAATCCAGAATATAGTTCAACATTTGTATTTCAAAATGATTTTCCACCATTATTGGAAGATGTACCGGCACCAACTCCATCATCATCGATAACCGAAGAAGATCCTTTATTTCAAATGGGTCATGCCCAAGGTACATGTCGTGTTTTATGTTTTCATCCAAAATCCAATAAAACATTACCGGTAATGACACCAAAAGAAATTCGTAATGTTATTGATGAGTAAGTGTGTGTGTGTGTGTGTGTCGCATTAATTGATGTAAATCTATGATTAGATATATATTTAATTATTATTATTATTTTTTAGATGGATAAAACAATTTATTGAATTAAGTAAAAAATATATGTGGGTACAAATATTTGAAAATAAAGGCGCATCAATGGGTTGTTCAAATCCACATCCACATTGTCAAATATGGGCATGTTCATTTTTACCAAATGAACCACGAATAAAAGATGAAAATTTACGTAAATATTATGAAAAATATAATCGGCCAATGTTAGCCGATTACGTTGAACGTGAATGTATGAAACGTGAACGTATTGTTATTGAAAATGTTGATTGGTTAGTTGTTGTTCCATATTGGGCCGTTTGGCCATTTGAAACAATGCTAATATCACGTAACAATAATAAACGGATATCGGATTTAACACAAACACAAATTAATAATTTAACAATTGTCATCAAAGAGTTAACAATTAAATATGATAATTTATTTAAATGTTCATTTCCGTATACAATGGGTTGGCATGGTAAGAATAAGAATAAAATATGAATGAAATTTTCATTATAAAGAGATTTTTTTTAAAATAAAAAACCTATATTATTGCGTATATAAATTTAGGATCTCCAACGGGTCCGCAAATTTTTGAAGATGATTCACATTGGACATTACATGCCATTTATTATCCACCATTATTACGTTCAGCCACAATACGAAAATTTATGGTTGGTTTTGAATTGTTATGTCAAAGTCAACGGGATTTAACGGCTGAACAGGCAGCCGAACGATTACGTCAACTGAATGGAAAAATGCATTATTCTGAACATATATAAAATATAATGATATATTAGGATTTTTTTAATTGTGTTATTTATTGTAAAATATATATGGTAAAATACTCTTTTTTAATTAATTAATTGGATTATATATTCACAATGCGTTTGGAAATGCTATATATTTTATGTTAATGCGAATTATTTTTTTTGGGGGATATAGAAATTATAAGATCTTATATATTTTAAATATAGACTTTGTAGAATATATATATACAGTGCAATTGGATAGCAAAGGAATAACAAAAACCAAAAAATACTGATTGCAGTTTAATTATTATCTTATTTTTTATTAATTTTACGATTTAAAAATACAGATTTCATTAATAACTATTTATAATATATATAGTGTATTGCTTATCATATTCTATATTCATTTATTATGATAAATTAATGATATTTACTAACATAATATTTACTAAAATTATTTCCGCATTTACAAACATTTTCATTAAGATTATTTAATAAACATTTTCGACATATTAAATGTTTACATTGATTTAATTTATAAAATGAACTGATATTATCCGTTGAACATTTAAAACATTTTTCTTCCATAATATTATTTTTATTTGTATTAATTTTACTATTGCATTGGGTATAACGTTTTATTTTTAATAATGCATTGTACGTTGCTGTATCTAATGGTGAATACGCTTTAAAAATATTAGTGGTTGTTGATGTTGTTGTTGTCGTCGTCGACGATGTTGAATATAATTCATTTGTTGGTGGTGCTGAAGGTGGTAAGGTTCTATCATTGTATGATAAACAACCATATAATGATGAATTTTCATATGATAAAGTGGATGCGGGTAAGGATGATGGTGATGATGATGATGATGATGATGATGATGATGATGATGATGATGATGCGGATAACGTTGATGAAGTTGCTAAAGTTAATGATTCTGATGGTGTTGGTGATTTGAATGGGGATTCTTTTAATGGGGATGATTTAAATGGAGATGGTGATGATACTGTTGCTGCCGTCGACGACAACGAAGACGACAACGCTGGTGATGATGATGATGATGATGATGATGATGATGATGATGATGATGATGATGATGATGATGATGAACTTAAAACAGTTGTCGCGGATAATTCACGTGGTTTAGATCCACATTGAATGGCTGATTTGATTGGCTGATTTGAATGGGATGATTTGAATGGTGATGCTTTTAATGGGGATGATTTAAATGGAGATGGTGATGATACTGTTGCTGCCGTCGACGACAACGAAGACGACAACGCCGGTGATGATGATGATGATGATGAACTTAAAACAGTTGTCGCGGATAATTCACGTGGTTTAGATCCATATTGAATGGCTAACGGTTGATTTGAACGATTAAATGGACTTTCTGTATGCGATTTCATTATACTTCTATCATTACAATATTGTCTTGTCATTATTATATCATCCAATTGCTTTCGTTTACGTGGCCGTTCATAAAATGCTAAAGAATTTGATGATCCTAGAACACGTGGCATTACGCAAATCTCTGGTTGGCGGGCATTTTTCAAGAGGAATTCATCGATCGATGATTTTAATGCAGCATCATATATTGGTTTCCAATTGGCGGTGAATTCGATGGTGGTGAACGGATCGGATGGATTACGACCCCAAGAACGATCCAATTCACTGCATTTTTTCATTGTTGATAGATCAATACGTTTACCACATGGTAATATAAATGGGACTTGCATTAAATTACACGTTAATTCATCGAGAAACGATTCGGGTATGGAAAATTCATCACTATTTTCTATGTCATTATCGGTCGCTTTTGCCGGTGATGGTTTAATACTTTTTTTTGCTCTCTTTCTGCTTAAATAATTAGAATAATCCTCATAATCATCATAATCACTATCATAACCATAATAATTAATTTGTTTTTCATTAATTGCTAGCGGTAGAACGCCATCATCACATGTTGTTGCCAATTGCCATAGTTTGTTTAATGCTTTTTTTGCGCCCACTGTATTGGATTCCGATGGTAAACCCCAAATTTCAACTTTTCGCAATACCGGCACACATCGTGCTTCTGTATTACAAATTCGTATTTGTATTGTTTTTGCGTCGTTCAATAAACGTCGATAATCGGATCCCTGAAACATACATTCACTGGCCAATTGCCGTTCGGGTGCCATAAATTCATCGGGTTTTACCAAAATATTTTCATTGTGAAACATAACACCCGCATCGTATGACTTTAAACGTTCACATGTTCCAACTTTTACCAAATCACTTACACCAAATTCATTTTTACCATTTACATAAATTTCAAATCCGGTTGATTTAAATTTTCCCAATTTTGACCATATTTTTATGTAAAATATTTTAATTGGACGCGATAAATGAAATGTTATGTTAATTGGTGGCCGCATCACAGAGTATGCCATAAATCCCATTGCTTCTTGCTTTTGATCTTTGGAAATTAAATTTTCCACTGGATACTCATCACTGCACAACGACGAACATTCTACCATTGGTTTTAGATATGGATTTAAAAAATTAATCATTTTTATTCACAAATCACAATATATATATTAAGATTATTTTTTGTTTTAGGTAATTTAATTTCAAATCTCTCTGCTTCTATTTTCCAAAACTATGTTTTTTTTTTATCCTTTAAAAACAAGACCACACGTGTAATGTTCACGAGTTTCATTCACTAGAGATGAAGAAATAATAAAAAAATAGAAGATGATAAAATAAATGTGATACTGTGGTGAGAGGAAAATAAAAATAAAACTGGGATCCAACAATAAATTGTCCCAAAAAAATTATTTTAATGAACAGAAACACAAACAAAACAAAATATAACTAGTAGTAAGTACAAGTAGTGTCCTTTACAAATTTGGAGCATGCTGTTCATATATACAAATAAATGCAATAGTTAGACAGAGACGAAACGAACGTTTGCATTTAGTTTCATTTATATGTTGTTTTCTTTTATATAAATAAAAATAAAAACCGAAACTAAACGAATATTGCGATGTTTTTTCTTATTTATTCTTTTCAAACCAAAAATTCTATTTTTCATACAATTTTTTTTTTTAACGACAATTTTGTAAGGTTTTGTGATAGCATCGCATTGAACACAGATAGAAAGCAGCGAGGACACAGAGTTTTTTTTTTTTATTGAAAACATTTCATACATTTTGTGGAAGAGTATTCGATACTTTAACATTTATTATTTATTTATTTTTTTTAATTATCTAAAATTAATGAATATTATAATTAAATAGAACTTTGGTTCACCTTTAGTTTAGTTTAGTACGAATTAAATTTTCCCTATTGGGATCCTTACAATAATATTGGGCTTTTTCATCGCCTATTGGAAAATATCAAATAATCAACTGAAGAAATGTCAAAAAATTAAAATTCCAATCAAAATGCAGCGAAGATAAAAAAAATTTTTTTTTGTTTTGTTTTCATAATAGAAATAAAAGTGATAACAAATTAAAAAATAATAATAATAAAAAAAAATTCCATTTGCCTATTATTTTTCTATAAAAAAAAAATATTTAATTATAATTAAAGCAAAAAAAAAAAAAAAAATGACAACTAATTTTAAATATAATTTATTAAAAACATTAAAAAATTATTCAAAATACATTCCACAATTATCAAAACCCGTATTAAGAGTTTTAATTCAAGGTATTATATAAAGAAATCAATTATTTGTTTTTATATTCATAATAATAATTGGGATAATTATAATTTGGATTATTTATTATATGTTGCAGTATCCGTACATTATATTGAAAGTCGAAATTGTCCTACCGATGTATTAGACATTGCATTAACAAAATTATCACAAAGTGGATGTGAAATACCAGAAAATTTCTATGAATTATATTCGGTTATATTACAAATATTACAATTATTTTTGCGTACGCCAAAGGGTAGCGTTAAAGATGATGAATTACGGGAATGTTTACGTGAATTAAAATTTAATGATGAATCAATTGATGACATTTGTAAGGTATTACATAATCATAGAGATTCCCTAACGCAAAACTATTGTGAAGTGAAACATTTACGAACACCACCGAAACGAATTACTTGGTGTATTAATTTATCATTAATCGAAAGGTATATATGAATATGATTATATATATTTATTGCGAGTTATTCACATTTAATTATATTCATATTTCAGTGGCATTACCCGTTTATCACAACCGACTATTGTATTTCGAATACAATTGCGTACCGGTGATTATCGTACATTTGAAGTTCCAATGGCAATGTTCCATAAATTACGTTATGAAATTGCGTATTTATTAAAAGAATATCAACATATTGAAAGTAGACAAATAATGAAAAAATAAATTATATAAAACAGGGATTATAACAAACATAAACACACACACACATTATTTAGACCATCAAAATATTTTCATTTACGCATTATACGCTAAATAGCCTTCCACCACTGTCATGATGCGATGATGAAAAATTATATAGATTTTTTCTATCAACTTTATAAGCACTAAAAAAATTATTACTATCTACCTTTTGTATTTTAATATCATTCAACACTTTTTTAATACAAAAACTAAAACACAGTTCCACTATAAAAGGATACATTTTAGAAACATGTACTCTATAAACGATAGGAATTTATAATATAATATAGAAATTATAATTTATTTGAAAATTTTGGTTTAGTTTACCGATAAAAAGTTACTATAATTCCTTTCGTCGTCATCCCCCCGGTGGCCGGTGAAAGGAAAAGTGCAATCGTGGAATTGAAATGTAAATAATAATATTAATTAATAAAATATTTTTATATTTATATATAAAATAGAATAAGAAAATTAATATATTCAATGCGGTGTCATATACATACATGAGAAAAACTAAAACTAAATTCAATTGTGGCATTTTAATAATTCATTTAATTAATATTTAAAATTATATATGCTTAGAAAACATAAAACTTATATATATTTTAAAATCTATATAATTAATTGTCACTATATACGAATTTATAATAAAATATATTTTTTAAAGTAATTATAAAATTAATTTTTTTACACTTTGAAAACCTACCAACAAAAAAAAATCGGAAATTAGAAATTAAAATCTGTGAATTATTAAAAAAAAAAAAACTAGGAAATTAACAAATAGTGGTTGTATTCTAATATTTCGATTATTTTTCTGTCAAAATGAGTATTTCGCAAATGCGGAAAGTTTAACGAAACGCAACTATATGTGAAAAATTAAACTAAAATGGAAAATTTATTGAAAAAAAAATTTGTTTGTTTTTTTTTTATTTACATTTTTTACATGAACAAATAATAAAATTAAAATATTTTTATTTAATATAAAATAAAAATAATAACGATAATAATGAATATTATAAATTATCGTATTATAAACCAAACAATAAAACAATGTAAGTATACAACAAAATAAATTATATATAAATAGTTAATCAATTTATAAAAAAAAAAAAAAAAAAAAAATTTTTTTTTAGGTTATGTTTACAATCGGCACCTTATAAAAAATTTATCTGAAATTTCCAATAATTTTATTTTCCATCAAAGATCAATTTGTAGTACCACCACCGTAAATTCAAATAAATTTTTTAAACCAAAAAATAGATACAATAATAATAAAAGAATTAATCAAAGTATTCAAATTGAAAACAAATCAACAAATATAATAGAACAACAACAACAACAACAACAAATTGCCATGGATGATTATGATAAAGATGCACCAATTGATATGGAAAATCCATATAAAAAAGATCAACAATTATGTATTTTATGTAAAATGAATTTATCACCAAATTATAAGAATGTACGTTTATTATCACAATTTCAAAGTCCATATACGGGACGTATTTATGGACGTCATATTACGGGATTATGTAAACATAAACAGGAATTGGTTGAAGGTGAAATTGTTAAAGCACAAATGTCCGGTTATATGAGCATTTACAATAAAAATGTACAATATCATAAAGATCCACCGTTATTTAATCCAGAACGACCAATTCGTCCGCATAAATATTAAATATACCAATTTTTTTTTATGTGTAGTAACAATTATATTATTTTATTTAGTATATTACAAAAACAAATATATTTATAAATTTTCATAATCCGATAAATTAAGTGTTATATTAAATTTCCGTAAAATAGCTTCACGATCAAAAATAGAATTATTATCATCAGAATTTGCGGAAGTTGCAAATTTTTCTTCTAATATTTCTAATGCTTTTTTAAAACCTTCTGTCCATAAACGTATCGATGATTTTAATTCATTTATATTATTATTTTTATAAATATCTGCTGTATTTGTTACCATTTCTGAATTATTATGATTTGTTTGGTTCATTTGTATTTCATTCTTATTGATAATGATGCATTCAGATGATTTAATATCACGTTGCGGTTTTGTTGTTGTTGTTGTTTTACTTAAACCACAACATTTTCGTTTAACATTATTTTGTTTATTTCCATCATCATCATCATCAGCATCATCATTTGTTAGATCATTTATTAACGATTTACGTTTTATTAATTGTCTTCTATTTATAATATTATTAGCAGCAGTACGATTATGACTACTAAAAGTTGGTGTTGTTGTGATTAAATCATTTTTGTTCCCAATAGTTTTTATAGGTGTTTTATTTACATTGGATAATGAAGATTCATTAGCATTTAGGTCCTATAATAAATAAAAAATTAATTGATGAATTACATTAAATATCTATAAACATTTACCTGTAAAACTGTATTGGTTGTTTGATGGTACTGTTCCGGTACATTTTCTTGTTGAACGGGTGAAGAAAATTGTAATATTCGTGAACGGCCAACGAGTGATAATCGATTGTTGTTATTATTATTATTATCATCAGGTGTTCCAGCAGATGAATTTCCACTTCCAGCAACTGTACTAGAATTATCTAAACGACGTAAACCAATTCTACGACATGGTGTATTATAAGCTGGTGATGATGCGGTTGTTGATGAACATTTTTTTGTAGATTTTGGAGTAGAATCCATAAGAAGATCGATTATATTTTAAATTTAATTATAATTAAGAATTAATTTCATTTTTTAATTATTAATAAAAAAATGTAAACAAACTTTGTGAGATAAAAACAAAAACAAACAAATTTAACCTATAAAAATAAAAATAATTAATATATTCACCATTTTGGGATACGTTCATTTTCAATTCTATTCTGGGTTATCTAAACTTATCTCATAACCCTGCCATCTATTTTTTGCTACAAAAAAAAAATTTCATTTCTCAAAGAGAAATTTTTTTCCATTTATTTTTGTTTTTACCATTTTTTGTTTTGGATTTATTTTTACAAATTTTCAATTGATAATAAAATAATTTTTTTTTTATTTTGTTTTGTCTTGTCCTTTTTTTTTTTTATCGTTTTTCTATTTATTTTTATCGTAAATTAATTAATTAATTAATTAATAAATTGTCTATTAACTATTAATATAATTATAATAAGTAATTTAAAATTTGGTGAAAAATATAACATATAAAAAAAAGAAAATTTTTTTATGAATCAACAAGTCAAATAATAATGTTTTTGTTGCCACAATTCCATTCATCGGCATTCATGTACAATTTTACAAAAAAAAACGTATTCTTGCTGCTCGTGAAACAATAATAAATAACAATGAATCGATCCACCATTCACTCAACCACTATAAATGGTAATCAACGAAGTATTTGTAATACTTCAAAATCCTTTCATCCAATGAACAATAAATCCATTGAAATGGACGTGGATGCGAATGTTGCGAATGAACAGAAACATTATGATGATGAATTCTGTAGTGATGATACAATGTTAAAAGATTTAGATACACAAATTTTTGGTGAATTTCCACAAATGGATTATATGGAATTACGTAAAGATCCACAATATAGGGGATTCAATAATATTGTTGGTAAATCATGGATTTATCCAACAAATTTTCCCATACGACAATATCAATATAATATTACACGTGTTTGCCTATTTAAAAACACATTGGTATTGGGTTTTTTTTATTTTTATTTAAGTTTCTTCATTATTTTAATTCTTCTTCTTCTTCTACATTTCAGGTTGTTTTACCAACGGGATTGGGTAAAACATTTATAGCCGCCGTTGTTATGTTCAATATGTATCGTTGGTATCCGTTGGGCAAAGTAATATTTATGGCACCAACTCGACCATTAGTTACCCAACAAATTGAAGCCTGTTATCGTATTATGGGCATAACAAAAAATGATACGGCCGAATTGACGGGAAAAATTAATAAAACATTACGCCGTAATCTGTGGCAAACAAAACGTGTTTTCTTTGTGACACCACAAATTGTTGTGTCCGATTTAAATGATCCGGATATTGCGTTTCCCATTGATGCAATCAAATTGATTGTTGTGGATGAAGCGCATCGTGCCAAAGGAAAATATGCGTACACCGAAGTTATCCAACAAATTTATTCACGTAATAAAATGTTTCGTATATTGGCGTTATCGGCAACGCCCGGTCGACGCTTAGAGGATGTCGCCGAAGTACTACAAAATCTGTTAATATCACACATTGAAGTGCGTGCTGAAACGTCCATTGATGTAATGCAATATACCCATAAGAAAAATATGAAAACAATTGTTGTTAAAATGGATCAACGTTTGCTGGACATTCGTAAAGATTTTATAAATGTTATTGATCCGTATGTTAAAATTCTATTAGAATTTAATGTTATTTCATGTAAGAATTTTTTGTTAATTTAACACAAGTATATAAAAATCCATTAAGTCCAATATTCCCTGTGATGACAATAAATGTTATTATTTTTTACCCCGTACAGCAAATACCCATAATTTGAATAAAGGTTGGCTATTACTCGAATTGAAACGTTTTCGTGAAAATTCATTTGTTCAAAGACATCCCCATCACGCAACAATTCAATCAACATTCAGTACATGCATAAGTTTATATCATGCATTGGAATTATTGGATCGTCATGGTGTTCGAGTGTTTTTAAATTTTTTCGATGACAATTCAAATTCCACAGAAGAGAAATATTTTGTTGCAAAAGATGGATATTTAAAGGGACTGTTACACGCAATACGGGCCACAATAAAAGATAAAGATTTATTTTCAATGAATGATTCAGTAGTCAACAAATTCAATCAAAATTCAATTGTTGATACAAGTACAAGAAATGAATCGATAACTGAATTAAATGAACCAATTGATTTTGGTCATCCAAAATTTGAAATATTACGTAAAAATGTTTTAGAACATTTTCAATTGAATCCCTTATCAAGAATTATAATATTTTGTGAATTTCGTGAATCGGTTTTATTAATACATAAATTACTATTACAAAATCGTCCGTTAATAAAAGCGAAAATATTCATAGGTAATAAATTCAATGATATTTTTAATTGATTGATTATCGATTATTTAATCGGTTTTGTTTTTTTTTTTTTTCGGGTTGTGGGTAGGTCAAGGAAGTACAACGGCCGGTATGCGACCGGTAACACAAAAACAACAAATACAAATAATGAATGATTTTCGTTTGGGCACAATAAATACATTAATTGCAACGTGTGTGGCCGAAGAGGGAATTGATGTTGGTGAAGTTGATTTAATTATTTGTTTTGATATAAATACAAAAAATCCAACAAGATTTGTACAACGCATTGGACGTACCGGCAGAAAGCGACAAGGTAAAGTTATTATGTTGGCAACGGAGGGTAAAGAATATGATACGTTACGGGAGGTTTTGGCCACCAAAGATAAAACCAATCAGAAACTATCAAAAAGTACCGAAATTCTACGTGTATTATATAAATTTTCACCACGTTTAGTACCACCGGAATTCGATCCAATGTGCGTTGAAACACCAATGGAAATTCCAGTGGAAAATATCGAAACAGCAACCGGCGCGGCGATTACTAAAAAACCAAAAGGAACAAAAAGAAAATTATCAAAAAAAGATATTGCAGTAAGTATAAATTTTTTATTCTCTTTCTTTACCAGAATTGTTTTCTTTACTTTATGATACTTAAATAATGAAATTCTTTTAATTTTAGACGCTTGGTTTAAATGAAAATCGGGAAGATGATGAAGACTGTCCAGTGAATAAAAAAAAATCAAAAATTAAAAATAATAAAACACCTAAGGGTATGCGAAATGTTGGATCATATTTTAAAGCAGTGGCTGTGAATGTCAATGATATTGACGTACAAGATAGAAATATATTTTGTACGGGAAAAATCAATAATGAGACCATCAGCCACCATCTTCAACATGAAGATGATGCTGCGGATGATGACGCAATAAATAAATTAATAAAAAAATTAAATCGTACTCGTTTAAAGTATCTAAATAAAATACCGCTAAAAACTATGGGAAAAACAACAAAAAAACGAAATCATCACCATAAAAAACAATCAATAAATGAAATTGATATAATATTTAATGAACAGTATTTAAATGAATGGAAACAATTTTTGATATTGAAGCATCCAATTGAATTTAAAAAACATTATGAAAATAAAATAGATTTAAAGGTTACAAATAAAATTGATCAAATATTTGAAACAGATAGATCTGCATTTGAAAATTGTGTTTTGAACAACAACAATGATGATGATGAAACCATTGATGAATTGATAATGGATCGTTATATTCCATCAAAATACAATAATAATGAAAATTACTTTTCCCGAATACTCGACGACTTGGAAAATTTTATTATTGATGATGACGACAACGATCCAAATGAATCGGAATATTTTAATAATTCAGAAGCATGTTTACGAATTCTAAATGAACCATTAGAATATTTACAACCATTGAATTGTGAAGAAAATTCAATTGAACTGGAGCTGGATGATGAAGGCGAATGTCGAAAAAAATTACAATATGATGAAGATAATCAAGATTATGATGTACATACACCAAATATTTTTTTAACACCAATAACCAATGATTATGAAATTAAATCGGAATATAATAATCAAAACAAAAATCCACATCAATCATCACCACCAGCAGCAGCAGCAGCAGTAATTCAATCGCATTGGCGGAATTCCGATAAATTTAATAATAAACCATGTGCTAGTACACCAATAAAAAAATTGAATACATCAGAAGAAGATAAATCATTGATAAAGGGAAATCAATCAAAAACATTTTCAAATTCACCAATTCGTATAAATAATCCAATTGTAAATTTATTTCAAAAATGGGAAAATAAAAAAAAAAACCAATCATTAATTATGAATTTAGAATCAAAGACAGTGCAATTGAATCCAAAGTCACATCAATTATTAAATTATTTTCTTTTAAAATCAATTGATGATTTATTTTATTGTAATCGGAATGAATCGTCGATGATGGATGTCGACAATCAATCGATTAAAAAAGATTTTAATCAATCAATTACAGATAAAAAAGATTTTAATCAATCAATTAAAAATAAAAAACCATTTAATCAATCAATGTTTAAAACAAATACAATAATAAATGAATCATCATTAAAAAAATCATTAAATTTATTTAATGATAGTTTTCCGAATACATGTAATGAATTATTACTTATTGATATTACCGAAAATAAAACTAACATCAATGATGATGAAATCAATCAATCAATAAATAAAAATCAACATCAAAAATCAATAATAAAAAATAATAATTTACCGTCCACAAAATCCACGACAACACCATCATCATCATCATCATCTATAGATTTATTTTCGGATAATTCATTATTTAAAAATTCAATTATTAATATGGTAATTGATGATGCGGATGCTGAAGATGCTGAAGATGCTAAAGATGTTATTGTAGATGAAAAGAAATTAAATAAAACTTTAACTCCTCAAAATCCAGATCGTTCTGTTACCGTAACACAAATTATGAAAATATTAGATGAAGGCGATCGAATGAAACGAATGGAAGAAAAGAAACTTGAAAATCGACTTGAATCAATCAATAACAAACATGAATCAATCAATAACAAACCAATGAATCAATCATCAATGTTTGGCAATAGTAATTCAATGACAAAACAAATTGATATCATTGATGACATTAATGATTTATTTGATAACAATTCATCGGATTCTGCTGATGATTGGACGGATCCTGATAAAGATTTTATTGATTTAACAATTGATAATGAGTTTTTTGAAGAAATTTTGGAAAATTTACCAGATGAAGTAGTACCAGAAGAAGAATGCCAAGAAGAAGACGCAGAACAATTTGTAGAAGAAGAAGAAGAAGAAGATTTTATTGAATCATCACAACCGATACAAGATTCAAATATTATTTTAAAAAAAATTACAAGACCAATTTCTTTAGATATTCATCATGATGATGGTAATAATAAAAGTAATAGCAATTTATTGATCACAGCGGAGGAGAAAAACGTATTGAAATTAAAAAAAATGGATAGTCAAATAATACCCATCATAACACTTCCATCATCATCAAAATCATCATCAGTACATTCAACATCATCCATTACATTATCAAATGAATTGAATACAGCATTTACAAATTTTCCATTTACAAGTTTAGATTTTTGTGATGAAGTAAATGATTCAATAATAAAACAAAATACTCAATTGGTAATTCCAGCACCACCATCATCATCAGCATCACCATCACATTTAACACCTCCATCATCATCGTTTAGAGATACAACAACAAACGATGATGATGGTGTTGATAATAATAACAAAAATCAAAATGAATATCCATCACCATCATTGTTATTTAAACGTAATATTAATTTTTCACGATTGAAATTATATGAGACGGCCGCCGCCGCTAAAAAATCACCAGACATAATCATTGAAGGCGTACAACAATTAATTAATGGAGAAAATAAAAATACGACAATTATTCTAGAGGATGATGATGATGATGATGCTGTGGTTAATCGAAATGAATCAACAAATGGTAGGTTTTTATGTTGTGGGGGTTTATTTCCCCGTTCAATTTTTCCTTATACTTATTTACTTACGCGTGCCTACAACCTACAATTGGTTTTGGACGTCCATCAACAGCTTTCTCAAACAAGGGCTCTGTTCACCGGCAACGTCCGCCAGCCGGAAAACTCCAAGAGGTCGAAAGTCCACAGTCAACAAAATCTTTCCAACTACCCTGCGGTCTTCCAACGCTCCTTGATCCACCTGTTCAGCATTTTTAACGGAATTTTTGTCTTATACTAAGTTAAATTAATTAAAATTTTCAATATGTTTTATAGATCCACAAAAAAAATCAATATTATCATCATCATCATTAGATGATTCAATTGTAATGGTTGGTATTAAAAGAAATCGTAAACGTATAATTAGTGAATCTTCATCTGCATCGGTATCTGCTGTATCATCACCAGAAAATGAATTGATTATGGAACGTAAATTAAAATCAAATAAATGCAATCAACCATTTAGAAAATCAAAAAAAAAAAGATTAAAACATTTATTTATTGATGATGAAGCGGCTGTATCCGGTAATGATGATGATCAAGAAGAAGAAGAAGAAGAAACAAATGGTAGGGAATTATCAAATTTAATTTGTAATACAATTATTGAATGTGATCCAAATGTTGATATGCAAGCAAAATATTTACAATCGGTTAGGTTAGTATTTGGGGGGTTTTTGTTTTCAGAATAGACTTGATATTAATTTTATTTTTTGTTTGTTAATTTTTTTTTTTTAGAAGTCCTTTAAAAAATCGTGGAGTTTTTCGAATACCCGATGCTAAACGATATGCTAATAATAATATTAATATATTTTCACAAACAATTGATCAAACTGTGGGTGAATATATTAAGGTAATTAATTTGTTGATTATTTGAATTATTATTGGGAGTATGTATGTATTAATTCATGCGGTGGTTTTCTAAAAGTGGACGTTACTAGTATTATTTCCGTCGTGTTCATCCGTTACTATATTCATTTGAAAGCTGTTACTGTTATTGCGCGTCTTTTTCGCAGTATATTTCATTTGATTGAAGCGTAAACAACATTTTTTTCTATTCATTGGAACATGTTGCGAACTTTGTGCCAGAAAGGGTGTTTTTGTGGGGAGTTCTTCTTCATTACTTTAACATATGAAGAAAAGTGCTCGTACGAAAGTCATCGTATTTTAGTAGAGGTTTATTGTGGCGATGTTCTAGCTGAAAGAACGTGCCAGAAGTGGTTTTCACTGTTTAAAAGTGGTTTTCACGGTTTAAAAGTGGTGATTTCAACTTAGAAGATGATGAATTGATGAACGACCCGAAAAGCCAAAAAGATGATGAAGATGAAGAATTGTAGGCATTGCTTGATGAAGACGCGTGCCAAACGCAACAAGATCTTGCAAAATCATTGGGCGGATTTGATCATCAAGCAACCATTAGCAACCAGCAACCAGACGTTTAAAAGCATCGGAATTCATCGGAAAAGCTTGGAAATCGGGGGTTACCGTCGAACGCCGATTCTGCATGTCGGAAATGTTGCTTCAACGCCACAAAAACAAGTCATTTTTGTATCGAAAACAGTGGGTGGGAAGTTCTACCTCATCCCCTTATAGCCCATGTCTGGGGCCCTTCTGATTACTACTTGTTCAGATCGATACAGAATGCCCTCACCGGGATACGCTTCACTTAAGAACAGGGTATCAAAAATTCGTTCGGCTCGATTCGTTCTTCACCACCACCACCGGAGAAGTTCTTTTGAGATGGAATCCACAAACTGCCAGAAAGATGGACAAATGTTGTAGCTTCCAATGGACAATACTTTGATAATTGATTGTATAACCCATTTTTCACAATCAAGCCTTAATTTTCGAAAAAAAACCTCATGAATTAATGCATACTTCCAATACATGAAAATTATATTTAATTGGTATTGTATTTTTTTTATTTTCCCGTCAGGATTCATTTGTTGTGCATAGCAGCGATACAGAATCCGAAAATGATTGTAATATTGGAAATCATAATCGTAATAATAATGATAATAATGAAATGTCACCGTTACAAAAAGCCGAAATGATTTTAGCACAAAAACGTAAACAAAAACGTACATTAAAATATTCCGCCGGGAATAATTCGTTTAAAAGAAGACGAAAAATTATTTCATTGAATAGTTCCACATCATCATCGTCAGCATCATCCGAGGAAGATTAATTAATTAAATAAATAAATATTTGAAAATTTATTACCAAAAATAAATAGAGAAAAGATATTCTATTTAAAAAAAAAAATGTGCCTGATATAATATAATTTGCCATTTCGTTTGTGTATTAAATTTTTTATTTTTGTAAATTTTTGTAAAAATTGTTTTGTAATATCAATATCAACAACGTAAATATAATTATAATTAATTTCGCAAATATTCCATGTTCCATACTTTTTTGTATTTATAATTATAAATTAAAAAAAATTAAACTATGTTATATAAATTATTTATATGCATTTGGACATTAACATTAATTAATCTATGTTTTTTTATATTTTTTTTCAAGTTTTCCAATCTTTCCCATTGCATGTAACCGTTTGCGAATGGTTGCTTGGTTGACATTCAACGCAATTGCAAGTTCCTGTTGCGTTCTACACGGATTTTCATCCAATAACGCCTGCAATCGTTCGTCTTCAAATTTTTTTGGCGGACCTGACCGTTCTCTGTCTTCCAACTCAAAATCACCATTTCGGAAGCGTACAAACCATCGTTCACAAGTTGCTTGAGTTGGAACATGTCCACCACCATAAGCTTCAACCAACAAACGATGACTTTCAGCAGCGGTTTTCTTCAAATGAAAGAATGTAATTAAACTTGCCCGCACAACCGCTTTTTCAGGCACGAAATTCGACATGTTTAATGCAATGCAATAAAAAATTTTGTTGTTTCCCTTTAGGCGGCTGTGGCGTTACGGTTTTGTTTACGGTACCAAAAAGTAACGAAATCGAAGTCACTGTTTTCTTTGATTAACTCACACACACTCACATTTTCATGTGTATACACACACAGTGCTCATAATACATTTTTTAGCCGGTACCATTCAGCCAAAGCGTAATCAAAACGTAATGAAAAAGTAGAACAATTTGAATGGATGACTTCTTTTTCGTTACGCTCTCGTGTAGTATAGAATACACATTAAAGAGATTATTATTATCGTGATAGATAGCAACGTGATAAGTAAAATAAAATAAAATTCTAATTATCAATTAAATATTTTTGTTAAAATTATTAATTACGGTAGAAAGGTACCAGAAAGGTAATAAATATATTAAAAAAAAAAGTAAGTATTTGCGATTACAATTTTAAATGACTAAAATAATAGAAACCATCACCGCAACCCTGGTCACAGCTGGTCAAAATCAATAACTAGCTACCGCAATGCAAAAGAAGACAAGAACAATAACAATTTGGAACAGGTTTTTTTTTTTTAGAATTATTAATTTAATTTTATTTAATTTAATTGTGATTTTATTTTTATTTTAATAATAAAAGAATGAATTATATTGAAATAATTTTTATTTCTCAATTTTTATGGTTCTGCAACAAAAAATATACCTAAAATATAGATTAAGCTTTCATTACATATAAATGTAACGAAAAGGTGCCTAATTTGCCATTACTATAAAGCACTTTTAAAATACGTAATGCTTTTATTATATAAAACTGTTACGAAGAGCGGTAACGCTTTTAACGTAGTCTTTTCGAAGTACCAATACATAGACAGCTCTTCGCAAAACAGTCTAATCCTCTTTGGCCAAATACGCCGTAATGGTTACGCTTTTACTACACAAAAGCGTAACGAAAAAGTGCGGTCACCCATACAAATCGGTCTACTTTTTCATTACGTTTCGGTTACGCCCCACCTGAAGGGTAATGACAGACAAAAAAACACACTCAACGCTAGTTGCGCCATCGGTTATCTACATCGGTTATCCGCATTATTAATTCCTATACCCAATAAATTCCTTTTTGTTTGAATATTTGAATAGCAACATCACAGGGTTTTTTTTTTTAAATTTTTTATTTAAACAAACATCAAAATAAAAAAAAAATATATTAGGTTGTCTAAAAAGTATTGATAATTTTTTTTACAAAATTCAAACGATTTTTTTATATATTTCAAATGAACTTTATTAAACCAAATATGCGTCGTTTTGATCGATGGCCCTTTGCCATTTTTCTGGTACAGACAGTATCCCATCACTGTAGAACTTCTGTGTTTTCTGGGCAAAAAACTGATCCAAGTGCATTTTGCAGTCCTCTGCGGAATTTAATTTTAACCATTAAGGGAGTTTTGCAGAGACCGGAACAAATGATAATCTGAAGGTGCAAGGTTCGGGCTATATGGTGGATGCATTAAAACTTCCCAGCCAAACTCTCTCAGTTTCTGCCGAGTCATCAAAGATGTGTGTGGTCTGGCGTTGTCATGATGGAACACAACACCATTTCGATTGATTAATTCTGGACGTTTTTTTTTAATCTCGTGCTTCAATCTTGTTAATTGTTGACAATAGAGATCGGAATCAATGGTTTGACCGGGTGCTAGTAATTCATAATGAGCGATTCCTTTCCAATCCCACCAAACAGACAGCATTACCTTTCTTGGTGTTAATCCAGGTTTTGCTACTGTTTTAGGAGCTTCATCCTTCTTGGACCACGATCTTTTTCGTACATTATTATCGTATGTGATCCATTTTTCATCACCAGTATCTATTTATATAACAACGAACAGACTCCAAAACTTATACTGACTGAATGAATATTTATATATACCGACCGGACTGATCCTTTTTATCATCATATTTATTATATACATTCAATTTTATGTATTCATTTAGATGTACAGAGTGGTCCATAATAATATATATTGGTCTTCCAACAACCCGATACTTATGGATCATGGGAAATTAAATTTTGTTTAATCCTTCAATATATTCGAATTTGTTTTTATGTTAAACTCAGTTATGAATTAAGAAATAACTTCAAATCTATAAGTCGCAGTGATAAATTTTGTAGGACAAAACTTTAAGGCAATTTTAATATAAGACACATAAAAGGTAATTGAAATAAAAAAAAAAAGTGTTTTATCATGAGAAATGACGAGAAAAGTCCAATTTTCCGGAAAATTAGATGAAAACAAAAATTCGGGTTTTCCGCTTTGAGCCTGAATATCTCTAAATGGAATAGATCTATAGCAAAAAATAGATAGATAGAATGGAAATAGATCTATAACAAAAATCTGTAGAGAAAAACGAAAATTAAAGATAATTAATTTATTAATATAAATCAAGAGCCTATAGTGGTTATTCTATAGGTTATAGATAGTTTAGAAGTTATCTATCTTGTAACTATCGGTAGTTATATTGAAGCTAAACCCATACGATCGTTTAACTTGAAATATAGTTCCATATGGTATTTGTGTTATAGAGGATCAAGCGTCGGAGCAGCCTGTATAGATATTGCTGTACATTGCTTGTAGAGTATAAAAAAACACAATATTATAGAAGGATGCGATTGTCAATTCTTTATATGGTACTTTTATTACTATATTCGAATTTATATCTATATATATATACATAATTATATATACGAATATACCCATAAAAAGTATAGTATTATATAGTTATATTTTATTTAAAATTGTCGTCTATAAAAGTAAATCTTATTGTTTCAATATCTATGGCATTGCATGTGAACTAATAATAACTCTATATGGAAATTGTGTAAAAACAAATTTGTATTTTACATTCAAATTAAGATATTTTCATAATTTTTCATTTGAACTATTCCAACAACCAAAAAATAAGGTGTTAATTTGATTGGAAATTTCTATATGTATACTAACAAATATTAGAGTATATTCCCTTTTCTTCGTTGCTACGGCCGAATCGGGTTAGCGCCCGAAAAAAAAAACTCGGAAAAATTCGGATTATAAGAGGTTTGTTTTTCTGACTATTTTGGGAAATTGTTTGTAGCTTTTCTGGATAAATTTCTAAAAAGAAAAATTTGTTAATATTCTTTTAACATTTATAATTTATTTCAATCTATAATCTTTCATATTTTCGATCATCGTCGATCTCGTGTCGGTTATGTTACAATATAATTTTTTCCCATCACTGCAAATATTTATTTAATTTATTAATATTTTTCACAAAACGTGAATTGATTTATTTATAAAATTATTTCCGAATTGTTAAAATCAATAAATTACCAAAAAATTTTATCGCATATTGTATATTTTAGCTAAAATATTGTTTTGCCTTTATTATATTATCATATATTTTCATAATAATAATAATTTTTGTATAATGAATAGTAGAGTAGACGCATATTGAATAAGTATATGGTTGGGTGTTTGGATTGCTGGTTGATGAATGTATTTATTATACTCGTCGTTTATACGAATATAGATATAGAGATATATATTTATATATTAACTATAAGCGTATGGTATTTATTTATTTATCTAGTTTGAATTCAAAAAAGGAATATTTCACATTAATTTTCAAAATTTTGATAGATTTTTTTTGGTTGTGGTATAATTAACACTTCGTTCAATAATGTGTGTGACTGACACATAGATGGCGTCCCTAGAACTAAATCAATATTTTTTTTCGCATTTGGCAACCTTTTTAGGCTTACTGTCAACATCATATGTTAATCAGATCATTTGTTTACAAGTTACAGTGCTATAAGTGACGCTATTTTTGTGTTTTAAAAAAAAATGAATTCAAAGCAATTCCGTGTGCTGATTTATCATTGTTTTTTAATGAAAAAAAATACTGTTCAATGCCAGGAATGGCTTGAAAAACATTACTCGGACTCTGCTCCATCAAAAAGAAGCATTTGTTATTGGTATGCCGAATTCAAACGTGGTCGTACAGACACCGATGACATTCCATCTACTGGAAGGCCAAATGACGCTGTTATTCCGGAAAACGTTGAAAAAACACTGAAAATCATTATGTCCAACCGTAAAGTGAAAGTGAGGGAGATTGCTGACATTCTGGAGATATCAGCAGGCAGTGTACAAACCATAATACACGAACATTTGGGTATGAAAAAGGTGTGTTCCAAATGGGTGCCGCGTTTGCTCACACCGGAGCAAAAACAACAACGAACCGATGATTCAAAGAGCTGTTTGGACATGTTTACGCGCAATAAGTCGGAGTTTTTGCGACGGTACATCACAATGGATGAAACATGGATCCACCATTTCACTCCAGAGTCAAATCGGCAGTCTGCTGAGTGGCATGCAGCCGGCGAAAGCCGCCCAAAGCGACCAAAGACGCAGCAGTTGGCTGGCAAGGTTATGGCGTCTGTATTTTGGGATGCGCATGGAATAATATTCATCGACTATCTCCAGAAGGGGCAGACCATCAACAGCGACTATTATATAGCGTTATTGGAGCGTTTGAAAGTCGAAATCGCAAAGAAACGGCCTCATATGGCGAAGAAAAAAGTGTTGTTCCACCAAGACAATGCACCGTGTCACAAATCAATGAAAACGATGGCAAAATTGAACGAATTGGGCTTTGAATTGCTTCCCCATCCACCGTATTCTCCAGATTTAGCCCCCAGCGACTACTGGCTCTTCGCAGACCTCAAAAGGATGCTCCGTGGTAAGAGATTTGGCTCAAATGATGAAGTAATCGCCGAAACTAACGCCTATTTTGAAGGCAAAGAAAAATCGTTTTACAAAGGCGGTATCGAAAGATTGGAAAAGCGTTGGAATGATTGTATCTCCCTAAAAGGGGACTATCTTGATGAATAAAAACGAATTTTGGCAAAAAAATGTGTTTTAATTAATTAGTCACACACATTATTGAACGAAGTGTTAATAATATAATATTCAAGAATTATATATAATAGAAATATATAGGAACCGCACACACAATAATATATTTGTGTGCGTGTGTTATTTTGGTTTGTTTATATTCATAAAAAATCTATAATCTAGTTGATATTTTAATATTTATTATATAGATAATAAACTACACGATTGATTAAGGAATATCTCTCTATAATTTGCCCAAAATTTATTATATATATATATTCAATTTTGTATCCTTAAGGGATTTTTTATTAACGACGATAAGCTTTTCTTTAACAACATTTAAGCTAATTTTAATTATTTTTATTTGTATCTATTCCTTTTAAACAATTTTTGAATATTCACAACAAATATAAATTGTAATGTGTCGTTTTCAATTTTTCAAGGCAAGAATTCATTATATGCAAAAGCATTATTACAAATTGTATAATTATCTTTAATTTATTATATATATAGGAATGCGAAGTTTCAAAGCATATAGCATTTGATATAAATTACAATAGATTTGAAATTTAGAAGTTTTTAGAGATTTCATGGTAATTTTATAAATAATACGTAAGGATAACGCATAAAAGTATAATTTTAAATAAGTCTATAAACGAAAAAATGTATTATTGTGAATTAACGAATGGCGTGCAAAAAATAAGAACTACGTCATGCTCGGTCTGTGTCAATTTTTACATCATTTCCCTGAAATTATAAGTAATTTTGCAGAAAACAGAACATTATACAGAATTTCCTCAGAATATTATATAGAGAATTTCCTTAGAAAATTATACAAAATTTCCTTAGAAATTTATACAAAATTTCCTTAGAAATTTATACAAAATTTCCTTAGAAATTTATACAAAATTTCCTTAGAAAATTATAGAGAATTTCCTTAGAAAATTATAGAGAATTTCCTTAGAAAATTATAGAGAATTTCCTTAGAAAATTATAGAGAATTTCCTTAGAAAATTATAGAGAATTTCCTTAGAAAATTATAGAGAATTTCCTTAGAAAATTATAGAGAATTTCCTTAGAAAATTATAGAGAATTTCCTTAGAAAATTATACAAAATTTCCTTAGAAATTTATACAAAATTTCCTTAGAAATTTATACAAAATTTCCTTAGAAATTTATACAAAATTTCCTTAGAAAATTATAGAGAATTTCCTTAGAAAATTATAGAGAATTTCCTTAGAAAATTATAGAGAATTTCCTTAGAAAATTATATAGAATTTCCTTAGAAAATTATAGAGAATTTCCTTAGAAAATTATAGAGAATTTCCTTAGAAAATTATAGAGAATTTCCTTAGAAAATTATAGAGAATTTCCTTAGAAAATTATAGAGAATTTCCTTAGAAAATTATAGAGAATTTCCTTAGAAAATTATAGAGAATTTCCTTAGAAAATTAGAAAATTATAGAGAATTTACTTATAAAATAATTATGAAAATACCGAGAAAAGAAAATTCATTTGTGATTAGGTATATTTAAGCGATTAAAATTAATTTTTGTAGTATGATTTAATTGGTTTTGTGAAATGGAAGAGTTGAGGATAGAGGATATATTTACTTATATCTCAAAAGAGATTTATTAGCTTCTATATATCATTGGTTCCGAATAAAACCGCACTCATACCGTACCGTGTGTTAAAATGTATCAGTTTAGACGCAACAAAACAATATCATATAGTTTAATTTCATTAAATATTTTTTCTTTCTGGGTGTTATTTTGTTAAATTTAGTAAAAAAAACTCACAAAAAAATAAATATGTTTTACTATAGCAGAATAAAAACGATGTTATATAGAATAGAATAGAAATGATTTGCATTTTTACATATGAACCTACTATCGCCATATATAGTTCTATATAGCTAGAGACGATATATGTTTGTTTTGCATATGCATCTGCATGCATAAACCGTTAATAATTTATGCATATCTGGTGAATTGTGTTTTTTTTTGTTGAATTGCTTGAATTTTCCACATCAGCAAACCATTTTCATTTTTTTTTTCACTATATTTAGTTATATTTTTGTATAACTACATAAAACATTTATACACACATGGCGGCGAGAGATTCGTTATGATATATGCTACACATACCATATATATAGAATTGAGTTATAAAATCTAACGGGGGAGGAAAAAAAAATAACAATTATATTTATATAAAAATGCAGATCTAAAAAGTACTATAAAAGAAAAACTAAAAAATAAAATACAAAAAACATCAAATACACATCAGATGTAAAATTGTTTTTTTGTGTGTGTGTGTTCGAATTTTTTTTGTATAAATGCATTTTTGCAATTGTTGCAATTTTATTTTTAAATTTTTCAATTTCAATTTTTTTATTTCTTCTACTATATATACTGTTTTTAATAAATACATTAAAAACAAAAGTTTCGTTTGTTTTATAGATAGTATGAAATTGTGTGTTCTGTTAATGTTTTATTGATAGTGACTTATTTTAAATTAGCGCTTTATAACATTATTTTGACGATCAAGGCGTTGTGAAAAAAAAATAAAAGTCTGTATAATCGAATGGTGAATAAATATTTATAAACTTATTTTGATCTATGAGAGGTGGTGTAGATTAATGTTATTTAAAGAACAAATGATTGATTTTTTTGAGGTTCAATCAACTCTTAAATGGGACCACGGGATAATGAAAATATATGCAGTGCATTGAATTGTTTCAATAAAAATGCATATATAGACTATATGGAAAATGTTCCTGTATAGCAAACAAAACCACCAAATTGATATAAAAAAGTAAATATTCGAATAAATAGCATATACTTTTTAAAATAATGATAAAAATATCTTATATGGATAAACCTTTTAGTTCTCTATATATATATACGTGCTGATACACATCTCATTATTTATATATATATATATAAAGAACTTTTATCTAACACATCACTCAATAAGTTCGTAGGAGGTTCGTAGTTTCAAATCCATATGTTTTTTTAGAAAGTACCAACCATCAAACTAAAATTTTACAACAATCTGACGTTTAGTTCAAAAGTTATAGGGCCGTTTTAGTGATGGTATACTGTTGTAATTTTTAAAATAAGTGAAAAAATCTGAATTGCGGTATGTTTAATAGCGAAAAATTTTGTTAAAGCAAAGCGCAATGGCTTATTGACAAGTGTTATTCCGACTCTTCTCCGCCATTCAGATAAATGGTAAAGAAGTGGTTTGGTGATTTGAACAAACAACAAGAATGTTTTGAACGTTCTGCGGTCAGTCAAATACGAAAGTTGTTCCAGAAAACCTAAAAAAAAGTCCACAAAATGGTTTTTGGGCGATGGTAAATTGAAATTGTGTGAGATAACTGACACCTTAAAGATATCCGAAAGGCAGGATTTTGCATGAACCTTTGAGCATGAGAAATCTCTTTTCGGAAATGTATACCGTTTTTTTGCTTACATCGATCAAAAACAACAAATTCGTAAACGATTTAGAGCTGCGTTTTTTGAAGCTGTTTCAGCGCAATAAAAACAATTTTTTCATGTGGTATTTGACAATGGATGCGAAACATATTGATCTATCACTATACACTTTGGGGTTAAATCGGCAGTCATTTGAGTGTACAATAAAGGATAAATAGAAAACTGAAGGTTAATTTGAAGCCAAAAATAAATCATTCTACAAAAAATGCATTGAAATGTTAAAGACGTGTTGCCATATAATGAATGTTTCACTCTTTCAAGTTTCAAGGAGACTATTTTAATGAATAAAGCCAAATTTTGCCTAAAAGTTTTTGTCTTATAATAGTTATCCAACGAACATATTAAGTGATCAAGTTATAAATAATATGGTTTTCTTTTCTTCATTTATTATACATATATATAAAATATATACAAATGCGGCGGTTTTCATCTTCTTCATTCATTCAAAAAAACTTTTCTATTTTATTTTCTTATATATATATATATATATGGTAATAATAAGCAAATGATGTCGATAGATGTATTTTGTCCTGTGTTTATAGGTACCTCATCGGCATATATATTATATCATTTCTTTCTGTATATATACCGTTTTCTATGGAATCGTGTAAAATAATAATAAAAGAAAAGAAAAAAATAAATAACAAACAAATTTTTAGGAGGCAATTCAAAACGACAAATGACAAAACAACATCAATAGCAAAAAAAAAAACATACAACAAAATATATACATAATAATAATATGGTAAAGTGTAGATACATGTTTTTTAGTTTTTTTTTTTGTTTTCTTTGTTGAATTTTTTTTTGGTATTTTCAATTTTCCTCTATACTCTCATCGCTATATATACGTTTTATATAATAACAATATATAAAATTTTCTTCTATTTTTCTTTTTATTTTATCCTTTTTTTTTTTAGTTTTCTTCAAATAAATAAATTGGCAATCTACATGGCTCATTTTTGTGTTATTTATTTGTAAACCAGTATAATAGCTGATGTATATTTGTATGTTTTTTTGGAGTTGTCTATATTATATTGCTATTTATATATAACATAAATATATTATGTATATATATCTCAGTTTTGGGTATCTACGCGAGTAAATTATTATGTAAAATTTCCGAACAACGCGTAATTTATAAGGAAATGAGGTTTTTCCGATTCCCATCTTTGGAAGCATAACGTTCATATTTCTAATGGTAATTTAACTAGATTAATTACAATTTTTGGCCACTTCTTATCCCTTTCAATTCGCCTAGGTTTGATTCCGGGTGATTTTTCATAAATTATTACCCTAAAACATTTGCTTATATGATTTCTAAATGATAATATGATTATAAAATTCTGCGCCGTTTTAAGTGCGTCAACATCATGAACTGTGTTCTGTTCCTATATTGAACCAAAATTACCTTTAAAAAATCCAATAAAACTATGGATTTTTTGAATTAAAAAATAAATAACCTTTATTTTGCAATTTTTTGCTTTTTTTTACCAGAAAAATGAAATTTAATATCCGCAATGCAACGTAAAATTTTATTACGTTATAGTTGATGAAGGTCCATAGGTCCAACGTTTTGGTTAGTTTTAGATTATCCAGAGTAATTTGCTGAAACCTTAAAAATCAAGTTTTTTTTCAATTTTGGCGTTTTTCAATAACTTTCTTATGCCTGGATAATCTAAAACTATAAGATAGTTAAACCGGACGGACGGAAATCACGTGATTCGATTGAAAATCGTTTGAACATTTTACACCGATTTAAAAGTACCTGAGAATATTCTGATGGGACATATTATATCGTTTGGACCCCCTTTGGATTCATGAGAATTACCTTAAAAAAAATCAATCATTAAATAAAAATGGATTTTGTTACATGAAAAAATTAATAAAATGTAAAAATTTTCATTATTAACTTTTTGCATTCATTTTTTGGTCGTTGTTTTGCAAGAAAAATTAAATTATAGTTTTTTCCTAAATCTGCGAATGCAAGAAAATGGAATTTCTGAAGCAGCTATCCAATTCTATTAACGAATTAAAATTTTAGTATATGTTATATAGCTGAAGGGTAGGTCCAGCACATTTTGATAAGTCCAGAGGCGAAATAATTCGTTGATACTTTTTGAAAATCACGTTTTTCCACGTTTTTTTTTTGACTGTTCCATAACTTTATTATTCCTAAAGATAATTTAACCGGTTAATAATAATTTAACTGGTTACGTTTTCTGGGTATTTTTTAAGTATCGTAGATTTTTGCAATTCTAAATCCCTAACCAAGTTTTCAAGATATTATGTTAAATTACTCATTTTGTATTCACACATAAATATTTCATCCAAGTTTCATCAGTTTAGAACTTCCAAACCAAATGATAAATGGATGGCGATATTAAAATTCTAGACCGATTTAAGTATACCTATTTTATTAAGTATCCTCGGGATCGTTTCTATCCTTTGGAATTATGAAAATTATCTTTAAAAGATTTTTTACATGAAAAAACCAAATTATTCGCTTTTTATATAATGATTTTTAGTAATACAGGTGCGATTTCCAATTTATAAATGGTTCAAGAAAGACACCACGTACATATATCCTAAATTATAAATAAACCACACGCATAATAATATAGCGATTCAATAATGTTAATTTAAAAATCTTTATAGAGAGATAGATAATCATAATCTATAAAATAAGAAAAAAGAAATAAGAAAATATATGATTAAATATTGATATATTATATCTAATATATACCAAATAAAAAAAAACAAGGAAAAGAAAAACAATAAATTAAACTTTTCCTTGTTGTTGTTGTATAGTTTTTTTTTTCCTTTCATTTTCCACGTGTTATATAAATTTATTATATTTTTTTTTTCTTTTTTTCTATACATTTATCATAACTAATATATATCCCATAATATAATATATATAAAAAAAAAATTTATCTTAAAACATGTACGAAACATTAAAAAAAAATAAATATTTATATGTTTATGATTTATATTTTTAAGTAAATTTTTTTTTGTTGTTTTATACACAAAATAAAGTAATCGCACGTTTCCAAATTTTACAAAAAAAAGATATATAAAAAATAATAAAATTTATCATTTAACATTTTCGCGAATATAAAACAGTAAATCCACACACGAATATGGATTTAATAATTTTCTTGTGTGTGTTTTGGTTAATATGACTTTTTAATATATTAGACATTGTTTTTTTTAAATGATAAACCACTGAAAATAAAATATATGATAAATAAGAAAAAATGTTTTATGATTTGTTATATTTTCTTCGTCAGTTCACATCACGAACATACATTTTTTTTTTTTAAATTATTATTATAATTTTCTTCTTCTTCCAAAAAAAAAAATTTATTTATCTATCCACAAATTGAAAATTACGCAATCATTTGTTTAAATTTCATTAAAAAATATATTGCAAGAAAAAATAAACAAGAAACCACCGCATATCTTCTTGTTTTGTTGTGAAGTATATGTGATTAAATTTTTGTTGTTGAAAGATGTATTATTATTTGTTATATTTTTGCGTTGTTTGTGTTCCTTATTTAATTATACTGCAGGCTGAACCTCTGAATTTGTTGTGTTAACACTTTTGGCACTTTATAGTTCTATAAACATCGTATTCGAATATTTGGCCAATTTTTATTCAAAAAGGATTTCTGGATTTTATCAGTTGGTGATTATAGGAAAACGAAATTCCTTGATTGATTTTTTTTTGTTTGCATTAACAAAAAACCTTGCAATTATATGCTCTGCTAACCCCCGACAGATTGTTTTTGTATCTCATTTTCAAAAACAAAGTGAAATTAACGTTCAATTCATCGTTTTTCTATAAGGTATTCTTCTTAAGTACCTCTTGCTTTGCTTGCATAGAAAATAAAAAAATGAATGATAATCAAATTTATGGCAATTGTTTCTCCTTTCCATAAAAAGTCTATATAAAGATATCATGCAAAGGCTAAAAAATCAATCCAATAAATTCAAATTACCGCAATATGGAATCAAATTTTAAAATATGTGTCCATATCATTTAATAATTGTCCTTTAAATGCCACATACATTCAAAATATATATTTGTTTTAACACCCAAAACTGTAACCTTTTTTTCTGTTTGATGCGTAAATTAACCTTCAAAACATTCACTTTGAATTTTCAAACATTACACACGCAGAGTATACACGTATAGATAGAGGATATAGGTTAAATAAATATAAAATAGAAGTTGTAGATATAAAATACCCATATGGTAAATATAGAACCAACTTGTTTCTTTTTTTTTTTTTTTTTTTTGGTAAATTGCGTCTATCCCACTGCCTGCATATGAAAAATTTGATGTATGCTTAAATAAAATGTGTCACATATGCTTTTTTGTAGGGTTTTTCTATTAAAAAAAAATAAAAAAAACAAAATTATATAATAGATAAATAAATAACAAAAAGATACACACACACAGAATATATTCTATACGTTTTTTTTTGTATAAGCGATGTCACATTGAATGAAATGTGTTATATATTATATGTCTATGTATATAAGTACAATAGCGAGTATAGTATATTTTATTCCATATACCAGGGTTGTGGTCGAGTTAATCCTCCAATTTTATGAAGGAGTTTTGCTGAAAGGCACATGTATTTAATTAGCTAATTTATGGAAACAAATTTGGTGAGACATCATACTAAATTTTCCGGAAAATCGATTAAAAACGAAATTAAAATTGTTTTTTAAATCAAGGACCTGGGTTTTTTTTTCTTGCAATTTTGATTTTCCCGCAGTGTCATATGAAAATTCAATTAATTTGTGATATTTCATAAAAGAAAATCTTGAAATCGACCGATGATTGTTTCAAAAGATATTGTCAAATTTTCCAAAAAACTGAAGTGATTTTGAATGGTCAAAAGAATAATGTGTTAATAAAAGATGGCCGGTTCGATTTCTAGAAAGATAAAATAGGATTAATTTGATTTTTTTTAAGCAATATAACAAACAAACAAAAATGTGAATGAATGAACACAATAAATGAAAAAAATATAATTGATAATGTGGGAGTCGAGAATTCACTTAAAATATTTTGACTCCAAAATATTAAAATATCATCAACCGCGAAAATTCCGACTCGGAATCCACAACCCTGTGTTGTTTGTATATATACATACATATACGAAACAAACAGAATCTCACGAATATACATACATTGCGTATAAATAAATAAATAGAAAATATAAATTTTAATAATTTTTAATCATTTATATAGAAAGAAATGTATTGTAATTTTGTTTTTTTTTTTAACAGTGGAAACATTAACGCAGTTTTCTAAGGAATATAATATGAAGAAAATGAACAAAGAAAATCGTTTATTTAATGTGTTTGGTGATTGCTTTTGGTGGTGTTTTGGTTATATCATTCATTTATATGTATATAAGGATGTGAATTGCAATGATTTATTATGCACATATTAATAAAGGATGTCATCAAGTATAATAACTATATTTCTATATTAAAAAAGGCAAAATGGTAAAAAATCCGTATTTCACCGCACCTTCTATATTACATATGTTATATGGAACGATTGATGCAGATGTGAGCTATACGAAACGAATATATTCAGAATATATAACTATAATTTAAACATATCGCACGGTTTGATGGAATCGGAAAAATGTTCTCGGAAATTCAATATCACGAATATGATAATTTGTATGGAATTAAATAGTGTTCAGGAATATAACTTACTTACTACATACTTGTTACTTACTTGTATAGAGAGATGGTCGAATATGATGAAATAATTTAATAAAAAGGAATCAAAGTCTGACAGTTAAAATTTTAATTTTACCTATAACACACAGTGCGACAATTAATATTCCGGACCCAAACCATATCTCATTAACCAGTGGGACGATCTGTGTGATGGTTTTGAAGCTTGATGTTTTCTCTATCGTCTGTAAAAATTTCATTGCATTTGGTTGACAAATAAAAAAGTTATGGCATTTCTTGTGAAACAATATTTTAGTTGAAGTAGAAATTTTAACATGGAACATAGAGCAGTCATTACATTCAACGCAAAGCTTGGTAAATCTGCAACAGAAACGTTCAAATCGATGCAGCAAGTTAATGGCGATAATTGTATGGGTAGAACACAAGTTTTTGAGTGGTATAAACGTTTCGTAGATGGCTAAAAAAAACACAGGCTAAAAAACAAGAAAAGTTCCATCGAAAATCAAGACAATGCTCGTAACATTTTTCGATAGGAAGGGAATTATCCATAAAGAATTCGTTCCAACTGGTCAAACAGTCAGTGGCGCATATTATATCGAAGTTTACTGGCATTTGATGGGCAGGATTCGTCGTATTAGACCTGAATATCGTGAATCAGATAGTTGGTGTTTGTTCCACGATAATTTATCAAGTCACACTTCACTTATTGATCGTCAGTTTTTGGCTCGAAATCAAGTCTGTGTGTTAAATCACCCACCGTATTCACCTGATTTAGCACCATGTGACTTCTCTTTGTTCCCAAAACTTAAAATGAAATCGAAAGGATGTTTTTTTGAAGATCAATTCAAACAGTTTCTACACGTGCACCAGAGGCAATGCCACAAAATGAGCTGGAACACGTATTTGAATCATTATTAAATCGATGTAACAGTTGTATTGAATCAGGAGGAGAATATTTTGAATACATATAAAAAAAAAATTCAAAAATCGTGTTTTTAATGTATTTCCTAGGACCAGTCCGGAATATTAATTGTCGCACTGTGTATACCAGGAATTTACTGTCCGCGATTTTTTAGCTACGTTTCTGTTTCTGTACATCGTGTTTCAAGTTTCCACGGATGTCTATAAAATAAATTTAACTACGATTATAAGAGTTTAAAAGGATATTATTTTTTATCTGTAAATCCTTCAGATTTCTTATATGTATATATATATAAAAACCCGAACAGTTGCTATTGATTTTTATCTATAATTCGATATCATCTTCAAGTCGATTACCAATGCTAAAAAAGCTAAAAATGTATTATTAAAAACGATGAAAAAAAAAAACAATTTCTTTTACGAAAAACATTCAAATATAAATATATCTTTATTTATATAATAATAATAATAATAATAATAATAATAATCCTCTTATTACATAAAGTTTTCTTTTTATTCTGACTTTTCTAAATATATATTTACTCTATATATGTATATACTTAAATCTAAATATCAATAAAAATGTATTAATAATTATCTTAAAATTTTATTTATATATATATATATATAAAAAATTTTATTAAATATTTACAAATTATATATTAAATTTATTTTGTTTCGGAAAAAAAATAGATTGTTTATTTATATATATAGAGAATGAATGAGTTTATATAGAAAAATTCAATTCTTTATTTAGTATATTTTCGAATTAATTACACATTTAACGAATCAAATTTTATATATATATATATTTGATTGGATTGGATATTTAAAAAAAACAATTACAATCGATTGTTTTATTTTTATTTCTTTTTTCTTATATATTATTATTATATAATACACATAAATAATTAATTTTAATATTACAATTAAAAAAAAAGGAAATGAAGATTTGAAATTTTGCATTGTTTTGGGTTTTTAACGTTGAGCAATTTTTTTTTTGTTTAAAAAAAAAAATTTGCATTTAAATTCCATATCCATTTATTTCTTATTAAATTATATATATATTCATAAAAACAGGTTAACTCTCGTAAAACAAAATTTTATGTTCAAAAAGGAAGTCGAAAGTATCGTTTTTAATTAAAATAAATTAAATTAAATTTGGTTCTAATTTAATATATAAATACTTAAAAATATATTGCTTGAAATTTAACGAAAACAAAAATATACATGATCAGTACGCACTCAACAAAAACTTAACAAAATATAACAAGAAAACATAAACATAAACAAATTATTTACATAAACAAATTAACAATTAAATTAAAAAAAAATTAAAAATTATGATTAATTACAACACGCAGATAGTTTAAATTATTGCTTTTCAATTATAAATTATTGTATTTATTTTATATAGAAAAAAAAATAATTAATAAATAAAACATTTATTTTTAATTGTACTGCGATGAGAATATATATTATTATATAAATTTTAAATTAAAAATATCGACAACACAAATATTTATATATATATAATTAATTAATTAATTAATTATTTAATTTTTTTTATATAAATAATTCCATAGATTATCGCAATTTAATTATATAAAATCGATTTTCGCTCTAAAATAATATATAAATAAATTATTAGATATTTTTTTTTTTTGGTTTTGGTTTTCGCTTAACTAAATCATTATTTATTATCGCTATATATAACATTTATATAATAATTAATAATTAATTAAAAATTATATATTTATTTATATATTTTATATCTAATAATATATACATATAAATAAATATAGATATTTCTTAAAATTTACGATGAATTGGATGGGATATTTATGATAGGAGTTCGCCGCGTCTCATGAGACTTTTATAATGAATATTTTGTGGTATAAAGAAAGAGAAAGATAATTGATTATTTCCTAAATAACATTTTCATTTATTTAAATTTAATTTAAACGATAATTTAAAATATGTTTTTTTTTAATATTTTAATTATTTTAAATAAAAAACCTCTTATATTGCGATTTACCATTTTATATATTTATATAATATTTACAAATATTTATCGTTTTTAATTTTTTTTTTTTTTTTTTATAACTTAATAACTAAATATCACATAAATAGGAGTGTGTAAAAATTTGTAATTTATTTTTATTTAATTTTATTTAATTTATATAGTAATTTACATATATTTATAAATAAATAGTAAGAAAAATATACAAATGTTTTATTTAAAGTATATATAGTTTTTGTTATGGGGTTTTACAGAGTTTTTTTTTAAAGGAAACATAAAAATCAAATTCATAAATAACAGATTTTTAAAAGAGTTAATTAAATTAAATTTTAAAGTAATTACTTAATTACTATAAATTCAGTTGGAAAGTGGATTAGCGGAATGAAGAAATTATTTCGGATTGGATGAAACGCAGAATAGAACAAAAGTGTTCTATTATGGGAATAAATGAAATATTGGAAACGAATTAATCAATTATAATGTATGTATAAGATGAATTATAGAAAATTGATTAATTTTCCGAATTAGAAGTTCTATCTTCTAATAATAAGCCATTATTATCCATAATTATCATATGGGAATCAATTCTTTATACATTTTATTGATATAATGAAATCTAAAAATTTGGTTTATTTGAAGGAATTTGAAATTTAGATTAAAATTTGAAAATTACAAACAAAAAAAAATGTTTCAAATCTTCTAGAAGGATTTGCGAAGAGCGACAGGTCCTTAAAATCTGTATCCGAATTTGGTTGATTTGAACAATAAAATTGAAATTGAATTCATTTTCATTAAGAATGAAATTTAATGCGCGATTTTCTAAAAGGTCTTACGCCGATGATTTGACCACATAACCTCATGCTGACAATCCACATTTCTCTAGAATTCAACAGTTCAACAGTTTAATGTAATTCAACTATACCATTCGGAAGCAAAAAACATTTTCACCGAATCATCGCAACCGAAATTACCACTAAAAATTTCGTAAACTCAAACATAAATTATACATATAAATTATACATATATATATCTATTTATATAAATTCATCATTCAACAATTGTTTAAGAATATTTTTTATGTCCATAATTGACATTTTTTTTATATAAAATCAAAATAGAGCATATATTCCTACATGGATATTAATAACGCGATATATATCATCAAATCCATACTTCTTTATAACAATCTAGACATACATTCCATATAAGTCTGTCTGCATATATCATATATATAAATTCAATTCATTAGAAATACACATCATAAAAAATTGCACACGACATTAAAAAATTTTCAGTAATGTTTTATTACTTTAAATAATACTATTTCATAAGAAAAAAAAAACGAATGAATGAATGAATGAAAACAATTTTCCATGTGACCAAATTTTCATGTAAATAATTTCATTTATTACCAAAAAAATTATATATTTTCCATGACTTTAGTTAATTTATCATTTTGTAAAAATCATTACCATATATAGTTTATAATAATAATAACTAAACTGTGACTAACTAACTATAACTACTATCCTACTATATATAAACTAACAACCAACGTGAAATAAAAAGTATACATAAACATTTAAATAATAAATATAGAGTTTTGCATAGGCGGAGATGGACATTTTTTGTCATATTACCAAAAGGATAAGTTATTTCGAAAAGTACATTCCTATAAAAGCAAATTACATCCATAGTTTTATTCCCAATTTTCTTTTTGCTCGAATAATTATTGAAAATTCAATCAATTTTTGATATTTCATAGAAGAAAATTTGAAAATCGCCTAATTGGTTCAAAACATATCGAAGTTGATTTTTCAAACAATGCAAACAATGTAAAATTTCTCTCATTTTTAATGTCATTTGGCGACTTTTACAGTAGCGAAATTTTCTTTGAATTTTCACTGAACTCGAATGGAAAATCTTTGCTATATCGCATTTGAACCATTTTCGGGTGATTTTTAGGGTGAGCCATTTTAGGGTTCTTCTATGAAATATTAAGAATTGATTGAATTATGCGAAGAAGAACCAAAGTTTAAGTAAAAAAACCCGAGCGATAATTAAAAAAAATAGAGCATTTAGAAAAGTTGATTTTCCGGAAAATTTAGTTCGAGCAAATTAGTCGTTCCTACCTTCTTGGAAATCTAACTGAAAATTTCCCATCTCCTGCTATGGTGTTTTATATGTATATTTATACATTTAAAATATGTACTCCTTTTCCTATACCGACATAATTCAAATTGTTATATGATGTAGATGTTTCATTTGATTTATTTTATTATCATTTTTTTTTATATTCCACAAAGAATATATAAACTTGCATTTTTTATATATATTCTATGAATATTGCATTGCATATACAAAAATATATATTCTTAGTTTTGTTCGTTTCGTGCAATGCCAATGAATATGCGATATACAATTTTCATATCATATAAAAAGTTGTATACGACGGTTTTACTGCACAAATAAGAATATATATGAAAATGATGAATGGAATTATGGAAAATTTATATAGACAAATAAAAAAAAAAAATCCCAACATATTGAATGTGTTTTATAAAAACAGGTAGAAAAATATATTATTATAATTTCATTTACATAAATATATTATATTATAAATATTCTACATATTATATAAATGTGTATTAAATATGCAGGAGTATATATAATAAGGACATATAAGGAATAATAAGTTTTAAAGCACCAAAAAATATGTTATATGCATTTTGGAAATTATAATAAAATATAAAATCACTGCAATTATATATAGAAATGTACTTCGTTTCTCTATTATTCATTTCCATATTTAGAAAAAATTAAATATTAAAATGACATAAAATGAGGTTTAAAATGAGAATAAAAAAACTTTTTTTTTGGGGGGTTTGTATACTAAAGGATTTAAGGATTGTTAATTTAATTAATTTAATATTTAAGGAAATATTTTTCAATAAAAGACAATTTTTGTGACCTAATGATCAAGTTTAGAAGTAAAAAAATTATTTATTAATATTAATCGAAAAGTCACCTAAAGAAATTTGTTCCGAACATCATTTATATAATATTTTGCACAATTTCAAAAATATCTTAATGACAGAACATCAATTTACAGTATAAATCTTTGAGTAATTAACAGTTTAGTTATTAATATATATAAAGTTTTATCAAGATTGTAATTCAAATATGGAATGGATGGGGAAAACCTCAAATTTTGGTGATGAAAACACTTAATTAATATATTCAAAGATTCTAATTAATTGTTCAAATTTTTTGCAATTATTGCAATTTTATACATTAAACAATTTTTCTAATACAAACCAAACTTCTGATGGCAATTTCTTAAATAGAATTGAAAATTTTCCCGAATTTTCCAATATTTTCACGATTTTTATAGTACATTTTATATATATATATAGAATTATTATGATTGTAATTCATTATCCCAGATGTGGAAAATGACTAGAAAATATTTAGCTATAGTTTTCCTTTTTGACGGGTCGAGATTTCTTTTAATAATAATTGAAAATTTTTACAAGTGTTTTTAAACAATTTTCATTTCAGAGGAATATTTTTAAGCAATTATTATAAGTTGATGAGGAAATTTTTTAATTATCACACAACATAAAAATAATATTCAAAAAAACTCGCTTATCTATACATTATTATCTATAATACATATAGATAAAATGAAAAAACAATGTAATTATTTTCCAGGTTTGAAAAAGATTCAAAGAAAGTTCAACAAAATATAATTTAATTGACAAATGTATTATTTATTATAGAAATATTATATTATATGACAAAAATATATTACAAATGTAGCAATAAAACTCGGAAACTGAGAAATGCTTATATAATATATTTTCCGATCAGTTTAAGAGATTTTTCCATTTTAGCCAAAGAATTTTCCACTTCCATTTAAGATTGCATTTTTTTTTATCAATTAAGATATTTTTTAATTTTTTAAATGAAAACCGGAAAAAATGTCTTAAATGAAAATGGAAAATTCTTTGCATAAAATAGAAAAACACTTTATTTGAAATGAAAAGAAAAAAATCTAATGCGTGCTTGAATTAAAAAAATATCTTAAGTTGATCCAAAAATGGTATTTAAACATATTTATAATTAATACGCAAAAATTTTTTTTGATTGTTTTGAATGTTTTGTCTCTCAAGGGTAATAAACCATTTTAAAATTTAATTAAAACATTTTACATTTAAAAATTATAATTATTTATTTATATACATAATTTATTGTGTGTACTTATAAAAACATATACAAAATGTTTTTTTTTTATTATTATTATAAAATATATATTCGTCATATAAATGTTTATATAATAAATATTTAAGATTATACAAAACATACACGTATACGCACGCAGCTCTTTATGTGCTAGATTTTAGATTAATTGCATAATAGAATAGTACAAAAGAAGAAGAAATAAGTACATACACATTTATTTATGTTTACATTTTCGGATAGTTTTGTTTGGTTTGATGTATATATATATATATATATGTATTTTTGTATCCTTAGGGTTTGGGGTCTATATATATAAATTATGTTATAAGCATATATATAGATCCTATCCTGTATAAATGTATAAACAAGAATAAATTATTTTGAGTACTGACAAAGTACTTAGAGCATCCACAACAAGCGAATTTTCAGTGCAAAACAATATATATAGATGACTATATTAAATCCTATATAATTTATTGTCGCATTATAATATCATTATAAAATGTATAAAATAAAATATGTGTGTTTTGTGAATATATCTACTACTATTACTAATTAAAAGCTTAATAATGTTTATCTCTTGTTGGTTGTTTGTTGAATTTGAATATATATATGCAATAATTTAAGATTATATATAATAATGATAAAATAATAATAAGGATATAGAGTGAAGTTAAAAAATTAAAACACATTGTGTATTTAAGAATAAATGTAAATTTTTCTTGTATACATCGACTGAAAATTTTACATTTATATAATGAACCGCACGCTATTATATGCGGTTTTTGTAAAATATAATATGTTTCAAAAATGTATATAAATGCTATATATAGAGATAAATTTAAAAGTTAACAGAAGAAATGCATTTCTCATATCAATGTTTAAAATAATAGTATTCGCGATCATTAGTAATTATTACCGACACCTAACCTATGGAATGCGTTTTGAGGTGAAGCAGATTCTGGGAAAATGTTTTCATTCATATAATAAAAATCTTTTTAACATTTTCTTTCTTTTTTATTCACACAAACACTTTAATAAACCATATTGAAATTTTAAATGCTCACACCCTAAAATAATTGATTTACCTCTATCAATAAACATACAAACTATACAATGATTAATTGATTAATACCTTTAAAATTCAATTAATCCATTAAAATTACCACCGAGAATGTCTATAAAAATGAAAATTAAAATAATCAATAAATTTTTTACACTTACACATTTGTATATTTTGCCTTATATTTATCTTCTTGTTAAAATCCATTTAAAATTGGTAATAAATTATTAGATAAATATTTATTTATTTTTTTTTTTTTGTTGGAAGAATTGGGATGCCGAAAAATATTCAGATATTTTTTTATTTTTAATTAAATTATATTGCTTTAACCAAAAAAAAAAAAAAATTTATTTTGTTGGCTCAATTAATACAAATATAGTTTTTCCCTAAACATATATAAAAAACAAACGTCTATTGAATTTTTTTTTTCATTCAATTTCTATTTCTGGTTCTACCATAGATATTTCTTCTTCAGATGATTGTTGTGACGGCTCAGGATGCAGTTGTTCGATAATAATATTATTATTATCTAATAATGTGATTATTGATTTTTTCTGTGGAGATGGAGGTGGCGGTGGTAATTGCACCGGTAATGTTTTTATTATTATTTCCTCTTCATCTTCTTGTGTTAAATTATTTATTGTTGTACTATCATCGTCTGTACTTTGCATACATTGCATACTTTTATTTGGTATTGTTATAGTTGTTTTTGCAAATGTTAAAGAACGTTTTGGTTGACGCATAGCCGGACGTCGTTGATGACGATAATGATAATGATTTTCATTTTGACATTCATTACCATCATTATTGTTGTTGTTATTCTTTAAATTACTACTATTACGTTTCATTGATGATCGTGAACGATATGAATTTCTAAAACTACTACCCGTTTCACTGATTGTATCACATGAACTGCAACTATTTAAATGCCTTCGTCACATAATCGAACGATTATTACTATCGCATTGATTTACCGATGAATATGTTACGGATGCTGATGCGGCCGCAACCATTGCCGCTACATGACACTGTAATTAATTATATATATAAAAATAATAAATGTATATATATTGTTCAAAAAAATGGAAAAAATTAATAATTTTGAACAAAACAAAATGGTTTTTAATATTGCATTCAATAGCAAATAATAAAAATTAACGTACATTGAACGAATATAAAAAAAAGCGGAGTATTAAAATTTTTTTATTTTAAAGTTGTTAATAAAAATTGTTGTTTTTTTAAGGTATTAAAGCAATATTACACAATTAAATTACAATAATTAAGCTTTAGGATTTAATTTTTTTTTTTTTTTTGAATTAAAAATATATTTTATATATACAATAGTGATAAAAAAGACATACATTCTTTTATAAATTAAAATATATCTACGTAAATATATAGATTTCTACTCATAAAAAAAGGCGAGTATTTCAACAACAGGTTATGAACTCGTACTGCGATTACTATTTGATTTCTATATAGATATAATAGAATAAATAGAAAATTTTTTTAAAAATCTATGTAATTTTTAATATATAAAAGGGTTTTTTTTATTTTTTTAAATAATAAATAATATATGGTCGATATAAGTTACGATCTTTATAAGATTACAATCTTCTTTCATATTTTTTAAATTTTAAAGGTAATGACCAACAAATGCAATTTTTTTCAATATTTTGGGAATGTTCTTTCATTTAGTAAAACAGTGCACAATACTCTTAAAACGGCACGTGAGAAGATAAAGATCACCAAATAAATTTTCGTTGCATTTCATATAAAATTGTATGTATACTGATAATGGTCTTTAACATTTTCTTAAACAGATCCTTTTTAACAGATCTAAGAATTAACACTCTACTTCAACGAAATTTTGGAAAAAAATTTTATAACACACAATTTGCTGAGTAAAATATTTAATAAGGACAAAATTCGGCTAAAAATAAACCAAAAGAATTATGTTAATTGTGTTGCGATTACGCACCGGAAGTTTTTTTTTTCAATAACTTTGATTACGAATAGAAAAACCTATATGGTAAATATCTAATAGTTTTCCGTGCCTAGACAATAATGACACCTTTTAACGGTTTTTTATTCTATCCAATATCTACAATGTTTATAAATTGACAGCATTCCGATTTTTGCATAAAAAATATTTACCACTACTAAATTTAGTTATTTTGGATATAGTCAATCAAATATATAACATCAATGTGGTGATAATACCTTCTAAATATCCGACTATTATACTATTTATTATTTTGTGCAATCGAAGATTCAAAAATGTTTCTTTCTTATCTTAAATGTTTTCCTATATAAATAATACAATTTTTTCCTTTTATTTTTATTGTATCCATATACATATGAATATAAATCCTTTTGCTTCTACTTTTTCCTTGTATTATATCCAGTAAACACACGTATTACATACGTTTTTATTTGAGGTATTTATCGAAAGGAAAATATATGTATATGGATATTTTTAATATATACACATATATGAAATACGAATTCACATAAAACAATATATATATATATGTAGATTTAGTTGTTGTATATATGAATATATAAAGTTATCTATATGCATAAATAATATTGGATTAGATTTGAAATGAAAAATTAGGGTTCAAATTGGGTTTAATATATTTATATAATACAATATAGATAGATAACATTTATATCTTATGTGCGGATATATATAGAATAGAGATATAATAGGTTTTGTATATATTGACTTCAATATATGTTAATAAAATGTAAAAGACATAAACAAAAAAAACGATATCAAGTTCATGTATTACAAACAATATATATTTATTTGTATTCAGCATATATCTGTCTGTATACAAATATATTTGAAATGAAAATGCGTATAAATATAATTTGGATTATATATCCATTATTATATATTAATGTAACTATATATATATAGTATTAAATATGTTTGTTTAAAACACATTCTATTTTTGATATTTAAATAGACTTAATAGCTTTGTTAATTATTTTTGTATACATAATAAATATTCTTTTATAATTACTAAACAAATTATTATATGTTTTATGTCTATATCCTTTTAGATGTCTATATATTCTTAATAATATAGAATATAATATTTCATTATGGTGTAAGAATATCTATTCATATATATACATGAAATGAGAATTTCATTTCTTGCTTTTACCATTCATCTGTATATTATATCCTATATATATTATATATAGTGTATTAAATTCAAAGTTTATTTCAATGTTACACGCACGACATTGTTAAACATTAAAATAGTTTAAATTGTCTGGATTATCGCTGCGCTTATGTATGTATTGTGAAAATAATTGTAAATATTAGATATATATATAACAATAATTCAACGAGGTCAAAGTCAAATATAAACCTATATATATATGTATAAATTATAAACACAGCTCATAAACACAAAAACAAACTATACACAATATAATAAAAGAAAAATCATTATAGTACAATATATAAAAATCTATAGTTTATATTGCCAAAAATATATTTTTTGAAGGTTTTCCACAAAGGTTTTATAGTCAAAAACTTAAATAATACAAAATATTACAGAAAAAAAAAACATTTACAATATATAAATATTTTATTTCATATATTATTCAATAACAATATCCATATAGATATTTATTTATTAAATATGCGAAACACACAAATAATTTCATAATATATAGAAATTGTTTTTATTATATATAGAAAATCACATATATATATATATATATATTTAAGAGATAAGGATAATTTATTAATATTCTATTTTTTGAAAATATACATACGGGAATAAATAGACAGAAGGATAACAATAATAATATTGTGGTATGTATATGAGTTCGCACTATACAGACATTATAGGGTAAAAATTTTGCACAATGTCGTCTATATAGAATAGAATTTTTTTTAAAGAAAAGATAAATAATATTATATACGCAATATAACATAATGTATAAATATTAATATTTTCAATATATTATTTTCAAGGTGCATAACTCACCGCCACACACGTTATCCGGTTCGTATATATGAAGAAAGATGCATTTTCTATATACATCTCATACAGACAGACAAATAGAGGTATTGAATTTATTTGTTTAAACGAGATATATGAAGACCATTTAAATTATTTATAAATGAAATTTGTATTGTGATTATCGCTTGATATCCGCGCTTGCTGGATAATCTGCTTAATGTCATGAAAAAACTAAATCTAAATTTTTTAGGTTTCTCATTAACCTATTTTTGAATTTACTTTTATTTTGAATTTTTTTTTTATTTCAGTGAGTATAGGCAATAGATCCAAAGGGTCGCGGTATACGCGGGATGGTTTCTTAAACTACTCCAACTCGCATCGACAGGTTTCAGTCGATAGGAGCTGCCTTCAACCTATCTATTTTCGGGAATCCGACACTCTATCCGATGAAAATGGATTTCCGATGAAAATTTCCTATATTTTTAATATTTCGTTTATTATTATCAAAAGTATTTTTTAATATAATATAACCAAATTCATTAAAAATAACAATAATCAATTCATTGATGTTTATCATCAACCGATATATCGTAATGGGATCTGTTTTATGGTAGGACTTGAAAAAATGTGTCCATGATCGGTTATTCTAAAAGGTGTTCGCGCTTAAAAAGTAAATAAATTATTGTATAAAAATAAAAAAAATCTTTCAAACAAAATTTTCCCGAAAAATTCAATTTTCGAAATTTTCTTTGTATCATTTTAAAACTCAAATAAAAGATGATATTTTATAGGAGAAAATTTTGTGGAAATCGATTTATTTTTTTTTGAATAAATATTGCGTGTGAAAGTATGAAAAAACTTTGTCCAATTGTTCGTACAGTACCAGTTGAGAAGGATATTTTTCGTTGTCATCATATATATATAAATTTTATTCCACAAAAAAAATTCCACGAGAAATTGAGCGAATTTTCAAATGATGCAAACATAATGAAAATTGAACAAGAAAATTGTTACTATAATTCGCTATATTAAAAATTTTAAAATTGAATTTTCAGGAAAATTTTGATAAAAAGAATACCCTTTCGTTTGGGTCGTCGTGACCCCACCATTGAATCTGTGCTTTAATTATGCATTTCGTCGGCTCTAAACTTCCCGTTGGCTATCCAAATATAATAATATCTTCTGAAATGGGCATCAACTTCAAATGTTATCTGATATTATTATATATATAGATCAATCACCAAAATTAGTAAAAAATTTTAAAAAAATTTGTCAATAATAAACTTTAATGTAATAAATAAATTACACATATAATGTAAAAATAATTTAAAATAAAAAAAAAATTTTTTTTTTGACCAATTACTAATGGAAAATTAATTAAAATTTCATATGTTACCAAAAAATACAAAAAAAAAAAAAATAGATATTATTTACATCATCAAAATATATTTAAAATACAAAAAAAAAATTATATACGTTTTAAAATTAAACAAAATAAAGGTAAACAAATTCAAAAAAAAAAAAATAAAAAAATACCTTTTAAATATTATAATAAATAAATTAATTATATATAATAAATACAACAAAAAAAGTAACACGACCAAATTATATGCATATACATATATAAAAAAAAATTAAAATAAAATAAATGTAATTAAAACTTTTTTTTTGTTGTATAAATATATATGAGTGTATAATTTTTAAATGAATTAAATGAATTAAGGGATTGATTTTATTACTTTTATATACATACATATACATTAATAGTTTTGTGAATATTTTACATATATATCTGGGGGGTTGGTTGTTTGAGGTATGGATGAATATTATTAATTAAATATTTTCTCAATATAAAAATACATATATTAATAATTATAAAATTGTAAAAAAAAAATATATTGTAAAATTTAATGACAGGTGCATATTTATGTAAAAAATTTTCATTACCCATCAATATATATATAGTTTACGATAATTAAAAAAAAATAACATTAAACATTATTTCATTATTGGAATTTGAAACTTAAAATTAAACATTTATAAAAAGATCATTAAAAATAAGGTGCAAAAAAAATTCAATTTTTATTCATTACATAGTGTGTAGTTCTTTAGTTTTGTTTAAATGTGATAAGCAATATTCAATATATTCATATAAATATATAAAAGTGCGATTGTTCGGTGGGTGTGTTTGTGCGGGTGCAACACGAAATGGTACAAAAATATAATACAAATACACGGGGGTTGAGGGCGTTTGTGTGTGTTTATTTTTTTGCGGACTAATTGGAATATATTATGATAACATTTATATATATAGTATAGGTATGATATTAGAAGAAGATAACTTTTACATACCTGGAATTGATTGTATTTTTTTAACCAAAAAAATAGAAATTATATTCTTATATATGCCCAGTGAATATCGCGGAGGACAGGATTTTTTTTTTTTTTGGTTCAATCATTTTGAATTGAAAATATTGTAATTTTAAAAATGTTTTTTAAAAATATATTATAGTTGTTGTACAGCTTTTTTTTTTTTTATTAAATATATGGCGTGCTCGATAGAAATTAAATATAATTTATTTCTATTTGATCATTGATTTTAAAACATGGCTGGCTGCATGGATGGTGATGGCACAATTTAAAAATTTATTTAGCAACACAAAATTATCTATATATATATGATTATCAATCGCATAAATAATAAATAATTTTTTTAAAATGTCTTTTATTTATATTTATTCTTTTATTTATATATATTGTATTTTGATTGTTTATGCGGAATAATATAAAAAATCATCAACATTTATTATTTGATTAGTTATATACATAGTATATATATATATTTTTGTATATTTTTATTTACAGGATTTTATAGGAAACAAAAAATTATTAATAAAATTAATTTTAAATGTTGTTGATATCTCCTATATATATAAATTGATTGTTTTTGAAGAAACTTTTTGTTTAAATATACGTTTGTTCACAAGAATTTTGTCGTACTTGTTGAATGCCATGTAATGAACACGTTGAATAACATCTTCTTGATGCAAATCTCTAAAAAATGATATATATATAAATATATATATGAATTTCATATTAGATATATATGTATAAATATATTTGGGATAAGGTTAAAAAATATGGAACGGTGCGGTGTATTTTAATATTATATCGAATTATTAAAAAAAAATCATTTTATTTAAATATAAGGGCGATGTTCTTATTGATATAGTTTTCATTCCACTTTTATAGTTTTTTTTATAGTTTTCAGTTTATTTCAGTAGAACAAATACATAAGAGATTCGAATTAGAGATTTATAGAGAACAAACTTTTGCAACCAAAGCCACTTTTCAAGAAATTAAAATACATTAAACCGCAATCAAAGACCCGCTTTTTTATGATATTCTTAAAAGTTTCTTCAAAGAATTATTTATAAAATGTTTCACTATCTAAAACACAGCCATTTTCTATACCTTTCCTTACACAAATATTTTTAATATAAAAAAAAATCATTTATAAAATGAGAATAAAATTAATATATATTTAATTTTAAATTAAACTTTTCCATATATATATATATATTATTCCATAATTTAATTTGAATAATTTATAAAAAGTAAATTAAAATTGTACATAGATAACATTCTTTAATTCTTATAAATATATTTTCTTCATTTTTAAATCGTATTTCCATTACACCCTCTCCATTATATATACAATAATATACTTACAAATAAATATACAAATTAAAATGAAATAAAGTAAAAAAAAAAAAAATGAACTTTTCTTATTTTAACATGACATTGCGAATGTCATTGAAAAATTTTTGTATGATTTTATAATTAAATAAATTTTAACATGAATATATTAAATTTAATTGGATACACATAACACAAAAAAAAAAAAAAAAAAAAAAAATAACGATACTAAAAGTATAAATTGCAAAAAAAAATAAATAATTTTTTTTAAGCGATAAGACATTTTCATGGAAATTCAGTTGCATATAAAAAGAAAAGTTTATTTTAAATATCATTTGAAAAAAAAGAGGGGTGTTAACGTGTAACATATAATAACATTTTAATGAAACGAAATATATTATTATTATTATTATAATTTTTATTATTATGTCCTGTTGCATAAATTCCATTTGTATATTAAGTTAATCAAATTTAAATATTTGCTTATTGTTCACAAATTCAATTTTCATTTTTGGTATAATTTTTTTTTTTATGAATTTTTTATTTAATTCGAATATAAAGAAGAATATATTCGATTACAATCATATTATGGTCTGCTGTTTTGTATATTTCATTACGAATATAAAATTAACAAAATATACAGGATAGGTTTTACGATGAAATGTTTCATTATATTTTGAACATTTTTACTTTACCATTTAGGAAAATGGAGAATTTTTATCGTGTTTAATTGGCAATAAATTCACTGTTGAATGGACATGCAAAGTAATGATTATAGTAATGTTGCCTATTTAATCTATTCAGATTGGTAATGAATGATTAATCTGTATATAAAAAAAAATACAATTGATTATATTCATTACATCATAATGAATTTCTGATGATTTTCTTTTGCGGAAAATTGTATAGAAATTGTATACTCATTTAATTCTCAATAAATGTATATGTTTTACTGACAACTGTACTAATGAAATTAGTTCAATTAAAACGAAAGGAATTTGGAAAATAACTAATAAATTCCGGGCAAATTAAAAAAATTTAAAACTCCTCTGAAAACACAAGAAGAAGCAAAAAAAAACCCCCATTTTTTGTTGTATTATTCGTTATATGATTTTCTTCTTCATCGAATGAAGTTCCTTAGCAGAATTTTTTAATTCCTTATCAAAATTTCTTTATTCCTTATCAGAATCCGTTCGAAGTAGACCAAATCAAAACATATAATTCTCCTTCACATTGTTACTGTCTAAATATCAAATAATCTCCATCGCACGGTAAAAATCTAACCCACCTTTTAGACGATCCATTCTGTTTTAAATGTATATATGGAAATCTTTATATTTATCCACATATATATAAAACAAAAGTCTATTTTTGGATATTTATATTTATAAAAACACGGTCCACAGAAATATCTACACGATATATTATTATACTATACTATCTATAAAATAGGTAAATATATATGTTTATTTGCTTCCTTTTTTTTATATTATATATCCATTTATATAATAATATATATGCGGGTACATTCGAATCGTATATACCTTATTATTATTATTATACAGTGATGTTCGGTAAAATAGGTGTAAAGCAATTTTAATGTATTTTGATTAATTTCAAATACCAATATCTATTTGTGAATCATGCCATCCATACGACAATTTAGTACTTTGTTTACCTTTATTTATCACATGAAAAGAAAGAGATAAAAAATGTTGTCCTTCGTATTTCTGGGAAATTAGCTATGAACATGCTGTTCGGTAAAATAGGTGCGGACTATGTTAATTGTGGTTTATTTAGTTTTTGCGAATAAATTACATATATTGGTGGTGAGTTTGTGAATTTTTAAATAAATTTTAGGTAAAGTAGTGATTTAAATTTAATTTTTGAAACATTCCGGATTAAATAAATACATATTTCTAAGTCACAATGGGTAGAAGTGCACATTGTACGGTATTTGAATGGCAACGTATAAAGGATCTAAGAGCATCCGGGCTAACATATAAAAATATTTCTGAAATTATGAAATGCTCCCAAAATATAATTACCAACGCATTAAAATTCAAATATACCACAGAAAGAAGGGGTAACAAACGTAAAACTAAAAGCAATGACGATCGTAGAGTGGTTGTTGCCACAAAAAAGAGCCCTTTTTATCATCCAGGGAACTTGTAAGAGAGCTTGATCTAAGCATTTCATCAAGCACGGTATGAAAAAGGTTAATAGCATCAAATTTATAGGGGCGACTAGCTAGACAAGCACCAATGCATACAGCGAAACACATTAAACACCGTTTAAAATTCGCACATGTACATCGTGATTGGTCAGGTGATAATGATATTAAAAAGTGACGACATATTCTTTATTCTGATGAAACCAATATAAATTTGCATGGATCAGATGGCAAATTACATGTTAGACGAAGACCAAATTCAGAATTTTTACCGCAAAACACAAAAAAAACCATTAAGCATGGAGGTGGTAGTTTAATGATATGTTTTGGTATCATCATGGTATGGAGTCCTATATATTTAGGTCAAAAATATCCAATGGATGAACAGGAATATATAAGGATACTTTTAATCGAAATGTTGCCATACGCAAAAGAAAACATGCCTATTTTATGGTCATATCAGCAAGATAACGACCCAAAACATACGGCTAACAAAGCATCGGTTTGGTTTCCACAAAATAATGGGAACAAAATAGAATGGCCAACACAATCACCCGACTTGAATCCGATTAAAAACTTGTGGAAGCACGTATAAACATCAGTTGCAACAAAACGGCTCAAAAAACAAAGTAGAACGGGGGAAAGAAATTGTAAAAGTTTGGAAGCGATTTCTATAGAAAGGTGCCAAAAATTGGTGCAGTTCATGCTAAATCGATGTGAGGCAGTAATTTAAAATAAGGGACATGCGACAAAATATTAAATCATAAATGGTATGTACGCGAAATACTTAGATTTTATTTAATATTGTGGACATTTAATACTTTTTCTTGTGTTTTTGGTAGAACAAAATATATCGCACCTATTTTACCGAACAGCATATTCCTAGCTAATTTCCCAGAAATACGAATGACAACATTTTTTATCTCTTTCTTTTCATGTGATAAATAAAGGTAAACAAAGTACTAAATTGTCGTATGGATGGCATGATTCACAAATAGATATTGGTGTTTGAAATTAATCAAAATATATTAAAATTGCTTTACACCTATTTTACCGAACATCACTGTATGTGGTAAACAAAAACAATCAGAAAATCAAAGTTTTAAATTAAATTAACAAAACCCTAAAAATATATATTTTCACATTAAAAGAAATGGTATAGGAAAAAAAATAACTCTACCATAGAGAACAAAACCCATGATAAGTAAGCGTTTACGCGGTTACAACATTTATCCTAGTGGCGGTTAATTTAACATCAACTAGATTTTATTTAAGTTTCAGAGTTTTCAGAGATTTTCAGAAATAGTAATTGCACAATGGCGAAATGAAAAGATTAGAGAGGATTTAAAGCTCCGTGAAAGAAGAGCTCGTAGTTGAAAACAAAAATTACTATAAAACATTACAACACCACACGAACCAATTGATACCAGTACAAATAAAATAAAGTAAATCAAGCACAAAATACTGCAAACTAGGTAAATCAGATTATCATTGCATGAGATTTATAGATTTGTTTCATTAAATATTAGTCATAGCTTAAACTGCTAATTGAATCTATTTAATATCGTTGTTAATGTCACAGAAAATCGTAAGATTAAGTATTAAGATAGATCGTATAATGGCTGCTGAAGATGCAATGAAGAACGGATCCAATTTCCATTGTCTGACAGGCAACAACAAATTCGAACTTAACCAATTAACCGACAAAAAATTGAAGAATGTTGAAAAAGCCAATAAAATCGTTGGATTAGTTTATAACGGAAAATGAACATAACACTTTTGATGAATTTTCTTTAACATTTTCGCTTCGTTTGAATTCATTAAAAAACGTCTTTAGAGAAAAAAGTGGAAAATACATACGGGGAAAATATTTAATTTCAAATATACGATAATCTAATAAGTAACTTTTCGAACCATAACCTGCGGTATCTTAATATAAATATAAAACAAAGAAATAAAAAAAAACATTCGTTTTATGGACTACGTCAAAACTATATATACATGACTTTATAGCTAGCTACATATATAATGTATTGTATTTCCATTTGTGTATATAGAAAAGTCCTTTTTCTTTTTTGGTTTTGTACATTTCTTTATTTGATTTTGGTTTGTATAATAATATTTTTGTTACTTTTAACAAAAAAAAAACTTTTATATTTGCATTTGAATGGTAAAATTTTGATATTATTTCTTCATTTGCGTATAAAAATATACGCATTTGAATAATTTTACTATTCATATATTATATATATTTAGATAAGGTTCATTTGGTATTATGTATATATATAGAGATATTTGTACTAACAAAAAATTTATAAAGGGTCAACAACGTGTTTATATATATATATATAACTGCTGTGTATAAATAAATTTTTCTTTCACCTTATCATTCAATTATATGGTTCTGTTATTATTTATTTTTTTCTCTATATAATACACCCGCACAATAATCTTTTTATATATATGTATTTATTATTGTGCATAGTATTTGCAGATGATGAGAGTTTGGATTGTGTGGTTAACAACAATTTTTTTATTTTATTAACTCAATCAAGCGTCGCACGTAAAATACGTAAATTATGAATTGAATATGTAGGTTTGTTTTTCTTTTATATGCATACAATTTTAGAATTGTAAATATTAGAATGAATGATAAATATTTGATAAAATCATTTGAAAAATGTTGAAATTCATTTATAAATTTGATTTTAAATTGATAATAGTTAAAGTTATGATAATTAAATTTTGTGCGATTTTTGAAAATCTCTTATAATTTTTTGATTATGAATACAATACAAAATGAGTTTAAAGAAAAAAACTAAACAAGTTTTTATTGATTCAATACAATTTAATATATAATTCATCATCATTTGTGTTATCAAAACACGCAGTTTTATATTCAGATGAACTTTACGTGCGATGTCAGGGAAAATTGCATAAAAATGTCCAAAAAAATACTTAATAAATATTATATATAGAAATTATATATAACAAAATGTTTGTGACGACCTATTGATTGAAAATTGATAATGATGCCGCAAAGAATGAATGAAAAAAAAAGAAATATTTGCATAACAATTTGATTGATATAATCGATTTCTACAAAATATTTATAAAGTTATAAATAATAATAAAAATACAATTCTTAAACGTTTTTATACATATACATAAATCGATTTTTTCTTTATATTTAACATTATGTATATAGATATATCTATTCTATTATAATGAATGCTGTATAAATTCATAGAACATATTTAATGTGTTTGGAAATTAGCAATCTGTGTCTGTATGTCTGAACTCTGACATATAGATTCATTTATTTTGATGGTGACATCAATATACATATATATTTTTCTCTATAATATACAAAAAAATAATATACTCTATCTATATTTATTTATGCAGAAGTTGATATTTTGTTCTTTTTGTTATTTTTCTAAAAAAAAATCAACCACATCTTCTTAACTGTAATATTAAAACATGTATCTTTTTTTATCACAACACAACTATATCTATATAAAGATATAGTTTCTATATTATATATTAAATCATGTGATAAGCCAATAACATCAATATAGAATAGAGAGAGGTACAACACATATAATATATATTTATTTATATATGCAGTGAAAATCAAAACCTTAAGTCTTTTAGTGCAAAATAAAAGTAAAAAAAAAAAAAAAAGGTTACTTTATAAATTTTCTGTTGAAGATGAGGATATACATATTTCTATATCACTATATATATATCTATTTTCGATATGTAGAAATTTATATATAGTAGATATACTTTCTGACTTTGGGATGTGTGAATAAAATAAGGTAATTTATGACTTTGAATATATTTAATGACTCACTTGGGTATTTTCATATATATCTACGCTACGATATATCTACCATATTCTATTCTATATCTGTTCTTTATATAACGTTTAATTTTTCTTCTCATTTTTTGTTTTCCCTATATATATATATATATAAAATATAAATGTTCTATTTTGATTAAAAAAGATTAAACATATATCTATAAAAACTTTCATTTCATTTATCACCAACCGCCGCACACCGCATTATATCTATATATATATATATATATATATGATAAAAAAATGTTGATTTTGTTACTTTTTATTGGAAAAAAATATAAGTTATATATCATTTACTATATATAGGATATCTGCATACATATTTAATATATATACGATGTATGAAAATCTGCTGTTATTTCAAATATAACTATATATATATATTTTATAGATAAAATTTTACATAAAGTATATCCGAATTGTATATGTATATTGCATTGACCCATAGTGATCGGGGGTAAACAAAAAAGTGTCCTGATGACCGATATGATATGGAATATTTTGAAAGGAAAATACAATTTTTCATATTACGCACGTACATAGTTTAGGTAAATTTATGTGCAGACTGCGGATGGTTAATGGTGGTATTTTCACTCGGTTTGTGTTTTTCAGCTATTTTCAGCTATCTGAATTTTCACACAGGGTTGCATATGTTCCCTTGCGGTTGGACGTTTATCGTGTACGTGTTAATTGTCGACACCGTGAAAGCAACAAATTATGAAAAAAATATTGCATAGTATTGTATAGAATATACCAAATATTTGATGAACTTAAAAAACTATCACAGAGAGACATTTTACATTTCGAAATTTATACACTTCAATTTTTAAAACCATCTTCAACAAATTTTTTTGGTAATAAAAAACATTTAAAAAATCAATTTCAATTAAATTATTTACCATATATATATAAAATACAATTACAAATAAAAAAAATACCAAATCTTATGCAATAAAATCTTGTAATCAATAAATTTCATATATACTGAATTTGTGCATTTCATATATATAAATAAATGAAAAATAATATTTGTTTAATAACAAAAACAATATTTAATTTCTGGCAGAAAAATAACATTTTATCTTATGGCATTTGTAAATATATGTTTTGTACATTACCGAAAAAAAAAAAATTATATACAGGATGGATGCTGCTGTAAATTTTATGTCAGTTTGGTTTTTTTTCATTTGTAATATTTTATATAATTTTTGTATTTTTTTTTTTGTAGTGTAATTAATAAATATTTTCATCATAGAAAATTATTTTCAATCAAGATTTTTCAACATACTTTTATACAGAAAATTGTGGTATAAACCATTTAAAAAATTTTTTTTTTCCATATACATATAATGTAATAGTTAACTATACTAATACATACTGTATATATATAGAATTATATATAGATTTAAAATGTAAACCAAAAAAAAATTGTTGTTTGGTTTACACTTCTTTTAATTTCCCTTTGGCTATATTTGGTTTGGAATGTTTATACAATTTAATATAACTCGCTATATGCATATCATTGCAATATCTATACAATGTATAAATAATAAAAAAAAATGTAAAATTAATTATATATATATATACATAAATATTATATACATTACATCTGTTGAAGTTGGCATCAAACAAAAAAAGGAAAAAAAAGGTAATTTATAAATACAAGATGATTCAATTATATAGATGTCATATATACAAAATTGAGGACTTCGATTATAATAATTCAATAGAGATTTTTAATTCCAAAATGTTTAAATTAAAATAAATAGATGACTAAATTATAAAAAAAATAACTAAACTAATGAATTTATTCATTTTTTCCAATTGGTTTTATGTTTATAGTTAAACAAGTTTGAAATAATTCGACCGTTTTTGATAAGTTCAAAAATATGTGTATTTGGTAATTTGCTAAAGGAATTGATGCAACAGAAACACTTTTCACTTATCAAGAAAATCGTAAATTTGATGAGATAAGTTGATATACAATATTTATAGACCCCTGATACGTGTACAATTCATTATCCATTGAAATACTCAACTGATTAGAATTATTTAACCACAATGATGATACTTAAATATTATACTGAATCATTCAGTGCACATTTTTAAATATACCATAATTTATAAGTAAATGTTATTATTATTATTATTATATTTTTTTTATATGCGGTAATGTTTAGACTTTTTTTTTTTTAATATTTATATATACAAACAACAACCAAGAAAAGAAATATCCCGCTGCATATAACCTCTGACATAAAAGTGGTATTTTATATTTGACTATATATAGATATAAAAGTATATATATATACATAATTTTTAATTAAAAATCACAAATAATAGAACAGCATATATAATATACTATACTAGAATAGAACAAGTAAATTCTAAATATGTATATCATGTTAACAAAAATAATTTATAAAAAAAATTAAAATATATAGGTAAATTGAGTTAACAAGAAACAAAAAAAAAATAAAAAAGGAAAAAAACATGTTAATATTTGTTTTTTTTTTTTTTTCCTTTTTACCATTTTTTTTTACTCTCTTTAATTCACGATAACCTCTATATATAGTGCCTAAAGTTCTTTTTATGTATATATTTTGATGTTTTTATTTTTGAAAAAAAATATTTAAATAATATAAAACCAGAACAAAACCAAAAAAAAAAAACATATTTTTACCAGGTTTATAGAAAAATCTATGTAACGAAAAGGAAAATAAAAAAAAACGATATACAAAAAAAAAAAGGATTAAAAAGTAAACAAAGTTTGTAAAATAAGTGAACATTTATGAATTTTTCTACAAATGTTTTTAGTTCTCAGTGCAATGAAAAATGTACAATCTTTAAAATATATTCAAAAAATTATATTTTTTAATGATTTCAAATTGGAATTTCAATTACGAATTTATGAAGAATAGTGTCCTGGTAAAAATATGTAAGTTTTATAAACTCATGAGTTGATTTTGATTTGAAATGAAATTATTTGATTTAAATTTAAAAATATAAAAATTATTCCAATTGGTATATATGTTTTTTTGTTAAATATATCGGTTAAAAAATTATATAGAAATAATTTTTCATATTTACTGCCACAGGCTAATTTTAAATTAAAATTCAGTTAACTATATGCATATATTATATATACATAAATAAAAGAGTTCTGTTTTTGCTTCAATATTTTATATATCCTTTTTTATTTTATTTTTTATACTTTTTAAGTGCTAAAATTTGTTTATAAAATATTTTATAAAACTTTTTCTTTTTTTTTAATTTTTTTATTCATAGTAAATGTATGTTAATTTGTTCATATAATGCATTTTGTTGTCTTCTACTTCTACTGTATATACAGTACTAAATTTAACCTGGTTTATATATTTATTATTTATTATATTGGCTATATGCTTGAAAATTTCCAAATGAAAGTAATTATATATATATGGATTTTCAAGCAAATAGAGGTTTTTTGGTATATATAAATATTTCAAGTATTATGCAGTAAATTATATGTAATCCGTATAAATTAACTGAATTCAATTGATTTGTTTTTTATTTTATTCATTTTTGTAATTAATTTGTTCTGTTGTAATTTTTATTAAAAGAATTTATTGACTCTGTATGCTGTACAGAATAAAATTTTTAAGTTTTTAAAGCTGAATACTGACCGCACACAACTTGAACTTAATATGTAATTATAATTGTATAATATAAAGATCAAAAAAAAAAATAAATAAAATACGTGATTATATATGACATCTTTTTCATTCATATATAATATGAATGAAAAATAAAATTTATTTTGAAATTCTTATGGGAGATTTCAAAATCATAAAATAAAAAAATCTTATCACATAATACATTTTTGCTGTTGTACACATTCTAAATACAATTTTTTTTTCTTTATCATCATTTTCTATATGTAATTTTATATATTTACATATATATACAATAATATAATTTGGTTTTTCTTTGATATTTTTTCATCCATATTTATATATAGAAAATGTATATATAACCAAAAAGCTTTTGATTAATAAATAATATATATACTATATATAATGCTCATCATCATCGTATATTATTATTATTATATTATAACCAACCATTATAACCTTTTCCATATTTTCTATTTCTATATAAATATAGTGGAAATATTTTATTAAAAAAAAAAAATAAAATAACCTCCGCTTAACATTCAAACTTTTTGTGGTAAAATTTGGATTTTTTTTATATGAAATATCGTCATAACAATAAAGACTGACAAAAAAAAGTTCAATTCGCGTCTCAACAAATTATATAATGGATAGAGATATTTCGAAGAAAAAAAAATCTATATATATATATATATATTTAGAAGTACATTTTCTTTTATTATATAGATTTGTGGTGTTTGTGTATATCTTATTTGCAATATAGTTGATTTAAATTTTGAACCACACAATATATATATTTATCTATAGAAAATCGGTATTTTATATATAAGCAGTAGTACTTATGAAATTCACTCAAATATGAAGACGACAAGAAAATATTTTTTTATCACATATATACTATTATCGATTCTTATTTTGATTATATAATATAATATGATGTTTACGAATAATTTTTTTTAAGATATTTGTACACATAGATCCTGTTATACAGACTTTCTTTTCGATTTGAAAAATCTCTATATAGAAAAAAATCGTGTTCGTATTGGTATATATTTACATTTTTATAACATAACAATAATAATTTAACGTCGTTTTATAAACCACAAAAACTTTTCCATATTTTTATATTATTATTAATAATCGTCGATATTTGTGATGGAAAAAAAAATGTATCAAGATTTTAAAGTATTCTATATACACATACTTATATATAGATATGTATTTTTAAAACTGATTTCATGATTTGTTAAGAAACAAAAAAAAAAATATAATTTATAATCAATAGTCATTGTATTACCATATACAATGAATGATGAACTCTCTATAATTATATTTGAAATTTTCCAGATTGATGAACTTTTCTTATATATAAAAATATGAAATTATATTTTCAGATTTGTTTGCTAATTTTTCACTTTTAATGTTATGCAATTCAACACATTAGCTTTATTATTTTCAATTTGTTTTATTTTTATACATAATGATGAAAATCTTCAAAATAAAAACTGTTCATTTAGAGCTTTCACGAATATAGATATTTATTAAAAGAAAAACGTATTCAATACAATTTATAATCAATATTTTCTGTATATTCAACAAGCATCTATTTTTTAATATATTTTCTTTATTTTCATGTAATGTCGTTATAGAATTTTTTTTGTATAGGCTCAGATTTATGATTTTGATGGGATCGCAATAATTGATATAGAAAATTCAATATATGGAATGAATTTGTTTAACGATTTTACCTAGAAATTTTCATAAACTTTATATAGAAATGGTTTAATTTTTAACTTTATGGCTAATCCATTCTTATAATGGAATCAATAGTCGTTGTAAGAATTTCATTATTTCGTATCGATGATGATTTATAAAACACGCACATTTCTAAGCAATACATCTCGTGATTGGTGATTCTAATTATATTGTAATTACTTTATTACCATAATTAGACTGGAATCATAAAAACTCGTCGTACAAAATACGATTTTAATTTTTTACAAAATACCTTCTATAATTTCCTTTACATTATATTATCCACATTCCCACCATATTATAAAATAGAAATAATTTTCCTTCGAATTTAAGATAAGAAAATACCTACCTCTATATGTTTGAAAACTATATATATAATTTTCTACAAAACAATTACTATTATATAATGCGATAAATAATTATGTAATAATAATAATAATAAAAACGATTAACATTTATAATTACCTGTGATGCTTTTGATCGCATTGTAGGCTGATATTTTCTTCTAATTTTTCTCGGACAACATACACATAATATTCTTACGAAAGCTCTAAGGGGAAAAAAAAGAAAGAAATAAAGAAAATTTAAATTAAAGATAAATTAAATATAAATAAAAGATAATTAAATTTATTTAATATTATTGTATAATAATTTTTTTTTATTTTGGATTGATTTTTGTTATACAATTTTATACAGTACAAACACTGCAATTCAATTTAATAGAATATTAGTTCAATTATACATTTCGCATTAGTCGTTACTCCAATAAATCTTCATCGGATTGAGTTGAAATCTTATCTGATCTTATGTTCCAAATTATATTCCTTAATATAAATATCACTTGTTTCTCTCAATATAATCAACATTTGATTCCGGGTTGCCGTAATTAAATTAAATAGAAAATTTAAGATTGTTTATTTTCTAAAATATTTTGTTTGCAGCGAGCATCCTCAATTATCTCAAATTTTTTCAACCTAACGACACAGATTAAAATATATATCGAAATAACATACTTATTTATTGTTATAGTATTTGGTACATACAAACTCCCTAACCAAAATCATCTATATACTGTAACAAAAAAAATCCCCAATATAACGATCATTAAAAACAATAAAATCCGATAATAACCAAAAAAAAAAAAAATAAAGAAAAAAAAACGTTAAATATTTGTACGTATCTATACGCACGGTATAATTTATATATAAATATTAAAAGAGAAAAAAAATTCTCATAATAAAAAAAAGAAGAATTTTTCCTGTTTCCTTTTCATTTGCAAAAAAAAACTACACGATACAAAATTATAAACATCAAAAGTAAAAATATATAAATATAAAATTATCTATACTTTATATGTAATATACTTTGTATAATATATCTATAACTATATATCATATATATACAGAGTTATATATACTCTACTACTATTATATTATGATGACTATATTTTTCTTTCCGTATTTGATACACCAAGAAAATAAAACCACCCCCCTATGTAGAGTGTCTCTATATTGCAAAGTTTTTTTTTTTTTTTCATAAATATATTTATTTTCATAATATTTTTCTCTTTAGTTTTTATTTATAATATTTCATGTTTCATTTTTATTATCTATATTTTGAGAAATATTACACATATATAGTTTTATTATACATATATAGATAGAGATACACAAATCCATATTCTATATATTAATATTAGTGGCGTATCCTGGTAATGTCCTTGTTGTCATATGACAACTTGATTTTTGCGAAAAAATCATATAAAAATTCAATATTTAAAAAAAAAATGTGTCCTGAAAATTTGCGAAAAGTTTTTTTAACTTCACGTACTATTCGATATAGAATTGATTTTAAATAGTTTTGTTAAAAATAAATGTTGACAACATTCTTCTTAACACATCATATAAAAAATCAAAAAGGCCATATATTTTAAAATTAACTACAATTTCATTTAGAACACCAAAACACTTAATCAGTAGGTTGTTACTATAAAATACTAACAACTTCCATTCCATTCATATTGTCTTATTTACCTATTATCCTATTATGCTATTATATACAAATTCAACTATATGCATATGTATTTGAATTTAAGTTGTGAAAGCTTTGTTGTAACAACTCAATGGTTAAATTTGTTCTAAATAAAATTTTAGTTAAGCTTAAAATATATGGGCTTTTGATTTATTTATATGGTGTGTTTAGAAGAATGTTGTCAATATTTTTTTTTAGCAACCTTCCATACACATGGTAAACTAACATTTTCATATATCGCACATGCTGTAATGTAGTCTACATTATGTAGATACAATACAAAAACAAATGAGGTAAAGTATGAGAAATTAGTAGTGTGTGTAAAGAAGAAAATATATAATAAAATAATTCTCATTTAAAATTAACAAAGTATTTTTGCAATACGAGCATTTATTTTTATTTATTCATGTTGCTAATTTAGTTTTTGAACAACTTGGAGATTTCATATTGCATTTTAATGATATTTAGTGCAAATTAAAAATAATAATTTATTTGTTGAATCCAGTTGAGCATTTCTGAATTGAAATTCCAAAAGAAATTTAGTTGACTTTTTGAAAAAATTAAAAACACATAAATTATTTTAGTTTAACGAATTATTGTTCTTTTCGAAAATTTTGACAACCATAATTTTTGGCTACGCGGCGCCGCTGATTAATATATATATTAATATATAAAGACAAACTACAATAAGTCTTTTTTTTTTTTTTATTTGTATACATGATTTACATTTTATCATTTGATGTATTAAAATAAACCATAATATATAGTATAGTATATAGGAGTTCGTTTATATCTTTTTGTTGTGTTGTACGACTATCTACGATAGAATCCTTTATACAAAAAGAAATGTGTATAGTTTAATAAGAAAATGCCTGTTTTCCTTATGGTATATAATCATTTATATATTTTATACCATTTTATATACAACAACATCACATTAACGCAGCAATGTTATATATTATAAGACAACGGAAATATTTGTATTTTTTTATTTCTATCCTTGTGTACATACTTAAAACATATATGAATGAATGTATATTATCAGACTGATGTGAAACAAAATCTTTTATAAATTTTTTTTCATAAGATATATGTCGGTTGGTGTGGTACATCCACACATTTTGGCGACGACAAATTGTATATGGCCTTCATAATGTAATGAACCCGCAAATTTTTTTTGGTGTGGTAAATATTCTTTCGTTGTATAATAATACATATATATAAATGTAATAATTTAATATCTATATATCTAAAAATGTGATGTACTTTTTTTTATATACACATTTTCATGTATATCAGAATTCATTGTAAATATAATGAAAATCGTGAAAATAACTTCATATATATATGTATACTGTATAGTATATCTTAAGAGTTAAAAACTTTTATAGTATATATTTAAATATATAGTTCTTTATATCATAATATTTTCTGTTTTGTATTATGTATATATTTCTATTTGCTGTAAAATTCTGAATCTTTCTTGTTTTAATGTTTTTACATTTTTGAATTTTAGTTTTTATATTTGAATAAATTTATTTATAGAAAATATTGTATTCACAGTTTACATGGTAACAAAAATTTAATCACATCCATTGATCCGTAAACAGAAGAATTAAAAATACTGGAATGTTTAATGCATTGATACATTTAAAAGTAATACCTAATATAGTTACAATTGCTTAAGAAAGAACCAAAACTGTAATCGTCAAACGATACCAAAAAGTTAATGCCTTCAAATTTATTCCATTTTTCAGGGATTCCCTAATAATAAGTTCTTTATTCATTTGATGATTTTTTTTTGTTTGACTGGTTTTTTTCCATATTAAAAAAGATTGATTCAATGTGAGTTTTGTTTTATTTGAACCAAATATTGATTAAAATTTCGATCATAAACTTATATAGAAACCCTTTCTTGCTACAATATAAATCTACACAAAATTCCAATAATGATCTCGCTGAAGCAATAAGAGCACCTTTCGCAGTCTCAATCCCAATGTGAATTGCATACCCTATATTATATTATCAATGAATTCCATTTTATTATAGATAAAAAATTCCCACCTACGATTGATTTGTTTCATGGGGGATGATGACATTTTCAATATATACTGTATATATATCTATTTATAATGTATATGGATAGATTTTTCAGCTAGAATTTTTTGTGTTATCTATAAATATTTGAATATATTTACAATATAATAATAATAATATGGTAAACTATATATTAGCAATTTAAAATACTTTATACTTTATCATACATTGTAGAATTTATTCTGTATATATTAATAATGTTTATAATGCAAAATAGTGAAGATAAAACAAAAGCGTTATTATATCTACACAAACTATACATAGTTTTGTATAAAATATATATACTTTTTCAATCAACAATATAAATAAATGATGTTGTTGGTCATATTAATGGAATATATATAGTCCAATATTCAATCCTATACGCTATACATATATAGAGCAATCAATCTAATAATATTTTTCCACCAATTTCGTTATATAACTTTATAAATATTTTATCATCATAAATATACTGCGCGTATAAAATCATTCATTCATTTTTTATATTGGAAAATTGTTTTATTTTATGATTTTTTTTTTTGCTTTTAAATTCAACAGTTTTTTTTATTCAACATTTAAATTCAATTTTAATTTTAAAACAACAAATTTTTTTTCAAAATATAAAACTTGATGAGAAAACAAACAACAAATTTATATTTATTTTTTAGTCTTTTGTTTTTGTTAGTTTTTTTTTAATCAATTTTCACTTTATTTTTACAGTGGCAATTATAGAATAGAATTTTAGATATACAATCAATGCAAAATACTATATAACGGATGTGCTTTAACATCAATCAATCAGAATGTTAACTAAAATTTTAAGTAATGAAAAAATCCATTTGTTTTATATCTACATATGGTATATTTATAATCATATTCGTGCGTATAATATATTTGCACATATGTCAAATGTGCAACAATAATTTATGGGCGTTCAGATGAATACATTGAAATTCATGTATTCATATTCATAAAATGAAATAATCCGCGCTTTTGTGTGAATGACATTAATATTATATGTAAATGGGGTGTTTATAAAACGTCATTACGTGGAAAAATATGCGTTTTTTTTTAAATAATATTAAATAATATATAAAAAATTGAAAATTAATTTTACAAAATACTTTATATAAGGTAGATTATGTACTTCAAAATTCAATGGAATTTAATATATGGTTAAAAAATTTTCCATTGAAAATATTTATATTTAATAGTGATGTGATCAATCTATAATTATAGATTTTTTACAAAAAATATATTGTATTATATAATCAATACGTATATAAGAAAAAAATGGTAAAGGTCGTTGATTTGTAATGACTATTAAATCAATATAGACAACAGTATTATAAATTTCCACCCATTTGTAGGATATTTAGCCTTGAAAAACGAAAAGATAATTAACCGTTTATTGACATAGAAGTAAATTTAATGTGGAATGTAATAAAATGATAAATTTGCAATAAAATAAATTATATTCACTTCATCAACGATTATAATCTCTTTAACTCTGCATATAAGCTTATATATCATATACGTCTTATACATTGTACGACCATTTAGACATATATAAATATTTAAATAAATTTACTATACCACACGAAGAAATATCTGGCAAATTATATATGTATATATCTATATACTGACAATGAGTTAAGTGAGTTTTAGATTATCCGAATATATCAAATTGTACAAATATATTTTAAAATCTATATATGTATTATGTATATGTATACGAAAGCAAAAACAAAAGTGAAAATTAATTTAAAATTCTTAATTCAATGGCATTTATCCATATAAATATCTAATACACTCTCTATATCTACTATCTATATATATATAGAATATAGATAAATTGGATAGGGGATTCGATATATATAACGAAACAACGAAAAAAAAAATAAATGAATTTGATATTGAATAGGTTTTAATTAAAACTTTCATCAATTAAAAATTTTTTTTTGGTTCACCAAAAAAACCGTTTTTTTATATCTAAATATTTTTTTTTATCCAATATATCTATACATTTATGTACATAAACGAGATGCGATATTATGGTTTGTATAAATAGAACATTATATATTTGAAAAATGCATTTATAAAATAAATGTTTATATATATATGAATATAAACCGACAAACACGAGATATAAGAAGGGTATGTATTCGATGTTATATAAAAATGGTCTTATATTTTTTATATGAATATTGATAAAATTGATTTTTTTGTTGTAGAATTTATGTATCTTTTTATCTCTATTGGCATAAATTATCGCGTATTTCTTCTTGTGGATCATTTCGTAAAAAAAAACAAAAAACGACAAATAATTTAATTTTTAAATTTGCAATATTCCAAAACCAAAAAAAAAAAACAATTTTATTTTTTATAAGAACAAAAACAAAAACAAAAATTGACAAAAACTTTTCAATAATTTATAATAATGAAAAAAAAAAAAAAAGAAATAGATTTGTTTTAATATAATAGATAAAATAAAATAATTAATAAATCAAATATAAATTCGAAATTCATAATATATGGGGAAAGAAAATGAATTTATTTCAAAAGAAATTATTTATTATTATGAGCATGAATGAATAACTTCAATACAGAGATAGATCTCTTTTAAAAAATATATAGATAAATATGTCATAAAAAAAAAATTATATAAGCTATTTTATGTATATATAGATTAAATTTGTAAGTTTATAGTAATAATTTATTTTGATTTATTATTTCAAAATTATTTTTTACTTTTTCTATATTAAATGATTATATTATTCAAATTTCCAATCTATACACGCGGAGGAGTTTATATATTCATATAAAAGTAATATTTTAACAATACTTTTATACTTTTACTTATATATAATGTATGCAAATAGGAAAATTCGATTAAATTTTACGTTTATTCCTGCTCATAATGTTTCAAACATAATCAATTGGAATATATTTAAAACATTTAAATTAATCCTCATCCTATGTTTTGGGTCAAACCCAATATGATTTTTTTATTCAAATATTTTAGCAGCTATGTCGAATTTAAATGATCTAGTAAGAGCTTTTCTATTCTGAACAACTGAAACACTTAAAATGTTATATGATGAGTTAACTTCAATTTTTCTAATTCTACTTCAATTTTAACCCGAAATTTCTAATTGGAATGTTTTGTTCTCTTACACGGGATAAGGTTTAAAAAAAGTGAATATAAAAAATAATCAGCTTATTTATAGAATTATCGAAGTCGATTTATAATATTTTATTAGTTTATCTATATAAAAATAAAAAAATATCATTTTTAGAGTTTATTTTAATAAATAAGATATTTTGCCTTTTAGCATATATAATGAGTCAGCGCATAAAATATTCATTAATGATTGAAATGAATAAATCCTTTAAAATATGTTTTTTTTCAAAAGTTTCCGATTGTATATTAAAAAAAAAATCTTCTCTGTCCCCATACATATAAATAATTCATGTATTTATATATTCAAAATACATCATTACGTTATCGTGCATGTCATCGCATCATCATATATATATATAGATATAGATGCAAAATGTCAATTTACATTTTCATTATATACATACATACATATTTATAGAATATGTTTATCATTGAATAAATATATGTTTATTATATGTATAATAAGTCCTAAAATATATGTTCATTTTTTTTATTCATATATTATATACATAACATAGATATATATTATACAATATATAGCATCATTTATATATGTATATATTTACTCGTACCACGCAATTATCCTGAGGATAAATTTTACATGAAATAGATATATACCATAAACAGAATGCATATATATATGGACAATATATATTTTACAGCAACATACATATAATGCCACAAATATATAAATAAATTTACTTTATATACTTGTTAAATATATTTATGTATATATATATTGCATATAGTAAAATGTTAAAACATCATCTATATATAAGTATATATATATGACATAGGACAATTTTTGCATTTTGTTAATAAATTGAAATTAAAATGTTATAATAAAGTTAAAAAAATAAATTATGTTTACCATAAAATAACACACTATATATATTATATACATACATATATGATATTTTTAGTATATATATATATATATGTATAATAATTGATTAAAGCTATATATACGCTTAAATTAACTGAAAAATTAAGTTGAATCTATAAACTAAAGTTTTTTTTATTATTATATGTATATATAAAGTTACATGTATATACAAAGTTACATCTGATCTAAAGAAAATTCGATAAAAGAAATTACTGCGTTTCGATAATCATTACTATTTAAATGATTCATCCTTTTTAATTATGTCATCTGAGTGGACAGCCAGAAACTGGTGAACCTCGCCCAAAGCGCCCGAAAGCACAACAATCGGCTGGAAAGGTTATGGCTTCGGTATTTTGGGATGTGCGTGGTGTAATATTCATCGATTATCTTGAAAAAGGCAATACCATCAACAGTGAATATTATATAGCGTTATTGGAGCGTTTGAAGGCCGAAATTGCAAAAAAAACGACCGCATATGGTAAAGAAAAAAAAAATTTTGTTTCATCAAGACAACGTACCGCCTCACAAGTCAATCAAAACAATGGCAAAACTACATGAATTGAACTTCGAATTGCTCCCACATCCACCGTATTCGCCAGATTTGGCTCCCTGGCGACTACTGGCTGTTTGCAGACCTTAACAAAATGCTCGCCGGTAAGAAATTTCGCACGAATGAAGAGGTTATCGTTGAAACTGAGGCCTATTTTGAGGAAAAAAATATAAATCGTTCTACAAAAGTGGTATTGAAATGTTAGAGCGGCGCTGGAATGATTGCGTTGCTCTTGATGGAGATTACGTTGATGAATAAAGGTAATTTTGAACCAAAAAAAACCGTGTTTTCTTTGTTAGGCCCCGGAACTTTTCAGCTCATGTGTTATATAAGAATATCATTTCACAAGTAAAAAAGTATATATTTAATTTGCAAAGAGTGTATCTATAAAGATGTATTCACCTTGTCTAGGGCCACGGTTATGAAATCTGGTTATGAAATACAATCTATAAGCTTACCGTATATTTTGACTGCATAGTTAATCGAAAGAAAGTATAAGAAAGTAGAAAGGAAGGAAATTTTGTCTTTGTCTTATTTAATACACTTATTTGAAAATAGTTTCGATTCCATTTAGAATAACTCTGTCTTTTTCCTTTATTTCTAAAATTTAATCAATTTTGTATTATATATAATATAAGAATTTTCTAATTTTCAACTAAACCCCATTAGTATTTTGTGTAGTTACTATGAATTCGATTTCCACTTCTATTTACTGAATTTACTATAGAAAAATATTCTATAATAATAATATTATATATATTATTAATCAATGAATTACCGTAGATAACCTAAATTTAGAGTGTTCGTTTTTTTTTTAATATTCTTTTTTGTCCTCATTAGCTTTCTAAAAAGGGAATTTAAGGATTTTTTTTATTTTACATATAAATACCATTAAAATTATACGATATAATTGTATATAAAAAATGCTATATCGCATGTTTTTAGTATTTTTGGTATACTATTTATAAAGTTAATAGTTATTCTGTAATATATTTAACACGAATGTGATGTGTTGTGCTATAAATAAACAATTTTTTTTTTTTTGAATTTTACTTATATAATATATAAATTAAGAAATTATATATAGATTGATAAAGAAAAAAATATACGCCTTTCATATTCATATTAAAGGGGGTTATTTCATTCATATACTTAAACAGCATTTCAGTAAATATATAAAAAAAAAACTTCCGATTTCGATTGTCGCCCTTTCCTTATAGTAGTATAATTTGCAATTATTAATAATAATATTGAATTAAACATATTTTATATTTTTTTTTCTATAAAATGGAATAATAACTATATAGCATTATTCGATTGTGTACTATTTAAAAAAAATAAAATATAATTATATAAATTACCATTATGTAAGGAATAAGGAATTGAAAATAAGTAAAAAAAATATGTTTTTTTAAAGAAACAGAACAGAACACAAAAAAAAAAATAGTTGCACAGGAAATAGTTAATGTTTTTTGTTATATTTGATTTTACAAACTATTTGAACACGCAAGGGGCTATTTATTTCATAATCTATAATAATATACAATATATAGTATTATTCTGTAAATAAATGATGTTATTTGTATAATTATATATAACACGTTATACACATTTAGCCATCAGAATCATTATGTATATATATATACCATTTATATTTATAGGAATATTAACAAATAGCTTTTTGAACTTTATGTATATACTATTGTATATACAAAAGGATATATAATACTAGGAAATATATATGATGGTATATCTCTGTATAAATATGGAAAAGTTTGCTTTATAAAGATTACATCATTAATACGACCGCATCACATCACCTTTCAACTCAATCACCTATATATATATATATATATATATATATATAAATAGAAATTTATAAAATATGTATATTCCATTTACATTCATTAAAATTCATTTATAAAATCATTTGCATGATATATTGAATTTCATATATACATTAATTAATTTGAATCATTATTTTTTTATATATCGAACAAAAAAATTTTTTTTTTTTGTATTTATCATAACATTCAAATGAATATCAATTAGAAAATCATCTGCAAAAAATAAAAAACTGAAAGGTCTTTATAATGACTAAAAAAAGAACGTAACAATTTTTATATCCAGATTCGTATTTTAGAAATAATAAGATCCTTTAATTTATAAGCATTTATAGAATATATAAAATAATGATAAAAATAAATGATATATATTTTTTTTATATAATTAGTATTCTTTATAAGTATATTTAGAAACATATAAATATATATATACAGTTTAATATGAATTTATATTTATGTGGTAAGCATAAAAATGTTAAGTACGATCATGTATATGTATAACACTACGTCCGCAGTTAACATATATCTAATTCTAATTCTAAATGAAAATATACAAAATTTTGTATGTACAATAAATAAAATCAACAATTTATTTCTTCGCATATAGATAACTTAATATATATATCCTTTTTTTAATTTATAACTTGTATATAAAATACCCTTAGATATGCATATATAAGTAAAAGAAAAAAAAATAAATCTCTATATCAAGTAAAATACAAGATTTGTACAATAAAATTAAAATAAATACATGTATGATATGACCAGAAAATCTTAAAAGATTATTGTACATATCCCAATAATTCGTATTTCTTATATCAATATATAATATATTGTTTACTGTATATAAACAATGAGATTTTATATACGATGTAAAACATAAGCAATTTATATATATAAATACATTTAAGTACATATGTATATCTAAACCGCATGTAATCGTATAATTCTAATATACGCGTTTGTTTATCTATCTATGGTATACATATACATATTTAAGTATTGGGTTGTCCGCAACGCGATAAGAGAAGTATAATTCCATATACATATTTCGTATACTCTATACACTATATATATATATATTAATATAATAATATGGGCGATGTAAATATGTATATATATAATATACAATGAAAATTCATGAATTGGCATTTTAATACCCATATATAAAATTTACTAGATATATGGGATATTATTATGTATAGTATATAGACAATTTTGTTAAACAAAATATTCCTTTCAAGACAAGGCAAAATAAAAAAAAAAGAACGTGCTAAACAAAAATATCATATGGATTAGAATTCTATGCATTGGTATAGTAATAATAAGCATAAATAATCAAATATAAATGTAACAATTTATATTATGTTTAGTTGAATAAAATGTCAATATCGAAATTGGATTTTTACATACAGTTTGTTGTTAAATAACAATAGTAATTTGTAGAGTTAACTGCCGCTGGATGTTGTTGACTCTCTCTCTATATATATAAGGATAACGGTTTTTTGTAGGATAAGGAGTTCTTTTACATAATTCTGTTTTTCCCAAAAAATACATGAACAATTTTTTGGAAAATATCTAGTTTTTGAGTTTTTGATCAAATCTTTATTATTACAATACAACAAGTAATGTAAACAAATATACATACAAAAAAAACAAGCAAAAAAAGCTTTATATAGGATATATTATATTTACTAAATGTATCCTTATATTTCTATATATAACATATACTATATGTTATATATGATGTAAACGATTTTTTTGAAATTTTTTTGTTTGTTCTATATATGTGGTTTGTTATTTTATATATATATATATATATATTATATTGTTTATATTACATCTTACATATGTAAACTTTTGCTTATCCTTCAATATTTTTCTTGGTTATTTCAGTATGATTCTTGAATAAAAAAATGTTCGAATGTTTGTTTTCACACATATTATTATATAATACTGTATGTGTTATTATGAAGATATTATTATTGTTTGGAAAATAGGAAATCTATATAATGATAATAACAAATAAAAAAAAATAAAATAAGAGGTATTATTACAAATTATGAATCTGAGTTTATATTCGATATATATATAATAATAGATATGGAATAAATAACGATATATAAGGATTTATTTGTATTAAAAATAAAAATGGAAAGGAAACATTTTTGTATTTGATTAGAGGAATTTATATATGAACTTAAGCTTATTTTATAGCACATTAATTACCTTAAGGGATCAAGTGTTTCGGGAACTTAGTACCCAAAACCAACAATTTATGTAATAAGCTTATTTTCATAATCATGTACACGACGAGTTTTCCATGAGACTGTTTTATTTTTCATTTTTTTTTTTAAAATTTTTGGAGTTTTTGTGGTAGGTCGATTTTGGCGTCGTCGATTCGATTCGTCGAATCCAGGAAAATCTTTTGTGTGTTTCGGTTATTTTTGAATTCAAATTTTCACAACGAGTTGCAAGACCGATGGGGTTCGTCGTACGGATGATTACCGTTGTTCGAAAAGGACCTATAGTTCTAAAATACCGCAAATGAAGGACGTGTTTTAATCAGTAACAATCTGACATGCATTCTCTATAAGATTTCTCCTCGTTCATTAATAAATACCTGCAATAATCCATAATTTGATATTGTTTACATTTTGTTTGATTTGGCATAGTATGAAATCATATGGCAGATACCTAAAGAATGACCAAACTATAAGTATAAACAATGATCGTCATTCACATATTATTATAAAATATTCGCATTTTTCAAATATAAAAAAAAATCCAAATATTTGCAATCTTCCAAAAATGACTGTTACATATAATACCAAGAAAAACACTGTCATGTTAATAAATAAAATACAAAAAAAATTCCAATTCTACATTTGAAATAATATCAAATTTCTCATTTTAGTTATGTAAATATGAAATATAACTATACAGGAAAAAACCTTTATACATACAAAAAATGCACAATATTTATAACATTCACATTATAAATATCTCCATCAGAATAAAATGAACAAACCAAAAAAAAAAATAAAAAAAAAGAATCCTTGAACTTGATCTTCTATCGCTAATGTATAAATGGAAAATTATGTTCAATAAAACCCTCACACATCATACAGTTTACACACAATAAAATATATATCATATCATAAAGTTTTATAATTTTCCCATTAACTTTTTTTGTTCTATTAGATTTTAATATTATATAATTTAGCCAAACACTCTCGGGTCTATTATCCTACTGCGGTACATTACAAAATATATATATAACATATATATATATCATATTTAGATATAATGACACATAAATTATATTTTGTCTGTCTGATATATTGCCTGATGACGGCTTCCATATCATTTTGTTTTTCTTCTTCATATATGTTGAATGGTGTAATATAATTTTATTATTATTTTTTTATTTTTTTTGGCTTCTTTTCAGTATAGGATATAATCATCATTATTATTATTATTATTATTATATGCGGTCAAAGACAAAAATGTTTTTTAAAAGAATATATTTTTTTACCATTTAAATTGTTTGGTTTGTTTATGGAAAGAAACTGAAAAAATAATGTTGAGAATAAAAAAATGATGATGAAAAGAAAAAAAAAATGAAAATCTTAATGATTTTATTTAAATTTAAGCAAAATTTATATATAAAATAATGTCATCGCACATTTTAACATTTATATATGAATAAGTGTTTTTTTTTATATATATGTAAAATAATGATAAAAGTTAATCATTTAATTTTTCTTAAATGTAAAAAAATTAAAGTATAATATGAAAGAATTTAAAATAAAAAAAAATTGTTTTTAATGAGAAAAATTTCATTTCAATTTTTTTTTTTTTTTTTTGGAGACATTTTATTTCATTTATACAAAAAACACATTACTCCGCCACTAAAATTGCTATATAACCATTAATGTTGGGGATTTCATTTTTATTTATAAATTTTCATTTTTATTATATATTTAGTAGACGTATATATCTTCGTATATGAAATACCTTTTATACATTTATACAAATATATGGTTTAAATAAAATTAATTCTGATGTTTAGAAAATGGAATGAAATGGAAAATTTTTATATTTCTACTTGTATATTATTTATAAAAAAAACAAACTTTATTTTCATATAATAAATATACAATATAAAAATAAATGAGAAAGGAAATAACATTGAAATAAATTTCCTTGTGTATGTATATATGTTGCATATATTGTATAAGGGAGGAGGATGTAATTATTTTACATTTGTTGAACAAATATATATGTATAGATGAAATGAACTAATAAAAGGAATTATATTATTTAAAAAAACGTAAGTACAATTTATGAAATGGAGAAATGGGAAAAAACAAAACAGGGTGATTTTTCGTATTGGATGCAGAATTTTCCAAATTATTCACAATTAATTCGTTCTTTTATTTTGTTTTTTGTCAAATAAGTAATTAACAAGTTGAATATATAGTTCTAATATGGAAAAAAATTCAATATTCATCTAATACTTGCCAAACGCCCTAACAAAACACTAACTTCGTATGTGGAAAAACCATCTTAAGATTCGGAATCGTAAACAACAGAAAAAGAAATAAAAAAAATTAAATATCTGTTTTTATTTCTGTGTTGTTCATTCGCTTTGCAGATTTTCTGTATTGGAGAAACAACAACTGAATCCCATGTCAAATATATACTGAAGTTTGCTACTATTTCTTTTTTTTTTATCTACTATGAATGTGACTCCGATACTTTAAGTTTATAAAGAACATTTATTTATGTTCATTTATATCACCTTGTTCTGCAACTTATGTTATTTTAATTTTTATCATAATATATACACAGAGATGTTATGATAAATAAATGTAATATAACTATAACTGCGTATATGAATTAATTATTGTTATATTCATAAAAATTAAAATATTAAAATTTTTTTATTATTGCAACTTAAAACAACAAAAAAAAAGGAAAAATTAACAAATTTTATATACATTCATTTAACGACAACAATCAAAAAAATGATAATAATAATAATAATATACTTTTTTAACATTAAATTTTTAACACAATTAACGCGTGTCATTTAAAAGGAATTTAAATAATTTGTAAATTTTTCCATTATACATTCTTTTTTTTTTGTATATTCTAGAGTATGGTTGCGTGAAGGAATTTAAAACAAATTACTTTGTGTTTTTTTAACTTATCTTTTTTTTAATCTGAAAAATACCAACAATTAAAAATATTTCGATATAATAACAATTGTCGCAGGATATATTTTTAAATAAAGTTTTATCGTTTCGTTTATGTATGGTATATAAAGGAATTCGTCATGACTATATATAGTTATAAATTTATATAAGGATGGTGTAAAATAATTCAAATTTTTTCTTGCAAAAATCATTATTCTTATAATCTGGGATTTCTGGTTGTGATGCTATTAAAAAAGGATAAGTTGATAGAAATTAAGATATTATTATTTCTATTGTTACTTTATTCAGCAGGTAACTTTATTGTTATACTAATTTATTATATTGAATTAAGTATATGAAGCTATTTTTGTTAAGATTAATATAAAAAAAACTATTTACAATTCATTTTAACTATTATAGGACTCTGATATCATATATTGTAGATGAATGAACATAAAACCATTAATTTTAAATATTACTTTTAAAATATCTATATGCAATAAACTTTATATATACGAATCGAATCTTTATTGTTCAAAATATATATATATATATTTTGTGTAGAAAAAAATGTATATTGTTTAGAAATAAATAACACCTTATCATTTAATCATATATAATTTCTAAAAGGTGATAAGAGATTGAACTGACTTGAACCTTAAATAAAATATAAACACAAATGATGATTTTATTCAAATAAAACACTAAAAAAAAAGGATAAATACACAAAAAATAAAAACGAAGAAAGGGTTATAATATTATATAGTTTTATATATAATATATAGAAAATAAATTTATATTTATATGAAAAAATTGAAATAATTCAAAAATTGGTCTTTTCTATTCTCTATAATAATATATTCATGTATTGTATATATATTTAACACAATATCAAAAAAAAAAAAAAAAAGAAACAACAACGATCATATTTTTTATTCTCTAGGGTCAATTTTATATATCCTTTATTTTATATTTTATATAATTCCTTCTATTTTTGCTTGTGTGTTATCTTTATCAAAAGATTATCTTATGTTTTCATATTCGAAATTTGTGTATATGTATATAATATACTCTGTGGTGTAGTTGATAAAATGTCAACCTAAAATTCTCAGAAAATTCTCAGGGGCTATTGGAGGTTCGAATCGCGTATACTGAAGTCATACAATTTGTTTTGTGTTTTTCGGTTATTATCTATTCTGATTTTTCACAAAGCATGGCCGCGGTTTTCTCGCATGCGGTTATGATCATACGGATAATTATATACCGACATCGTAAAATCAACAAATTAAGAAACCAACAACAGAAGGTTATTATTGAACTCTAAAACTGATCGTCGGTCGTAAAGCGGTTTTTATTTTCCAAATAGGTATATAAGAAAAATCATTCACAATATATAATACAAAGAAAAAAAGGATAAAAGTAAATAATAATAAATATAAAATAAATATATGAAATGAAATTGTGTTTGGTGTTTGTATGTCGTTTACTCGTTTTAGATATAATATATCCTTTATATATATTCCTTTTTTTTTTTTAAACTGAAAATGTTTTCATTATATCTTTACGCCATATATAGCAATTTTCTTTTCACTCTATCTACCATTTATACCATATATATTTATTATAATGCTTAGAAACATTTATTTATATATATAGGAAAAAAATGATATGAGGTGACAACAACGTTTTTTTTTTTTTATTTTTTTGAACAAGCACTTTAAAAATTTTTATATATTGGATATATAAATCAATATATATATATATTCATATATAGATATTTGTATCCATCCATCCATCCATCCATTCATATATATATATATATAGATAAAATATTGCTGGGGTGGAAAAAAATTAAGAGAAGCTTATTTCAAACGTCGCTCGGTTTTCTTCTGCTGTGATATATCAACAACTGCGATATAAACTATAAAAAAAAAAATAAATAAATATATCATCACCTTTTATATACTGTATTTTATATACCTTCTTATATATTATACATATTTTATATATACATATATACAAATGATCCTTTCAAAACTTTTATGTTGTTGAATTTAATTCAATGTAATAATTCAAGGGATTTATATTTGGTTTAAGTGTTATTATTACAAATATATATCTATCTATACATACTATATATGATATGATGTTGTAAACATTTTTCAAATATTTTATTATACATTCTTTGAATTTTGTTTTTCTTCTATTCTATTTATATATATTTATTTAAAAAAAAAAATTTTGTTTTTTGTCATTTCAAAAAGTGCTAAATTAAAGATTATAACATAATCATATTTTTTTTATAAATACTATAAAAATATACTGTTAATACTAATAAAAATATATATATTATTAGAGAGATAGAGAATTTTGTGATATTTATTTTTTAAGATTATATAATCCGCAATATGCGCGACTAGGTATTTATGTTATTTAGAAAATATATATATATATAGATTTAAATTTGGAAAATGTAAGATATTTTTTTTGATAATGAATTTTAAAAATTTAAATTCTGTTTAAATTAAAATAATTCTATATCAAATTATTTTTTGTATGTTATATTTTAATATTTTACAAAGAAGCAAAAACAAAAACTAATTTAAAATGATTTAGTTGAGTTCAGAATTTTTTCTGTCATCATCATATCATATACATAAGAACGAATTGGATAATTTTTAACGTGTTATAGAGAAAATATACATTACTCTGTATAGAGAATAGAATTATATATAGTCGGCATATCAACACAATAACAACTATCTATTTCCAATTATTTTATATAATCTTTATTTTTTGCCATAAAAAAATATGTTGATTTAATAGTCAAAATGAAGTTGCCTGTTTGGAAAACAAATACAGAAACAGAAAAGAAACAAAAATGAGATTTATTTAATCTTGTTAACACCGCCATTTAAGTGATATAACGCAAGGAAATATGAGTTTTGTAATCGACGTACATGAAATTTTCCATACATCGAGGTTTGTGGAAATAATACAAAAATGTATAGAGATCTATGCATTAAAAAAATTAATTTTAAAACTTAAAATTAAACAATAAAAAAATGCGTTTGGAAAAAATAAACGAAAGGTAAACGGAATGAAAAAAGCAAAATGAAATTATATTTTGATTTTACGAAAAAATTGCCACATGAATGTTAAAATAAAACACAAAACAACCTTCATATACATTTGAAATGTGTTACATTTTTTTTTTTTGCATTTGATTTATTTTCAATAAATGAATTTTCAAATTTTTCATTTCATTTTTATTTCCTATATCCTCAATAAATTAATAATAAATATTTTTTTGTTTTTTAGAACTTGCGGGCAGCGTGCAATGACTTTGAATTATTTCTTTATAATTTATATTTATATTTTGTAAATTTGGCAAACACCAACAAAACGTATAAGTATATTTATATATAGAAATCAATATATTTATTATTGGTTGATTGTTCTGAAAAATATTCTGATAAAAAGTTTGTTCAAAATATATCCTTTTTTAATAATAAAAATGCAAATAGAAGAAGTTCTTAACTATATATACTAATAAATATTTATAATAAGGTATATAAATTCATATTGAATAATAAATCGTGAATATATATATTTTGAAATTATACCTATATATATATTTTTATATAACTAATCTATAATAATATATGTAGACAAAATTGATCAATCAATCATTATATTTAATATAATCTATAAAAAAAATATATATATAGATTTTATTGATTGTCAAAAACAGTGAGTGAATGCGGTATGGATATGGAAAAAAATAAATATTTAAATGAAATATTTTTTGTATTATATTCAAATAAGGAAAATATAGCTTTTATCTTTTCTTTTTTTTTTCGTGTATTGTTATCAGGGTTGTGTGTAGAGTCTCGACCTGTGTCTCGGACAATCACCTTTTTTACTTCTATTGATACAGGACAACGGGTCATTACGTACACAAATTCCACGATACACAGATATTTGTTATGTGTCCTTCTTGGTAAATACAAATTAGTTAATAAAAAACTCTGGAGGGAAACGAAAAAAAAAACGAATGAATTAGAATTACACATAAATTTTAATTGGTAATTATTGGGGAGTTGAGGAGTCATCTCAATAATGTTTCGACTCCAACACCAATCAAATATCATCGACTCCACGTCAACCCTGATCGTTATACTAACTCAAATATATTATAATGCATATAGCCTAATAATACACATATTGATAATATATATGATGAATAATAATTTAATATAACAATACCGCGACGACGATTTATAATGGGTGCGTGTATATTTGAAATAATTTTCTATTTATAATTATATATGTTTTTCATATCAGAATCAAAGTGCGGTTATTTATACATAAATATATAGTAGTTTTGATATAAAATCCTATATACTCGTTATACCATCACTATATATAGTATATTATATTTCATATTTCTTTTCGTTTTCGTTTTTTTTTTTTAAATTTATCGAAAGCTATTAATCTTATTTTCTAGACATCACATAAATAACTAATTATCTGATCATTAATCAAACACAAATGTTTCAATGTATATTTTTTAGTATCCATATATATTTAGTATCCGCATATATATAATAATATACACTTATTATATGTGATTATTATGACTCTGTGGTGTAGTTGATAAAATTATAGCCAAATTTAAAATTCTTAAAAAAATTTTTGGGGTTACGAGTTTGAATCACGTATACTGTGCGAAGTCTTAAAATATGTTTTGTGTTTTTCGGGTGTTTTCAACGTAGAATATTAACATATGTTTTCACGGGGTTGGTCTTCCGGCTAATTTCCACCACCGTTAAAACAACAAATTATTAAACTAACAATAGAAGGTTGTTATGGAACGCTAAAACCAATCGTCGGTTGTATGGCGAAAACAAGAGAAGATATGTGTTTATTATATATGAAATATATATATATATTCTGTTATAATTTATAATAGTTATAGATTATGTATATAAATAAATAAATAAATAAAAGAATGTCGAATGGATATAAGCATTAAGAAAATAAAAAAAACCGCAACCATATATAACCTCTTCAACACTCACACTATCATTATTATATCTGATATTATAAAATATTAGCCATTAAAGAAAATCGTATATGTATATAAAAACTATATTCAAACTTATATTTATATAGCTTTTATATTTATTTGGATATGGATGGATATGACAAAAATCAACCCAAACTTTTGGGTTTACCAACATCTCAATAGATTTCAATTTGGACCATCTCTCTATAGTCTATATATATATAAAAAAGAAAAATATACAATGCGTATATATATATATATAGATATAAATATTCAATTTAGTTTGTCGTTCTTTCTTTTGTATATCTATCGATATTAACATTATAGTAATTTTATATTAGGACAAAATGTTCAGAAATATTATATAAAATCTATAATATATATATATATATATATAAAGTAAATTGACCACCACAAAGTCATATACGCAATTTTGTAGATTCTTTTACTTTTTTTTTTGTGATTCAAGAAAAATATACAATTTATTATATGAAGAAACTTTTTTTTTTATTATCTCTATATAGAAAATTATTTCGCATCTAAATTGACTATATATATGAATATGATATAGAGAAACGAAAAACGATAAAATGTTATCCTTCTGTCCTTCTATAATTTTTATATCTATATCAATTTTTATTTTTTTTGTTATAGAGTCGTAAATGAAAATTGGATATTTTTGTATAAAGGTATATTTAATATATATAGTAATTGTGATTGTATTGATCAAAAAAAAATTATTTCTTATACATTCCTATATAGAAAAATGGTTTTCTAAATCATGACAAAATCAAAATTATATATATACGCAGGATTTCGACATGTTCGGTCATTTTGTTTATTATTATATATATATAAAGTTCTAATTTATATATACCTTTATCTATATATGGATATTGGAATTAATTGAGTATTCACAATTATCGTAAATTCATTATTATACATATACAGTAATTTTGTTTTGATACAAATTTTGTAATTCATGCTTTTGGATGAGGATAGAAATTTATCTTTTTTATGTACTTTTTTTTTCACTTTATTTACAATATATAGGAAAAATACCCTTCATTTTATTATACACGTGTAGATATAATAAGAATGTCAATCTGCGGTGTAGTAGTTAAAAAGCCAATTGAAAAAAGTCTTACAAAATTTTGAGGTCGTGATTTCGATGCTTTTATACTGAACACATAAAATATGTTTTGTGTTTTCCGGTGATTTTCAAATCAGAATTTTCGTACAAAGTTGCATGATTTCCTATTCTTTTGGGGTGGGTCGTACGGCTAATTACCGACTCGGTAAAAATAATAATGGAACCAACCAACAGAAGGCTGTTTTTGAGGTCGGCCGCTAAAACCCATCGTCGGTTGTAATGCGATAATTTATATTAATATTATAGATATAATAAAAAAGTACTGCTTAATGAATATACTAGAACCTATCAGAAATATTGTCCGTATAATAAAGATGCAAAATAGTGACAATTAATTTTATTATAATTATTATTATATTAAAATATATTCCATATAGAGTTATAAATTATATAATTTACCCTTATATGATCATATAATAACGATTTTCACTATATATTCATGAAGATTCATATATGAATAGAAATTTTGTAAAAAAATATTATCCGGATGATTCGCTAACTAAATTTTACCGAAATCAAATGCAGGCATAATACAGGATTATCAAAGTAAAAGTTTAAACGATTAAGAGTTTATCATGGATGTGTCCAGAGGAAATGGGAACGCATTGAAATTGTGTCAGCAAATATTTGCTAACCTCAAATGTTTATCGCAACACTTTAATCCCCATAGTTTTAGAAAAACAAAAATTTTATTCAACTATAGAAAAATTGAAATTCTATTGAAAATTTATAGCTGGATGATTTTAAAACTCAAATCTTTTATAAAATCTATTTACCGGAGAATTTATTCGAATCCTATTCATAGCCATATTAATAAATATGATGATTATCTAAAAACTTTTGTTAAAATATATAATTTTTAATAAACAATGAGTCCATTTTTGTAAATGTAAAAGAAAAAAAAAGCAAATAAAGTTGGAGGGCACTTTAATTTTTGAATTCTAAAGCTGAAGAATAACATTTTCTATATACATAATAAAACTCCGATATATATATCGAGTAAATTAAATAAAATAATTTATAAACTATACCTACTCCTATATAGTTTTGTAATTCGTGTATAAAATAACCTTAATATACCTTAATGTTCACATTATATAAATATAACAATAACAATGAATTATAATATACCAAAATACTATATATCAAAATAAATTCAATTAATTTTAATCTGATTATTAAATAATAAGATATATTGAATATAAATATATATATATAGGAAATAATATATTTATATATAGGTTAGGTATTAATAAATTAATTTTATAAAAAGAAAAAAAAACCCAAAACAAAATATTAAATTTATATAAACCAAACCCATTATTTTCTACATGTACGTTACGTACATATATCTAGAAATGATTAAGTTTTCCTTTTATTTCACATTTATATATTAAATATATATATAATATACTTAAAATTATATAACCATGTAATATACATAACTCTATAACTCTATAATACATATATAATTTATTTCCTTTCATTTACCAATTTTACCTTTAAAATTGTACATTCATAAATCACTTTTAAAATGCATGAAAATGAATATATAAATTTATGTATTAATACAAAATAAGTATATAATGAAAATGTATAAACACTCGAAATAGCGTTTTGTTTAGTTTAAAATTTATATATACAAACACAATTTCACATATGCTGTTGTATATATATTATTTAATATATAAACTCTTGTTATTCTATATTAAAAAAAAAAAAACACATATGTTTAAGGGAAAATTGTATACCTCACCTCCTCTATGTATATATAATAATATGTAATTTAATGGTAGGAAAATCTGAAAATTTATCACATTGTAAATGTTTCAAAACAAAACTTTTTATTTTATATATATGTGATTATATATATTTTGCCAAACTCGCACCCTCGCACTATATAGATATATATGCTCTAAAGTGATTACATATCCATATGTAAACTCTAGTATTGTTGAAAGTAATAGAAAAACATTAACAATATACTGTATATTTATATTTATTTACACAAATTGAAATTAAACAAAGTGTAAATGATAAATGAATTTTATATTATTTTTTGTGAACTTTATTTTATTGTGTTGCTCTTATTTTTTTTTTTTTATATACATTAATTCTATTCCGATAAAATTGCTCTAGTTTACAAAAGAAGAAAACAAATCACATTTATATATAGCTGTGTTGTGTGTTAAATGTTTTGTATATAAAGAATAAAATATTTAGTAACCTCATTTTTATCAAAAAAAAAAAAATACTTATTTTTTTACATATAGCTCTTAGCTCTATGTATATAGAACTTTATCATATATTAATACGATAGTTATCAAAATATAGATAAATCGGAAATCTTTTGATATCGATATTGATATAATTTAATGTATAATATTAAAATATTAATTACCTTCTAAAATCACGACTCCAGCATGCATAAATAACTGGATTCATACTGGAATTAATCCAACCCAACCAGGTAACAACAGCCAATACGGTATCCTCATGGGCTATACAATTTTCACAAAAACCCGATAATAAATTGATAATAAAAAATGGAAGCCAACAAATAATAAATACACCCATGACGATACCCAATGTTTTGGCGGCTTTTTTCTCTTTAGCAAATTTTGCCAATTTTCTAGATAATGAGAAATTTTTACCCATATGTCGATGTCGACCTAAACCATTATTTTGCAAAGCCGATAATGGTTCTTCTTCGGGTTCTTCGGGTGTTGATGAGGCGGTGGCCGACGCCGAATGATGTTTACGTTGTTGATATTGTTGTTGTTTTTGTTTTTCATCCAATTCTTGTGTTTGCTGTGGCGATTGCTGCTGCTGTTGTTGTTGATTCAGCCCCGTTTTCTGTTGATTGTCTTCTTCATTTAAATTTTGTTTTGGTTTATTTCCTAATTGTAATTGTTCTACAGGTAATTGTTGTTGTTGTTTTGATTGATTGTTATTGTTATGATGTGAATGTGAATGTTGATGGTGATGATGAGAATGATGCGAATGATGATGATAATGAGGTTCACGTGTTGTACCACCACGATGTATACGTAAGGTTAATTGTAATTCACCGGATGCCATTAACACCTGCTTTGTACCGATTTTAAGCGAACGCGTTTGTATAACGGCCGCCCGATATATTTGACAATAGGTAAATACCATAACTAATAATGGTAAATAAAACGATATGGTTGATGAGAATACAAGATAACCTAAATGTTTTGTAAATGGACATGTATACGGTTCCATTTCACCGGTACGTGCCGCACGCCACCACATTATCGCGGGAAAACTAATAGCACTAGAACAAACCCAAACGGCCGCAATCAGGGCTGCCGATCGTTTACGGGTCATACGCATTGGATACGAAAATGGATCGGTTATGGCCCAATACCGATCCAATGATATAACACATAAATTTAAAATCGATGCTGTACTAAATAGTACATCCAGTGAATGCCATACATCACACCAATCCGTACCGAAAAACCATATACTCAATACATCGTACAGTGCACTGAATGGCATCACAACCAAACCGACCAAACAATCGGCTACCGCTAAACTTGTTATAAAATAATTTGTTGCCGTATGTAAATAACGTTCACGTTTAACGGCCAATATCACTAATGAATTACCAAAAACTGTTGTAAATGAAAAAAAAAATAAAAACGATAATATACCAACACGATCATTTGTTAACGATTCTAATTTATCGGTAAAACTTGGTTCAATTATATGTGTATGATTTGTATTATTTATAATTGATGATGTCGTTGACAATGATGATGACGACGACGAAGGTGATGATGATGATGATAATGTAGTTGATGTTGTTGTACAACAATTAACATCAATAAAATATGATAAATCATCTGCTGTTAAATTATATATTGATTTATTTAAGCTGCTATTGTTATTATCGAATAAATACAATTGTGATATATCCAAATAATATTCAGTTAAATTATTCATTATTATAAATATATAGATTTAAAATTGTATATAACATATTTTTGATTTTTTTTTTACTTAATTTGAATATACACAATAAAATATAACACGATATATATTAAAAGAATTTAATAAATTGAAATATTTTTTAATATAATAATGAATAATATACTGCGTGATTGTGTCCGTTTGTTCGTTCGTCCGTCAACGCGGCACGGCACATTAAATTATTATTATTATAAAAATTGTATATTACATTTTTTCATTTTTTCACTAATTCATTGTATATTATACAAATATTAATTAAACGTTCATTTTAACAGCATACATAGAAATATATAACGTTCAAACGACATTATTGTATTTTTATAATAAATTTATAAAATTTATGTAACCACCACCAATTATTTAAAATATTTAATAATATTTTATTATTATATATTATTTTCAAATATTGTTGCATTTTGTGAGATAATTTCACGTAATTTTTATTAATTATTTATTAAAAAATTATTTTTTTATTATTATTATTATTGTTTATCATCAGTTTGATGTTTGAGTTTTGTTCAATCGGCATCGTTCAACTGAAAATAAAAATAAAAAAACACAAATAATTAATTCATCATTTATTGATTTGTAAAAATAAAAACAAAATTGTTAAATAGAGATTAGAAGAAATTTAATAGATAATTGTAGAGAACTGTAATATCATTTTTATAATTGGAAAAATTCTTATAAAAAAGTTAGAAATTAATTTTTACGGTGTTGCATTTTCTTCTTCAAAACTATAAATGCCTTATGTTCCGGTAGCTTGTTAATAAAATGAATTAAAAAAATAATATTCACAATAAAATGGTATTAATTTTTCTACACGTCCTTGAGTAATTTTCCAAATATTTTCCCATATAACATTAAAAGGATTCGATACATTTCCGCAGTATATGTATTTTTTGTTAAAGTATTATCCTTATTTTTTTTTTTTTGTGTATTTGCGGATTTTCCATAATCTTTACTAGCTTTAAAAACATAATAATAATACATCATATCTTATACATATATATTATTATGTGATACGACGATAGATAAAAAATAATATTTTCCAACTTTAAAGAATTTGCCAAAGCATAATAATAAATATAATATTATTTTATTACCACACCACCGTGTGTTTATGGGTATATAATAATCAATCAATGAATGCATAATACGGGATTTACTATACCATAATATATATGGAAAAAAGTGTTTATAATAAACCCATCCGCATAAATACTTTATTTTATTCATGTTCATACAGACGAAAGGGAGTATATAAATATGGATATGAAACTTTCAATGCATATCCATCCATATATACCATATTTATATAAAGAAATTCAATCAACTATAAATAATTTTAAAGTAGATCTATACTAGTAAATATATTCTATATAATATACAAAATATATTTATTCTGTTTGAGCAATTCGAGCCAATGACAAAAAAATATATGAATATAAAAATAAGATATTTTATCATCGTCACCGCGTTGGTTATATTGATGAAAAATTATCAAATCTATATATATGTATATATTGATTGCATGTATAGATAACATCAGCATCATCATATTATATATATAGATAAATATATATATATATTTATAAATATCTCCTTGACAAAATATAAAAATTGCCTTTTTGTATACAGAAAGAACAAAAATTCTGTATAGATAATATATATTTTATAGAAATACATGTTAATAAAAATGAATGTATATTAATAATAATAATAATAATATACAAAACAGTCATATAGTATATATAAAAGGAATTTATAGGTAAAAGTTTATGATATATGAATATTATCAACATTGTAATCAACATCGCGTTCTTGTCGTTCTCATCGTCGTCGACGGCTTTTGCGTTCTCATCATCATCAATATCAATATCAATTTCTATATAGACGTGTATGTATATTTCTATATTGTCATATATATAGATATTGATGTAATATATACAATTTTATAATCGGTTCAATGATTGTCATACAATAATCTATAGATAGATACACACAAAATATATATTCAAATATACCTTATATATTTGTATCCATATAATAATCAATGAATGGCAGCAGATTGCGTATACATTTATATATAAATTTAAAGCATATATGTATAGGCATATTATATATTAATAATATGGTATATATTATTCATACACGTGATGTTCATGTATATAATATAAATATTTTATTGTTATATATATATGCGGATTTTCATTTGTATACCATAAAATTCTCTCAATATGTGCATATATATATTATCATATTTAGAAATATATATAAACCGCAGATATGGTTATATATATATATATATAACACATACGTATTATAATTAAATATAAAGGTGGTTAAATATTGGTTATATCACAGTTTATGTATATAAATATACATAAATGATTATTATATATTGTATAAAATATATACATTTGTAATATATCCATACAAGGGGATTTTATATTAACATATACACCTTTGAAGTAGTCTAATGAAACGATTTATGAGTTTAATATATATGGGATATTATCGTCTGTTGATGGTATGACCTAAAAATGGAAATAATATTATATGAGATTGTATAAAAGCGTATGCAGAATATTTATTATTGTATATCTATATATATATATTCTATCACTAATATTATTTATGTTATATATATGAAAATATAATAACGTTTGTTACAATATGTTGAAGGAAATATTATTTACAATTCCATATGTACATATATAAAAAAAATTTTTCAATGTTGTTAAAGGTATAATATAATAATTGTATATATATATATATAACTGCAGAAAAAAAAAATCCCATATCCTTTTATTATTTCATATAGCTATATACTATATAGAGCAAAATATTATATTTTTCTTTATATCATTTCGTTTTTATATACTATTATATATAATATAAATATTAATTTATATATTTTTCTTTTCCTTAAGGAAAAATTTCCTATTTACATATTTGCAGTTATGATAATTAGATTTATGATATGAAGGTGTATGTAAGAAGGTAATATCGCAGTAATATAAATGGTAATATACATATAATATAAAATATATATATATAATAATAATCGTAACTTGCAGTTGTTTTCAAATTTCTATATACACATATGAATAATTTATTTATCAATGTTTACAGTTCATACACATATAATTTGTTATTCAAAAAGTTCATACAACATTTGAAATTATCGGAAAATTTAACAAAATATTTTTTCGTTTAGTATATTTTTAATGCTTATATATAGTTTTGTTTACCCAATTGAAATGTTCGTAAGGCAGGAATTCAAAAATGTTGTCATTATCCAAGGATTTCAACGATCGGTAAAATCTGCAGCTCAATATTTGTTATTTGGGAATATAAAAAGTTACGTATAGGACGTTATGGGAAATTCAATACCAATATACAAAAAAAAAAACAAATTTCGAATTTTTGTACAGTTGGTGGTTAGTATATTAAATGGTGTCCAGTAACAAAAGAAAATTTGCCATACATTTCATAATCTTGGCATGACTGTTTTGAAACCTATTGTAAATTACAAATTTTCTTTTACAAAAAAATGTGAACCAATTTCAAAGCTTCAATAATTATATACATGAAACATAACATCAATTATCAAATAATTGTATTGTATATATATATCTATTATGATTGATTTACATTGTAAAATGATTATGATTACAAATGCTATTCAAATCCCTTTTGGATGTATGGATAGACGGTAATTGAGTTTTAATAGCATGAAAATAAATGCACAATTTGAAAAAAAAAAATAATAGTTAATAGTTGAACAAATAGAACTCTAATGTATCTCTAAATATATGAACATAAATATCGATATCATAATAATTTTTTTGTTTGTATAAATGAAAATCAATAAGTACAAATATAATAAAATGTGAGCTTATCAATTTTCTATATACGCATATATATACTTCATAATAAAATTTCATTGTATAATGTGCGGGAATTATAAACATATTTATCGTATATATAATATACTGTATATATTTTATATTTCAATTTCATATATGTCAATTTCAAGTTTAATTTGTTATCGATATATGTGAACTGACGAATGTTCTGCAAAAGCAAATATATATATATACGGATAGTAATATATATTTGTTCAATTGGAAAAACATACATTTTAAAATGTTGCACGCGATTAGAAACAAATGAAACAAAAAAAAAATAAAAATAAATTGCAATATGTATTTTTTATGCTATGTTTCTCATGGTTTTTTTTCAATCTTCATTTATTTAAGAAATATTTCTATATAAATGTTCATTTTTTTTTATTATTGAAAAACTATAATCCAAAAGAAATCAACAAAATATATGTACTATTTATATATTGTATTCATATATGTATATCTATATGTATCAAACCAATTACATTTCATATATGTATATAAATCATTCAATTTTTACTTAAAAATATAATATACTATGTTTTTCTTTATTGTCTTAAACCAAATATATGTTTAAGTTGATATGTGAAAAAGAATATGTATATATATAGAAATGTATATAAAGGATACAAATATTTATAAAGGATATATAACATATAGAAAAGTGCACATATGTAATGTTATATAAATTATACCATATATAATAATATATTGTATAGTGTATGTACTGAAACTGAAACATATTTCCAATTATACACTTCTTCTAGTTTTCTATATATAAAAAAGAAAAATACATTTTATCGTATATTTGTATATATCTATACGTTGTCAGTACTCGTATAATGCACACAAGTTGTATATGTATATTTATTTTTGTAAATTTTACACAACATTATATATATTGTATATGAGAATGTGAATTTAATGCATATAAAAACTATTATAAAAAATATACTACCCTTGTGTATAAATTGTATATAAAATGCAATATAACTTCAACATAGAACAACATCATAGCATTTATAGAACAATATTCTTTTATATTTCATTGAACACACATTCAATATATGTATATAGGATTGAAACTAGATATGTATATAAAAACAAATGGGAATGGGAAAAAAAAAAAGCAAAAAACAGAAAAAAACCATAAGCGATTTTATAGAAAAACGATTTTATATAAAAATATATAAAAAGAATTATTTTATTTACAAAATTTTATAATACTATAAAATCATTTTTGTTTTTTTTTTTGGTTTCACTAATAACAGATATTAAGAATTATTCTGTTCACAAAAGAAAGGTCCTCATAGAAACTTATTAATCTTCATATAAAATTATTAATTATACTTAATCAAAAACAAATTTGTTTTACTTGCATAAAAATCAGTTACGTTGTTGCGGACATTAAATACAGAAAAATGTTCTTTTAAGTAGGAAATTCTAAAATAATCAGATTGTAAGCGAACTGTTCAATTTAAACATTGTAATTCATTCTGTAGTTATAACTACATATACAATTTTTGTTATAATCGTACATTCTATATGATAACTCTTGATAATTAAACATTTGTATATCTAGAAATAATATAATGTGTATTATATATACATTTAAAAAAATATCAAGAAAAATTCAAGATGAAATTAACTATATATATATAGCGTTATATATACATAATCTAATGTAATTTAATATGTTTATTTATTCTTCTTTATTATATCTTCTTATATAATTGCATTTTTATTGCAGTTTTTATAAGCATCATAGAATCTTCTGATATAATATTATACTATATACTATGTAATCTCAATTGTTTTTTTTTCATTAACTCTGTAAAATGTTTATTATTATTTTATATTCAATGGCGGTCTTAACGAGGGTTGCAATGGCATACAAAAAAACAGGATGCACTCACATTTTGGGTGCTTTTTATATTAAAATTTTAACAATGTGGAATTTAAAAGTCATTCTCTAAAAATGATAAAGTATTTCCTTTAGAAAATCATGCAGAAAATTAGACAGAATTTCCTTTAGAGTTTTGTTAAAAAAATTTACAGCATTCCCTTTAAAAAATTATACAGAATTGCCTTTATAATTTTGTTTAGAAAATTATTTATAATTTCCATTCAGAATAGAATACAGAATTTTCCTCTACGAATCGATCAGAATTTCCAGTAGGGAGGAAATTCCCTATCAATTTCCAAAATGCTAGGGAATTTCCTTTAGAAAACCAAACAGAATTTCCTCCAGAAAATGTAAGGGATTGCGTTTAAAAATCATTCAGATTTTCCTTCAAAAAGTTATACAGAAAATCTCAAAGAAAATTATAGAGATTTTCGTTTAAAAAATCGGTCAGAAGAGATAGAAAATTATCCAGAATTTTGTTTAGTTTACTTATACGGAATGTCCTTCAAATTAAAAACTATACATAATTTTCTTTAGAATTATACATAACCTTTTTAAAAAATTTAGAATTGACTTTAGAAAATAATGAAGAATTTCCTTTAGAAATGGCACAAAATTTCCTTAAGAAAATCAAACAGACTTTTCTTTAAAAAGAAGTAACATTTTTGTATAAAATTGTCAATGCACTCACATAGAGGATTTCGGTTCGGTATAATATCTGATAATCCGATCTGATAATTATAGATTAAAGAATGATGAACATTTAAAGAAAATAAAAGAGTTATAAAAAATTTAAATAATTAAATATTTAAAATTAAAAATGTCCACATAAAAAGACTTGTAATTATTAAACATTTTTCTAAATAGCAAAAATAACAATTTACAAAAGCACTCCAATTTATATATTTAACAGATTATATAATCACCCCCGAGTTACTAAAATATTACAAAAAAAATAAATATTTACACATTTTTTTCCGTCAACTCCAATTTTAGTATTTGTAATTTTTTTATATTAACAATTTCACCTACATTCGGTTAAACATGTAATAGGAAAAAAAAAAAACAAACAAAGACATTGATTATATATTGTCATTTGTCAGTAAATTATAATCTATCAGTTTTTGTCTTTATTACATAAATAATGTTAAAAATAAAAAATTAATTTTTTTTCATTATTATCTATACGATTATGAATACATTATTTTTTATATGTATATAAAAATCTTTATTATTTATTATATACACAGCGAGCAAATGCAATCAAGCAAATAAAGTATAAAAATGTGATTTCCTTATATACATATGTAGACGCGCTCAAAGTTATATACATTAAAGAATTTTCTTTTAAAACAAAAATGTATAATTTTTTATTTTTCCTATTTGTTTTTTCATTTTTCATAAAATAATTGTGTATATAAATAAAAAATTATATACATTAAAAAAAAAAACTGATTTGATTTTTTTTTTTTGCGAAATTAGGTTTTTTTTATTTTTTTTGTATAATGTATAATGTATAAAACATTTTATATGCTTTAGAAAGTAAAAGGCAATTTATATTATAATATGCTTATAATATATAATTTCAACTGTTTTTACCCCTCTAAATGTATATAATTTATATTTATTTCAAAATTTTCTATTAGTTAAATGTATTTTTTTTGATAAAGGAAAAAAATGTTGTATACCTTATTATTATTTTGATATAACATTTTCCGTTCAACATAATTTATATAATGTATTTAGTTTATTCATATATATGGATATTTTTATTTGTAGTTGAAAAGGGTATATATAGTATGTTGAAGAGCAGAATTGAGTTTTAAAGGAAAATTTGATTTAACATTTTATTTTCAATTTTGACTATTTTGATAACATTAAGTGTGTCTATCTCCTGTTTCTATATATTCTATTTAATCCAAAAATTAACTTGACGCGGTATTTATCATTTTCTTATTTAAAAAAAAATACAAATTTAAATGAAAAAAATTGACCTATGAAAATACATTGAAAATACATTGCCATTTTCCCATATATTACAAAAGGTGAAAAATATATACAAATAAAATAGATATATATATTCTCTTTATATATAAAGTAATTTGATATTAAAATTAAAAAATAAATATTAGATTAAATTTGCAATAATCATATAATAAAAAAAAAATTGAAAATATAATTTTATTTAAACAAATTCAATATAAAGAAAAGAAAATCTTAATATATCTTGAAATGTTGATTGCGGAACAAAATTTAATCAAAAAGTAAACAATTTTTGTCTTAAATTACAATTTATTTTGTTTTTTTTTTTTGTAATAGATATATTTTTCTATTTGATAATATTTCAATAACAAAAAAAAAGTTTAAATCAAAATATTCGGCTGTATATATTCTTCATTAAACGACGACGATGATATTATAAATTTATTTTTTTCTAAAAATAAAACTTTTTATAAACGAATATTTTGTTAAATATAATTTCTATATATAGATTAAAATATCTCTATATAATCGATACTGTTCGCCTTGTCAAAATATTTATATATATATAGTCAAAAGAAAGAAATGTAATAATATATCATATGAATATAAACTTTGCGAATTACACATTTCAAAATTTCGCGATATATTGTTTACAATGAAAACATTTTTAGAAAAAAATAAAATAAAACCTTAGAAATAAAAAGTTATTTAAATATAGAAAAGAAATTATCAAAAGTAAAATTGAAAATAGGTATATAACAAAAAACAGTAATACAAAAAAAAAATCATTTGAATTAAAAACATATCCATACATCATTTATATTTAAAATACCTGCAGTTTATTTTTATATAATTCATATACAATTTCAAAATATATAAATAAATATAATTATTTATAATACACATCTGATATATATAAAAACGAAATGATATGAATAATAATAATATCCAAATTTTTTGTATAGCCGCGTGCGAACGCTTATGTGGATATATAAAATTAAATCAAATGAATGAATGTTTTTATACTGATAAGAATTTAAATGGTTTTTATCTTTCTTTGTATATATATTCTATACTATATATATTATATACATGTACGAATTTGTGTCGAAAACAAAAATTGTTTTATAAAATATTTTTATTCAGCTATATATTCAACATATTTATAGTATAATATTATCATTTTATGAAATTTAAAATGTATATATTTATTATAATTCTGGTGTAAACAAAATATATATAGATACATATTTTATTATTTATTTTTTTTTTTTTTTTTGATATTATTTATGCATTCATTTGAAAAGTTTTATAGATTATAATTTTATAAATATCGTTTTAATATGAATGATATATATAATATTTTGTATTGTATAATGGGGAAAATATTATATTTTTAACCGCACGAGGCACAAATCAAATGTTATTATATTAATTTATTCATTACATTATATCATTATATGTATACCATAGATATATAATAAGAAAATGTGTTTTAAATTATATTTATTATATAAAGATAGAGATATAGTAAATAAATTTATTTTGAGTATTTTATTCATTCTAAATGTATATTGCTTTAAATTCTTTGGATATAACAGAACAGAGAATTATTTCAGAAGAATAAAAGCAAACAAAAAGGATCATATTCTATATCAAAAATGTATTTTTCGAAAATTTTCTATAGGGCAAAATAATAGAAATTATTTTCTGTTATCCTATATATATAAAAGGAAAATTCCATCTTAAGAATCGCATACAAAATAGAATCAGAAACAACAACAGAATTTCGTACAAATTTAATATTAAATTTTGTTATAGTTTTTCTACAGCCATTCCTTGTGAAAAATGATGAAAAAATGGAAATTTTCTGTTATGCATTGGCTCAACAAAATTTCTGTAACATATATAGAAATAAAACCAGAATTTAATATCAAATGAATTTGTGCTGATTTCTGCGCTGATGTTTGTGATTCTTTTGTTTGTAACTCCGATACTTTAAATAGAAATTATTCTGGATATGCATAAAGTGAGATTTTTATTAGAAACAGTTCTAGTTATATAAGGAAAATTATTTAAAATATCCTCATAAGAGTTTTTTTTTTTAAGAGTTCTATTTTCGCAGAACATATATCTGCGTTTTTATAATCTTCAAAATTATAATTTCCCATAATATAAATTATAATTTATTCTAAATATTAATTGTTCAAAACTTTAGAAATAATTTGCTTTTATTAAGGTAAAAATTTCATCTCTGCTAGGAAAACGTTGAAATTTGTTTATAAAAATTTTTTTTTTGCATAAGAGTAAATGGTTTACAAAGGTGTAATTGTTCGTAGATTAAACGGATGAAACTGATTTTCGTATTTTGGGAAACTAATTTAGAAAATAGAAAAATATTCAAACGATTTTTATCTATAGACATGTTTCCTGGTTGAGTTTCCAACAACCCAACGTGGTTGGGTTTCCGAAAAAGGAAAATCATTTGCGCGAATATATATCTAGATAGAAATAATTTTGAAATATAGGAAAAATTCTTAAATGAATTTCTGATAACTGCAATATTAATTCCGTAGAAGAAAAATGTCAAGCATATCTGAGTTAAGCTATAATGATTTACTATGATAGGGTACTACATTATCAATATTCTTTTTGTGAAGTAAAATAAAATCAATAAACATTTATAATACATGCGATGTTGAATCCATTAAAATAATATCTCATGTACCATAGATATATAGGAAAATGGTCAATGCAGAGGAATTATTATTATAATTTTATTTTTTTTTTGGCAATTGTTCAACATTATAGAAAAGTATTTTTATTTCTTTTTTGTTTTATATTATTATTGATAGATATTACATTTATGGATATATTTCTGTATATATTCCTTAATATCTTTATCCATATCTTGAAACACATGTGAATATAAAAATATTGAAGCTTTTATTATATATATTTATAAAATTTATTACTAAACATTAAATTTTCATGAAAAATACAATTTAATTTAATGAATTTAAAACAAATACAAAAAAAAATCCATTGATTTTATTTTAAATACCATGCATACATGAATTATTAAAATAATGATATTTACTAAAAATTTTACTTTCATATATATATATATATATATATAAATAAATTTATATGGAATAATGAAAATATTGACTGCGTTTTTAGTAAAACAATTAATCAAATTAAATTCCAATATTTGATGTATGAGAAAAAATATATTATATTTTTTATAAATAAACAAAAAAACGCATAGCATTTTGTTTTTTTTTGGTATTCAATTCAATGATATTCAAATTCCAATAAAAATAAAAATCTATCATAGACAATTCAACAACGGCTAAAGTGAAAATATAATTTTTTAATGTATATAGATAGAGGTACGGTTAAAATACATTTGCGAGTATAGAAAAAATCAATAATATTTGGAATTCCCTGTTTTTCTTTTTTTTTAAAGTAATAGCATATAATAGAATGATTGATTTTCCACTTCACATAATAAATAGATATTGTATGTATATATGTATGATGTTATTTATTACCAAACATAGAATTTACAAATTGATTGAAAAAGGTAATGTAGCGCAAAATTAACTATATAAATATATATATAAGTATATGTTTAATGTACGCGGTTTAATGTGGTATTATTTCTTTTTCCAAAAAAACAAAATATAAGAAAAATAAGCGATACATTAACAATTTAACATATATGTATGTAAATATAGTATATGGAACAACGTTTTATAAGAATTTTAAAATTGATGAATTTTACTATATTATTTTTTTCTTACGTTGTTATTTGTTAAACTATAAGTATATTGACTATACACTTTATTTTAGGTATTCTTTCGTAAAAAAAATTCAATATTAATAAGACGTTAAATCAAACATTATGAATTGAGAGTGTAATTTACTTTTATTACTCCCATAGAGGGTTTGTAGAAATTCCAACGAAATTTTATTCGTTTTCAATATATAATGTTCATTTTTATACAAATAATGTTCATTATGAAGATGTGTAATGGTATAATAATTGGATTTTATTTTTTGGAAACATGAATATATTTATTGAAATTATATGGTTATAATTATATAGTATATAGTAAGGGATATTGACTATCCATTGAAATAATCAATAAACAATTTTTAATAAACTACATATGTCCGTTTTGTTGTTTATTATTTGTTATATAGGAAACTATGGGAATATTAGATATTAACTATATGCAATTATATTATCCATATGGTATATATTGTATGTAATTATATATGCCTTCTATAAATTAATTATTTAAAAATTCATATACTATACAGTATATATAATTAACATAATCGCGACACAATATTCTGAGTATTATTTATCATATATATATATACAATTTTGTTATTTGAAAGCTTATAATCATTGGGGGGTTTTTGTTAGACCTTAAAGATTGACTGAGATCTAACCTAATGTTTTAGATATAACATGGGACTGTAGTGAACTTTTCGTCTATAATTCTAATCATTAGTTGCGGCGTACTTTCGTAAACAGTTTGCTTTGAAAGTGGTTCTTTAAGTGTTTCTCCTTGTCTGCATTTGGGTGTTTTGATCGAAAATGCGCGCAGATTTTATGTATTTTAAGACAAAAAATATAATAATGCAAATTTATAAATTTTGCGAATATTTTTGTTTAAATCATTTTTAAAGCATACGGTCATAATTTAGAAATAAATTAAGCATTTAAGGTGGTAATATTTAGCTATAATGTACGAAATAACATAGCATCGATTAATTATTAATAGTGCAAACGGCAACGGCAGCTCGCTGTCTATAATCTATATTTATCTATAATTTTACATGAGCTGCATAATATAACTGTTATAACATAAAATGAATCCTGCAATCGTTATATATAAAATATACATATTAAAGGGTAAATGAAAATTGTTAATTAAATATTATTTTTGATTTAATGGAAAATATATTTAGAGAGGGAAAACAATTAAATTTTCATATGCATATATATTTGAGTTTATTAGTTTATTATTTATGTATAAATATACGATAATCGCATTTATTATAGCCAACCTTTTTATGATTTTATAAACATTTTCATTACATTTAAAAAGTTAAATAACAACTTTGCTTTTTTCATTGTATGTATAATGGTATATATTTTCACCATATATATAATACAATATATATACATATTCATTTTGGGTGCAGGTGTTAGTTATAGATTTACACATTATTTATGTAGATAATTAATTTCTACATATGATTTATGTTTTCAAGTATGAAAATTTTATTATATTCATATTATATATAATCTGTAATATACGTAAATGAAAATGTGTATTGATAAAAAAAAAAGAAGGGTAATATATTTTATACCATATGCTATCCGCATATATATACAATTTAGAAACTATATGTTTTGTATTTATATACAACAGATATTTGAATTTAAATTTGAAACAATCAATTGTTTTTATAAAGGGGATTGTTTTTTGAAATATTTTTTTTTTTTGATGATTTGATGGATTTCAAATTTACGCACTTCACCTTTCAATATTCATGATTAATTTTAACTTTAAAATAACAGAATATCTGGTTACAAAAAGAAAAAAAAATCGATTTGTATTCATTTTCACTTAATTACAAAAAAATAAAAAATTCAATATATATAGAATAACTTTGTTTTTATATATAAAATCTGTATTTTTATTATTGTTTTTTCTTCTTAAGTTTTTGCAATAAATGAGGGGGAAATTTTCAATAGAATAAAAATCTTTCTTCTCTAATAAATTATTCATTTGATGGTCGTCGTCAAAATAATAGCAAAATAAATATAATTACATTTTTTTATGTAAAATTTTTTTTCCTTATCATTGTTGAGAATAAAATTAATTTATTCAAACACCTTTTTCTACTATGCATACATATATATATATATATATATATATATATATATATATATATATATATAGTTAAGTATTATTTGTAGATAAATAATTCACAAATCAATATATGAATATGCATATAAAGAAAAAAAAATAAAATATAAAAAATAAAAAAATAGAATAAAAAAATAGAATAAAAACATAGAAAAGTCATTATTATAATGAGAAAAATTTGTTATTTATTTATTATTCCTCTTTTTGCATATTATGCGACACAGTACAGTTTTTTTTTATAATATTTTTCTGTTAATAAAAATTGCATTTCATATTAAATGCAATCCATTCCATTTGCATATTGCATATATATATAATATAAAATTGATCAATAGCAAGTTGTTTTTTTTTTATAGAAAAAAAAAAAATGATTTCTGATTAAATAAAATTTTTTATTAATATATGTGAGTAATTACAAGAATAACAGAAAAATGATTTTTGTAAATGAATTTTAATATTTATGGAATTTTTTAATATGAGAGCAAAAGATATGCAAATATTTATTATTTGTTTTATTCACTATATAAATAATTGGATGATGAAATGGCATAGTAGAAATGCAATTTATTTGATTCAAATTTGCATTTATAGAATAAAGAATATTAAAAAAAAAAAACTGGTCATAATATTGTTAATATTCACAGTCTCTAAAAATTAATATAGATTAACTGAATGCATCTATATATATCATGGGGGACGGAAAGAAATCATAGGGGTTCATAGGGATTATACAGAAAATTAATGTAAATATTGAAAATAAATAATAAAATTTAATATAATGATTTGAAAAATGGTGGAATCCGAATAGAACTAAGCACATTTTTTTTTCTATTTGACTCTATAGTCTATAGTCGATAAAACAACAGAAACTTCAATAAATTTGATAACATTTTAATGAATTCGAATCCTAGTTAGAGGCAACCTTTTTTCTGTTTTCTTTATTGTTTTATCCAAAAAAATTTACTTATAGAATTGATTAAATAATCCATTAAATTTTTAATAGAACTTTAAAAACAGGCTAGTTTTTAATCCAAACCCTTAAGATCCAAATTATTACGGAAAACTTTTTTCCAATTAAATTTTTATTTCATATTTTATATAGAGTCTTATAGATAACAATTTCTTCGGAATATCCTATGACATATAACTTTACTTGTTAAAACTTTTCATTTTAAATCAAAAGAATTTCATTAATTTTATTATAAATTTTCCCGTTTTTTTTTTTTTGCAATTTGAACAGTGAGAATCTAAACAAAAAAAAAAATTAATATTAATTTACAAGAAAAAACAACAATTTATTCGACACCTCTTATATTTATCTTTGATCTCCCCGTTAAATACTTGTCGCTTTATATATATATAATATATTTATATTTATACAAATTTATGCCATTATTATTATATTTTAAAATTAGATTACAAGGATATTTAAATTATATACGTTTAAAAAAGATTAGTATATAAGTACACAGGTATATTATAAATAGAAATATAAATCTATATACTTACTTTATATACAATGCATATTTAAATCGTATATATTATCATATTCCATAATAAAAAAAAAACTTTCTATATAATCTCACTGAATATTAAAACTTTTCGAAATATTTTCATTATTTAAATAGGAAACTTTTTTATTTTTTTTTTCACCGTATATATGATTGATTGATAAAGCCATCCCTTATAAAATAAATAAATATGGTATATTATAAACAAACAAGCAAAAAATAAAATGATTTAAATAAACAAAAAATGTATATAAATAATAAATAATATTTTTATTACACCACAATTTTTTCCTTTCAATTAATTTCCTTCAAACGGATGTTTATTCATATTTTTTTCTTTCTTCATCTAATTATATATATAAAAAAAAATCATTAATTATTTCTTCACTTTATTAAATCGAAAAAATCTTTTCATTTTAAAACCAAAACACCAAACCAAACCAAAATTAATATATATATATATATTCAACAACAACAACCAACAACACTCATTTAATTTATATATCAATAAATTAACGTGTAGTATATAAAAAAAACATTTAAATATTTATATAAAAATATTTTTCATAAACCCTTTTTTCACCATAATTATTAAACTTTTTTTTTTATATATATATATCCTTTTCTTCAATGTATACAAAATAAAATAATCCTCCGCACAATTTGTTGGTTTATTTTTTATTTTATTTTATATAAATAAAATATTATAATATATTTACATAAATTTTATATATTTTATTTATATATACAAATTAAATTAATTTTATTTATAAAAATAAAATATATACAAAAAAAAAAAAAAAATTTCACATTAAAGAACTTTATTTTCAAATTGAATATAATATTTATTATTATTTGTATATTGCACGAAATTCACAAATATAAAAAAAAAAAAAAATAAACACACACACAATATGAATATATATATATATTTTTGAATAAATAAACGCAATTTAAATATTCACAAAAATATTAATATTATTATAAATAAATAAATCATTTTACTTATTATATAATATTTAATTTATTATTCATTATAAGTTTATATTTATATATATAATAAATATTAAAAATTGTTTACATATCGTGAATTGTGCAAAAAAAAAACGGAAAACACTTTATAGATAGATTATGTATTGTATATATAATAAAATAAAATGATTTGAAAAGAAATAATCGGTTTAAATTTTCGATTAAATATATACAAATTAAATACACAATTTAAATATACATATATGACATTTTTTAGCAAATAAATATGATTAACAAAAACAAAAGAAAGAAGCCACTGTAAATATTTGCACAATTACATATTTGTATATAATCGCACTATTTTTTGTATATATAATACACAGATATATATATATATATATATATAGATTATACGTATATATGTTGTAAAAAAAAGGATACGTCTTATTGTATCCCTATCAGAAAACTAACTACCGCCAAAATAAAATATTTATATAGCGAGTATATATATGTATGGAAAGAAACGCATGTGCATATATTATTAGTTTAATTTGGTTTTTTACGTTTCCATCCCTTAAATTTATATTGAAAAATTTTTGTGAGGAGAAATATTTTAAATATCCTTTACCAAAATATAAAGAAGAAAATATTATATACCAAGAGCTTTTTTTTAATTTGTTTTATATAGTTGAAATGGAAGCTTTATTCATTTACAATATCCTATGTATATATATTTTTTAGTTCATTTTAACGGAGATATATTCAATTGGAATATGTTATAATGTAAAAATATGTATTTTTAGTGTCATCAATTTTTTTGCATTTTCCATTTGAAATGTCCTTATATTAGAATATACAAAAAAATTGTATTGGTATTCATTTGCAATTGCAAAGTCCGCGTTAATTTTTATTTATATTAATTAAGTTAATTTTCAGGATTAACTTTCGAATATTATACATTTGATAAATTTCCATTTAATTTATAGTTTATGCTGTAGCATTTAGGTTTTTTTTACTTTAAATTTAACATTATCTTGGCTGAATTCAACATTGTTTAAATCAAATGCAATTCCTTATCCTTTATATATCAAATTAAAATTCATCAAGTTCGTTCCAATTAAATTAATCATGCTTTATTTCTTCAAAATGTATTGTAAAAATATATGTAATTTGAAGTAAAAAAACAGATAGAAATACATCGCTCTCCATCACATTTTAAAGGTTTTGCTTCTTCATTAACGTCAAAAGACATACTTTTAAGGAGTAATCCTTAGAAATTCTATTATATTTTAATGTATACATTTATAAAGAAATTAATAGTAATTTTTTGTAATTGGGAATTTAAGGCAGTTTTTTAAGACTCTCATATTCTTATACGTAATTTAAATGAAATAATCTTTTTTACGAATTTGATGTTTATGATATTCAGGAAATTCAGGAATGAATGAGAAAACCACTTGTGAGATATTATTTTTATCAACTCACCGTGCCACGGTCTCATTTTGTTCGGGAATCTGGCCCTAATCTCTGATAACTATTAAACTAAATATTTTGCCGAATTTTGCCGAATCGCGTGATTCCTTAAAAATTCGTTAATCAATAGTTTTAGAAATGTTAAGCGATTTTTTTTATTTTCATTAAAGATTATTTCTAATAAAACACTATATAATATTTTTCTTTGTATATAGACAATCCATTTAGAATTGAGAATTTTCTAAGATTTTTTCGATTTTTATGGGGGTGAGGGAGATTTATTCTGTGTATTTTAAACGTGTCATTCATTCATTTAATTTCATAACAAGAAAATTCATTACATATAGGCAATATATGGGTTATGTAATGTAATTCTTCGCCTTTTCACAATGCCAATGAATTATCCAATCATTTTTTTCACATTATATAGTTTTTTTTTTTTTAAATCTTGTTTGCCTCCACTTTAAACATTATTAAAAAAAAAAAATTTTTAAATTAAATTCCCATATAATTTTAATTAAATTTTACTTCAAAATATTTTCTATTCTATATAGTTATAAGTTAGTTATATATCATATTCTATATTTTAAATAATACAACATAAAATATATACAAATATAGATCATATTTCATTGGAAAATTTAATTTATATAAATTTCTCTTATATATTTAATGTTTATTTAACTTCTAATAAATATAAAATAACATAATATAATATGTTATTATACTATTTCATATATACATATGAATATAAAGATAAATATTATTATAATTACATTGAAATAGAGAATATATATATCATTTCAAAATGTTATTTGTAAATTCTATAATCTGTATATTTATTTCTAGTACAGATATATATTTATATAGTTGATATAATAACCGTATATATATTTTTGTATCTACAATATATAGTAAATGAAAATTAAATTCAAATAAAACTGTATATAAATATTATATATTTAATTATTATAGATGGACGTATGTCCATATTATATTATTAAAATAACATATTGTATGCGTAGATATTTAGAATATTACTATAAATAAAATATGAATAATTAACTTATTATAAAATTATTTATACAATATTACTGATTGATCAAAATAATTTCAATATAAATTAAATATAAACAAATGGTATATTGACATGATTTATTTAACAATTCAATATATTCATCCAACAAAATACTGCGCGATGATAAAATCCAGAGGCTGAATAGGATATATAATAAAACATATTCCGGAATAGTTGAGCAAAACTATAGTTGATTACTGAAATATAAGAAAAAACATAATGATACATATATTTCTAAAATTATATACAAATACTTAAATTAATATAAAATATATAACATATTATAATAAAAGTATTCTATATCCCAATATAATATATGTAATTATTATTATTATGTATATTTATCCTATATACAAAATTTATTAAATACTTATATATATTTATAGTTTATTAATAAATAATTAACAACAATTTATTATCGCACAGATAATTAAATGTTATATATATAAGAATGAAATAAACATTTGGTAACATGTATTTTGATATAATATTCTAAATATATGCGAATAAACGTATCAGTATATTTTATACCTCATTATTATACAAATATAAGTATATGTATATAATAATTTGATCAATCAATTTATATATACCTCTTAAATAATAATATATTTATATACCTACTTTTATGTGATATGTGTATATATGATGATGAGCATTATATTAAGATATTCACGTAGGCAGAGACGTAAATGTGTATTAATTTATGTGCATACATTATCGCACATATAATATGAATGAATGTATAACCACCATGAACCATGATATAACCTATAAGTACCAAACAATTCGTATATCATTTACACATTAATATATATATAATATAACAAAAGGTAATTTATTATCAATTTATATATAGGTAATCCTATTAAGAATATATTATTATATTGTATATATGGATATTTATATTTTCTTTTCTGTCTTTCAAATTCAACATATCTAAATGCTTATTTTTACTCAAAAAATTTTATACGATTTTATATACGCATATACTTTTAATATATATAAATAAACCTGTGTTGTGTGTATATCATTCTTATTATTATTATTATACTATAGGTTGATTCATCTACGGTAATTTTTTAAACCATTTCAATTGTTTCTTCTTATAAATCAATTAATCTTTCTTAAGATTATATAAAGAACATTGTCTGTCCGTGCTGTATGGTAAAACTTTATGTCACCATTTCCTTAATGAAAATAGACGATTTTTCCAAGTGATTGTTATTTATATTAGCTACAATTAATTCAAGTAATTTTCACTGTAACTTGCATTTTTTATACAAGAACACAATCTACTATATTTAAATACTGAAGATTTTTTTTGTTAAGAGCTTAAAATCATAATAACAATACCAATTATAATTAATGTGTAATAAACCACCCGATTATAATGCGTATATAAATAAATTGCATTATATTACAACATTGTAGGAAAATATCTTTAATGTAAATAAATAAAACAATTTTCATCGTATGATGATTAAAAATATCAGTATATATTTCTTTATCATTAAATATAATTTTTGCTTAAAGTCATAAAAAGACATCACTTATTAGACTATAAGTTTCCTTTTGGAAACTACTGGCGATTACGATATGTAAACATTTTTTACCGAGAACTTCATTTTTCCTTGTAGAAATTTACCTTCGAGGTGAATTAAGATTAACTTAACTTAACTTTAACTTTTTCTTCGCACTGGAATGTGCGTTTTAATGTATCAGAATTATTTCGTCTCCCACGTTTGTATTTGCTCGCATAAGGATATCATTTGTAATTAATTGAGCTGCGTGAAACGATAAAAATTTAATTCACTATATGCATATTTTGCCATATGGACCATTCGTTTGTGATTATTTCAATAGTTTATCAAAAATAAAGAAGATATAAACATTTTTCCTTAATTTGATTTTTTTGCTATCGATGATTGGTATCGAAATTTTTACTGGATTCACACATTCTACTCAATGTTAATCGGATTCCAACCAGGTTTACTTCTAAACGCTGAAGTAAACCTGGTTGGAATCCGATTAACACGTTTATAGAATTCCTTTTTTGTTATAAACGTTTTCCGTCATCTTTATGAAAAGAAGCGGATTTTTTCGTTTTCATTGATTTAGAGTTTGTATGTCTTCTTATTTATAAATACTTTGAAATGCCCATTTACTAAACGGGTGTATTGTCTATTGTTGAAAGAGTTAATAATCAGGAATATCTTGTGAATACTGGAGGTTGTTGTTAAAATTTCCCATATGCAAATGAAAATATCGAATTAATAACAATTTTCGCTTTATTGTTTCGGTTTTAAACAATAGACAATAGTTGAATAGTTAATTATGTTATCTAGGTATATAAGAATTATAAGAGTTTTTTTTTTTATTTTACACAATTATATTTTGAAACTTTTTTTTTTATTTTTATTTGAAAATAGATAAAAACTTTCTGTATCAAATTTTTCCATAAATTTTTATATTGGAAAACTTTGAACAAAAACCATATTTTTTTTGATTAAAATTAATTGTTTGCCAAAACCTTCAATACAATAAGCAATTTCAAAAAAAAAAAAGTAATAACCTCTAAAATATAATCTTATATATAAATATGGAATGCAGGTATGTAAAAAAAGAAGAAGAAATTATATAATTGTACTTTTTTTATGGGTATTTCAATTGTAATTTGCATATTAAAATTATTTTAAATTAAATTACTTTTTTCTTTTTAATATAAATTCAGTTTAAGAAAATCTATGTAATGAATGTTTGTGTATAAATAAATGCATTTCAAATGGTATTATCGCACTATCTTTCTTTTTTTTTTTTTTTATTTTAATACTGTCAATTTTCCAAAGTTTTCTAATATAAAATACATACCCGTATAGAATCGTAGATCTAACTATATCTACATATATATATTCTATTTTGTAAAATATTCCATCTTTCAAATGATATAGTTTTTTTTTTCTCTTTAAAATATACATATTCATATGCATCCATTTACATATTCGTTTCGTATATATATTAAAAATTGCACCTGCTGAATGGAAAATAAGTTCAATGTTCAGAATAAAAAGGAAAAAACTTTATTTAATTCGATATATATATTCATGTAAAACTAAAAAAAAAATTTAGTGTATGCAGAATAGAATAGTAAAGTTACCCAATAATCCAAAAATGTTAATCTTACAATAAGTTTATATAGTTTTTAAAATAAAGGAAAATTTGTGTTTTTGAAAGATTTTTTTCCCAAAAAATAAATAGTATAATTTGTAATAATATAATAATTTAAGTAAAATTCATGCTTGGTTCAGAGGGTTTACTGTAGAAAAGATGTATAGTTTAGTGTTGTAGAAAAGGTGTTTTATCTATGTATATACAGATATATACTGAATTGTTATAGATTTAAGTTTAAGAATATATTAAAGTAAAGTTTTTGTGTTAAATCATCATATATATAGATAGATAGATAGATAGATAGATATGTTTTTAACTATACATATATAGATGAAAATGAATATATACAGTTAAAAAGCAATAAAATTTATATTCGCAGCTGAAATTATATAGATAAATGTATTCATTCACATCCTACAACCACTTACTTTACTAACTCAAACACACGCATATATACATATATAAATTTTATTATAATATATACAAATATATAGTATCATAGTATAGAGAAAAAGTTTTTTTTTATCAGACATTTTATGATAAATATACAGAATATTTTTATTCTTTTAATTTTTCGAATTACTCGTTTTATTATTATGCAAAATTATTATAGTTATAGAATATATAGAATTTATCCACATGAACAAAATAATAATTAGAGTAATTTTCCTTGTGGCAGAATGTATTTTATATATACATCTATAATAATTTAAGTAAAATTAAGAATAAAATTAAAAATTATTAATTATTCTTTTTTGTTTCCCCGGGTTTTTATTTAACATATATTATATAATATACAATATAAAATATAATTTATTTAATGTTCTTAATAAGAATTTTTTTTCCTTTAAATTCTTTTAATAAATTTTAATTTATAGATATTTTGCATTTTGATATATGAAGGTTTTTTTTTAAAGCTGTTGTAAAATCGCTACTTATAGATATATACATTTTAATATGGATAAATTAACCATTTTAAGTATTATCATATGCGGTTGAACTTATTCGAATGAATGAATATAATAAACCTATAGAGAACTCCAAACATTTATTTATTTACATCAAATTTATAGATTCATGTGAATCGTGTAGAAACAGAACGAGATTTATATATTGTTATTAACTGGATTGTTTGAGCGATATAGGGGTAAAAGAGTTGCGATCACAAAACATTTTATATATGATCAGTTGTGGAAAACCTCAAAATGGAACAAATGGAAAAATTATATAATTTTGGCAAATTTTAACGCCATAATTGTAATCAATTTGGTGATCCTATGCGGTGAAGTTGATAAAAACGTTAATCTAACTCAATCAAACTCTGTAGAGTTACACATATTTTCCCATGTGGTTGGTCGTACAGTTAATTATCGACGTCGTAAAACAACAAATCAATCCACTTTAAGATACAAGAGAAACCACTTTATATATATTATTACAAAAATTGTTAAACAAAACAATTTAATTCCATCCATCAATAAAATAAAACAGCAAATATTAAATAAACAAATCAAATCAATATTTAATATATTTTTATGGCTATGTATTATGTGAAAATCATATAATATCTATAAAATTTCCATATAAAATATGTCATTTTTACCCAAATATTTACCACCTAATCTCATATAAATTTTTTTTCATATCATAAAGTAAAACCACAAAATGACAATCAAACATGACAGGATATATTGATTTTAATTAATTAATATATATATACAATACAAAATTTATATTACAAAGTATTATTTAACATTTTCTATATAGATGATGAGATGTATACATAACATATATCTATACTAATTGTGATTTGACATTGAATTTCATGTATCAAGTAGAAAACATTCTTCGCATAACAAAATACGTATACAAATATTTACTTGCTATATAAATGTATAATCAACCTATATATAGATACATAATGTCTTTATTATATTATATTCTTGTTAATTTTCCAAAATCTCTTTATGTCTTCTAAATTTTTATAGGGAAATAAAACAAAGAAACAAAAAAAATTGTGTAATAGTCGACTTTTTTAATGTTAAATAAATTAAATTTCCAGATATACATACCCTTGTTAATAATGCGTCTATCTATATTTATAGATACAAACAATAATATACGTATGTATATAATAAATTTAAACATTGAAAGGAAATTTCATTCAATCATTATTATATAATTTATGTATTTATACAAGCTAAAAAATAAATACAATTTAATGAACTCAAATTTAAATTAAAACAAAAAAAAAAAAAAAATTTAAGTATATTATTTTAAATTTAAATTCAAAGAGATTTTCGTCGGTTATCTTCATCTTTTTTACCATTCATTTATATAAAAAAAAATCACAAACCCGCAATAAGCAAAACCATGCTTTTTATCTTGATATTTTTGTTTATGGAATTTTACAATATTATTATTTTATATACGTAATAATAATAATACAATTAATTACATCTTTTTATTTATTCTTTTTATACTGATATTTTCTCTATCTATATTTAATTTGTATTATATCCTTATTTAGCTAGTTAACAATATATAAGATTTTGTGTGTTAATGTTAAATAATAATAATATAATAGAACAAAAATATATACTATATATAATATGTAAATTTGTCAAAAATTAGATTATTCCGTAGAGTAGAGTTTTGTATATATATATATAGAGAATTTGTTAAATTTATATTTTTTTGGTTATTTATAAATAGCTCTCTGATGGAAAAGGGGATGATTATATATATGGACCGCGTATATATAAATTAAATTATTTTTTGTTATAAATTTAACTAAATGTAAATGTGCTTAGACGCGAAATAAATAACTTGTTGAAATTAAAAAAAAAAAAAAATAAAAATGGGTTTTGTAAAAAAAAATAATTAAATCATTATGGATTTTTTTTTATTAAACTTATGAAACTTTTTATTTATCTTTGTTATGTTTTGTAAATTGTAAAGGAAAAAATGTCATTGAACTATATATTTAAAGTGTTTTCATTTTAAAGATAATTATATTTATATATTTTATTGTCCGCACGATTGATTATATATAGAAATTAAAAAAATATATTCATCACAGTTTGAAGAATCATATTTCTAAATATAGTCGCACGAATTCAATCTTATTAAAATCTAATTCTGATTTATTTATCTCAATCATCCCTATATTGTATTTATTTTCATTTCATTTCATTTTATGTTTATTTATTTTTCAATGTTTTATATAGAAAAATTGTCATTTCCTTTGCATCAGTTGAAAACTCAGCGAAATTCTGATTTTTTGTAGAAGAAAATTTGGAAATCGATTTATTTTTCCAAAAGATATACCTGAAAGTGTGAATAATTAACTTTGTCTTTGACTTTGAACTTTTTTTTGAGGTTCAATTAATTTATTTTTAAGAATTTATCTTTCAGGATGCTATATCATTTGGGTTTGTCGGCCAAATTTTCTCACACCCCTCCACTAGTCAATATAATATTTATGATTCATTACCTAAATGACTTAAATGATTTTTTTAAATATTCCCGTAGTCGAAAGTTTCTGTCGATAAAAGGCTTTACAATTTCATTAAATTCACTAAACATCCTAAAATAGCATGAGGCAGAAATCAGGCATTATAATAACATGAGGCAGAAATAATAATTAAACTTGAATAATGATCAGCAAGTGCGGGTATATTTTTAAAAAAAGATTTATGATGAACATTTCAATATTTAATTTGAAAAAAAAAATACTAAAATACAACCAACTCTCCACCATATCCATCCATATCCATCCATTAAAAATTATTTCACAAAAATATATAATCTAATATAATATTGAAAAATATATAAATTTAATTTTAAAACATATTTTCATTTCTTATCGTATAACAAAAGCTATAATTTAAATTTCTTTTTCTTATATTTTATATATACGTATATAGTATATGTAATGTATATAAATGAACAACAAATAATTTCTTATATTCACACAATATACATATGTATATATACATATAAAAGAAAATTATATAATATAAATATTTGTATTAGTGTTTGCTTAAAAACAAAAGTAGCGTGTTTCTTTAAGTACCAATTTAAATAAAGTTATTATCTTAATAGCACTTTTCTTCTTCTATGGTTAATGTTCTAAATCATGTATGTATTTTAACATTGTTTATATTCTTTCGTATATATATATATATATTTACATATATACTATGATACTATCCATCCTCATATATACTGAATATACTGACTGACTGAGAAAATGTTTGTGTCATGATAGGAAAATATATATTTATATAGGAGATATACAAAATTTTCTTAACAAAAAAATATGTATTTTTTTTTATATCTATTTTATACGATATTTCTACAAAATATATTTGTATAGTAAGTTTGAGTGCACATATATCAGAGTTAATATGTAATACTATGGTATACCTAAACGGGAAGCCTTTTCTTCTTCACTATCATCATCATATACATACATAGAGATGAAGAATATAAATAAAAATGTATATACCCTCAATGATATGAAATAAACTTTGTTGATATAAAAATATAATAATAATGTATATAATATAAGAAAAATAAAGTTATAGAGAGGTATATTATTAAAGTATGATATGGTATGGCTCTATGTTACATATTTACCCTAATATCTATAACTAAATATATATTTATAGTTCTTAAAGGTATATTATTATTTATATTGTTATATAAAAAGAAATACATTTATTCAATTTTTTGAAAAAATACTTGATGTCATTCACTGAAATTAAATACATTTAGCTATTTTTCTTTTTTGTGTTCAACTATATATTTTAACACTGTTTATCATCTCATGTTTATAAGATTTTTCACTCATATATTTTTTGACTGTAAGTAATATATAAAGGTAAGTGTAGTGTAGTGTGTATAGAATATATAAATATATAACCATTATATTATTAGTACTAGTATAGATAGATATAATCAATCTTTACTAATGCCGATAATATATCATATTGTATAAGAAGAAAATTTATCTGTATATATTACGATAATGATTTAAATATGTTTTCGCAAGTTTAGTGTATAGTATATAGCTAATAATTTCGTGGTTTTTTCTTTACTTACATATTTATTTTTTGCTTGTTTTTATATAAAGCAACATATATATTATATATTTATTCTTTTGATAAATTTCAATTGTTGTATATACCATATAAGTATCATATTTCAAAATATATGTACAAAAAATATATCGTGTTGGTCCACAGAGAAATCTCGTTAAATTGTCTATGGGGATGGTGATATATATTGAAGGAAAATAAACGAATGAAATTAATATATATATGTATATAGGGAAAATCAAAAGAAAAATACTCTAAATACGGCGAGAGTATAAACAAATAAATGCTGCGTTTGTATTAATATATACCATAGGTATTATATAGACAAATTCAATTACATTTTATATAATAAATGCTTTTATAATAATAGATGCTGTTATTAAAATAGGTAAACTACATTATTTTATTAAATAGATAAAGCTTATATCTATTAGCTTTCTATTAACATTGTAGTAGAAAAGAAATAACAATGATTAAAAATTTTCGCATTACAACCTTAAAAATTTTCGCATTACCACCGACAATCGATGATAATTTTTTGATTTTTACATTGAACGATCAACCGGATGGGAAAATATGCAAATCTGTGGTGTGAAAATTCCGATTCGAATTCGATGTTTATCAACTATACATCATATAAATCCATTCCCTTATGAATCAGACATCAGCTAATGATGTGATATATGTAATATACAATATCGTATTAATATATTCAATATCAGATGGTTCCCTTTTTTTTTTACTTCAACCTTCAAACGATCTACGCATTTTTTTAGTTGAATTCAAATTGCTTGCGAGTAATCAAAATTTTTATATATTATATCATTAAATCAAATTTCGACGTGACAGAAATTGCTTACCAAAATCCGGTATATTCTTTTGTTCAGCATACCGTAGCATAAGTTTTAGATTTTGTTGTATATAGAATATGACTCATCGTCAGGATAGCGCTCATCGAAGTAGTAGTTCTTCCTTCCATCGTCTATAAATCTGTTAATCACCTTGCATAACCAAATGTGTTACCTGATCCGCAGGTTGAGTTCATTTAGCGCAACCATATACTTTATTTAGCTTATTTCCATTCTATATATGATCGACAACGAAGATTCGATCAACGCCTCATTATCCGTCAGTTGTAATTTATGATAATTGTTTATTGTTTTATGAAATTTACGTCTCTAAAGATATTGTGAAGAATTTGTAGTAAATTATTCTATTAATATATCAAAACCTTAATTGAAATCGTAAGTTTTTATATGTACTGTATGTAATAAAATTTGCCTTTATTTCGAAGTAATTTTTATGATTAAATATTCATTAAATAAATCGAAATTAATTAATATCTAAATATATATATATATATATATATATATATATATCGCATTCATATACAAATATTTAAATAATTTCTATATATATAGAGATCAATTATATAAAACAATTATAATTATTATATATTATGGATATACATATCACATTGATTTAAATTACATATATATGCATAAAATATATTATATATACATTCTGTAAAATAAGTACCCGGGAATTCTCATTTTTAAATTTTTCCGCTGAGAATATTTCAAACATTTTTTTTCCCAGGTTGGCACTGTCTGTCAGCAACTATTCTGTCAATTGTTATTGCTGTCTGTCATTTCGTTTGTTTACGGCGGCGTTAGGAACAAGTCAACCTTTTGTGTGCGTTGCGAATTAGTTTTGATGTCTTCAATGCTCTCAAAACGGGTTCCACGAAGTGGTAATTTGAGTTTCGGAAACAGGAAAAAGTCTCGTCACCAGTTATGATGCGTTCGATGAACGTTGGATCGGAATTTACGCGTTCAAGCATGTCTTCAGCCACCTAACTACGATTCACTTTTTGAAGAAAATTCAGGTCTTTTGGCACCAATCGCGCTGCGACTTTCCGCATACCCAAAAGATCAACCCAAAAATTAAGACGAGCGGTCTCATGAGACATGTTCATTTCTTGGGCTATCTCTCGCAAACTATAATGACGATTTTCGAGCACCATTTCTTTTATTTTGTCGAAGTTTTCTTCAGTTGAAGAGGTCGAAGGCCGTTTAATTTAAAATGAGAATTTCCGGGTACTTATTTGACAGAATGTATATACAATTTAACATTTAATTTATTAAATTCACAAAAGGTAAATATTCTATATCTATATACTATATAAAATATAATAATACATCAATTTAATAATGAAAATATTTGTATGTTGAACAATATGAAATTGCATATTTTATATCTACATATATATATCGTTAAACATTATCAATATCATATATATATATATACACATTACATCATAATCATATACATTTTAAATTATGTGTGCATATAATAAATATATATATAGTAATAATAATAATAATAACATCTACACAATTTTAAATTAACTATATATATAACGTATAGATTTATAGGGTATATTCGGAGAAGAACCACTTTTTTAATAATTCCTTAAAACATTCAATAAAAAAAAAAATTGCACGCTTTACAAACGACAATCGGTTTTAGCGTCCGACAATTTCTATTTGAGAGTTTTAGATTGGCGTTTTTATCAACTACAATCCAAACAATGTATTATTCGAACCATTTGGAACTCAAGACCTAACAGAACAAATTTTACTCACATTCCTTAAGCATTATACCTTACCTTACCTACAGACAGAGACAACTTGTTATTCGAAGGTATTCGAAGCATCGCATATAATAGCAATAAATATGTGTAAAATATCAATATTTACACATTATTTGTACATATACCATATCTACAATATATGAATGCATGCATTGCATATACAATTTTATAATAAAACATAGATTATTATATATACATTTTACCAATTTTACATTATTTATAAATACTGTATATCGATTATATATATATAAAGGTATATATAAATTCACGTTTGTTGAAAATTTCCTTATATACACTTATATAGTAAAATTGAAATATTTATGTTTATCACACAATACAAAGTTTATATACATTACATTTTACATTTACATGGTATACAAAATATATTTTATATATATATCTATAATATACCAAACACTTTCTCTTCCATTTATTTTTTTTTATTTTTGGTAAAAGTATTATATATACCACATTTTCTACATTATGTATATAGTATATATACCGCATGTATAAACGGGTACTCATTTTGTATATACCATATATATATTTTTAGTTAAAATTCAAAGAGGATTTATTTTCATTGGCATTTTATTAATTCTAAAATATTTTATATACTATATATTACATTATACATTTATATATATGGTATACAACTTTTTTATATATATGGCGTATATATATTTTTGGCGTATAATACGTGAGATGTTTACAAAAGTTTAGCAAACATCATCATATTCATTTTATATTGTAATTAAGAACTCCTAAAAAACTGGTGATATAAATATATATACATACAGAAATTCTATATGCACTGCACATATTATATTGCGATATGTATTATATTATATATATATATATATTGATATGTATATATACTCTTATATATAACATGTTTTAATGTATAGATAAAGTTTTGTGTAATTGATTTTGTTTTATTATAATAAATAGAATTTATGTCGTCCTTTTATAAACATATACACTTGCGGAAGATATATAGATAGATAGATACAGATTCTGTATACTGTTGATCTCATATATGTATATATGAACATTATATATATATATTTTTAAATTGAACACGTCGCATCCTGTGAATCAGACATTACCAATATAAATGTTCATATATATACCAATATTAAATTTTCTTAACTTGCTATATATACGACTAAATAAATATACATATAGATACATAGATATGTAATATATGTAATTTATTGCAGATAAAAAAATATAGATACATAACATATATGCATGCGGTATATATATATATATACAAAATGCACTTGAGATACATTGAAAATGTGATCGTGATATTATACAGAACAGATAGGTCATACAATGTAAAACAACTTATCTAAAATTAAAATATATATATATATATGTATAAATTTCTGTTTGTGCTGCAAAATACTTTATATATATGATATTATTATTTATTTTTTTTATGTGAATTTTATTTCAATAATATTTTTTATACCAAATGTCGCATAGAGAATTAAACTTTGTACATATATCGATAGTTATAAACTACGATTTGGTTAATAAAATTAACAGAATTTATTGCGATTAGTTTATTTATATATATGTTATGTTATCAATCTATGGTTATATTATTATTATATTTTTTTTGCAACGTCAACACAATTTCTTGATGAGAAATGTTCAAATTTTAATTTTTCTTTTTATACCTTTTTTATTAACCGTATAGAATTTGTATATAGTTCGTAAATATTAGTCTATAACGGTCAAACAATATGATAAAATGATTTCTTATAGGAAATTTTACCCTGATTTGAGTGCGTGAACATCCTCGCACATCGTCTGGATCCTTAGAATTCATGAGATTTGTCTTAAAACTATCTATTTTTTGCATGAAATTAAATTTTGCAAGTTCCATAACTTACTTATTTTTAAAGAAAATTAAATCACAAATTTCAAATCACGTAGGTTTTGTAATTCTATCCCTATTACCGTTTTAAACATAACATATTTCAAATTTTGTAAACCAAAAATATATCGTCCAAGATTAATACCTCAAAACTTTTAGTTTATACTTCCGATCATAAATCGAATTCTTAGGATCATAAATCGAATTTTACATGGATTTAAGTACCTGAATATTCTCGGGGATCGTCTGATGAATACATAGGACTCATGAGAATTACCTTATAAATAATCCATGATTTGTTCATACAAAAAAATTAAAAAATTGGAAAAATTTTTATTATTAACTTTTTGGATTATTTTTCTTCGTTTTTTTGTTTGTAAAAGAATGCATTTTATTTACGAATAACCAATTTCCGAATCCCATAAATATGTGGTTTAGTTGGTTCTCCATAGATTATTACCTTAAAATATTAATTTACAACTTCCAAACTATGACAAATTTCTTAGGAATTCATATACTAATGGGAGTTCATGAGCGCCTTATTTAACTTCAAATTACCTTTTTTTTTTTGCATGATTAATTTTTATTCTTTAAAAATGCTTGAGAAGTTTAAATATTGTTTGAAGTTTTGCATAATTATACGGCAGACAGATAGGAAACATTCATGTAAAACAATGGAAAATGATTTGATTATACAGTAATAAAATTGCTTAAATGTTTCCAAAAATAAAAATATATCACTTTTATTGTATATTTTATATGTATATCAATAATTCGCAATATGCAGTCACAATATATGGTAAGTTAAGAAAAGTGTTTATACATATAATAAAGGGAGTACGTCGATTTTGTAAAAATGTAAATTTATTTATTTTTTTAATTAAATTTCAAACAAATCTATACATATATATATAAAAGCGAATAAAAATGATTGTATGTATATAAAAGGATAAGGGTAAAAATAGATGAACAAATTAAACTAAAAGTATTTGGGTTTGGGTTTTGTTTGATTCTCACAGATTATGAAAATAATATATTATTAGGAAATTTTATATTAGGCGATAAGCACATTAGAAAAATAATATGGAAAAGAAAACAGAAAATATATATGTATATATAGAATTAAAACCGATTCGTTGAAATTGTAATTGAAATTGTGATTTTTCAAATAATTATTCTGTTAATAGATTTATTGATTTTTAAAACTAATTTCAAAGTCGTATGTCGAATGTATTTTATTCTTACAAAATACAAAATGAATTACAACAGAATTACCATAATACGCGTTTGAATTTAAAGATTTTATAAATATATTTTTATCCCCAAAATTTGCTCTAAATAAAACATAATGTAATTTTTTTTATAATAACAATAGCAATATACAAAACAAAAATGTTCAAATATAAAGGACATTTTTTTTATTTGTTAATAAAATTAATGAGATTTTTGTGTGTGTTTTTTTATTAAGATGTTTAGCACCGACGCATTTTTTTACGCGTATAAAAGACAATAAAATTAAAATGAAAAAAAAAAAAATGGAATTAATTAAATACATTTTTTTTTCTATATTATTTTATTATTGTTCAATATATTTTTCAATATTTTATATATAACAAATTTAATTTTCTTTTTATACAAATATATTTGTATTTATTATTATCCTTGTTTTTATTATTTCTAAATTTCTATATACATATTGTGAGAAAATATCACAAATTTTCAAATTCTATTTATTGCATTTTCGGTTCCAATTTTGTTTCTTCATTCTATTAACTATATATGTACAATATTTTATGTTTATATACATAACAAGTAAAGTACGCGTATATACAACGATAATAAAAAAATAAAATCTAATTTACATATAAATTTCTTTACTTCTTCTTCTATTATATATAATATATGGTAATCGCTATTCATTCCTTTATGTTTTATTTTTTTTATATTTTCGGGGATTTTTCTTATTTTTTTTTTAGTAAAGTCATCCCTAAAATTTGTATTTTTTTTAAAGGAAAAATCATTTTGCATATATATACATTTTTTTATACTTGAAAATAATAGAATATATATATAAAAATAGAATTATATGTTAATGTATAAATGATTATTATTTCATGTATTTTTTTTTTAAAATATATACGATAAATATATCACATTTATTGGTATTTATTCAATGAAATGAAAGTACATCATAGTAGAGGATATTTATATATTTATTTGCTTGAATCTCATATATTATAGATTTAAATGTAAAAAAAATGTATAAAATTCCCCCCTTTTTTGAATGCATATATCGTGATTTTTCACAAAACCTAATGGTATAATTTTTATAGTGAAATTTTAAATATTTCTATATTTTCTTTATATGTAATATATCTATGATTTTCTATTGCACAACGGCCGTTAAGTTGTTATATATAGTTATAAGTTCTTCAACATTTTTATAGACATTGATATCTTTATTGAACTAATTGTAATTTTCCGTTTTGTTTTTTTTCTCCGGATTTTCTCGGAAAATTCGCATATGAACTCCATAAGAGAAATGCTATTCAAATAAATGTATTGTAGATTTTCATATCATCTGTCTAAACGCCATTAATGCAGGATTTTCATGAAGAAACTCTATGAATCACGACGATTATTACTAAAATTATAACAAAATTATCTTTTTTTCGAAATTTTTCCATATTTCCAATTATAAATTTCTTAAATAAAATCAGATTCAATGCTATTTAATTTTATTCTTTTTGTAACGCCAGGATAAACACTCCAATCCACGATAATTGATTCAAAGTTAAATACCACTCAAGTGGTTATTCTAATAATCTTATTAAATAGATGAAATTTAAAGTATAATATTATTTTAAAGGTATATATTTTCCTCAATTCTTCCGTCTGGATGTATATATAGTAATCCACCAAAATATATATTTAGTTATTTATATATAAATTTTGTCATTCAATTCAGATTTTCAATACTATATTTGTAAATATGTAAATATGCGTACCTGTTGAATTTAAACTGTTTGTTTTTTTTTTTTTTTGATTCCATTTGTTTGTTATTTTTTTGACATATGATAAATATAACGTAATTTATACAATAAAAAAAAAATTTTATTTATTCTGATATTTATATATTGTTTATATTCGTTAGATAAAATAATAAAATATGTCAATTATTATTCCATATATATGCTTCTTCATTCTCTGATTCTATATACTCCCTTTATTCTGCATATAAATATATAGGAATAAAAAACTGTTGATGACATAAAAATGAAATGTAAACCTGCCATTATATATATGCGAATATGTTAAATGTTCTTTTTTTTTTATTTCGCTTAAAATATATAGGTGTAATAAATGTTTTTAATGAACATTAATTTTGTTTTATTGTTATAATATAGTAGGTATATGTATATATAAAAAGAATCAAACAAAGTTGATTTAAGGTGCGATTATTCATTTGATATACTTGATATATTTTTGAAAAGTATTATTATACAGATTATGTAATGTACATATAGTACACATTATAAATAATAGAGTAGTAAATATGCATTTGAATAAAATGTTACATATATATGTATAGAGATTATGTGAATAGCATAACATATCAGAAAAATAAAAATCTATTTTAAATGTAAAATGCCTAAATATATTAATGTTATATAAAAAATGTATAAAATTTGTATATATATATATATATATATATATATATATTTGTATATCAATAAAAGACAAATACCATATATATGTAAATCTTTTTGATATATTATTTTGTATATGTGATACTTAAATTCCACAGACGACTTGGTGGTGCCGTTGATAAAGCATCCAACCCAATTGCGGGTGGTCACGAGTTCAAATCCTAGCCGGAAAATTTTTTCTGTGCTTTTTATGATTTGAATTCATGAACTAAGTCACCATTTATTCATTGGGATCAAATTAATGAATATCTTTGGTATATTGTGTCGGACGCAGCCAAAGATTTACAAAGTCTACTACACACACATACTCGCAATTATATATGAAAGTATATAACAAATACTCATCATCATTATTAAAATTACATTAATAATTATAATATTAATGATTTCTAATTCCGGTAAAAGCCAAAGGCCCTAGCAGCCATAGTGCTTATTAAAAACTAATGTTGGCATTTTACATACAATCATTAGTTGTTAAATAATAATAATAATAAATTCCACAAAATCATTCACTATATATAGAATAATATATTTTTTACATACGTTTTATATATATGAATAGGCTTTTTTGTTGCTTTAAACAAAATATAAAAATCACGTTTGTGAAATGATATATGCGGCAACAGAAATGAAAATTGTATTATTAAAGCTACATTCTTGAAAAATACACATTAAATAGTTATAGTATTCGTAATATATTCTTCATTTAATCGAAAATATATAGTTTTAAAAATGAATAGTTTTTCATTCAATTTTTCTTTCAAAATTTCTTAATCTAATCTGCATCTGAAATAAAATTTCAAGTAATATAGCAGTTAATATAGTTCTAAAATTTACAATTTAAATGCATTGATCGTCATTGATTTTTTATATGAAGGAAATAATATTATTCTCATTTCACATTATCGCAAATACTACATAGTTGCGTGTGTGATCAATTGACAAATTCTACCAACAAATTATTCGATTTACAAAAAAAAAAAATAATAACAAAATCAACATAAAGGTAAACAAAAAAAAAAACAAAGTATTTTCTTTTTTATTCTTTATGTACATATTTTTATCAGCAATCGTCAGCATATATATATCACCCTCCGCAAAATTTATTCGTATAAAAAAAATCTATATATATTAAACAAACAATATATATTAAACATTAAACAAATCTATATATAAATAATAATATATAGATTCTATATATATCTATTATAGAAGAAGCAAAAAACATTCAACAAAGCAAAAAAATAGAAGAAAATTCAAATAATATATCGGCAATGTTGTCATTATATACAGTGGTTGTATTATTGCTTTACTATAGAAACACTACATATAGTTTTTGATGATTTTTTCGTTACAATATATGTATTACAATTTTTCTTGAACTATCCTCTTGAACTAGTTGATTTTGAGTTTAGGACACATTCAAAAAATTATCAACAACTCGAACAAAAGTTAATTTATATTTTGAAATGTTATTGTTATTTTCCTAACGTGTATTATAATAGCTTTCTAACAGGAGATTATTCAGTATTAAGTATATTATTCAGTTTCCAGAGAATTTTTGCCATTCTTCGGTTGTTTTATTCCTATTATTATTCTAGTGGTTTTTGAGGAAAAATTGCATTCGATTTCTTGGAATTTTTCCCCATCCCTGTACCTTTTTCCAATTCTTTGAAACAGTTTTCCATTCATAAACGGCAACATTCAACACTCCAATATCAAGCGATAATGTGGTATATCACATATAAGGATATACAAAGGATATACAAAGCAATACAAATGGAATAACAATGCAAATATATTATCTTATATATATATAGGCATATATAAAGTTTATGTGTACATATAGAAAATGATGAGTTATATTGGTTATATATGAGTATACAAATCTACTATATATAGGTATATATTTTTTATACTTCGCAATTGTATCTATATATATAAAGAAATGAATTTATTAAACAAAATATCTCAAATATGTATAAAGGAAAACCAGAAATGGATGGATAATGGAGAAAATTTTATTTTATATAAGTTTGTTTGATGCGCTATTTACGCGATAATACAAATATGTAAAATAAAATTCTATATATATCTATCTATATATACATACATGAATAATAATATGAGTATAAGTACAAAAAATAAGGTGATTATATATGGTATAAAAAGAAAGATGATTTTCTTTTTTTATGTTTTTCGATTTATATACGCGTATAATATTATATTGACAAAACAAAACCATATCATCGTGTGTATATACCCGTATAGAGAGCCGAACAGGTAAATTTGCATATTCATCAGTATCTATATCTATATAAATATATATGTATTATAGATAACGTTTCCATACCGTATTTTATATTTCACATCAATGGGAAATATTCACACATCACTACTATACAATATTTGTGTGAAAAACACAGATAAATATTTTACAATGTTCTAAAGTTCTATACATATATAGGAAATGCTATTATTTATGCAATAATAAAGAATGTAGATTTCATATCACCAGTATATACGCATATTTAAAATGCTTTTTTAACAAATACAAGGAATTGAAGAACAAATCAAAAAAATTAAACCGTTTTAATCTAATACGAATAAATATTCAGCTTGTATTAAAAACTATTGCAAAATTGATTAATAAATATTTGAATTTTTTGTTTTGCAATCGGACTTAGAACAAAAAATTCATGTAAACATATTGAAAAATGTTCTTTTTCGTGAACCGTATATTATTTTAAAAAAATCGTATAAAATAGACCGTGTTAGAAATTAGTTTGATGTATTCATTGGAAATTTTTTTAAATTATTAACAATTCCTTCGTCAAATTTTTGGTTAGTGAATATCCGCAAAAAATTATATGAACAAAATTGCGTGGATAATCTTCACGGCACTATAAATTAAATCACATTTATACTTTAACCTCTGTATAAATGATTAAATTGAAGAAAATTTAATGGACTTTAGATTAAACCGCATCATAATTGATATCAATATGGTATATATAAATATAGATTTTATTGTATACCATATACTTTAACAAAATGAATAAATTTTAAATAATATAAATCTTTTGAAAAATTACAAAATGAAAAGAAAACCAATTCATCATTAAATAAATAATAAAATTGATATTTATATAAAGTTTTCAATAAACATAATAAATTAAAAAAAAAAATTCATTAAGAAATTTAACACGTGCTGGGCCGCTAAACTTTTATTCCTTTATATTACGAATTGAAATTTATATATAACAACAATATATTTATTTGATAAAATGATTTTCAATTGAATTTTTATTAGTACACATATCGAAGCAAATATTTATATAAAATGTTTTTTTTTTAAAAAAAAAAGGAAAATTAAGTTTACCTCGCACCATTTATTTTCATTTCCCCTTTTTTTTTTGTATTGTATATGATATTCTTGCTATACTACATGGAGAGAGATATTTATAGCTACATATCAAACAGTTTCCTTTTTTACCGATTTTTTTTTATCCATATAGCCATATCAATCCCATAAATATATCAATCTTTATATAAATATAAATAATAGCAATATATATAAGACATAAAAAGTTTTATACCCATATAAAACAAAAATATTTTAAATATGCAAAAGTTTAAGTAAATAATATATTCAAAAGATTCATATTCAGATATAGAATTTTTGTATATAAAATTTGTTATATGAATGAATGTAAATTAAAATAAATGAAGCGATTAATATTAAACTTAAAAATATAATTTTCTTAATATATATACTTGAAATAGAATCTATAAATAATTTTTGTATTGATTTATTGGGAAATTTTAATAAAATAACAACATCATATTTATTTTTATAACATTTATCCGTATAATGTGTGTATAGAAAGATACGAGCAGATAGACTGATGAGCAATATATATTTTAAGAGTATAATTTATAAATAAATATAAATATATTATTAATATACCATTAAAAAATAAAATAATAAAAAATAAAGGTAAAATTTTTATTTTTAATTTTAAAGATTCTATAGATGTGACGTATTTATACCGCATATTATTAGTAATTTTGCGTTAAAACATACGCAAGCAAATGTGTGTTTGTATATTTTAAGGAAAATTGATGAGAATAGGATGATAGATAAATTTATGTTTTATGAAAATAATATAATATCATTATATGTATATGATAAATTTTGCTTACGTCTCTTATTATAACGCATGGATTCTATTTATAGCTATATGTATGATGTAAATTTATAAATCAATATCTATATGTATTTTATTTAAATTAATATGCATATATGGTATAGAAAGCGGAGATCTGCCGAAGTGTATATATAAAAAAAAACCTTTTATCTCATCATCTTTAAATATTTATATAATAATATATTATATATTTATATTCGCTTCTATATATTAATATCTATAATTAAATGATGATGAAAGAAATTTTGATTGATATAAAAAATGATTAACAATTTACATAAAGAAAATATAAATAATAAATAAAATAAATATTTCGCTATACAACCAACAATTTGGTTTTAGCGTCCAACAATAGCCTTCTGTTGTTAGTTTCTTAATTTGTATTTATTTGTATTTAATGGGTAATTAGCCGTACGACCAACCTCTGTGTGTTAAAATTCAGATTCGAAAAATAACCGAAAACACAAAACATATTTTATGCATTCAGTAGGATTCGAACCCGCCACGACTCCAAAATTTCGTTAGAATTTTAGGTTGGCATTTTTAACATTTACACCACAGAGTTATGCATACAAGAATTTTTAAATATTAAACAGAGTTTTCTTCCAGAACAGGATTGTTTCTTACTGATATAGTTAGAAATTCCCGGTATATTTAATAATCTGAAATCAGAAACTTTAATTTAAACAAACTAAAGGGGCAAATATTAAAATTTTTAAATCGTAAAAAGCTTATTTAAGAAAAAATAATATAAAATGTTATCAAATACATGTGTCATATAAATGTTGATGCAAAAGACAAAGGTAAATATTAATTATTAAGGTAAGGAAAACCTCAGAAAAATAAATATTAAAAAAAAAGAGTGTAATTAAGATATAAGGAACATATAAGTGGTGTAAATGTGAATATGTTAATTGAAAATAATCTGGATGAAGAAATGAGAAATTTCCAGAATTTGATGTTAAATTGAGATTTCTTAGGAAGTGGTAGGAAAAAAAAAGATTTAATAAAGTTAGTAGAAAACCGAGTTTGGAAACGATTGCAGAAGTAGATGAAGATGAAATTGAGGTATACAAGAAAAAAAGAGTTGTGGATGTTGGGGCTGGTTTAGTTTGTTTAAAAGGAAAAGGCAGTAGTTATATGTTAGTTATAACATCAAACACTAACTAGTTTCAAATTCATAAAATAAAATAACAAAAACGTATATAAATTGAAAATTCTTATTCAGACATTTCAAGAATTTGATGATAAATTGGGATTTAATAGGAAGTGGTAGGAAAAAAAAAAGATTTGATAAAGTTAGTAGAAAACCGAGTTTAGAAACCATTGCAGAAGTAGATGAAGATGAAATTGAGGTATAGACCAAAAAAAGATTAAAAAAAGATTTGTGGATGTTGGGGATGGTTTAGTTTATTTAAAAGGAAAAGGAAGTAGTTATAAGTTAGATCATATTTTATAAAATACTATAAATATATTTATATTATAAATATTTATAAGAAATCAAAGTGAATTTATTTTGATAGTATTTTAAAGTGAAATTTCTTTAATAATATAAATTGCTATAAAAATATATTTTAAATTTATCAACATTTTGATAAAGTGGTAGGAAAAAAATATTTAATAAAGTGAGTAAAAAACCGAGTTTAGAAACAATTGGTGAGAAGTAGATAAAGATGAAATTGAGGTAGAAGAAAAAAAGATTGAAAAATAAGAATTGTGGAGATGTTGTGGCTTGTTTAGTTTGTTTAAAAGGAAAAGGAAATAGTTAGATGAATAGTTAGGGAATTATGGGGCGGGTGGGGGGTCGGGGGGAAGTAAGAATTTGATGTTAAATTAGGATTTAATAGGATCCTAAGTAGGAAAAAAAGATTTAATAAAGTTAGTAGAAAACCGAGTTGAAATTGAGGTAAAAGAAAAAAAGCATTGTGGAGGTGTTGGGGATGGTTTAGTTTGTTTAAAAGGAGAAGAAAATAGATGAATAGTTAGGGAATTATGGGGTGGGTGGATGAAGAAATGAGAAATTTCAAGAATTTAATATTAAATTGGAATTTAATAGGAAGTGGTAGGAAAAAAAGATTTAATAAAGTTAGTAGAAAACCTAGTTTGGAAACGATTGCAGAAGTAGATGTGGATGAAATTGAGGTATAGAAGACAAAAAGATTTAAAAAAAGGGTTGTGGATTTTGGGGATGGTTTAAAAGTTTATTTAAAAGGAAAAGGCAGTAGTTATATGTTAGTTATAACATCAAACACTAACCAATCTCAAATTCATAAAATAAAATATCAAAAACGTATATAAATTGAAAATTCTTATTCAATTTAATTTTTTCATAATTTTTTATATGACTAAATAAAAAAATTTTGTAATATTTTTTTATATTTTTTTTTCTTCAATATGATAGTTTGATTGATCACATTTTATATAAAGCCTACTATAAATGTTTATAATAATGTAAAAAAATCAAAGTGAATTTATTTTGATAGAATTTGATTATTAAAGTGAAATTTCTTTAATATTATATAGAATGAATTAAAAGAATACCGTCCCTACATAACTATATTATATTTTTATCAACTATATGAAGTGTAACACCGAAGATAAATATTCCATCTTTTATACATCACTTTTTTATTTATCTACATTTTTTCCAATTGGGTTTAAATACCAAAAAAAAAAAGATTCAATGACTTTATTCTTAAATTAGGTGCTTTCGTGATTATATAAAATTTGTATATAAAATTATAAGATTTTCCTATACACAAAAAGAAGGCGATAGATAAATATAATAATAAATTCAAAATACAAAATATAGGGCAGGTGGGTAACAATATTATAATTTCATTTTATCAACAAATTGGATCAGTTTCAGTGACATATATATATATTCTTAATAGTTAATAGTTGATAAAGGAATATTTTCAATTATATGCAATTTATATAAATATAAACATATTATATTATATATAAATATATCTGGTCTCTTATTTTATTCATAAAAATCAAAGTGATTTTATTTTGATAGTATTTTAACTTCTATATAACACTATATGTAGGTACTATATAATTTATAAATTGTTTGTTATTTAAATATAAATACAGTTTTATATATAGAATATGGGAAAATGAGAAAATTTGTAAACGTGAATAAATATAAATTTATATATATTTAGGATATGAGCTCGTATATATTTATATATAATACAAAGTTTATATACAAGAAAAGCTTTACAACCAAATCCTCTTTAATCTAACATATATATAGATATATTTTATAGTATATCTCGTCTTCATATATTTATTTATATAGTATATAATATACAAAACAACTTTTTGGTTTCACTGCGCGTTATTCTATATATTGTATATATAATATATTTGTATGCATTTTATTTTTATAGATTTATACTATATACAATATACATATTGTCTATATGTTTTGTTTTTCTATATATATGGAAAAGCTATATATAAAGACAAACAATTCGTTCCCAGGATAGCAACAATAAAAGTATATATATTCGAGGAGTGCATCTTTTATATATATATATATATATATAGTTATAATGTATATATAAACAATCGTCATTTAAGTCTTACCATTATATACTCTCTGTATATGTATGCATTATAGAATATAGATATGGTATATATTATAAATGTCTTCAAAACTAATCAGTAAGATTAAGAAGTTTCTATATATATATGTATATTGTATATATATGAAGCAATAAATTTTCTTTTCAAATTAAGATATATTGTATTGGAGTATATATGGGTTATATATAAGATTTTCTTTTTTTCTTTCTATTTTCCATAAATATACAATACACAAAGTTCTTCAATATATGGTATATAGCTTTTATAATATTATCGAACCAGAAAAAAAGATAAAATATATTATATATTTTATTATACAATATTAAAATAGTAAATGCGTACAGTAAAAATAACCTTTACGAATATATTATTGTTTATGTTTTTGCTGTTAAAAATATTCTTAAATATTCTTAATATTTACTATAAATATAGATTATTTTGAGAACATTTAATAAGAATAGATACCAGCTATATGGAATGTAAGGAATCAATATTTATATTTACATTTCATTAAAAGAATTATTATGTTGGATGTCTGTTGAAATAGTTCTCGAACTGACATTCATGAAACAATTTTATCCGTTTTATACATTTAATACTTTGCGTCATAATTCAAAAACCATCATAAAAGTGAAATTAATTTTTAAAGTATCCAAAATACATCTATCGATAGTTATATTATACCATCTAAGGACAAATTAGTTTAGTAAATTTACAAGTTTCAGAGGTTATTCGATTTAGTATATCGTTAACCGTTGAGAAATTCAAAATGATCAGAGTTGAATACAAGCCATTTCCTACGGAAATTTTAGTTCTTCTTCTTCTTTGCAAGCAAGTTTTACTTATGAAATTATGGATACAACAAAAATGAAAAACATCTTTTGTATAATTATAGAAAAAGGTTACTTCATAACCTTGCCAGGTGCCATGAAACGCATAATATAATTCTATATATATATATCAAATAATAATCATCAAAAAAAGAAGTATATTAATTTCGACTTGTTAATTTCGCATTAAAAAATACAATATTTTATATGTTACATAAAAATGTATACGGTTCTTATAAACAATATAGAAATTAACACAATAAACAATATACCGTGTCCCGGTCCGTCTGCATATAATAAACAAATATATAATATGACAAATGGTTTTGTTTAAAGAACGTAGACTTGTAAAACATTAAACATTATCCTATCCCTTTCCACAATTTTCATAAATCCCATTTCCTTCAACAAAAAAAAACCATGTAGGATAAATAAATATTTATTATATACCTACATAATAGAAAACATGCGAGTTATGTTGTAATGTGATTTTCTTCCTTCCTTCTTAGTTCTGTTATTGTTTAACTGCCTATGATATGGTACATTTTTTATATGATTTTTTTTTCTATTTATTTTCTTATATATTTTTCTTCAACTATCTAACAAACAATATAATACTATTTATAAATATTTATATGTATGTAAAACAACATAATCTTCCTGTTTTATATATACTCATTATAGGCATTGCCCCATTCATTCATTCATTCATTCATATAAAATGTATACATATTCGTATACAATAAAATAATACACCACCCACAAACAGACAAATAGATTAATTTCATCATTATTATATTCTATAAAGAGTTGATGTCTTTCTATTTATACTATTTATGTATTGTATATTATAATATAATATATTTAATGTTCTATATATGTTATATAAAAGTACATTTGTCAAAAAAATATATAAAATTAAATAAAGGATTTACAAAAATATATCAACCTTTTCGTATTTCATAATTTAATTTTTGAAATATAAAAAATTGCATTTATATATATGATACGTTTTATGTTATAAAGATGTAACAATAATGGTATATTTAATAATGTATTTATATATAGAGAATAATATATAATATTGTTGTATATAAGGAAATTGATATAGGTATATAAAATGTATACATAAATACGATGAAAATAAATATATTCTGATGTAATTTATAAAATGAATTGTATATATATATTATAAGGTGGGCAAAGGATGTAAAATTAAGGTAATATGGATTCTAAAAAATGCATTCTTGATTTTCTATACTCCGGATCCGCGTGATGAAAGACATAAACATCCTTTTTAATTTTTAGGAAAATTTTTCAGTTCAACATGAAACGTTTTTTTCTGTGTTTTGTGCTACTTTTACATCTAAATTTATCTTCATTCAGAGTTAGACATTAATCGTTTTGGCTGCGATTTTTTTATTCTAAACTGTTAGATGATAAACAAAATACTTAATACTTAATTAATAATTACTTTGTTTAATCAAATCCATCTATATATAGTTTTATCCTTTTGATAATAGTGGAGTTTTTTCTTTTGTAATTTCTTACAATCATAATTTGAACAATATATAATATAAACATTCTGAACTTTGAATACAATTTTTATGGTTTATACATTTCTTAACAGTCACCCTCTAATTAAATTCATATAATGTATGTAATCTGTATATATAAATTGCATAAGAATACCTGTTGTGAAAAATTAAAGAGTTTATATATATACCTATAATACCATTATACAAAGATAATTACGAAAAAATATATAACATTTATTATAATGTATTTTATTCGTATTTCATATACTTTTGTACCATATATAGGATATAATAATGTAAATAAATTTACTTTGTTCTATATATAGACGCGGTTCTATATATATAAATTCATATATATATATGTTATATATAGAAATATAGAAAGATATACATACATTATTTTGTAAACGTCTTTATATTCATATAATAATAATAATATAATAATATAAGAATGTTATTATTATTACTTTAAAATTTATCACTTTGTGGTTATATTTTAATTATATTAAATAAATGAATAAATAAACCATGTAATTATAAATATGTATGCGCTATTCGCTATATATTTATAAATAATGTTCTATTTATAAACACAATTATTATATTAACCCTTTTGCATTATTCAAATGGTGGTGGTGTTGCGGGATATATAAATTTAATATAAATATCTATATTACATCAATCTGTATTTAAGAAGGTGTATTTATTATATATGTTTTATTTCTATATACATTATTTTTTTGATTGTTTTATGTAATTAATATTTGTTTAATTTAATGACAGGGTAAAATATTTTTACCTAATAAAAATGTTTATAATCCTAAAAATTGGTCCGAAAACATGTTTTGTGTAATTTAATTATATACATTTTATTTTTACCAATGTAATATAATTATCAAATTGCGTATCTGAACGTTTAAAATTTATGTAAAAATAATGTGATAAAATATTCAATCCTTTTGAATTTGTTTATTTTTATAAAATTTTTTTTTAAATAAACCTATTTAAATATAATTTTTAACACATCTTTTTTTTATGATAATTGAGATTTTTCATAATAAAAATAATTATTATTTTCATTATATATGCATAGATGTTGAGAGTTTTATAGGCAATTTTAAGGTAGAAATACCTTTAAATTTAAATTGAATTTTTTATCGATAAATCAACCTTTACTCCAATCCAATAAATGGTTAATAAATATTTAATAAAGTACGTAAAACCAAGTTCCTTATATATATATATTCTATAAATAAATCATCATAAATTCTTATAACAATAACATTTTAACAATCAAATTCGTATTCGCATATACCATCTTTATATAAATTACGTGCGTATTTATAAGTACGTTTTTATAAATAGCCTATTCAAAAAATTGTTTTGATTTTTTGTCATTATTATTTTATAATAAAATATTATAGTAATTATAATATTATATTGTATCTAAACATTTAAAATGATTATGATGTATGCGAATAAAAGAACAAAAAAAGCTACATATATATTATTTGCTGTGTTTATAAACTTTATAAATCGTTTATATAATTATCATAATCAAAATAATATACAAAATTTAAATCCTTTCATTCATAAATAATTAATATCTATATATAATTAAAAATAATTGCGAGGTAAAATAATAAAAAGGCAGTAGTAGTTAACCAGATTGATGACTCAAATATTTATTTTGAAAGTTGCATAAGAATAGATAAATTCAATTTTCAAAATTTAATATTTTTCAAATGAAACAATAGTAAAAAAACACAACAGTATAGAAAAATGTATATATAAAACTCTTCTTGTAAAATTCTAAATGAGCAATAAAACAGAAAAAAATGGTTTTTCAATTACTTAAAAAATGTTATCAAAATTTTAACTATATAATATGATTACAAAATCACATTATTGTTCTTTTATTGTATATATACCCAACCGCAAATACAATATGTTTTCTTTTCAAGTAAATATATATTATTTTATACGCGGTAAGTTCCTTTATATGTCACGTAAAACATGTTATATATAGGAAAACACATGAGTTTTCGGTGCGTTTTATAATTGAAAGACATTTTGTTTCAATACAATATGAATGAATATATATTTACATCGCATCAATATTTATTTTCAAATGCTGTAAAAAAAATAAATACATAATATATTTTGTAATTCAAATTGAATAAAAGAAAAATATATCAAAAATTATTTTAATATATAAAAAAAAATGTAAAAAAAAAAATTCCATTTCATATTTGTACGGTAGATATTTACTATATGTATTCATTCACAATTTTCATCTTTTTAGAAAGAAAAAAATATGTGATAAGATTTACATATATATTGTAAAATATAATACATTGTATAGGCAGGCACCCATATGTGAATATTGTTATCTGTTGTACATATATTTGGTGTGGTAGGTGGTAGAAAGGTTGTATAGTATATAAGTATATTCTATTATATTATATATTTATTATATATTCGTGGTTGTTTTTGTCAGTCAGTTAGTTGTTTGGAGTTTATATTCATATATTTCTTTGGTTTTATTATTATAATATAATGCGGCGAATAACAAAAATATATATTATAAACAAATACGACGCGATTTTCAGATCTCTATACCATCATACCATCCATATAACGATCTTATATGTATATATTTTTATACACACAGGCATTCATAATATATTGTATATATGTATATAGTTATTCCAATTTGCAGTAAATAAATGAAAATTTGAATGGTAAAAAATAAAATTTTATATATAAGCAGGTTTATTTATTGAAGATTTATTGAATTTTTATGTACTTAAGTGCCACTTCAAATGATATCTTGTGTATTGAATTTCAATTTATTTATTTTATATTATTTTATATGGTACATATGCCATAAAAATGTTTCATAAAAAATTCATCTTATATATATTTCATCATATATATACAGAAATGCGATGAACTCTTATTTTTTACACAGGTATTGCTGCTGAATGATTTATTATGTATTGTATCGCTGTGTATCGCTGCCTTCAAAAAAATAAATAAAATATTGAATATTATATTCAAATTTTCATTGAAAAGTAACATCGTATATTTATAAAATTTAAAAGATAGTCAATAATAAATGGAAGGTAGGTAGGTAGGTATAGATACAAAAATTGTAAATATATATGAACATATACGGATTTAGGTTTACCCGAATGGAAGTATATACGTATATAAATAATAAGAAAGTTAACTATATATGCAGAATATATCTTTCTATATATTTGCCACACAAAAGGATAATATAAAAGGATAAATAATTTTTATGTTTAAATGCAAATTTAATTTTTTTCTTTTATATGTGTGTAATAATTTTTTTTTTTTATAATAAATAATGAATACGCAATATTGAAAATTGGAAAATATCTATAATTTTAATATGAACGCGCATCTCAGAATAAAAACCCTTAATTTTTATATACTTATGTTTAAAAATTCGAGATATCTTTTTGATATGTAGTATATATGAATGTCAATTTATGTCTATTTGTTGAATAAGATATGAAATAATAATAATAATAATAATTTTCAATTTAATAGAATTTATTTATGATGAATATATGACATTTGAATTCGTAATAATAATATAATAAATTCATATTCTATATAATACAATAATATAATCTATCAAAGATATTTATCATTATATTACTTTTATTTTGTATTGCTTTAATTTACCTTATTCTATATATGAATCAAATGATTTCTATTGAAAAATGATTTAATTTTAATCAATATTAATCAATAATTAAATGCATATTGAATCAATTACAAAAAAATAAATTATAGAATAGTTTGAAGAATTTCTCCAATTTTTATCCTACCAATACGAAGATTTTCAAATTTTTTCTATGAAATATTGAGTCCGAATATTTTAATTCCTTTTGGCATTTTTTGGAAATATTTCTCACACTTTCCCAACTTTGTGCACGATCCATGGCTGAAAAAAATAGGTAAAAGAGGGGTTAATAATGAAATAATATTTATGTTCTTACAGAATATATAATAAAACAAATAATCATATTCAATAACAAAAAACAAAAATTAATGTATATATATACATTCTTGAATAAATAAAATTATATTGTTTTATTTAACAAAAAAAAAATAAATTCAATTTCATATATAAAGCAATTTTAAATTAATGTACTTTAAAAAAAAGTATATTATAAATATATTATACATAGATAAAGAAAATTACTCGCATGACATTTTTTGAATAATAAATAATTAAATATTTGTACATAAATCAGTATCTTGCGTATATACAATAATATATATATAATATAGCATATAATAAGATATAAATAAGATATACTGAATTATATTTGAATGCGAAGATATCTTACTTTGAGATAAAATGCATTAAAAAAAAAATTTAAATATTCTACAAGATTCTAACAATATAAGTATATATAAAATAATTTAATATAACATTTAACATTTGTATATGTATATTTGTTTGTCATGTAATTTATATATACATATATATAGATATAAAATACAAAATTTGATCCATTGTATAATTATTTATGAAGTGTTATTATATTATACGAATCTCTCTATATACATTATACAGTCTATCATATATATATATTTTCCAAAATTGTTTTGTTTTTATTTGTGAAAAGATTTTATATGACAAAAATAATGTATAAATGATCGCATTTATTCTTATACGACTTTGATTTTGTTTATTTCTATATATATATTAATATAGCTTTTTCACATAACAATTTTCATAATCGGAATTGTTTGTGTTCTTCCACTTCTTATAAATATAAAATACATATCAGACTAATAGTTTATATGGTTTTCGGCTTATCGGGATTTTTCTACACCATTTTTGACTTTAATACGTTATAAAATTTTTAGTTTCTTGCGAAGCTGAAGATATGTCTGAGTTTATTCGAGTCATTGTTTACGGTTTAGTTGGAGTTGAAGTCGGAGTGAATGGATAATTGACTCCACAACACTTATTGCTTCACACCCTCACACCAATTTTTTAGCTTAAATCATATGTTATCTGAAAGTATAATAAGTTTATAATACAAATTTATTCTGTATAGAACTGGGTATAGGAACTATATGGGTATAGGAATTGGAATTGATTTTTGTAAAACAATGTCACTATTAATCTTTTTTGTATCATAATATAGGTATATATACACGAAAATATACATATATTATATATAAAGTGTATTAATATTTCATTTAAATATATTTTTGAAAATGTCAGCATTAAATGAAATCTATTTCTATATATAGATACAATTAGTATAGATGTCTTTGACTTTGCATATTATTTTTATCTCATTAAATATGCATTTAATATATTCGTCTATATTTACATATAATTTATATATAAATAAATATATAAATTATATGAGTATATAGAAGATCTTTTTACTATATAATATTATATTTATAATTATTCAAATGGATATAAACATTTATATATATAGTCGATAGTCATAGAGTATATAGAGTATTATGGCATAAAATAAATAATAAATTTATATTTGTCCAGATTTGATTTAAATAATTAATTTTAAATTGCATATGTTGTTTTTATTCCGACTAAACTATATAGATAGATATAATCAAAAAGTTATGGTACAACACAATCTATTTTAGTTTTAAAACTAAATTATCTATCTATATCTATACGTATTCTATAAACAAATAATTAAAATAAAAAATGTCATTATCCCTTCGAACAAGTTGATTTTCAATTATATTTTATAGTATTGAACTATTTTATAAACATATATAATGGAGTCAAAAGTTTAATCCATTATTCTAATTCTATTATATATATGATATGGTTTTATTTAAATCCATTTCATTATATAAGTTTATATTTTGCCCATAATAAAATTGATTGAATCGTTTCAAAGATTATAGTTTGATTATGATATTATGACTCTACTCTACTTAAAAAACATCAACTGAACCGTAAAATAATTTTAATTTTTTTTTTTGTAATATACAAACCATTTATAGATAATCACACCTTAATCGTATCATTTTGAAAATATAAATTACATTTTCTATATATATATATATATATGGAAATCGATAAATTACAAACAAAAAAGCATTATTCTATTTATTTTTTAACATATTATCTATGTATCTATATTACATTATTAAAAAAAATCCTCTACAAATTATACCATAGAGTTTTAGATGTAGGCCATCGCTTATATAAGAATATATATATATATATATATATTCAGATTCACCATCAACCATTTGCATATAATTCCTTCATTTATTTAAATATATAATACTCTATGCTTCAATAATATATATATATATTATATAATAGAGACAATAAACAAAAAAAAAATGCGATGCTCATCTAGGACATTAATGATTTTCTTCCATTTTTTTTCTTTTCGTTTTTCTCTATTTTTTGCTATTTATAAATAGTCTGGAAATGGTCTGGATATATAAACTGCGATGATATAATCAAAGTAATATACATATTCGCATCTATATATATATGTATATTATAGTATAAAAAATAGTTAAAAGAAGAAGAAGAAGCTAAAAAAAAAAAATAAAACAAGAGATCGCATATAGATAGAAAATCTAATAATAACAAAAAACAAAAAAAAAAACAATTTCATTTATTTAAATTAAAAATTTTATGCTTACGATTACCAAAATAAATATATAGAAAAAAATAGAATAAATATATTTTATTAGATTCTTATCACACAACTATATGGGAATAATTTTGGAAAAAAAATATCAAATTGAAAGATTATCAAATATATGGGGTTTTGTTGTTGGGGTTTTCTGAATGTGATAAATCGCACAGAATATAAAAGAAATTATATGTATATAGGAGAAAAAAACAATTTTTTTAACCAATTGCAAATTCATGAAAATTGATGTTTAGAATTTTTTTTTCCTTTTCGCAAATAAGCCGATTTTCAAATTTTCCACGACATGTATATCGGTAGAATTTAATTAATTTTTAATCTATAATTGCGGTTAACTGATGATCTATCTATGCTGTATATGTATACCCTACAAGTAAAAAAGCTCGTAAAGAACTCAACTTCACAAAAAACGAAGGTTTTGCGAACGTTTTGAGAACAGTAATAACGTTTTTTTTATCAAATTTTTTGTTATCAAATAAATTTGCTTACTTATACGAACCGATTGTGATTCATATATCTATATGTTCTTTTACTCATACTTACTCCGTGTATGGTTGATAAAAATTCCACCATAAAATTCTTAGAAAATTTTATAGTTGTGGTAAAATTTGAATCTTTCTGATGAATACATAAAATGTTATTTTGTTGATTTTTCGCTTATTTTCCAAATCTAATCTTTCACAAAGAATTGCATAAAATTTCTTCATGCTGTTGGTCGTACGGCTAATTAGCGACACCGTAAAACCAACAACAAAACAGGTTGTTGTTGCCGGACGTTAAAATCAATTGTCTGCATTGTAATGTGAAAATTAGATACAATAGAGAAATATTGAAATAAATTCTTTTAATAAAAATACACGCGCAATGATCCATATATTTATTTATAATATTACAAAATAAATCTTTTATTGTATAGTACCTATAAGATAAATTTCAAATTATTTTAATAAATATTACATTTATCAATTTCAATTTTAATCTGATATATACAAAAATGTATATATAAGATAAATTTCATATGCGATTATAAAACATTATATTACATTATCTATTTGTATATATATAGAAAATAATAAACGTTCTTAAACGACCACTCAAGCATTATGATATTATTATTATTATCATATACATATACATTGTGTTGTAATGTAATGTAATATGTATGTAAGGATGTAATACAGATACAGATATACGATATATAGAATATATACAAAAATACGTACGTGTTTTGTTCACATACAACGTTTAATAAAAATAATAATAATAAAAAGTATTATCTGTATAGTAATGAATACGTATATAGAATCTATATATAATGATATAATACAATATTTGCACACACAATTCATGAAAATGGCAATTTAGATAATCACTTCATCTAAATTGATACTTAAATGGAATAAAATATATATATATATACATCTGATATATAGTCTATATATCTAGATATATATATATATTTTTATTATTTCATAAGGAATTTATACCCATTGAATTTTTACAATTCATTTTCATTGTATATACATTTTTTTATTTTATATATATGTGAATTATCTTTATATATATATATATATGATAGTGATATATAAAATATTTATCAATTTGATACATTTATCTGATTCTCATATATATACGAGTTCGAGTATATAAAAATTTATCCTTAATTCATTTAGTAATATTATTTTTATTTTGTTTTTTTTTTACGTTTCAATGTATTTTGTTCATTAATCCATTGAAGCGAAAAAGGACATTAATCTGTCTATTATCTATCTATATATGAATGGATGGAGAAACATGTTCGCTTTAACAATTCCTTTGTGTCCATCCGTATTAATAATCCGGAATGTAGCTATAACATATATTATGTATATTATATATTGATTATATCAAATTGTAAAATATCAATTTTATAATTATAGATATAGAGAGTGTATAAATCATATACGATGGTATGTATATTTACGTGTGAATCGGCAAATAAAACGTATATGTATTTCAAAAAAAGTTCTTCAAATAACCTTCAATTCATTTATTATTTAACATTTTAGTAAAACAAATTTGTTTTTTATGAAAGGACGTTTAATTAAGATATGGGAAATGGTTCAAAAACATCCAAAATGGGTTCCAAATGACAGTAAGGAAATTGAAAAATCGCTTATGAATTGATGTTTAAAAGAAACGAGTTGTTTTTTTACATAGCATATATTACTATCTATATGGAGATGAATTGATTTATTATGATATTAGATTAATCACTTATTTCAATTGATTCCGTTATTGCCTTTTAAAACCGTACAATTCACTTCTTATGCGAAAGCACCTTTGTATAATATGGGATTGCTGAATTGATCGTCTTCGACAGATGAATAAGTGTAGTAATAACTTTCAATGGATCATAATTTGATTAAAATATTAATATTTTGTATATAGTAAATGAATAAACGTATCGTCTTTTGCAAAAAAAAAATATAAATGGGTATGTTTAATTTGTTAACTTAATATAAAAATATATGATATAAATAAATCCATTATTTTTTGATCAATTTTAAATCCCATTTGTATATATAAATTTTGTGAATTCCGAATGTATTTCTGAATCTTTCAAAATCGTAATCGTAAATATATAACAATAATATAACAAAAGAACCATTCAATTTAATACAATTGTAACCAAAAAAAAATAAATATTTTTTGGTGGGTTTTTTTGTTGCATATATGTATGTATATAAATATAATCACTCTAATGAGGTATTTAAAAAATAATTAATATTACACTAATTGCTATATACTATATACAAATACATTCATATATTTGATATGGAAAAATCAACAAAGTTTAGATTTTTTGTAATCTAATAACATTAAACCCATTTTAAAAATGTTGTAAAGGTTCTTCTTTCACAAGATGTTGTTTTTTTTTTATTTGTTATGATGAATTATTATTTTAGTTCTGTTTATATAATTTATGAAATTAATTATGTTTAATTATGAAAAAAAAAAATATAAAAACCCCGATAAGTGAATTAAATTTTATTCATTATATTATTTCAATAAATCAATTTTTATTTAACAAAAATAAAAACAACACATTAATTTTATTTATGATATAGTATAATTAATTTCAAATGCAAATCGATAAAAATATATATATATTACAATAACCGCACCGTTTGCATAATGCGGATATTATTTCAATTAACAATATAATGAATTATATTTTTTTTTATAATGCATTAATTTAAATTGGATTGTATTTATTAAAATACAATATAATTTATTAAATATTAAAATCCCTATAAAATATTTACCCGATGTTAAACATATAGATATTTTTTATTTATTTATTTATTTTTTTTTTTTGTAGCTGTACGCAGGTAATTAAAATCATTTTTGCAATTGATGCGATTAAATTTGATCTATTTGTAAGAAGAATAATATGTGATAAAAATACGTGATTTTCAACCGACGATATATAGGTTTTATAGCGAGCAACAACCCGTTCCTAAATTTGTTTTATTTTTTAAAGTATAATTCGTCTTCCGATGCAACTGCATGTGAAAAAGATGTGACTCTTCGGGAAATCCGAAAATAACAGGACGTCAGACAGAATGCTTCCAATATATGTCCTCATAGTCGAAGTATCGAACCCTCAACAACTCAAACTATTCACAGAACTTTTAAGTTGGAACATTTTTATCAATTACACAACGGGTTATCAAATACACCGTATAGTGTGAAATCATATATCTATATTTTTACTATATGATAAAAATTATAATTTATTTTTTTAATACTTTTAAATGAATACCTACAGATCATGTCACAAAAACACCTCATTTTTATATATTATCCGCATTTATGTGAAGTGAAGTGACGCATATAAATTTCAATATTAATTTCCCATTTTTAAATTAAAAAATTAAATTATATTCTGTGCATCGTTTACCTAATACACATTTTTTTTCCTGTATATCTATAAATAAGAATTCAATTTCCACTTATCTCGTGTATTATGCGATATGATTAAAGATTAAAGAATTAAGAAATAATTCGTTTTTTATTTTTTTAAATACATATATATGCAAAGTCTATCTGCAAATATCACACATCTTTTACGTTTATATATATGAAGATAAAGACATGTATTATAATAGAATGTTAATATATGTTTTTTTATATAACACATATCCTTACATATCCTTTTACCTATCATAAAAATTAGTTAACGTGTTTTTAAAATATGGAATAAATGGAATTCATAAGTATAATAATGTAATGGAATTCATAAGTATACAGAAATATAATTTTTTTAATATTCTTATATAAAAAATATATAATTATATTTATAAAAAAAAGAAAACCAATTAGAAGATTTTTTTTTGATCATAATTGAATTATTATTTCATTCCTGCGGTTTACGTAAATTACTTTAAAAGCTCAACTTGTAGAATTTCATTTATAGCATTACACGCAGTTCATTGTTGTTGAAATTACCAATTATATTAGCATTTTCGAAATCAACTTGTTTAATCATCATCTGTCGCATCATTTTTCCAATTATAATTTCAAAATGTTTATCAAGTTTTTTTATACATAGATTCATTTTGATAGGATAATTGGGTAATACAAATTATTAGGTTGGGTAAAACCTCCAAGTAAATCGAGGACGTTTTCTATTATATAAAAGTTCGGGGTCAATATCGATTTCTATATAAAGATGAATATCAAGAAAATTGTCTGTTACGTTTCTTCCTTAGCCATATTCAGAATATTTATTATAACACAATATTAATAATATTATATATATATCTGGAATTCAACATCGCTCTATCAATAACTTTTCCATCGTTGTGTGAATGAATATTCATAACTCATAACATATATGCGGGTTGCAGTAAAATTAAAATTGATATCTAAATGTATATACTATATATAAAGAAAATGCCGTATATGTTCTTAATGTCTTATAAATATTAATATATATATATATATATATATAAGAGGATGACAATTTACATATGGGATTAAAGAGGATTTTTGCGTATATATGAATATATATAACACAATGAAAATATTTATATATTAGATTTTCTTATATCAGTGGGTTTTGATATAAAGAAAGTTATATAGCAAGGCAAATTTTCTGATGAATATATGTTCATATAAGAAAATCATGTTATTGAAATTCTTTAACTTATACGTACGTATATTCATAATACATATAAATACGAATATTTGATTAAATATAATTAAATATATATAATATATGTTAAATAGATTAAGGTAAATTATATATTATATATATAGATTATAGAATATAGACCTATGATATTATGAGGGTTGAAGTATAAATAATATTCAGTTGATAGCAAATAATTTCTTTTGAATATTACAACCATATGACCGTATGATATATAAACTATAACTTTAATATTTCATTAACATACTCATTTTATTATTATTTAATATTCGAAAAAAATACTTTGGAAAAATGAAAAATCATAACCTTTAATTTTCTTATCAGTTGGAATGATAATGAAATGTGCATATGAATTAAAAAAAAACATGCAAAAAACATTATACCTATATAATGCATCGAGTCATTTTGCTAATATATAGAATGGCTATTCGCGTATAATCTATTTTTATACTTATACAAGTCGGCAACTTTTTTAATTGAAAAGAAATCACTTAATTATATAATTATCAAATATAAACATATTTTTAATTATCTCAAAAAATATGTATTTTATTTATTATTAATCATCGCAACAATTGTTTATTGCCAGTATATTTATAATAATAATAATAATACAAATACAATACAATACATAACTATATAACAACGTGAAAGATAATTTGAATATAATTAAATAATTTTTTTAATAAATTTTGTATATGACAGCAAATAACTTATGGGTTACATAATTTATCAAATCACATGGACCGCATCTCAATTTTGTTTACAATAATGCTTCACATTTTTCTGCAATATAACATTCAGATTTATTCTGTCCCATTTATAGAAATATCGAATTCACAAGAAAGAATTTGTACCTTTTTAAAATTCATAGTCTATTATTTTTATATTAAATTTTCACTTTCATTCTTATTGCATTTTCTTTCCACTTATTATAACTTGCCGATTACATCGTCTTATATTAATTTTTTTTATAAACATTTTAATCGCGCATGCAATCCAATTGTATTTAAAATGATTTATTATCATATAAAAACTTATTAAAGAATTTTAAATGATATATTATATATCAAAAAAAAAATTAGTTGAACTTTTCAACACGCAAACTCTCATTAATTATTACAATATATTCTTATATATCATTTATTTATTAATTTATATAAATATATATCGTGTTTTGCATATAGCTTCAAAAATCCACAAATAAAAGTTATTTAAGACTAATTTAATTTAAAACATTTATAATATAATAAATAAATATATACAGAATCTTTATAGAACACAACGAATATATATACGACACAAAAATTATTTATATATAAATGAATTTATACTTTTGTGAAAATATAAAACATTTAAATTGAATTATTTTAAATAAAAAATGAATTTTGTGTTTTCTTATTTTAATTTAATTTAATTTTCTCTATATAGTATATGATCAGTATAGTGCAGCAGGGGGAAAGTGGAGGAATATATATTTTTTTGTTATTCATTCAATGAATTTTATAATTAATTATATAATCCTTAAGATTATGTAACATTTTCCCGGATAATCTAGGAATTCACCAATATACGAATTGTTAAGGGGTTTAACTTGATTCAAATATTTATATATCAGAAGTGTTTCTTCTGTGAAATTGCAAACATAGATAAAATGTAATAAGAAATGAAATAAATTTCCAATACATATCCAACCATTAAAACCAAAAACGGAAGGACCCCGACGGTTACACTTATAACGAATATAAGAATCACTGATTTGCATAAAATGTATATAATAAATTTTTTTTTTTTTGTAAAATCTAAATGGGAATAAAAAAGTATAATAAACTTAAATTGTAATATTTTATATACTAACGTATATTTGAATGAATATTATTATTACACTATTTCATGTAATGTAGAAAAATAAATTGACTTGATTATAATTTTCATTTTAAAATGTTAATTAAAATATTGTTTAAATTGTTTATATTTTTCTCCACAAAATCTCGATTTTAAATAGAAAGCAGAGCTTTAAGAAAGATTTATTGTATATGCATATATATCGACAATCTTATATACATTTAAAATGATAAGTATATATATATGCTTAAGTATATATATATCCATTTAAGATCCATATATATATATCTATATATAAGATAGTTAGTTTATATCATATCTTAAAATGTAATAAAATATATGTATATTATATATACAAATTGAATGTGCGATGATTGGATGATATTATATTCACATATATATTTATTTTTTATATGACACACACACACACACTTATATAGTATAAAGGGTTTAAAATCCTATCTATCTGAAATAAAATTTACATTTGTGTAATATCAGTACGACGAGTATATCTGGATAAAATATACTATATATATATATATATAGATGTATATTTGCACGTTTTTGTACACAAATAAACGAAAAATTTAAATGGAAAATGATATCGTAAAATAAATTGTATATGTACCATATATAAATAAAATTGCTTTTGATTCTACAAACACATTACACACCTTATATTGTAATGGTAAAGTAAAATTTTATATATCTCTTTATCTATATATACATTATAGAGATCTGTGTAAGATCCATTCATATATGCAGCAATGAAGATAATCCAATTTTCGATATACATATATTGGCACATATAAGAATATATATGTACTTTAATAAGATATTATATACTATATATTTACTTATTAATATATATGAATGGTGTTTTGTTTTTAAATATATTTAATAGTAAAATAAATTTCAGTATATAGACATGGGTTTTTTTTATTATTGCTAATTCTATTTGTAAAAATTGAAAAAATCGATTGATTTAAATAATATTCAAATCCGAATAAGGAAAATTACCTAAAAAATATTCAAATCCATAAAATTCCTTTTCAATAAGTGCAGGGGCGAAAATGTTTTTGTCATATTAACAAAAGGATACGACATTTCGAAAGGCACGCAATCTTAAAAGCAAATTAATTATATTATAAAAAAAATAAAAAAATCAAAAATTATATTTCCGGAAAATTCAATTTTTCAAACTTTTGATGTTTTTGATTTACATCTCTAGTTTTAATCTAATTTTTATTTTCCTTGAATCATATGAAAATTCAATCAATTTCTGAATTTCTGAACCAATGAAACGATTTTCAAATTTTCATCCATGAAAAGTTAAGTCTTTACATTGAATTTTCAAATTATTATAGGAAAAATAAACAAAATGGAGGAAAACTTTGGCTTAATGGAACTTTAAGAAACCCCGGATTTGAAAGTTTTTAAAACTGTCGATTTTCCGGAAAATTTACTTGATATCCTCTTGGAAATCTATCTGATAATTTTCTAGGTTCATTAAGTGTTTATTAACATTTTCTATAACTTGACGGATTGCAATTATTTATATCAAAAATTCAAAATACGTTGAATTGGGCGAAATTTTTAACATCTCACACCATTTTCATCCCTATACCATTAAATCTATTGAATTCACTTAATATTTAATATAATTTACTTTGTTTTGTTACATATATATCGATTGCTGTGTATTTATAGATGTATAATTATTTGGTGATGATTCAATAAAAATGTGATTAAGTGAAGTGAATTGAGACGATTTAGTATATATATGGATAAAAAAATAAACATAAATCTTATTTTATGAGTTATATATAGTTGAACGGTTCAACCGTTTTTCATATCCATAAATATATCCATATCGAACCATCATCCATATAGAGTCTGATTTAATTGAAAAATTGACTTTTATTTTATGTTAATCGGTTTCTTTTTCTGTCCATGTATATATTACACAAATAAAATCAATATAATGATGGGAAAAAAATATTGCCATGTCATGAAGATAAAAAAAAAACACACACACAGAATACTAACATGAAAATTAATCGTTTTATTTAAATATCGCGCTATGTATATATAAAATATGCAATAATGTTTTTAATTGTATATAATAAGGATTTAAAATATTTGTCCAAGTATATATACCTATTAAAAAAATAAATTGTGCTTTGCATACAATTAAATATTTTTATATTTAATTTGTATATATACTGATTTTGTGGTAAAAAATGTTTGTTCACTCTGTTTGCACTAATCGCAAACTGTGTATAATTTTATATATTTATATATAAATGGATATGTAAAAGCGTATTTCGTATAAAATGTGGTAAAAATGTCATATTATTTTATATATAGTTTTATTATTCATAAAATTATTACACATACAAATAATTTATATATATATATAATCAATATCACGTATAAACTATTAATTATATTAAATTATAATATATTTGTGTTTTCGTGCGATATTGTATATTACGACACGTACAATGATTATATTATTATCAATATATAAACTATATATAAACGTAATCATGTATATATAAATTGGTATAATAATCCATATGTCCATATGTATAAGAATAAATATTTAAATGGTTTTTATAGATTTTTGTTTGAAATATTTATATATTAGTAATAAAATCAATTACATATAGATGCCTATTTTAACATTGACCATTATAAAATTAACAATAATTTCAAGAAAATGATTATTGGTTTAAGGAAATTCCTGGGGATTCGGGATTCTAAAACTATTGTAATGTTCCTCGGTGATCTGAAGAAATTATACAGTAAATTTTATGACAAAGGAAAAATCGAAGATCTATACGCCCTCATAATAAACAGATGAATTGTTTATACTATATTGTTATGATTATTCGCTAAATCAAACCAAATATAATTGATAAATAATATTAAAACAAATTAAATTATAAAAAAAAATATGTCTGTGAATCAAAAAAATAAACATTACATTTTACAAAACAACTTTTGAAAAAGTATTTTATATACAAATAAATAAAATGATTTTAATTTATTTTGTTTCATTGTTTTTAATATAATGAAAACATTTTTTTTCTTTTTTTTTTTAACAAAAAATGTCAATTGATTGATAAAGTACACATAATTGAAGTAAATACAAAAAGTTATATACTATATATGTATAAAGTATTTTCAAGACAAATTGATGTCCTTATATATTTTTACAAAAATGTACAGCTCTTGAGAAATATACAACAAAGTACAGTATATACATAATAAATTAATATAAATTTTTACAAATATATCAATTGGTGTATTTTTTTTTGTTGTCATTTGATAAATTGTTTAGATACGATGATGTAAAAAAAAACAAATTTGAATAAGAGTGGAAATATGCATCAAAAAAATTGTATATAGTGAAACATATATATATCAATAAAGATGTTCTTTCAAAAATAAATATATAGATACACAATTTTTTTCATCTATACATAAAATATATATAATAATATCAATAATGGATATAATAAAATTATATGTTATACGAGGACGACGACTAGAACAACTCCTTATTCATTTATATGGATATATATTAACTGAAAAAAAAACTGAAAAATGATGAAAGATAAATTAAATGAAGTGAATAATTTTCCTACAAATATATGTATATAAAACAAAAGTAAATATTAGACAGACACATTTTTTTTCTTCCTTCAGTAAATTTAAATAAATTTATATATTGATTTATTTTTATTATTTTTATGTTTGTACTTTTGTGTATAGAACGTTAAATTGACTGGCTGTGGTATAGTGGTTGATAAAGACGCCAAATTAAAATTCTTACAAAATTCAGAGTCCGTTTGGTTCGAATCTGAATTTTTCACACAGAGTTGCATATTTTCCCATTGGTCGTGCGGCTAATTAACGATGTCGGTAAAAAAAAGCAACAAATTCTGGAACCAACAACAAAAGGCTGTTGTTGCCGGACTTTAAAACTAATTGTCGGTTGTAATGCGAAAATTTATTATTATATTAATAGTATAGAAAATATATAGTATAGAAAATAAATAATAAGTAAATATAATATTCAAATCAATAAAATAACTTTTATTTATTATCTTTTACAACATCTTATTTGTTTTAATTCATTTGCATATTAATAAAATATGTTATAAATCAATCCTATAAGTAAAGTTTATTTTTTTCCAAATGATTGTGCATTGCAAAAAATTGATTTTCCTTATGTTATATCAATATCCGCTGAATTCCCATTTATACATTCACATTTCATATATATTTTACTATATAGAATTATTTGCGAGCATGTTTTAAATTCACAAATATCCATTTTTCCAAATGCATTTATTATAGACCTATGAACAAAGTAAAATTTGATAAATGGAAATCTTACCCAGATTTTAGAACGTTTAATACGTCGATAGTCATATATAAGTGAATATATGTATATAAAAAAATATTGTAAATAAATACTCCTCATATGGTAATTCTATTCATTCATATTATGTACATATAAAAGTTATTTTTTCAATATTTATCTTATGTTATTGTGTTTCTTATTGTATATACAGATGAATTTTGTATATATAACAATATAGCAGCATCCGTTTTATATATTATATATAAATGGAATATCAAGGGCAAATGGTAGACATGATGTCCCCATTTGAACATTTATATATCAGGGTTGAAAAAAGAGGAATGTAAAATACATACATAAGTATATATAATGTGAGTAATATATAAAATATTAATAGAATCATGCGAAGTTTTCTATGTATCATAACCAAAATTATAAGCATATATGGGTATAATTAAAGTAATATATTGCGTATCACTGACTATATAATATGCGGTATAAAATAATATTGGATTTATTTATAATAAACATTAAAGTTATTTAAGTATAGATTTGCGGTAAATCAATCTTTATTTTATATATAAAGTAGAGAGGATCAAATACCAAAAAGTTTCAATCGTACCTCATATCCTCTATTTTTGGTTTAAATTTGACAGAACATTATTTTTTAATGCAAATAATTTAGCATAAAATTTAACGAAATTCTCTTCTCTATAGTGTAATAGATTTTTCTATTAATAAATAAAACTATTTTCTGGTATGAAATTAAAAAAAAATGGTATTTGAGATAAATGAAATGTTTCTAGTTTAATTTTTACGAATCAAAACCTCTTTTGAGAATATTTTTTTTTTTTTTTCGACAGAGGATAAAACTCTGACATTTTATATTACGGAAGTTTTGAATTGCAAATGTGTAAAAATGGAATATAAGACTATATAATAAAAAAATTATTATTTTATTATATTAACATTTAGATTTACATTCAACAGAAGCGGCAGACGCAGCGTCACATTCGATATCACAAAAACAAATGAAGAACTTTTCAAAATGTATATATATTTGGTGACATTGAATCAAGATAAAATATACAATCAATAATAAACTTTAATTTATAAATAACATTGCATTCTTTATTGCATTGCGTTCTTTCTAACTTTATTTATATGTTATCCGCAATTATCTATATTAAATGTAGGTATATACGTTTGTTATTGAATATTTATTCAACATATATGGAATTCAATCAGTTTTTTGGACGTATGCCCAAAAATATTCATATATATATATATATTGTAATTTTATTATTCAAAATATATAAGTTATAGAATTTTAACTGAATATGTTCATATACGGGGAAAAGGTTACAATCAAAATTATATATAATTTTAAATAATATACAAAAAAAAAAAAAATTAATGGTTTTCAAAAAGCGCATTTTCAAAGTCAAATAATTTAAATTCGCTCTATAATACACATTGTTATTTATTCTGACATTCATTATTATTATTATTATGTATTATTATTATACTCTATTCTATACGCATTGTAAAATATTCTTATATATGAAATTTTCTAATTTTTAATTTTTTTTAAAATATATACAATATAAATAATTATAAATTATATACAATATATATATCCTTGTATTGAAAATTTTCATTTATGACAATTATCGAATAATAATAATATAATTGATGACACGTGAAATGTTCAAAAATCAAAAATAATAATCCCTTAACAACAATTCAATCTATATAATAATAATAATATAATAACATTTGTTCTGATTATGTAAACAAAAACACATAATATATATATATATATATTAATACAAATCAAATATGTACCTATTATATAATATAATATACAAAAGAAAAATCAAAAGGATATGTTATTTGTATGTATATATATATATATTAAGATATATGGAACTTCAAAACTGAGGTGTATGTTTATAAGGATATAACAAACACATCAATATAATATTCCAGATAATATAGATTGATACATATTGTATATAGAAATTTTCTTATGTTATATAATAAATTTGTTATTATATATGAAGAAAACGTGCTGATAATATAAATTTGTGTATTTTATAACGACGTGAATATGAATATTTTGTATTTATAATGTACTATACAAACATTTATTTATATATATTATATATATATATATGTATATAAGCTTATACAAAATGTAGTAAAACCCAATTCATTTTAACAATAATATAATGTACATGTAATACAGATTTCTTCTTCCGTCTGTGAATTCACAAACAAGATATATTTTAAAATATATATAGTTATATATAAATACATAAGTAAATGTAAAATCACTTTGAACATTATTTATATATAAAATATATATATTTAATAACATCAATCGAAAATTGTATAAATTTTGTTTTTAGTTTATATTATATATATATATATAGAATTTAATTCTGATAAACAACTATTTATATAAATATAAATTTATTTATTTCGTTTTGTATATTCGTATGTTTAAAATGTTTATATAATATGTTATTATTATTATATTATGATTTAGATTAGATAACATATTATGGATTGGGTTTCGCATAGCAAACAATCACAATTTTTCAAAAGGGGAAATTATAGTTAAGGCTCTTGTTCGGAAATCTGTATACCGAATAATGGTAGTTTTTTTTTACTATAGAACAAAATGCAAATATTTTTCCACCAATGGTCTATTCTGGTATTCATCGAAATTGTTTAGTGTTTATAGGAATAATGGCAATGATTTGAGTATGAACATATAATTTTTTTTTACATGCGATTTAAATTTTTTGGAATCCCAGTTAAAATGTGAAATTTCGCAACAAAAACCTTTAACTTTGAATACAATTCAAATGATTTTAATAGTTTATTTTGTAATTTTTCGTGAATTTTTTCAATATGAAATGAAATCAAGATCATCCGCGTCCTTTAAGAAATTGTAATAGTAGAGGTTTTATAGATAGAGCTCGGATTTTCCCAGTAACTTAATTCTTAAGAAAAGTCATCAATCAGTATATAAAGGTCAATAAAATGATGTTATGAGAGTTATTTAAAAATTTATGAACTTTGAAATTTATGAAAATCATTCAATCCGCAATTCAAAATAGTCATGTAAATATTTAATTATAAATTATGATCAATTTCATTGAAATAAATTTCTTTAATTTTAATATATCATCACATCAACATCAAAATCTGAATGTTTGATTTTTAATTTTCTTAATTTTCACCTCTATACAAAAACTAATATCCATCAATGCATCAATAATAAAATTAAAAACTATATGAATTTTATTAAATTATGAAGATAAAGAAAAAAAAATCAAACCATTTCAATTAATCATCCATCGTTATCGCAAATAATATATATTTATATTAAAATAAAGTTTGAACAATATACCTATATAAAATATAACATTTAACTTAAAATATATTGAAATTGAAATGATAAATGGAAATCAATTTTTCTTTTTTTTATCTATATATACAATTGATTTCCATTTATCATTTTATAAATTATTAAAAAAAGTTTTTTTTTTTCAATTATATGATGGTATTGTGATAATAGTAAATTTTCTTTTTCAATTGTGTAATATGCCAATTTACTTTATTATTTTACTATGGGGATTCTTCTATATATAGCAAATTTTCCATTCCACTATACGATATCAAAATAAATGATATGATAAATTTCTGTTATATATTTTTAAACAGTTTTTTCAAAGAGTTTTGTCTATAGTTTTACATTAAGTTGTATATAGGTACATAAAATAAGAACATTCTTTGATATTTTATTTAAATATCTATCTGTGAGACTCTAATTTTCCATTTGATGTGATAAAATTGTATAGATGAGCAGTATAGTTTTTAGTTTGTTTTAAATTTAAAATAATGATGGAAATTATTTATTTAAAAATTTATAGAAAGTTATATGAAGAAAACTTTTATTATATGGGATATATTATCGATTGTGCTATTCCATTTTTTGTTTTGCATTAAAATCTGAATGACATCGTTTTATCTAATTTAGTACATTAAAAATATTACATGAATTTTTAAATTATATAATTGATTTCAGTAGTATTAAAGGTAAAAAAATTAAAGTTATTCGCAATAAAACAAAAGTTTTCTTTTAAATTACTGAATTTTGAAATAATATCTGTCTATAATAAAAAATTTTTTTAATTTCGCATACCGCAAATAGAAATAGTTTACCATTTAAAAAAAACATTGAATACCAAGCAAAATCATTTCATATATTAATTTATTAAAAGTTTAACTTTAATATTTTCTTTTAATTAAATTATATTTTATAAAACTTTTCATAAGATTTTTTCCTATATTCAATTTGTTTATTTATATGTTAAATGTAATGTAAATAAAATTTACTTTATATGTGTATTTACGAATGTATATATTAAAATTTCTGTAAATGTGGTGAAGGAACTTAAAATAAATGAAAAATTATTAAACGTGAAAGAAAAATAAATTTGGTTTATTGTAGAATTATATAAGAAGAAAAAAAATATAAATATATTTTTAAACTATTATTATTATTATGTGATTATTTTACTTTTGTTTTTACTCCATAATATATAAAATAAGTTAGTAAAAGTTTGTATTTATTTTTATTTTGATGGATATTACTTATTTTTTTTTGGCATTATTATTAGTAGAAATGATTATTTATAATATGAAATAAAAAAATTTTCTTTATAAATATATAGAAACGAAAACAAATTATATATTTATATGAATTTGTTGTTGAAAGCTTTATCCGATTTATCAATCAATATTTCAATTTCAAATTCAATTATTTACAATCAAAATAAAAATAATGATTAATGTATTTGTTGTTTTATTTTCTAATTTAATTGGATTATTTTAAAACTTCATATTAAATTGATGAAAAATTTAATCCTATTTATTAATAAGATAATGCGGATTATATTAAAAAATTGTTTTTTTTTTATTAATGATTGTATATTTCACCAAAACTTTCACCAAAACAGATTCTATCGTAAATTCAAAAGCAAAAAACAATTTTTTTTTATTTTATTGTAAGTTTTGCGAAATTTTGGAATAATTTCAAAGTAAATCGAATCACATTCTGAGGAAAAATTCAGAATTCCATTGAATGTGATAGAGAAAAAGAATTAAACGGAAAAAGGGAAAATTAAACAAACTCAAGCAACGAATCAAACTCAGTATATTATATTAAATAGATTTTCATTCATTATGAAAATAAAATGCACCATAAACAAATATATTATTTTAAAATAAATAGAAAACAATTAAATATAATTTAAAATAAGTGTAATATAATATTACATATATAAGAAAATTTAATGATGAAAAAGAAAATTGTATGTTTTTCAATGACAAAAAATTAAATTACATTAGTTATTTATATATACATATATTGTTATTTCTTGGGTTAATTTATTTCATATATATATAATATACTTTTCATATAACTATAGAGTATATAAAGAAAAACTTTTATAATCCATACAAAATACAAATACACATCTAATATTTATTGATTGAATTGCATAAACATCATTTGTATTTAATAATGAATTGTATATAAGAAAACTTAAATGTATATATAGATATATATATATATGAAGTAAAGTTTAATCCAATATATTACTGTATATTTAATATATATATATATATTTGCAAAACGTGCCACAATATAAAGATCAAAAAAAAAAATTCGTATTCGTAAAAATATATTATATTTTACTAATATATAAGAAATATAAGAGATCTATATTCTATACTTTATTATAGACGATTAGAACAATCGAACGCCTTCTTATACAGTTAGAGTTTTATAGAAAATATATAAAGAAAATTAACGATAGTTACAGATGTAATAGGCGGTTATGGGAAATTTTTAGCCATGTTTCCAAGAGGATAGAGGACATTCTGAAATGTACATGTCTGATTAATTGATTTATTAACTAAAAAATGTGTTCCTGAACCGAAATAAATTTTCCGGAAATTCGACTTTTCTAAATTTTCTATTTTTTTTTAATTACAAACCGCGTTTTTCATAACTTAAATTTAAAAATTCAATAAATTCTGAATATTTCCTTGAAGAAAATTTGAAAATTGACCGATTGGTTCAAAAGATATAGCCGATAATTCCATTCGATTTTAGTGAAAATTCAAAGAAATTTGCGATACTATAAAAATCGGACTATTTTTCACTAACTCATTATGGAAAATTTACTATATCTTATATGAATCAAAAGGAAGATTTGTAAATTTTATTCTATCAGAAATTGATTGAATTCTCAAACGATTCGAGGAAAATGAAAAAAAAACTGTATCTTTTGTCCAATAATTAATTTGCTTTTCAAGATAACCAATCCTTTTGGTAATATCGCAAAAAAATGCACATCTTCACCACTGACAAAGCTATTTATAAGAACGTATATAGAGATTAGCATTACAACGCTGAAAGATAAGCGTATCTGTTAAAAATTTTGTTATGTGAATATATTTTAAGCTTTTCTAATTTTATATATATCATATGTAAAACTATATATTATACATATAATATATTACAACAATATAACGAGAAGGTTATGCATGAATGGTAAAACAAATGTAAATGTAAAACTATCATCTATATATGAATATGTATAATATATAGTTATAAGTTGATGTAAATTGCTAAAGTTTTAATAAATCAATGAAAAACAAAAAAAGAAATGGTAAAGAAACAATATTTTAAACTATATTTTCTATATTATTTACATGACTTGAATAACAATCGTGGGACTAATATAATATTTGTTATATAGATTATGTATGCGGTTTCAAAAAATATGTGGGTTTTTCTTTCATTTTTTAATATATATTATTTAACTTTTTTTTTTTTATTGGATTGTGTGTGATCCCACGTACTTCTTTCTATATACTAAAAAAGTTTTTATTTTATACTTTTATCGTAATTTATTTCTATATAGGTGTTTTTGTTTTTTTATTGTATTTGTTCAATTTTTTTTTCATATATGCATAATTTTTTAATGGAAATTTCACTTTATTTTCGAATAAAATTCTATTTAATATTTTAATTATATCCAATTAAATCTTAAAACTATATTTGAATATTTCAAAATTAATTATCCTTTAAGGAAGTGAATATAAGCTTTTGATATCCCAATATACATTATATACTTTCATATAAAATTGAAAATAAAAAAAACCATATAATTAAATTGTAAAAAATGTTTCCATTGATACAACAGCCGTATATATATCTCATTATTATATATATAACAAAATATTTTCCGTTACATATAAAGGTGACAATGAAACTCTTATCTTACACACAAATTTTCTATATACATATATCTTATGTTGCGTATAACAAATGATGTGATATGATAATATCCATTATTATATTGTATATAAGTTAATATGTCACACAAAAGAACAAAACAGCTGCATACAAATTGTTTCAACTAAATCTAAAGAATATAATATCGTACCACACAGGACATAAATATATAAGTATATATACATATAGATAACACCAGGAATAATGATTTTATGTTTTGTTCTATATACCTACTATATATGATACTTGTATATACTGTTTGATGTATATTATGTTTAAATATTTTTATGCGAATGTTATACTTACATTTACACAATACCATGTTATGTATGGATGGATATATAAAATATTATTACATATATATCATGTTATGTATTGTATATACTATGTGTATAATCAGTATAATGAAGATATGTAACGAAATGTTCTCTGTTCTGCGTATATATAATATATAGGTCTTTATAGTACATTAAACTTAATATACGATTTTTGTCTGAATTAGTAATTTAGTTAAATGGAATGTAAGGGTAAAATGTTGTATGCATTTTTTTTTTTGCTCTATATATATTAAATATATTTCTGTTCATATAATAAAGTCATATGTTTTATATATATACCATTTCATTTTGGTATATTGTATTTTGCTAAAACCTTTGTTTTGTGTATAATATTATAATATTTATCTTAATCTTCATTTGTTTTATGTTATACGGTTATACAAAAAAATAAAAAAAAAAATAAAAGCACTAAAATATTAATCAATTGGATTATACCAATTGGATTTTATTATATACAGATTTTTATTTTTCACTTCGCAAAAAGAGAATATAATAAATTTATAAACAATTAAAAAGATTATAAAGACTATTATAGAAATATATTTTATATATTATACAAATTTGCCGTGTTTATAGAACAAAGCAAAAAATATTTTATACATTTTTTTTATGGTCAATGAAACCTTTACAATATCCATATAAAAGAACAAAAACACAATATTGCATATACCATATAGGAAAAAAGTAATTTTGTTTTTTTATTCAAATTCAATTTTTCAATTCAAGTAAAATTACAATTTTTACAAATTAAAATTTAAATTCCCCTTGTTTTCTTATTGATTTTTTATCTGTAAAAATTGGAATTTGATATGGAAAAATTTAATATTTCCCTTATTCATTACTAAACGGCAGAATCGGTTCATTGTTCGGAAAACTTCGGAATTCTATTGCCGTATGATCCTGTACCGAAATCACTTATTGTGATTTTAGGTGGCGAAACCATTAGAATAATCATGCAATTTTGAAATTAAAATCGAACATATATATGAGAAAAATAAAACTTAAACTGAAAACCACAAAGAAAAAACAACTACGATTTGTTTACAAACAATTCTTCAAGTTGCATTTTAGATGCGAAGGGGTCTTTAAATAGGAAGGAATATTTCATTTAAATTGATTTATATAGTAACTTAATGTTCTTAGCAATAATGAAAAGTGTTGAATTTGATATGGAAGAGGTTTATATGTTATATGAAAAAAATATGATTTGTCTATATAGAATCCATCTGTAAAACTTTGAATTTGATATTAAATAAGTTAAATTTTTATATGAAAATGTAAAGTTTCAAATTAAAATTGAAAAAAAATAAACGAAACTGCATGTAAAATAAACAAATATATAAAAATGAAATATAAATTTTTTTCCTTTTCTATATACATATATTATTTTCTAAATTGTTTTTCTGTTTTGTTCATATAATTTTTGCAATTCGATCAGATTTTGCAATTTGTAAAATATACTATAAATGGCATTAAAGATATAAATGCGGTTAAATGTCATATAACATATATTTGTGAAGGATGCGATAAATGCATATGTACAAAGTACAATCCATTATTGTAAATGATTTGTAATATAATTTATTATATAGTATATGTAATATGCGGTATCATATAAATAAATTTTCATTAAAATACATTTCTCCATATAGTTATGTATATAGAATTGATCTCAAACATATGTAATAAAATGAAATTAAATTTTAAAATTCAAGTTCAAATAATATAAATTTATTTTTATTGAATTGATTAAAGTTTTGATGTTATTTTTTTTTTTGTATACAGAGAACAAATAAGTATATAATATCAGTAAAAATTGTTCACATTGATATTATACTTTATATCTATGTCCATCACTTATGTCGTTTATTATATCCGTTTCTATATATAATATCAAAAACATTTTCCAATATATAAATATTCCACACATATATACAGTTTTTGTTATATTACTGTTTCTCTATAATATAGATAAAATCAATTTAATTTTAATTTTACACACAATGAAAATAAAACTTTCATTTCTGAATTTATCGCTTATTGCGCTAATATAAAATATATATTTAAGTTTCTTGTCACGATTTTAGTGTCAACAACAACAACAACAACAACGTATATATATATATATTATTTATATTTATATATGTTATACTATAAAACTTTTATAAAAGATTAGTATTTTCTCTGGGACAAATAAAATATATATATATTTCGAGGATCATATGATAGTAAAACATATGTACATCCGTTTACATAAATATTATATGGTCTGATATATGTATATTGTATATATATTGAAATATGACACTAATATACAGATATATATATATTATAAGTTCTTATATATCTTATAAACTAGATCTATATGAGCAATGAGTTTAATAGCAAAAAAAAAAAAAAAAGAAAAATAAATACATGAAAAGTTCTATTATAATATTACTATATATATATATGGAAATATATAATAAAGTAAAGACCATTTCTAATGAAATCACGTAAAATAACAATTGGAAATATATGGTAAATATATATATACAAAATTGTTTAACTAAGAAGAAGATGGAAAATTATGTATATATGGTAGAAGAAAAACATAACAAAATGAAGACTTCTTTAATGTCAATGTTTTTATATATACATTTCATTTGTGCGGTCGCATCAACATGATCATGATCTATATGCAATATTCATGTATATTTGTTTTCTAAAACATTTATAAGATGTAAGATTGCTGCGCGTATATTGAATATATTTATAATAATAAATGGAAAATTGCAAAAAACTAGAAAAACGTTTTATTACATATTTGTTCTCATATATGTATGTAATACACAATATATATATAGATATATAGTATCTTATTAGTTATAACAAAAATGAACGTATATGTATACATTGCAAAAATATATATATTATTATTACATCGTATAGATTAGATAAATATATTATGTATAAATAAAAAGAAAATAAATGATATATATACAAGTTAAAGTTAGTAGTTACCATATATTTCGCGTACACACGACTTACATTAAACTACTATATATAAATATTTCATTTATAATATCTAAATTATATATAATATAATAACAAAATTAGTTTTCGTTTTTACAATTGGTTTTAGCGTTCGGCAACAGCATTCTATTGTTGATTTCATTTCATATATATAGGTTGTTGCTTTTATAAGGTATCGGTAATTAGTCTTGTAAATTCAACCGTATGTGAAAATATGAAATTCGAAAATTATCGAAAACTTCCTTATGAATAACTTCAGTATACAAAACATTTAAACACATGACCCCAAAATTTTGTAAAACTTTTCGGGTTGGCATTTTTATTAACTGTGTATGTGAAAACATCATTTATTATTTAACATAATGTCATTTTGTGGAAGGTTGATGGAAATGAATTTTTACGTTCCCTGATCTTTATATTATATTTATAATAATAATAAAATGTAAACGTTTATTTCATATATAAGATTTTAATATAAGTTTATAATACATAAAATACTCACTTATATATTCTTTAATAAAATATTTTACAAATATATGTATATTTACATAAAGTTATAATATATTGAGAAACAAAAACGGTTATCATTACGTTCTTCGCTTATTCATATATAATATATACGGTTTCTTTATTATTTTCCATGATAAATTATGTTTTTATAAATATATATAGGTTATAGTGTTTTTTTTTCTCTTATTTTATCTATATATACTTTATTATATATATACTTTGAATGTGTCATTTGGTAGCCTAAAGCAAATTGTTTATATAATATTGTATAATGTATATATATAATACACATTTTACCACAAATTTGTCTAGATACATTTTATATCTATCTAAATAGTTCGTTGTTTATGTATAATATAAATCCATACATTCATTCTATCATTCTATGCAGACAGCAGGATAATAAAGTCGTCGTAATAATACACAGAAAATATTTGAAATGAAAAGAAGAAATTATCAAAAGGATTTTCTTCTTTTTTCTTCTTATATATACATATATATTAATTGTACAAAGAAATACATCGTTAAAATTTGATCCATATATATAAATTTTGTATAGTATATAGAAAAATAAAAATTTATTTTGTTTGTCGGAAAATAGAATGGTTTTTTTTTTTTGGTGTGTGATTATTAATAAAAATATGAAATAAAATCAGTTTTTTTATTTATAAATTTTTTTTTTACTAGATTTTTTTACAAAGAAATATTTATACTCAATATATGGTATATAATCAATAAATTACATTCAATCAGCTTATGACCTAAATATATAAATTGTCTTAAGATTATTATTATATATTTAACCTTTTTTCCCTATTTTTGTTGCTGCTATTAATTTTAATAACAGACTATCGAATATTGGATAGTTGATTTTTGCTTTTTGCAAACGGAATTGTATATATATATATATAATATATAATTGATTGGTTTGTAATATTGTAATATGTCAAGGATTTTTCTGATCCATATTGTCTTCATATACATTATTATTTTACTCGCTGAGCATGATCGATTTGGTTGCCATTTTATTAAAATGTTAAATGTAGATTAGAATCGATCCAAAAGAAATGTATAACGTTTGTAATTCTTAGATACAAAGAAAATAAACATTTGTGAAATTTTATTAGAAAAACTGTATTTTTTGTTATAAAAGTTTTTTAATTTTTATGAATGTATCTTTTAGAATAACCTATCGTCATCAGACCAAATTCTCTCATGTCCATAGTTACTGTATATGTTTGGAGCGATAAGAATTATGTTAGGCGGGGCGCTTAAAAATACGAATTCCGTTCACATTGATGAAAACACGAATCGCAAAAATAATCAAAATGCCTGGTTAAAGACACCCGAAAATGGTATTTGGGACTTTGGGTAGATACATTTGCTGAATACACTGGATTACGCTGGATTGCGCTGGATACATTTGAAGCAATTATTTCACTCTTAATAAAATTGTTATTTTATCAACAAGTTACATAAATGCATATATAACATCAAACAATTTTTCCCATCCCTATATTACATACATAGTGAAATTTGAATGTTTTTATTGAAGTTGTCTCGTGACTCGCTCTATATGCGATTTAGTAAAATCCTCAAATCAAAATTCTAACCCTATGGAAAATATAAAACATTTTTTTATTAATTTCGGAATTTCTAATACAACAATAAGAGTTAAAAATTTTCCCATAATGTTTTGTTTATATACGCGGCTAATTATACCGAAACTGTATACTAAAAAACTCTATACTAATTATTAAATCAATAACAACATATTAAGCCTTATTGTCGTAGACTAAACCCAATCGTTGGTTAAATTGCATGAATTATTATTGTCATATATACATATATATAAATATAATACTGGAAAATATATAACACAATTTCTACAAAAAAAAATAAATGTGACTCTAAAAAAAAAAACCGAAAAGCAAAAGATATAAACTTGTAAAACAATAAATTCTATCTTTAACATATCTGAAAATATTTATATATACACATTTTGCCCTTATATCCTCATTTGAAACATAACAAAACGAAAACAAAACAAAAAAAAGTATTATTTATTTTTCTTTTTATAGGCTTTTGTTTTCTATTTTTTTTTTAAATTAATGCATAAAACGATCATATACAAGAGGTATATATACAAAAAAAAAATACAGTGTATAATATATAAATATATAGATTTTCGTTTTATTTAGGTGCGCGTATATTAGATATACAAAAATATATTCTTCATGTATGGTATTATATAGTATATATATAAAAAGAATTTTCTTTCGTTCTTTTCCATTTAAATGAACAACATTTTCCGCATATAACTAAAATTTTATATATATATTTTAACATATATATAATAAATCTTAGTAATGTCATCGATTTTTCTTCGGTATGTTAACCTTTTCACGGTTCACAAAAATCGTATATCCTTTTTCCACATATCTACAACATGTATATTATATACAGTTCACATACATAACATTCATGTATATTCGCATGTACGTACATTTACAAAAATGGATTTCATAGGCGTCATGTTAAAAGAAAAAAAAATAAAAAAATTCTATTTTATTATAAACATATAAATAAATATATAAAGAAAAAAAGATATATATAAAAGTATAAATAAATTATTTTGCGGAAAAAAATAAATACACAAATAATGTAGATATGTAATTGATAAATTTATTCCACAAAATTTATTATTCAAATATGTTTAATAGTGCGTAGATAAACATTTTTGCTTTTACCACCATATAAAGTTTCAAATCACCATAAAATGTTCAGGTTTTGTTCCAGGTTCTGTTTGTTATTTTTATATATATGCAAATATTCCGTTGTTGAGGGTTTTTAAAATAATTTTTTACAATGAAAGCTAATGAATTTTCATTGTTTTATATAAGAACGAAATTTTGTATTCAATAATTTGTTTCTTTGACCTCCTAAAAACATTGAAGAAAATTTCTAATATTTTTGTTAAAAAATCTACATACCAAAAATCAAACGTTCCCATTGTCAATTGTTTGGAAGAAAAATCGATTGTTTCATTTTTATTTTGTTTGTCATTGTTCATATATTTACAAATTTGTTATTAAGATATTGAGGGTTTCTTCTATATACATATATATAAACAAAATAAATAAATAAAAAAATGCATATATATTGTATAAAATATAAATGAAGGACCACCAAAAATATATATATGTGATAAATAATCATTAGCAATAAAAGATATATAACGTGTTTTTTATCTTTTTTTTCCGGACAATACCCCATATATAATAATAATAATAATAAGTTATAAATTTCTTTTATTCTTTTCTTTTCATATGTCTCTCACAAGTCTCAATATTATTTATGTATTCGTGTATATTTCATTCATGATGTGTTCCGTAATAATAGTCATCTACATCCCTCGTCATCAATGCCATATATATATATATATATATATATAAATCCTTATAGTATAAAACGATAAAACTGAACTAAAACTGTGTAACAAATAATAGCTGGTAAAGTTTTCTTGTTTTTTTGCGACACGTTTGGTATATATTAATGTAATTATGTATTTTTCCTCAAACACAAATAATATATACTTTTAATAATATTTATTTTACTAATGTTTTATAATCATATATATTAAATGTGTGTTTATAGAAAATATAAGACCATATATATATTTTGTTTTGTGTATGTATATAAAGTAATTATAATAATAACTTATAATTTTTGCTATTTGATGGATATACACATTCTTATTCATATATTTTTTATTCATCATTGCCAAATTCAAGCTATATATAATCCCGTGCAGCAATTGCGTGAAGTATCGTTAAAAGTTATGAAGGTTTCAATATCGAATTCTAAAGAATTGTATAGAAATTTAACTTTAGTTATGTGTCGTCAGTTATCTTGTAAAGTTCTTTAAAGATATATAACGCAGATATCCATATCAAGATATATATCATTATTTCTTTAAAGTTATGTCACGAAAACTATCGATTCGTATCTATAACGATTTCCCACGCATATTACGATAACGCTATATATCGTGCAATAACAGTATCTCGAGATAAAGAAAGTTAACATTTTTCCTTTATCTATCGTTAACGATTGATAACGTAATTTATTGATATAAAAATTAACGAAATGATATTTAGGTGGCGTTGTCGTTATTTATAGTTTAACGTTATAAATACTTCTATAAAAATCTATGTTATCTTCATTTAACGCGTCTTGACTATATTATATGTAAAAAGTTTATTTGACTATATACGATAACGAAAACGCATGAGAAGTATAGTCAAGTTGGTAAAGTAGGATACAGAAATTAATACAATTGCGAGGTGCCGCGGTTCGGAGCTCAAAGCTGGACACAAGTAAAAAAGGAAAGTACAAATTAAATTTTTCAATAAAAGGAATTTTCTCAATATCAAAATTTAGTGACTAGAAATAAAATAAAATAAAAAAATTACATAAAAAAAATTCATTATCAGAAAAAGTGTTTTTTTTAGGTTTTTTTATCATTTGTATGTATGTAAACACAAAAAAAATCTCTTTTAAGGTGGCGCTTCTTTATCCCAGTAAAGTAAAGGAACGTATCGAATTATCGTTATCTATCGTTATAGATAACGTTAGTAATTATGGTGTCGATTGATATAAAAAACGTGATAGATTACGATATCGGTCGTAACGTTAGTCTTTAAAGATCTTTAACGAAATCTATATCGCAATGTTGCACGGGATATTATACAAAAAGTTACCCATCTGTGTAATATTGTGTGTACATATTCATTTTGTTGAAATGTTTCACTTTTATTTCATATATGCATATTGTAATATAGATTCAAAACCATATATACAAAACCAAAAAATAAAAATATTATTTATGATGAAATCTTAATTGTATTATATCCACATATTCATTGTTCATTTTTATTATTATATATCATTCGCTATAAATTCTATAAAGAAGAGAATATTCTATATATATATTTATTAAGAAAAAAAAGTTGTTTATTATGTCAAAACTCTTATCTATTATCATTATTCTTCGAAAATAATTACTACAATATAATCTATATGGACCACTTCGCAAAGAAAAATATTCATATGAAAATATAATATCTATATAAATTGGATCGTTTTGTAACTCTAAAAGTTATATATAAATTTTCTTAATTGTTATATATATTTGTTTAAAATAATAATATCTATGCTTTATTTACTTATCCTGGATGTATTTAGAATATAGTTAAAAATTTTTGCTATATAAAAAAAACCACAAATTGCACAAAAGTATAAATAATTTAATATAATGAAAAATTTCTTATAATATACAATTTTTAATTATTTATATACTCAGGAAATCGATAAATATACAAGAAAATTATTTAAAAAAGAAATTAACATCCCAGGGAAACCGCATGCAACTCTATGGCGGTGAATGGATTTCAGTCCGTTGGATGTATCAGTTTATAATAAAAAAAAAATAGTATTTCCAAATTAATTAATATAAAAAATAGCTATCGATTGGCACAAACGATTTTTTAAAATCAAACTGGTGGATCTCGAGATAATTCTCGGACATCCATCCGGAAAGAAGTAAATTTTTTTTACAAATTCGTGATCCAAGACCTCTGAAACGCCGAGAAAACCCATTTCCAGCGAAACAAACGAAATTTCCGCACGAATTCAATACTTTGATCCACCTATATGGTCGGACCGAAATAATATATAGTCGCAGCTTCTTTCACAGATTCACAAATGTCTATATATAATAATATATTGTATATATATATGATTTATTATATATAGAAATTTGAGTTATAAAAATATATGTACATATGTATATAATAACATAACATCATTTTTTTTTTCAATTTTATTAATTAAAAAAAAAAAACCGATTTTATTTAAAACAAAAAATGTGTATATTTTATTTATAATGCAATTTATTTTCTAAGAGATAAATTTTGTATTGTATATTTTATGGTCCATTAATATTAAGTAAATAAATAAATTAAGAGATTATACCAATATTGAAATAGAATTTTTTTTTTCCTTACTTTGTCATTACTTTGTAATACATTTTTTTTGTATACATTTTTAAATAAACAATTGAAGTGTTCAAATAACAAAAAATGTATATTATTCATAATTTAATTAAAATTTATAATACATATAAGATAATTGTAAATTAAATGTAATTAAACAGATTTGATTTCCTTAGCGATATAAAAAAAAAATACAATTATATTTTATGAGATTGGTTTTGAACTGCAAATATATAGATAAAATTATATATAAATTAATTTGAAGATTTTCTGTATATGACACAATTATTATTAAATTTTTACAACTGTAATAAAATAACAAACTCCTGATAATCCCTGCTTATTATATAAGATAGATTTCAATGACACCGCACGTCTTCAGGATTAAAGAATAAAATACTATAGATGAATTTATAAAATGATTAGTTAGGATCAATATATAATATAAATTTAAATGCGATGTTATAATAAAACAGTACACATTTTATATAATTTATTTTTTTATGCAATTACTCATTTATTTGAAAGTTTTTTTCATTTTTTATCTTTTTTATTTTAACCCATATACACATATAACTTATAAATAAAAATATTATTATAATATACATATATATCTATATAGTAGATATCGTATAGAGTAATTTTTTTTTCGCCATAATTTTTTTTTTAAACCCGCAGTCTTATTTACACGCAAAATATATAACACCTAATATACAAATATATATATAATTTAAAAATATTTAACAACTGTCAACAGCCCATAATGATTCTGGTGTTGGTGTCTCGAATGTTGCCAAATAAATTTCATATTTTAATGGATCTTCTGAAACAATTTTCATTGCTAAATATTCTGATGGATAATCCATATTTTTAATTACAACATTATCGTACACTTGTTCTAAGAACCAACGAGATGCTGGGAATGGTGTATTGGTACCGGCTACTGGATAATATGTATATACTGGACGAACTTTATCGACGTATTCGGGAGCGGCAAAGAATAATTCAGCATATTTATAATTACCCAAATAGAATTTATAGTCCATTGTGAGTTCCATAAACCATTTTGAGGCATTAAACATTTCCGGTGTCCATGGTACAGTATCAATGATACGGTATCTTGGTAATGTTGGCATTGGTGGCGGTGATGTTGTTTTATATTGGTCTGTGGCATACAAATATTGATTGTAGGCAACGTTACGTATGCAAACGGTTTGATTAAATACTGGTGCACGAACAAATGCTGGCATTTTTTTGGCAAAATATGAATATAATGGGAAATTTTTCCAAACGAATGTATGTTTTGGCATTTCTACGCCATAATATTCACCTTTTGTAAAATATGGTGTCTTATATGGTGTTTCATATTCGTTAAAGAAAAATTCTTTAATGTATGCACCCAATTTGAAGTAACTGGTCATATTGAATTTTTTAACATAACTTGTGGCATCGATAACATCTAATAATGCACCGAAACTAACATATTTCAAATCCTTTGATTCATATTTAAATAATTCAATGAAATATTCAATGCCTCTGTATTGATATGCATGATAGACAACACGTGCCATAATTTCACGATACCATTCACTATTGTAATTGAATAATTTTTCTCTTAACATCACATATTTTGGTGTATAATAAGTTTTATTCAAAATGGCTTTTGTGAATTTTGTAACCGTTTCATTTGTTGTCTTATACCGAAGATACCATATTGTTTTTAATGCTTCGGGTACCAATGGACCCTCTGGATTATATACAATAAATTTATTGATTGTATCAATTGTATCGATTACCTTGAATGGATCAACCGTTGGATATACATAACCATAAGCCATTGAGGCTATTACCATTAATACAATTAAAAATTTCATTATGAAATGGTTTTTTTTTTCCTTTATACTTGATTATACCAATTGATCGTATACACAGTCCTAATAATAAAAAAAAATTTATAAAATTTAATATTAATTATTGATTATATTGGAAAAATATATTATTATTTATTAAAATATACCTTATTTGTTAAACCAAAATTAATAACTGCGAATTATAATTAATTTGCACGGCTATTTATACTGATTTTTCGCATACAATTTTTGGTTATCAATAAAAATTAATTGAAAAAATATTCTTATTTTTGCATATATATTTTTTTTAATGAATCTTCTTATGTTTTTTATTTTATATTGATAAGTGAAATATAATTATAATAAAAAGAGATAAAAAATTACAAATACAATTATAGAATAAATTTTTAAATATTTTTTTTTATTATCGAATTTTATACATTTTAATTATATAATTTTATTTATAAAAAAATAAAATAATGATATAGATTAATTTTATGTATATTCAATTTAATACACCGCGGTAAAGATGCGATAATATAATTATTTTATTCATTATAAATAATTATGGTATACCTATCATATGTATAGAACAAAAACAATATTTATTTTTTTTTAATTCATTTTAGTCATAACATAATTTATACAAATAATCGCATATCAACATGCTGCACATTTAACTTTCCATTATATTAATAAAACAAAAAATTATTTTGATAATTTCATAAATTTTCGTATATTGAAAACAATTGCTAATCTAAAAGTGCAGTTTATATTCAATATCTTTATATTGAAATGAAGTACCTGTCTTGGATAGTGATCCATTACTAGTTTATCTATACACATATGTTCAATTGTTCATAGCCTGACAGCTAGAGTTACTATTTTTTTATTTTTTATCTCCGCATTCAACCATACAGGAGGAAACTCCAAATTGTTTTCTAAAGCAATTTTTCTATAACGCAATAACTAAAGCAATAACTAAATGAGAATAACCATTCGACATTTTCAATATTATCTTCATAAACATTGTGCACAAAAATACTTTATGGCAATCCGATTTTCCCAAGCCCCAAGCATCTATAATACAATACTCCAGTTTAAATGTGTACTTATACATCAAAAAAAAAATACTAAAAAAATTAAAAAATTTCATATCTACCGATTTTTCTCATGATAACAAAATGCATTATTAAAGATTTTCTAAAAATAACGACTACCATCTAATTCATTCAAACATAACTATCGCTATACTACTCATAAAATTATTTTTGGCCATAACTCGCATAAACCAATGGAAGAGTTTAGCGGATTACTTATAGATTAACTGACGGTAAATCCAATTATCTTGATTCCAGCCAAATTCATTCAAAGATTTCCCAATATAATAATCCGGTTATCAGGCCATAACCAAAAAACCAATGGATAAATCCGGCTGGAACCGGATGCAGCGCCTTTAAAATAATCGGATGCAGCGCCTTTTAATCTATAAGTATGCAAATTTTCATCCAGATTCATTCATTGGTTCTTGATTTAATAATAAAATTGTGCGTGTTGTATATGCAAATAAATTACAAATATATTAATTTTATTTTTATTATCATATCACTGCGAGCTCGGTAACAAAAACTCAAAAAGCGAAAATGATTATATAAATTTGCAGTCTAAAATTCATTTCACAATGTCATCTTATCAATTTTAATTCTTATGCATTTCAGTATTTTGATAATATACATTTTTTTTTATACATTTAACGAATTAATTATGGGGAGATCAATAAAAGGTTAATATATGTAAATGTTTTCATTAACGCAAAAATGAATAATTAATTTTTGTATATAATGTCTTTTATAGCGGTATTATTATATAATGCGGGAAACTATTCATTTAAAACTCTTAATTAAACTGGATTAAAGTTTTAGAATTTATATAAAAAGTACGATGATATTTGTAACAATAATAAGAAATTTATCAAATGTTAAATTAATATTTTGCATATTTACCACAATATTAGTATATGCTTTATGTATATATAGGAGACCTGTATCAATAACGAACAGTCATCAATATATATATATATATATATTTATTTGTATTATCAATTGATAACTTTTGACTTAAAAACATTCCATAAATACATATCGATTATTTAATATTTCTTGAACAACATTTATGTAATAAGATTATTTTGCATTTTTACACAATATACATTTAATTATAATAGATAAAATTCACAGCAGTATATTGCCAATGACGATGAAAAGATATTGATATAAATTTTATATATGGAAGTATCCAAGAAAATTCAATTATTGGAATATGAATATAATTTAATGCTTTAAAATTGTGGCCTATATAGAATTTTATTATATAATATATTTTAAAACTTCAGTTTAAAAAATGAACATGAAACGCATATCCAATAATCGGAATTCATTAAAATTTAACAATGGATTTAAAATACACAAAAAAATATATATCATTAATATAATAAATAATTATGTACTTGTATATTATTAAATATTATAATTATGAATATTTATAGAAAAAAACACATAATAAATTTTTTTTTTTTTGTCGTGGTAATTTCAATGTTCAAATCGATTAATTTTTCTTTGTATATGATTTGGACTATAGCTCTCGGTTATAATAATTAAATTAACCGCATACAAATATAATAATAATAAAAAAAATAATCTGATATAATATTTTATATATACAATATAATGTTTATTTTAATTTAATTTAATATTTTTCAAATTTAATAATATCATATATACTATGGGTATTTATGTATTTATTAAAAAAATATGTGTATATGCAGATAATAGAACCATATATATACAACAATGTATATATTATCATCGTATAATATTCGGTATATACATTTATTGTACAGTGAACTCTAAATCTAAATGTCAAAATGATCGGGTCAGTATGAGCTAGGGAAAATAAGAATTTTGTTAGTTTTATTTATATAGAAATATTTTTAAACAAGCATTTTCTTAAGGCGTTAAAAGTTCGTTGAGTATAGTTAAAACTAAATTAGAATTTTCTTTAGATGTAACAGCAAATTTGAATACCTTCTAATATGTCTTAAGTTGGCAAACGCCTATCAAAAACTATAATATTTTAAACATACGAATGATAGGAATTAGGAAGGATTGTCATGCGATATTTAGATATAGATTTTTTTAGAGTAAACCATAATCAAAACTTTAATATCATTGTCCATATATACAATATTTTTCAATATAAATATGAATTTTAACAATTGTTTTTTTAATCCATTGTAATAACATATAGAGAGATATAAACTTTATAAGTACAATGTGGTGCTATATACATAATATAAACTGATAATATACAGATTTTACATATATAATTTGTATTATATATATATTTAATAATTTAATGCTTTTAGTTATTATTATTATTATATACTCCATTCCATATATAATTTATTTAAATTATTATTGTGTAATGAACATATACTATATATTAGTATAAAGGATTAATAAAGTATATATATAGAATTAACTATATACAACATTTTCGGATATATTATAGTTTAGTATCGTTGTATTGATATATTGTACAAACAACAAGTAATTCAGAATTCACAAATATATGTTATGTAATCACTGTAATAAAAACTAAATTAATGATTTTGTGGTAAATAATCCATTCAACATTATATTAATTTTAATATATAGACAGTTTTATGTATATGATGACTGCATTTGATTAAAAAAAAACATATTGTAAATTCGGAATATTTGTTCATTTGCCTGATAAACAAATTAATTAAATATTTTTCGAAAGTTTGGGTCACAATAGAAGAATAAAAGGGAATATTCACTTTACACCAACGACGATTAGTTTTTTCACCTAACAACCGACTTCTTTTTTATTTTTGTATGTTCTCGGTGATTAGACGTACTTGCACGGGAATTGGAAGATTAATATGTTACTCGTAAATCACTGATGACCATATACCTTTCAAATTGGTAGGCAAGCATATACGAAAATACGTTACAATTACTTTAAAATTTATTGTATAATTTTTATGAATTTTTGTTCTCATTCATCGGAAAATATCGTTTCATGGGCATTTTAAATGAAAAGATTATTTTTGTAATTTCTATTTCCAAAAAGGATACATTTGGTTATAAAATTTCTGGGGGTTACGAATTTTCCCAGTAATTTAAATAGCTCGTACTCTGAATACGAATTTGATAAGTTACAATAATTTGTGGAACTCTTTAAAATGAATTTCTATGAAAAACCAATGGTTTTTATGTTAAGATTTTTATTGGATCAAATAAAATTCTATACTTTTATTACTTTAATGTCGTTACTTGATATTTTTTTTATAGATTTCTTATATATTTTATTCATTTATATAAAATGTAACAACTCATATATTTTTTCTTCATCCATATTTATAAAGATGATAATAATTTCATAATTACTTTTTGGAATTTCAATTATATTGTATTATAAATGTATATATAAGTATACTTATAAATAATTAACATCACCATGTGTTAAAAATTATACAAAAAACAAAAATTCTTTATCGTATTGTATTGTAACATTTATATGCGGAATTCCGTGTGAAATAGAAATTATAATTATACCAAATTTTGTGTATGGATTTAAAAAAGAAAATTTCAAAAAATGTCTATATATATGCGAAAGAGATTATGAATATATAAGGTACTTAATCTAAATATTTAACATATGTTTTGCTAAAATTATTTATTTATTTTTCTATTTACAATAATGATAATAATAATAATAATAATAATAATATAGATAATAAAAGTTAATTATTATTATCGCATCAAGTTCTTATTTTCTTCTTGTTCTTCTTATTTTTTTTCTTTTTAAGAACAAATGATTTTTTTGATTGGTTTGAACAAAAAACCGCAAAGTTTTATCATACAATTCTTTTGGAAAAATCTTACTCATTAGAACTCTTGCTTGTAATAATCCAAAATCACCAGCATGATTCACAATCACCATCCAGAATCATGATTATGCAATAAATGCAATAAAATATTTTATGCAATTCTATATTCTATATGAAAAAAATTACATAAAATGAAATTTAGATTTAAATTTAGATGAATTTATTTATATGTTATCAAAAAAAAAAGACCGATTTAAATTATTCTAAAAATGTTGCTTTTAAACATGTATATAATGAAAAATGATAATAAAAAAATGGTGATTTCTAACATCATCCAAAAATTTATACAAATATTTTTTAATGAAATTGTACTATACACGAATAAAGAAATAAATTATCTATATATATATATATATATTGTTTATATGCCTGTTTATGTCGTCGATACATTCTTCTATATATATATAAAATAAGAATTAATAAATTATTTTTCGTTATTATAATACTAAAAATGTTGTCCTTTCCCTGTATATTTAGAAAATATATCCAAACCTATATATAATATATTATCTATATAATATAAGTATATATGGATGTATAGATAAATTTAGATATAGACATACTGAAGAATTTCTATATAAATGTCCTTTTTTTTGCTATCTAAAAATACTTACATAAATTTATGTTATATAAATATTAATATGTCTATATTGTTATATTACATATATCCTGTTGTATATGGTATATATGCATATATATTTCATTTTGAAAATAGAATTATCCACTTCGAAATATATATACCGTTACATAAGTCATGGCTGGTTATAATCTGAATCAGAATAATGTTTAGAAACTTCTGTATACGTTAATGTGTACAATAAAAGGAAAAACAAAAAGATTATTATGTATATATAGAAATAATTTATTCAAATAACACGAAAGAACTTCGTTTAAACGTTCGGGTCCGTAGAATTTTCCTGTTTATTTACAATTTTCCGGATTATGTAGCTATTCAAGAAAATTTATGGTCATAATTTCAGGATTTACAGATTTTTCCTTGATATAGGTTTTACATTCTATTTTACGAAAAATTCCTATATGATTTCCAAATTATCGATTGTCTGAATAATCTATAACGCCATCACTGCTCTGTTTGTAATAATGAAATATTTATATTATTAAATATTAAATATTTATCATGTATTAAACTTTTCTGACATAATTTATGGTAACTATACAATATAATGCTTCCATTTATTTATGCAATACTATACACAACAATAATCATATAATATATTGGAACTCGATACATTACTATTATTTTTTGTTTTTGTTTTAAATTATATAGAATAGGTACCTAAAATTGATCATTTTGCAATGTAAAACAAACAACATTTTGATGTATTTATTTGAAAAATTCGTGTTAAATGTGGTAATAACATATTTTGAATTACATAAACATCCGTAATATATGATATTATATTTTAAAATAAACAATTCCTTCTCGCACTGATATTCTATTGAAGTATCGAAGTCGCATATACAACGCGAATGGAAAAAGCAGACAAATTCAGTGCAAATTTAACATCAAATTCTGCGCTGTTGTTTCTGTTACAGAAATAATTGATTTAATATAGAAACGATCTTGTGGATCTAATCAATCTAATCCATCCATCGGTATATAAATCTTTATATAAAAACAATTAGATTTAATTAATATATCCCAATTCCCATTTGCACTTAAACGATTTCTTTTCTTTTTTTATCTATTATTATAAACAAATTAGTTAAAGATTCCTTAAAAAGTTATTAAAATACAAAATTTATGTATGATATCAGATCCGATTTTTTTTTTTTTGCCGCAACAGGATTTAAATCACATAATGCGTGAATTTTATAATACATAAATTATATTTACATATCCACACATAATCTAAAAAAAATACAATAGAAAAACAAAAACCATTTTCCATTCAACCGCCGCATATATAATAAATATATTATGCATATATAAAAATTGAAAAATCATGCGATAAAAAAAAATGTTTTATCATCATCACATGTGATGAGATATGGCCATTAAATTGTTTTATAATAGACATAAAGAATATTTACTCTTAATATTCTTAATATATACGCACTTGAAAGAATACAACGAATATAACCAAGTATATATAATAACATTTTAAGAAAGTATATAACAAACAATAATAATATATTAAACGAATGGGTAAACTGCGAACGAACATACAGATTTTCCTATTTATCTTTTTTTATATAAGATGAACTGCTATGCTTACTTAATATATATTGTTTCAAAATTTTTTAGATAAATATTATTTATATACAGAGAAATTCTTACATTTTCATTCATATATCTAATGTATATAAAATAAATTTTGTTTATTTCTTTTTTGATAAAAAAGATTTAAAAATTTTCATATATATCTCTATATAGGTTTTTTATTTTTAGGTTTCTTATCATTTAAGCGATAATACATTTAAATCATTTGAGTAACGTAACGATTTATGTTTTATTTAACAATTGTATATATATATATATATAGAATATTTAATCATTTATGATATATAGATAATAAATATAGAACGATTAGAATATTTTAATAAATAAAAGTATACAAGCATTTTAATTGTTATTTACTTCAACCGCGGTGAATTTTCATTTATCTTTTCTATTTGATTATCGCGCGATTACATTTTTGCAAATATAAACACAATAAATAATTCATAAAAATGTTATTACCCAAACACAAAACTTTTCAAAAACTTTAAAAATCGATCTTCATCGAAAACCTTTGTTATCGTTAAAGACAATTTTTTATTAAAAAAAATAGAATTCTATACTGACATTTCTACTAACTCGCGTAATAATTAAGCACCTTTTTTGACACATTAACAAAAGAAAATGTTAAAGTAAATGTTGGAAAATTTCAAATGCAATATGATTTTCATCTCATTACACTAATTGCGTTTACTATGTATTCATGTGCATTGTGTAAAGTCTTTACAAATTCTATATATCCATATATATATAGTGTGCATTTGATTTTTCAATGTTTCTATAATATATAGGGAATAAAAAGGTTTTTGTTTTTGAACCACAAAGATATATAATAATATAAGCCATTCATAAAGTGAATGGCAAATTCGACTGTATGTACTCCAATATTTGCATTTCATTTCAATTCATATATTTATGAGACATTTTTAGTTTTCTTTTGACAACAAACGTGAATGCGAAAAATATGACGAAAGAATATATTATTATATATATATGCCCTGCATTTCATAAAATTTGTAAATTCATTGTAATATAGATATATATATAAAGTATATATATTTAATAATATATTATATAAAGTAAATGGATATGAAGATAGAGTGTTTTTTGATATAAATATAACATATGTATTTTATATACGGGATTCTAGAAATATACATATTTAAGAAGCACATATATATAGAATAAAGTTTTGTTATTTTGTTCAAATTTTCATTATATATCATAATACTGGTTGATTCTTCATATGATAAATTAGTTTTTATTCATTATGATATAAATTATATAAAAAAAAAAACTCTGTGGTGTAGACTTGATGTACAAAAATGTAACATTAAAAGTCTTGCAAAATATTGGGGTCGTGATTACGAACCCGATACTGACATAAAATATATTTTGTGTTTTTCAATTATTTTCAAATCTAAATTTTACCACATAGAGTTTCATATTCTTATGCGGTTGGTTGTACGGATAATTGCGCTGACACGGTAAAGGCAACAAATTAGGAAACCAAAAACTTTAAAATAATCCATCCTATATTTCTTTTTATAGTTAACTTAACTTTTTGGACATATAAATAAAAGTAAAAATTGCTGAATTTTTTTATTAAATGTGAACAAATCAAATTGAAATATTTTCTATATAATATACGATAAAAATCCTGATAGTTATTGAATTTTTAAATTAATTCCGTTTTTACCATATATATAGAAAATTCTATTTTCATTATAAACAATTTTACAAGGATATCCTGTCGCTTATATTTATACATTTATACAGAGAACTTTCGATGATTTCACCATCAATATATGATCCATTACCGTCCCCATTCAAAATAATAAATTTCCCATTTCCAAGAATATATTTTCACATAATATAATAAATATGGAACATTCCCCGAGAAGATATGTTTTGGCAATCGCGAATGTATTATCAATATCAGTATATATTAAAGGATAAAAGCTTATTACATACACACATATATTAAAGTAATAATAAAGTAAATATAGAAAAAAAAAAGAAAACAAAAACAGTTTATTTAAAAAAAGTTAATACTTTATTATATTCAAAAAAGTTTTTGTCTTTTATTACTTCATCTATAAATATTCAAAAAAAATTTTTACAATATAAAATTTAACATTACATTAAAGTTAACAAAATATATATACAGAAAATGATCAGAAGGATAAGACTCAGAAGGAACAAATAAAAAAGACATTTTCTCAGTGAAAATCTATATTTATAAAAACATATTTTTGTATATATATTTTCAATTTGATTTCTTTTTTAAATCGAATACCTTTACTCTATACGGTGTATTTCACTTTGACGTGAAGGATATAGCCATTTATTTGAGACAATCGCTTATAAACTTAGAAATCTGTCATTCCAAAACACTGTATCATTAAATGGAACTTTAAATTTATGAAACATCCTGGACTTTAATCGGTACGAAATTTAAAATCCCACAGCAGCTCTATTAAACGAGAGAATGCCCTGTATAAAAGCTTTTATTTAAATTTATTTACATGTACACCAACCACCACGGATTTAAGTAAAAATATTCACTAGCATATATATGAATATTAAAAAGTATTTGTATATTAAAAAATAAAAGTTTTTTTTTTATTTTTTGCAAAGAAAAACGATTATTTTTCAAGATATTCAACTCAAATATATAGTATAATATTGAAATGATTTTTTTTTTTAAATTAATAGATGAAAAACTTTCTTTCTTTCTTTTTTATTTTTACTATTATTAAACCCGTATCGAAAAGTTGTGGTTATATTGATTTTATTTTTTTATGAAAGTACGTGGAAGATATATTAAGTATACATCTATTATGGTATGTATAAATATTACTTTTCGATTTGCGTGATATTATTTTAATATAAAAATGTATTATATTTATTTAATTTTTTTTTCTTTTTTTTGAGAGATTTATATTCCGTTAAGATTTATATAAAATTATTTGTTTTAATAATAAAATAAACACATAAAAAACAGATTGTTTGTTAAATATTTATTGCATTTATAAGGTTAAGTATACAATAAGGATTTTTTACATTTTATAATGTATCCGTCAATTATATATAGATATGATTCACCATCATCATAAGGGGTCAATCGATACTGATTCTGTGGAAAAGTGACTTAAGGTGACTTTATTATGGTACTAATTATAAAAATATTTATAGTCCAATTCATCAGATAAAATCAGTGGTAAATACAAAAATCTCTATAAAATAACAAAAAGTATAAAATCATGCAATGTAATGTAATAGAATTTTTCGTATAAAATCTTGAATAAGGTATATTATTTTTTTCCAAGTCATTCACTACAGACAAAATATAAATTTTTTCAATGGAATCCATACCCCTGTGTGATTGCGGTTTGGTGATATTATCTTAACATAAACATTATACATATATTTGAAAACAAAATAATTTTCTTGTGATCTCAATTTATTACTTATGTCCTTTTTTTTTTTGTTTTTGAATGTCAAGTAAATAACTAGAGATAAATATATATATTTTGCAATAAAAAACATAGTTGAAAAATGTCGAAAATATTTACAGGATGCCAGAATATGTGACATATATATTTTATTCTATTAGAAAAAATTCACTTTTATATACATATATACAAACGGGGGTGATACAAAGCAAACACATATATTTTTTCCTTTGTTTGAAATATTTGATATGTGAATTTTCAAAATTGTATTTTCGCGTTATCTATGAACCATCAAAGTTCGTGTGATTATTTGATATAAGTTTGACATATAACTAAAAACTTTTTCATGAACATTCAGATCGTGGATGGAAAATTCCCTTCGATTATCGCCTTGTGTGTAATATATATATATGTATATATATATATATAAATGTATCCAGCCACTTTAAGTATAGGTACTGTGATATAAGTAATATAATATAATATACACTAACCATGAGAAAATATTATTAATGTAAACACAAGAACATAATAAGAATATAAATAATAAGTTATTATATATTTGTATAAAAGTATATATCTTCATACAACATTGTATCTATCTGTTTAGTTATATATGTTACAAAGTAGACAGATAGAAAATATATACGCTTCAAGTCATTCATATCAAGTGCACATTTATTTCTATATGTAATATACATATTTAATGATATATAAGACGTATGTATATATAATAAGAAGTGTTTGTTTTATATTTAAAAAAAAATAAAAAAAAAGGTATATATTATTTGGTTACTTGTAATATTAATGATTTTTCATATATACATCATTTTCAGTCATATAAAAGTGGAAAAATTACATCTCTTATATACATGAAAAATTATTTTATAGATTAGAATTATATATATATATATATATGAATAAGATAAGTATTACTTCTGTTCTATATTTTATATGCATATATATATAACACAATTATATGATGGTAATAATTTATATTACTATAGCAACGTACATTGTATATATATAGTTTAATATGTTCATTTTATCATTGACATATTTTATAATTATGTTTTGCGCTATTTTTTGGTTAAAATAAAAAATTTTACGTATATAGATTAGAAAATTAAGGTAATATTTTCTATATAGTAAAAAGTTTAACAATAAAGCGAATTTTAAAGTTTTAGTCAGAAAGCTATCAGAATTATGATATACCTTCATTTCAAATCCATAAGGATCTAACAAAGAAAAACCCTAAAAGATAACTATACTCAAAAATTAAATCCTTTTTTCACTGTTAAAAACATTTCAAATTTTTTTTTTCCATGGATAAAATGAACTTGACCGCCTTTGTCCTGAAAAAATTTAAAAAAATTTCCCCATATAATAATAATAATAATAATAGATACATTTTCGTATTACAACAGCTTACGATTGTTGGTTTTGTTAATTTGTTGCTTTTTAGGGTGTCGGCTAATATATAGGCATAAGACGAACCTCATGGGAAAATATGCAACTCTATGTGGGGAAATTCAGATTCGAAAATTACCCGTAAAATACAAAACATATTTTATGTGTTCAGTATAGGATTCTAACCCAGAATCCCAAAATTTTGTAAATATTTTAGATTTACTTTTAGTTTGGATAATTTCGTGTATATAGCTGAAACTAACCGAACTCCGTTTGATTTTGCTGAAGGGAAGTCGGAATTAGTTTCAATATAACAATTGATTTTCATTTCGGATAAACAATAATAAATCTATTACATTTCATCATAATTTAATAATAAAAAATTCATCACAATCCTGTTCATAAATCATATATTAGTAATTACCAATTATAATTTATACCAAATAATAATCCTTTTTATCAATAAAAACTCAACCTATCCCAAATAAATCTCTAATTCATTCATTTCAATTAATTAAATAATCAAATCAAAATTAAAATTGTCTATATATTTTGTTTATCTTATATATTATATACAATATATAACAATTAACTTAAATCAATTTCATCCTTTATCTATAATTTTGTATAAATTATACATTTTTTGGTGGTGGATGATGCATAAATCAAGAATAAAATCATAAATAAAATAGAAAGCATATACCTTAATATAACTTTTATCCTTTTATCATCTCTACTATATATCTATAATAATAATAATATATAAGAACGAACATTGTATATATAAATAATACCGGATGATATACAATACAATTTCTTAAGATAAATTGAATGTATTTCAATGAATGCGTTTATATAAAATACAAGAAGATGCAATCAGTTTCACGTAACCTCATTTTCCTTATTCATATATAATGTTTGTGAGTGTTCATGAGTGTGTTTGAATTTGGTATATATGTTATATATATAAAGAAAACATCGTTTTTACATCAACCAAAAGTTTATTTCATTTTATATATACATACATACATATTTAAATATAAGAAATTTTATATATAACGAAATTACATAAAATATCATCATCTTTAAATCTTAAACTAAACCGCATGTAAGACATATAATATAAATATATAGATACAGATATATGTTTATAACTTTATATATATATATATATATATATAGATTTTATTTTATACAATACATTTTATATTGTAATATAGATGCAGACGAAGTCAAAAGAAAATTCAGTTTATAAAGTTTAAATTTTTTTATTTTTATTTTTTCGATGAATATATGCAAATTTATGTATACCATATAACAATTTACATAAATATAATGCTTTAAATTTTAGGAATATATAATAATAATAATAGAATAACAACATAATATATAGTAAAAGGTAAAAAAAATATATATATAATAAATAATCAATCTTTATGTGTTGTTGTATATATCATAAAATAAATAAATATTATATGTATAATAATTTTAAGATGCAATAAAATTCAATTGCTTTTTCCTCTGATTTTAAATATATATATATTCATCTTCAATTTTGATTAAATAGAGATTTTATAAGTGAATGGATATAGAGATATTTATATAAAGTAGAAGTTAGAATTATTTGGTTGGTTTAATGGTTTTGATTATAAATGACATGTGAAATGTGGAATTTAATGGAAATGAAGAACACTCTGAATTATAACCATAATTTTAATTAATAAAATATCAATTAATGAATCTGTTTTTCATTGTCTTCATATCCACAAAAGGAATTATCCAAATCATATTTTAAGAATCCAAACTGAATGATTTTTAAAAAGTAATTTCAGAGGATCATTCAAGAATTTTATAAGAAACCTTTCTTCTTTCAATGATCTTCTGTACCCACACCCAATACGTTTTTTTTGTTTAATGCATTAATGGTGGTTGGATGCTTGGGTTGTTTTATTTTTACTTCATTATCTATATATGATAATATTCTCTAGTTGCGAATCTTTCTAAGGCGCTGTTTGTATTGTATATATAGTTAACTTATCATATATATTAAAAATTCCACAATCCCTCAATAAAACCAAACAATAATTTAATCATCATATAATTCGTCTATAATAATATAAATAATATTAACATAAAAAATGTTTATGCATAAAAAATAAATTTTAAATATATAAATATATAAATATCTGCTGTTAATAAAAAAATATTTATTGATACAAACGAAAAAAAAAAAAAAAGTAACATAAATTTTTTACCGCCTTTTACAAAAACCTTTTCAAAAATAAAAAAATTATTTTTTTTTATACCCCTCTATACAATAAATGTTTTTATATACTTTAAATATATTTATTTCGATTTAACTTCAAAAAAAAAAAATATTAAACGTTTTCCAATATACAGAGATAAATTATATATTTATATTTACATATTCCATATCATGTATATGTATATATACAATACACACTTTTTATAGCATATAGTAAAAAAAATAAAAATATTTTATATGGATAATAAATTTAATTTGTAATATAAAAAAAAAAAAGTCAATTTTGTATTGTATAGTTAATAGTGAATTGTTATACTTTCTTCTATTTATATGTGTCATTCAACTGTTATATTTGTCATAAAAAAGGTTTTTTTTGGTTTTTTTTTAACTTTTCAATTTATTTATATTTATTATTATACGATTGTTATATTAATACCCATTTAATAATTCATAAAATATAATAAATATAGGATATTTTAAACGAATAAGTTTTTACCTTATACAATATCCTTTTATATATGCGCGAATAATAAATTATTTTATTAATATATATAAATATACAAAAACAAACATAAAAAAACCCATATATTTTTATATATAAACAATCAATTTTTCTTTTTTCATTAAACCGATAGATTATATATAAATTTGGTTGGGTTCTAAGTCCCCGAAACACTTGACCCACTTGAGGACATTGTTACACATCCTCAATCTATTTCATATTCATAGATTCTTTGATAATGCCCGCCCAGGAGCCTGGGCACTTGAATGATGGATATGGAAATAAATTCCTCAGACAATGAAAATAATTTGTCAAGGATCCAGTCGTTTATTATATAATTTGAGATAAATAATTGCGTATGTGGGTTTGTAGACCTTGTTAATATGTATATATGGATGCGTTCGACACAATATACCAAAAAGATATTCATTAATTTGATTCCAATGAATCATTGATAACTTATTAGTTCATGAATTGAAATCAGAAAAAGCATAGACAAATGTTTCCCATTGATTTGTACTCTTGACCACCCCCAAATCGTTTAGATACTTAGGTACCAACTCCACCACCAATTTATATTGGACGGTTATTGTTTTGTTTTTTTTTTTCTGTATATTTATTTATTTTAAAAATATTAAAAACCATTAAAAACCATTTTCCTTTCCATTTCTTTTTTTTAACAATTTATAAATTATTTCCCAATATTTACCATTAATATATAAATATATATCTTATTTATTGATTTTGATACTTTGCCAATAAAAAAAAAGAAAAAAGATATATAAATAAACATAAAAAAATTCCGTATATTGGCTATTTATTTATATGGATATTCGTATATACAATTTTGAAAATATATGGTGGAATTCTATAAATATTTTATAAGAATGTATATTATGATCAATGTATAAAAAAACTTCAAGTTTTTTTCTAAAGGTTATTTAAAATTTAATTATGTTGTCCAGTTTTTTTTTAAATATATGGATATAAATTTCGATTATTAAATTGAAGATGGATGGGAAAATATATTATTAAATATAAAATTTATTTATAATCTTTTACATATATCCAAAAAAAAAAAAAAATGTATACCTACATTTAGTCAAAATCGAAAGTATTTCTCGTGAAGTCTGTAAAATCATATAAGATGTACAATCTTATTATATAAAATGGACGGAGGATACATTTAAGTATATATATTTATAATCATATAACATTTAAATATTTATGTATTATATATCATTTTCCATCACAACAACGAAGTACCTATATAATGAACAATTTAATGTTTATTATTATTATTATTCATTTATTTAAAAAAAAAAAAAAAAGAAAGAATTTTATATACGTTTAAGTGTTCTTTTATTATATTATCCTTCCATATATATATATGTATATATATATAATAATATACCATTATAAATAATTTACATAATTTTCTTTATTATATACATTTGATGTTGTAAAATTCTGAATATAAAAAAAAAAAAAAAAGCGAAGTAATAAGAAAGAAAAAGTTAAAATACATTGCTTATATTTTAAAATTATACACACAAGTCTTAACGTCGTTTTAACGTTGTTCGTTTGTTCATATATAAAATAATAAATAAATAAATTTTTCGCTATACAACCAATAATCTGGTTTTAGCGTCCAACAATAACAGTCTTCTGTTGTTAGTTTCTTAATTTGTGTCTTTCACGGTGTCGGTAATTAGCCGTACGACCAACCGGAAGCGGAAAATACAACTCTATATGTAAAAATTCAGATTCGAAAAATAACCGAAAACACAAAACATATTTTATGCATTCAGTAGGATTCGAACTGACGACCCCAAAATTTCGTTAGAATTTTAAGTTGGCATTTTTAACATTTACACCACAGAGTTATTGCATTATTTGTTCGTATATATGATATACATAAATGCATCTAATATAAATGTGTATAATAGAAAATTGCATATAAAATTAAGTAACTTTTTTTATTTTGTACATGAAATATAGAATAAGAAATTTTTGTTCTGTTAAAAAAAAAACAGTCAAGTACCGATATACATAGTTTGCAGGTTGTTTACTTGTTTTTGTCAGACAGATCGAATCGTCGTCAATTTTAAGAAAGTAAAACATCTAAATGGAATCCTTATTAGAACAATATCGATGCGTGAAAAACGTTAACGATATTATCAAAACATTCATTATTTAAAAATTCAATCAATTTCTGATATTTAAAAAAAAAGAAAATTTAAAAACGTCCGATTTGTTCAAAAGATATAGCCGATTTTTTTTTACAAAAATTGTATATAAAATGTTGTCCCATTATTGCTATTAACTGGATATTTTTTCCGATTATTTTTATAGTTTGTCAAATCAATGAAACAAAACTTTATGTATTTTTGGAAAATTAGTTATATATCTTTTCAATCAATGGACGGATTCCAACAGTTTCTTTTATGAATTATTAGAAATCGATTGAATTCTTAAATAATACAAAGATTTTGACCCAAAAATGTGACGATTTCAAAATTTTCTTACATGAAATATCAGTAAATGATTGAATTTTCATATTACATAGGAAAAATCAAAATTGAAAAAAAATACCAGGGTCGTAATTCAAAACATTCAATTCACAATTTGGAAATATCGATTTTTAGGGAAAATTTAGTATGGCGTCTTACCATTAAATTCTTAATCCTATAATTATGATACAATTGAATGTATAAGATCATCATGATAAAGAATACATTTAATGAAATATGATTTCATCTTCATTGTAAATTTCTAAAATAAATCTATAAAATACATAATAAATTTTTCAATATTGTTCGATTTCCTTTATCTAAAATGCATTTTTGACCTATATAGAATATATCGTTTAATTTTACGTCCGTTTCGGAATCGTATCGTATTTATATACTTTATTGTATCGAACTGATATTAAATTTGATATCCATGAAAGAAAGAAAAAAAATCTATTACCATATTCATATACAGTAAAATATCTATATAATAAAATAATACCCTGTATGCATAGATAATAAAACAAAAACCATTACACCATAGAGGATTTTTTTTTGTGTGTGTATGTTTTTTCTTATTTGTGTATTTATTTTGCATATTTATTTTTTTTTTTCTGTATATAGATATAACGCCCAGAGTGTTATCATTTTATGATGCAATTATATTTATATATGCACTATAAAAATATAAAAAAGTTTTCTCATTTACGTTTTCTTTGTTGTACATATATTTTGTAATAGATATTTACACAATTTTCTTTTTTGAATAGAAAATTTTTAACAAAAAAAAAAAACACTATATACGGTGTGGAATTTTATTATATAAAGTATCCAAAATAGGTTGGATATATACATTTTATAACTATATATATTAACTGATTATTGAAAGGTAATCATAGTTTTAAAAATAAATAAATAAGTAGATTATTGATAATTCAATTAAATAAAGTTTTAATAACAAAGTTTTATATATGAGTTTCGTCTGCGGTTTTGGAAATTATACTTATGTTATATAGGTTTATGACTTATCTTATTGAAAATAAAGATATATGTATATATATATATATAAAGGTAAATAAAATTCGATTTGAATTTGAATTAAGTGTCCTTTAAGAGAACTTTAAAATTTTGTTTTGAATTATATATATATATTTTACATATAAATTTTCATTCGATATAGTATCGCAATTGGATCAATGAACCCTTTCATTTACCTTTTTTTTTTCTTGTATATATTTAATAAATTGGGAACATGGGAAAATTAAATATATTTAATTGAAAATTTATATTATCGAAAAATCCTGTTTGTCCTTTTTGACTTTCGGAACTTTATTTATTGTTTTTTTTTTTTTTTGCATTCGATTGGAGGTTTCATTGTATAATACAAAAAAATGTTAAATGAATTTTTAATTAGGTTTCTCCTATAAAACTTATTTCTATTTGTTTTACCCTCTAAGATATTTCGCACTATAAATGCAATAAATAATAAAATAATAGATTCTGTTTTTTTTTTTTGCTGTTGTGAAAATTCACATAATTTTTAATAATAATAGAGAGAAAAAAAGGAATCATGTAAATATATACCAAATGCCAAATTCATTTTAAACAATATGTGTTATTTCATATAAAATATCTAAACGTAAATGTATAATTTTATTAAATCGACCGTAAACATTTTTAAGAAAATTAATAAATATTAAGAAAATTTATAGGTTAATTTGTTAAATTTCCGGTTTTTTTTCTCCCATATATACAAAAGATTTATTTATATACGTTCTGTTCTGATACAAATAAATTATAAATTGTTTTTATTATTACTATCATTTTATTAAGTATATACGGTTATATTTAGAATAAAATAAAACTACTCGGTATAAATAACAAATAATGTAATGAAATCTGTTATAATATAAATAAGAACATAAAAAATAGGTTTCATAAATATAAAATAGTTTCTATATCTTATAAATATATAAATATCTACAAAATGTTGATTATACAATAATGCAATATGATGCGATTATATATAAATAATTTAATCACTGTGTGATTAGTACTTATATATTATATGATGAATATCATCTATAGTATATACGAGGGGATATACTTTATTTTATTGGTTTGTTTATCTTTATAACGTTATCTTTATGTAACATTAAAATTATTACAATATACACATTTTCATTTGACGAGATTATTTTTGTAACAATTTATGATCTTTTTACATTAATATATATATATATATATGCATATATGCGTGTACTTTTATTTGATTTTTTGTTATTATCGTATTGTTTTGTTTGTTGAAAGAAGTTTTGATATCATTTTTATTATCATATGGTTAATATTTGTAGGTCTTTCGCAGAAAATTTGTTTCCTTTTACGGTATCGTTAATTAGTCCAAGAAAGACAAACCGCATGGGAAAATATGCGGTGTGAAAATTCAGATTCGAAAATAACCGAAAAACATAAAAAACATATTTTAGGTTTTCGCAGTAGGATTGGAACTCACGAACCCAAAATTTTGTATGAATTTTCGGGTTGTGTTTTTTTACAACTACACCACACAGTCACATTTCGCACAATATGGATACAAATATTCAATTCAATAACAAACTTTTCATAAACCATTTTAAATGTCGCTTACATTTAACGAATTGGTCCGAATAGACCCATAAAAGGGGTTTTTATATTCTAAATAAGAACAAATCAACATTGGTTAGCAGAAAATGAATGTAAAAATTTGGTAAATATCGTATATACAACTCATTATCAATTCACCTAACCCGATTCAATACAAACAGATCCGTGATAGAAAAGTATTTTAAAAGACAATAAAATTCTATATGAATTTTTATCCTAACATCGATTCAATGGAAAATTTTAAATACATCAACACAACTCTAAATGGAAATTCAATAGAAAATTACCCCATAAATTCATTAAAAAAAATCAATTATATTTAGAAAATTCGAATTCTTTTAAAGTCGAAAAACAGTTTTAATTTCATTTTTACACAATTTTAGAAATTCATAAATTTAATCATGAAGCCATCAAATTTTCTTTAAAACAAATTCATCATTTTCAAATTAAATCTACAATATAATCTTATACAAAACCAACAAAAAAAAAATAAATCAAAAACAATATACCTATATACATATATTTATGCATTGTTTTATTATGCTATTAAATGATTCAATAAACAAAAATATTAATAATCATATCGATTTATATGTATTATATATTGATGAAACGCGATGCATGAATGACAAATTTTCAAAGTAAAAATTTTTATATATACAAATATATACGATTATAATCAAATATATACAAAAATACCTATATATAAAAAAAAATTAAATTATTGTTAAATGTTCCAAATCAGCAATTTTCAATATGGATTTTTTTTATTTTCATTTTATTTATTTTCAAAACACTAAAAATAGTCTATGTATAAAATAAAATAATATTGTATATATAAGGGAAAATTTATATAGTATTTATTTTTTTTTATAAAAACTGAAACGAAGTTCATTGTTTATATATGTATATAACAAATTGAAATATAGAAAAAATAAAATAATCTGTTGATAATAATATATTATAATATACGATCCGGATCAGATTCATATATGTATAGAGACAAAGTATTTGAAATATAATATATATATTATCTATAGATAGATCATGTATAATAATATTGACTGTCGTCGATTGTGCGAAGGTAAAAACGAAACTAAAACTTTATTTGGTTTTTTTTTATTTTTTGTCATTTCAATTCGTATATCCTTTATTTTCCTTTTTATTGTTATAATATTTCTCCTTTAAAAGCTGCTATATAATTTAATAAAAGCTTTTTTATGTGAAACAAAAAGAAAGTCAACCAACAAAAAAAAGGATAAAAGGATAAAAGCATGGGGTAATTTATTGGAATACATATGTTTTGTAATTTCAATTCATTATATTGATAAGCTTTGCTTTATAATGGGGAAATAATTTATTTCTCTTCTCTTATCGTAGATGTATTTAAAAAAAATACAAATAATTAAAAATAGGAAAAACAATTAAAAATGTTCCTTTTTTTAACAAAAAAAAATAAAATTTAATCATCCCAAATCCTAATGAATATTTATATGATTTTTAATTTTTAATTATTATTTTTTTTTATTTTGTTCTGTGTTATGGGGTTTTTTTTTTTGTTGTTCAGGATTAAAATTTTCATATTTTCAATTAATAATTTAATTGGCACCTTATTTTATATATTTTTATATAGAGTTATTTTTTTATTTTTTTCCTCATATATGAAAATAATATAAATATTTAAATTTTTGTTTTTTAAAATAATACAGATTAATCTTATATGAGGATGATGGTTTTTATATAGGATATAGGAAATATAAAATATTTAAGCTTTGTGATAAGAGCACAACAAGTTGATTTAAAAAATTTTATATAACCATATATATGGTATAATGCATTGCAATGTGTCTATTGATATTTATAAATTGTTTTTTTTTTTGCATATATAAATATTTATATATCTATACTGTTGTGATGAATAAAAACATATACATTATTCGATATTTTAATATAGGTACATTAACAGGAATTGTATAATCACATATACCGCGAATACATAAATAATTTATAAACAATAATCAAAGTATATCTATAAATATATGTCTGTAATCTGTGTATATAGCATAAAATTAAAACCTGTTGAGATTTATTATTCATTTAATCCATTATATGTTTATGTATGTTACAGGTATATATATATATATATGTTTTTTTACATCCCTTTGTAAAATAAAATGTATTTTAATAACACACATCGTTGGTGAATATATACCTATCTATCTATATAAATATATAATTTACATCTATAACATATTGTATATATATATATAGAACAGATTTGTATATATCCATGATATATATTTATAAATGAACAATTTATAATGCGGCAGTGAACTTCTAAATTATTAACAGGTGAATAGATTTTTTGTATTATTTATAATATATATATATATATATATATATAGAATATCATATATATAGAATAAAAAGATAAAGATGTATATATCTATATATGTCGTCATATTCCATATATATTTATAACTATTTTGGCATTAATACACATATACTTTTAGAGAAAGGGTTTGTCTTTGGTTTGTGTCAATATCCTTCCTAATAAATATAATAAATAAATTAACTGTATAGATAAATATGACTATTTTTCATAGATATTCACCTTAAAACATGGGTTCATAACTTCCAATCTATCATAAATCGATTGGTAATAAAAAAGTTCTACACTGATTTTGTACCTGACAATACGGGTTCATCATCTGTGGAATCTTTAGAAGCATCGTCTGGTCTCGATCCTTTGGAATAAAAATTTTGATTTTGATTTGATCATAAAAAATAAATAAAATGCAAAATTTGCATTTATTTTTTTTGTTCGTTTCTTAAGAAGAAAAATGATATTTTAGTTTTTTCTCAAAATATGGATTCAGGAAAATGGCATTTCTGCAGCTTTCCGTAGGGCGAGCGACTGAAAAAAAATTTTAATATATTATAGCTGAAATATAATTCCAACGTTTTGTTAAGTTTCAGATTATTATCTGGTTCGCAGGCAGAGTAATTTGGTGAAAATTTGAACATCACGTTTTTAGATTGAATTTTGGAAGTTTAATTTTTATAATAATAACTTTAATTTTTTGCATTTTTTTAGAGTTTCTTTACAAGAAAATTGATAATTTAGTTTTTTTTCCAATTATTGATGAAGGAAAATGGTTTTTCTGAAGCCTTCCATGATGCTTTAGAGACTTTAAATTTTACTATATTATAGTTCAAACGAATAGGTCCAACGTTTTTGTAATGAGTTTAAGATTATTATAGCGGAGCCATGAACAATTTTTTTTTATCGTATCTTCATATATATTGCGAGGGGAAATTAAATGACTAATATAACAATATTTACTGAATAATAACTACCAAACGTGTGACACTCTTGAAGCCATTAAATCTAAATTCACGCAATATTGATATATGAATAATGAAAAACGAAAACAAACCGAAAAATGATTTGAACTTTTTTTCCTTGATTTTCAAGATTTCATTTCATTTTTGGGATTCGAACGTCCTCAGATATTTACGAATTTTATGCGATTATATAATTTTGATGCTATTATACAAATATATAACCACTTCACCGCACACTGAACCGGTTCAATAACTTTTTTATTCCTGAAGATAATTTAACCGGACTAGTGGCGATTTCTAAATATTTTTTGTGTTTTTCAAGTTTCTCACCCTTTGGTTCTATCTATCTATGATAAATGGATTCTACCCAGACTTAAGTATACCTCCTCACAACCTCGGACATCGTCTTGATCCTTAGTAATCATGGAATTAATTTTCAAAAAATTCAATATGCCAAAAAATATGTATTAAACTAAATATATAATGGAAAATCAATTGAAATTTATCTGTTAAAAGATTTAAATATTATATATTCAATATCTTAAATTTTCTATTATTTATACAAAACAAAAATTACATTAAAAATAAACTTATAAATCAATATATCAATAAAGTATTTGTATTCAGAAAATGTACATTGATACAATAAAGTAATCCTATATATAAATATTATTTATTTTTATGAAATTCATATATAATACTATAGTATAGATAGTATAACACAAATATAATATTGAAACAGTAAGTAATATACTAACTATATAGTATATATAGAGTAATATATGATACTATACAAAATGCGGTAATACCTAATCAATTTTGTTTTCTTAACTTACTGTACATAAAAATGGGTGTATTACAACACATAACAATTATACATTACATAGTATATTTAGTATATATTTTACAATGTATAATAGAAATTTAAAGTAAAATATTAACTCAATGCACCATATATAGTTAGTTATACTCTAAATATATTTCTGTATTTAGATGGTTAGATTTAAGAAGGATCAAATGAATATATATATATAAATAGTTATATAGAGTGGTTTTACATAGATATTTTGTGTATTTGTAATAATAAAACCAACTACATCTATGTATATATATATCCATACCGCATACATTAAATATACTTTTGTGTGGTTTCTATATATACATATATTCATTCATACATACACGTTACATAATATATATATATTTTGAAAATAATAATCTACATGTAATAGATATATATATTTTATATACATATATATATAATTACAATCAAATGCATTTTTAGTTACACATCTTTATATAATGTTATATATGATGACATTTTGTTTTTTAAAGCGATGCATTAATTTAAAATATATATATTATATTACATTTTCGTTCGGTCCCCATTATATTGTGTTATATGTGCTCAATGACAGTCCAAAAAAAAAAAAAAAAAAGCAGAAAAGCATTAAATCCAACTGAATTGTTGAAAAATTGTGATAAAAAAATTATATTTTTTTCAAAAAGAATATGAGTATAATAAATTTTATATTTTATTTTGATGTATTTCATTTTATATATCCGCATATGTTAGCCTACATCATCATGTACATATATAAATGCGGTATTCATCATATACATATATATATAATAATACCTTTTTTTATCTTTCATTTATAAGTAGTTAAGCTTCTGTTAAGCTTTTATGCTCTTATATTTATGTAATATAATATACCACCAGTATCCAGACGTGCCTGAATGCGTATTGAATTATATCATCATCATCAAAAAAAAATTGTGTATAAACGTTTTGTATTATATATAGTATATAGTAAAACATATATAGAGTTGTTTATATGAATATTTGTCATTTTCCATATCGTATATATTTCAATGGATTCAGTTTCTCGGTCTGTATATATACAGAATGAATATATAACTATATATGAATTAAGCCCATATATGACTGATAAATTTATTTAATATATATGGTAAATATAATATACACAAAATGTATATAGTGGTTAAATGTTTAAATAAAAAAAAAAGTAAATAAAACAATATCCTATATAGATTTAACATTTGTCAGATTTAACAAGAGATTTTTTTTTTATTTCTCATTTATTCCCTGCATATGCATATATTATCTGTTATTTTTAAGCAGTTACGAGTAATGTTTTTAATTGGTTTTGGTTTTCTCAAACTTTTCTTGATATTATAAAATATAAAAATGTTGTATTACTTGTCAGTTGGTCAATTTTTCGCACGATCTCATAGATTTTGTTGATATTTTCCACAAAAGTTTATAATTTTTATCAGTTCTCGTCAAGTTATATTTAACTCCTCTATTCCTTCGGATTCGGAGGCGCCGAGTAGATGATATTTGAATGCATTTGAAGTCAACGAGTCGAAATATTTCGAAATCGACTCCTTGACTCCCGCATTAATAATCAATTAAATTTGCCTTTACCACACATACACATTCAAAATATCTGTGTATCATGGAACCGTTGTACTTCATAACGATTTGCCCTGCCGGAGCTATAATAGGAGTCAATAATGTGGTTGTTTTAGTGGAAAATGGAGAATATATTAACCTATAAACATTTTTCCACAACATTTTAGATATTTGTAAATATTCTGTATAATATTTTTCATTAGAATTATTATAGAATTCCGTCTTATTCGTTGATGGAGTTGCGTCTTATTCGTTGATCCATAACCCTGTTGAAAACTATACAATTTTTCACCTTTTTCGAAAAAATATCATTCAATCGATTGCTTGTTATTATATAGTAGTGATAAATCGTTCTGTTGTGAACACTCTCTAAAAGTTTTAAATACCAGTTAAAGTTTGATGAATAATTAAAAAAATTACAACGCATTGGAATACTTTTTCTAATTAATTCAACCAAAAGTTTGTATTTTTTATTACATAATTGTAAGGAACTTTTTTCTGAAAATTTACATCCCCATCATCATACATTTTAGCATTAATTGGCATAAGTAATTGTCTCACTATATATGTGTACGTACTCAATCCAAACATGTTTTTTTTTTATTTTAAATATCTGCATATACACTATCATAAACAAGCAAAAAAAAAATGAACATGTTGAAATAACATGACTTTTTAACAGACCCAAATTTAGTGGTATTTATTTTTGCCTATATCAAATAAGGATTAAAATAAAAACAAAATCATTGAAATTTAACATCATAAACAAATAAAATTAAACAAAACAATTTCCATATAACTTTTTAAATGAAATCTTAAATTTATAAAAATTTAAACAAAACCATCTTAATAAATAATAACGAATGTTTGAAATAGAACACAAAACACTTAAAATTCGTATATTTATAATGTAACGAAAAATTGAATTGAACATAATATTGAATATTCTTTTATAAAAAAAAATTAAAAAAAAGGATATTAAACTTAATGAAATGATAAATAAATAATTTTTAAAGTTTAACCACTTGTGTAATGGAAATTTGAATGCGAATACAAATTTATTTATAAACTTTACATTTTACATAATTTTACAATATTATATATTTAGATCTCAGATTTTGAATATAAATTATATAAATATCTGTATATATATAGGATAAATAAAATATATATATTTACCTTACAAGCGGATTATATATATACCTTTGATATACCCTCCAATTAGTGCGAAACTATTAATAGAAAAATTGTTTTATATTTATATAGTTAATAAAATATTATTATATTTATATAAATAGAAACTTATTATATATATTTATCATTCTTTATATATACATAGATTTTCTTTTTATATATATACCTATATACCTTTCCTTTATATAAAATAAAATTTTATAAAATGTAACTAAGGTTTTATTATACATATATACTATTTACATTTATTTATTTCTATATACGTAATAATAAATATATACCAAAAAAAGGGTGGTGGGTGCCAGAAAGAAATCCTTTAAAATATATTAACTTTGCTTTTTTTATTTTTTACTTGTTTTTACTTGAAGTGTTTCATTCATACGGATGGATATAATTTTATTTACATTTTTTTCTGTGTATTATAAATATTTTAATTATACATATGTATATAGAGATGAATAATATAATGAAGAATTTAATATATTATTTTTCATATATGTCAAGTGTTTTATAAAAGTTTTGTCAAATGGTGGGTGTACTAATTAAAAATTAATTACTATCGTTGGCTATATATAAAAGTAATAATATACAATCTTCAAATGATATGACAATATAAAAAAAACATATATATATAAGTATAAGAATATAAATAAAATGTAATCTTTAATTTTTGTGGAGAGATCCTTTCTTAAATTTTTTTATTTTTCTTATTATGCAATGAATAGATTTTAGTTTATTTAATTTTTAAATTATAATATTCAAACTTTATTCTAAACTTTTAGTGAATTTATCCACCTAAATTTATAATTTAAATTGTATGGCATCCAAGGGTAAAAATGCCTGATTATTTATATTGACCATAATGACCGCACACACATTTCTATTCTCCAGAATTATCACCGAGCGATGTTTTAATAAAATTAACTTCATTTTATTTTGTATATCTATTATACATAAATAATATAAACGTACATGCTTTGTCTATTTTATCATAAATGTACATAATTAATTATTCCATAAATATTTATGTAAATGATTGATTATTATATAAATATATATATATATAGATATAAACATATATGAATATTTATTTTAAAATGTTATATATCGATATCTAAAATTATTTTGGAATTGTATAAATCAAACTAAATATATAATAAGTTATGCATAATATTTTAGATAATTTTAATATGAATATAATAATCAAAACTTATTTGTAACGCAATATACCATAAATAAATTAATATGAGTATCGATACCGCAAATTTACTTAAAAAAGAATTCACATTTCAATCAATGTAAAATTTGAAACCAAATAAGTCAACCTCGTGAAAAAATCAAATTTTTCTATATATACATATTAAAATAAAAATTCGAATCGTTGTAAAAATTTTAAATTCTTTGAAAAACATTTCTTAAAGTATAGTGTAGAAATTGATTATTTATATAAAAAAAAAAATTAAAAGTTGTGCTTGAGTTAACCGCAATTTTAACTAATTATTTCGATTTCGCGATTTCGTTACGATACGCACTCATTCAGCAATAGAATTCCGAGGTTTTACTGTCGCTAAAAAGATTCTTTAAACCTAACGAACCATAACAAAAACCTATTAATCACTTTATTTGTAGCGCATTCATCATTAGACATTATAATTAGAAATAAATCATATTTGATATTATAATAATATATATAGTAGATAAATGGCTCAATGTATGCAGAAAATATGTTTAAAAAAAAAAACAAAATATTCAAAATACTTTATACAATGTAATTATAAACATATAATATTAATAAATTTACATAAAATATTTGTATAATTTTTTGAATTTATGCATATAAATTTAAATGAATTTATATATTTACAATAATATTTAAATTTACATACTAATTTCCATGAAATAATTAATATTATATTAGTATATATATAGTAACAATGCAGTTTTATGCGTTCAATTGAACATATTAACCTATTATTAATATATGTATTTGTTGATCATAGATATGGATAATTAGAATAACAGATGTATTATAAAATTTTTTTTTATATTAGTTTTTATTAAATCGATACCGACGAATTTTAATCGCCCTGCAAAAGTAAAAGACCTTATCGATATCCGTAAAAAAAAAATCGAGTTCGTTTCTCTTCCTTATTTGTAACTACTATATAAGATAAAATTATCAAAACCATTAATTGGTTAACAGATTTTCGAAGAAATGGGAAATGGGGTACTAGAAATTGTTTTAGATTTTTTTTTTAATTTGTACAATTCCATGAATAAATATGATCAAAGAAGAAGAAGAAGAAGTAGAATCGTTTAATATTTTTCATAGATCGCATCTATACAATGAATTTTTAAAAATATCTGGAAAATTTTTGTTTTTCGAATGAAAATCATCCACATTCCGAACATTCTAAATCCTTTCATTAGTTTTACTGGCAATTTTGGCAATGAAATCGTTTGGTAAAGTTGTCCTATACTGAAAAATGCTTCATATAAAATCTGCTCAATCGTGATAAACATTTTTTTTGGGAAAATTCTCAATTTTGAAACAATCGCGTCCACCCACACAACGCCAATAAACCACTTCGATATATATCATTGAGATTATAAATATATATATATATATATTAATTTAAATTAATATAGAACTTCATATGTGTTATTCATAAAGATCAATTATGATAAAATTGTTGTTTAGATCATCGTTTTTGAATCTCACAAAAGATAAAATATATGATTATATATTCTGTTTTGAATTTCACACAATGTTATAAATAGATTTGCATTTACATACGGTTTTTTGGATCTAATACGACCAATTATCTTCATTTTAAAAAAAAAGTAATGAAACAAAATTAATCTATTAATGGACTTGAAACGTTTGAAATCAATTAAATATTTTTGTACATCTCAAACGTCAAAGTTTTAGACATCGATGACAGCCTGAATGAAATGTTGACAATTCAAAAGATATTTTCCAAAAAAAATCACATATTTTTAATCACTTAAATGTGAATGTGAAAAGCATAATATTGAGATAATTTGAATGAAATTTCTTTTTAATAGGTTAAGATTTAAACGGTTTAAATTAAACAGTAAAAATTCTCAATATAATTTAAATAATAATTCTTAACACGAACACAATTATACATACAATATATATTGTATACCGTCAGTCAGTACGATTACATATATATATAAACACTAAATTTTAACAGAACCCAAGAGATCACCATAAAACAATTAGCTATATTTTCAACATATACAATAGTTACATACGGAGATATATAACTTTAAGTATAATAATTATATTTAGATATACATATAGTTGGTTATTATACATATATATAGTAGTATTTTATGGATGTGAATATTTTGCCATTGTTGAAAATTACAAATGCAATGCATTTATATAAAACAAATGCATTTTCAAGGTAATAATCTCATTTAAGTGTAACAGGATGTTTTACTAATTTATAAACATTATTCTTACATAGCTCATATTTTATTTATGTTTAACTGCATTCAAATATAAAAAATTTAACTTTATTTTTAAATTAGTTAAAGATCGCATACCTGTGATATTTTTTTTTTTTTAATTTATTATATCATTAATTTTGTGTGTTTTGCCCTAATATATTTATTATAAACCTAAAAAACAAATCTCATATGAATCGTATAGTATTCTATATCTATTTCAAGAGACAGATTTATCAGTTTGTATATTATCGTAATATATATATGTGTAATATAATTGCATATATATAAATAGCATTTAGAGTATGTGTAAAAGTTTAAATGCAATTTATATATATATATAGAAATGAATGAATGTTCGTTTTAACACAGTAAAAAAGGATTTTATATCTGTGAATAATATTTATTTCATATATATAACGCTATAATATATAAATGTTAAAGTTATTTGTCATTTAATTTGTATAACAATAAACAAGGGACAAATTCAAAATATGAAAATGTTTGTAAAATCGTAAAATATGTATCATATATGTAATTTTTGTTTATACAATAAATAAATATAACAATTGTATTTTGTATACTATACAAATATGTAGCAATAATAATTTGGATATTTATGAAGAGAATATATTAATTTTCATTTTGATATTGTTATATGGGTTTTGAATGTGTTTATAGTTTATATATAAACATAGATAAAAGCTATCATTTATTTTATGTTTAATGTATATTTGTGTGCCACCACCGCATTTATGTATTGTATTATTATTACTATTATTATTATTATTATTATTATGATTATGATTATTATAGCTGTTATTGCTCAGATAAATTATTGCCATATCATAAAACACCATAAAACACATGTGGTAAATTTATGAAATAATTTGTTATACCCATATCATATTATACAATCCTTCTATATATTTATTTATTTACATATATATACAAAACAACATTCATTCAATATATGTTAAATATAAATTCATTTGTATATGATAAATATACAAATTATCATACAAAATAAAACAAAATAAAATTTAAATTTACTATACCATACACATATTTAATTTTAACCGCATGTTAAATAAAAGTTGTAAAGGACACTTTTAAAAACAACTTTTTTTTTTATCTGGTGTTTTTTTTATTTTTTAAATATACAATTTTAAATAAAATTTTACCGAATAGACAATATATTTTTTATTCATTAAACTTTAAAACATGAAATTATATAAATTAATATAAAGTTTTATGTGTGAATTAATTCTATGTCGCGTATAGTAATTGAAATTCGTTTAAACATTTAATTTTGTATTTATATAATTAGGCAGTTTTCTCATCAAGCAGACGTTATTATAAAATAAAAATGTATTTCAATCCTTCCTGTTTATTAAAACATATATATTTATATTGAATTGATATTCTCATGGGCAAATATGGAATTTTTTTTAGGTATATTATCAAAAAGATAGGATATTTCGAAAGTTGCATGTATAAATAATACATAATTGTTAAAATCAAATTTGTTTTGTGCACAGTTCATTAAATTTTCCTTATTAAAAATCCTTCAATTACTGATATTTCATTAAAAAAACCCCTGAAAATCGCCCCATTGGTTCAAAAAATATAGTAGATTTTGTTAAAAGTCTACGCAGAAATTTGTCCCATTTTCAGGGTTCTTCATTTCTTTGAATTTTCACTTGAATTCGAATGGAAAATCGGCTATATATCTTTGGAACCAATCCGCCAATTTTCAAATTTTCTTCTATGAAATATCAGATAATTTATTGAATTTTCAAATTATGAAAAGAAACTCAGGCTTTAAGAAAACTCACGGCTGTAATTGAAAAAAATAGAAAAGTTGAGTTTCCGTTCGGTGCACAATTAAATCTTGTTATTAAAAAATCAGTTAAATAGACTATAATTTGTCTTTCAGAATATTCTATCCTTTTGGTAATATAGTTAACAATTTCCCACCCATGTCCATGACATATTCTAATAATACCAAACAGCAAATACCTAAAGTGTAAGACCAAATAGATTATTTCAATTTAGATATACTATTGATTTTCGATTTCGTAGTTAATTTAATATCAAAAAATGATGCAAGCTTACAATAGAAAATATAAAAGAATAAAACAGAAAACTAGTTCAAGTATGTCCATAGGACGAAAAAAGAACATTTCAAATTTATCACCAATCAAATACTCACATAATTTTTATGTAAAATGATAATATAGAAGTAACATCTGGAAAAATATGAGCATTTCCGATTTATCAGAATTTTTCCGAATTGAAAAATTTTCAATTGTTCATCAAACCTCGCAAGTTTCAAATTTTCAAGTAAATCGGCTAGAAACAGAATAAGATATTCACTATAATAATAATTCATTGCATTAGTATGGGAGGGGCTGGAAGATGGAAATAATGTATGTGATCCTTCACCTTCCGATCTAACATTTCAAGTCATATTTTTTAGAAACAAAATGAGAGAAATCCACAATATAACCAACCAATGTATGGGAAGGGCTGGAAGAAATGTGATTAAAAAAGAATGTATTATATTATTATATTACATTTGATTTCAAAATAAATAATATATATAACTTTATATGTTAATGTAATCTTTAACATTTGAGATGTAAACAAAAAAAAAAAGTTTATAAACAAGAAAAAAGTAGATATAGTAAGTTTTCACCGAGTGTTTAAGTGAAGACAAAATCCAGTTAACAAATGATTTAACAATTTTATTTCATATCTATAGAATGTAAATGTAATATTTATGGCATGTAAAATATATATCCAATATCGTGTATATATTCAAATAAATTTACTGGGAAACAAATATTCAAATGCATATATATACGCGATTATTATTAAGATATAAAGGTAAAAGTTTTTAATACATTGTAAATTTTATACCATCATAGGTATATATAAATAAAGACACAAATATAACATGTTTATATGCGATTAAATAGATATAATTAAAACTCTATATAGACTATATATATAATACATATTAAGATATTATACGTACACTTATCAATGTTCTTTAAAAACTATATATACATATATATTATTAATAAAATTATATCTTTTTCCACATTTTATATTGTATACGCATTTTCGCATTCATATTAAAGGTATGTATATAAGATAAATTTTCATAATTATATCCCCAAAAATTTGATCTAAAATATATAATAAAATTAAGTCTATATGTATGTGTATTATAAATAAATAAAGAACTACAATTTAATAATTTTCTATATGTATCTAAATGATATATAATGTAAAATAAAACAGTCAAAATAAAAATCGATTGGATGTGTGAAATATTTTGACTGATTTTGATATAGCTAGATGATCAAGTTCACAAATTCCAATTTTCTGACAAGAATTTGAGGTTCTGATGAATTCTAATGAAGACCTATATAGAGATTTTATATCGATTTTCTCCGCTTATCTGTGAGATTCTGATCTGAATTTCATGCATAGTTACATATATTCCATTGAGGTTCAAGTATAATTACAGTAAAAAATCTACCATAAATTATAAAACCTTAAATTTAAATGACTGTTGTCAAAAAAAAAACCAAATCCATAGAAAATGAATATAAAATGTCACTTTAAGAATCGCAATTGCAATCAAATAATCTGAATATAAAATGAAAGAAAATTATATGTAATTATTTGATTATTTTTCAATTATCTTATTAAATTAGGTATACAGAATCTTTAGTTAACGTCTGTATAAAAACTTTTACCGTCGGCTGATGTTTATAACTATTTTAAAATATATAGAACATACATATTTTATAGAATTAATATATATGTATATTATATGTTCATAAACATTGATTGAATTACTTTTGGATTATATACACATATATATACATATATATAAGATATGCATGTATATATAATTTAGAATACAAATTACACTATATATATAAAGGTATATTTCATATTGTTTGTTATATAATATCTTTTTTGAAAACTATACATTCTGCGTTTGATATTATACGTATATATTATTATGAATATATATGTAAGAAAGACAGTTAATTATTATTATATTATCCAAGAATATATATACATAATAATAATAATAATAGGATAATAGAGTAATAAAATTTAATATTATTATTCGTATATGACAAGGAAAAATGTATTAGATAACATCTTATGGATTATTTTATAATCTTTATATAACGTTTTTAGATACTATTAGACACAAATTCGTTGAGTTTATCTTAAAATTATTAAAGAAGAATACATATTTTTTCTGATGATAACATTCAAATTATACGGGTTTTTATTAAACTTTAATCAAGGAATCAAGAAATCGAATAATGACAAAGATATTTACTTTCGGGATCTTTGAGTTTCCCGCTATGGTGGATGTTGACGGATCCCGTTTGGAGAAGGCTGTTTTGTTTTGGGATGCCAAAACTATAGTTTTGTAGGCGCACAAAACTAAAATAATTATTGATGAATTCTATGATATTTCAGCTATCTCTTATAAAAACAATATTTTATTTTACCATATAAAAACCAAATATAAATTTAACTATATTACATACAAAAAAAAATCACAACTGACTTAATTTAAAAAAATTAACAAAGTATTAAATAAATTATAAACCTCTCTATATATAATATATAAAGAATTTATACTGTGGAGAAAAACTTTTAAATTAAAATTCCATATATAATTAATATTCATTAATTTTAAGATTTTTAAATAAACGATCCGATAGCATTGACCATTTATAACCGAGAATTGTTGATACTTCTTGTTCGGTCACTTCATATGTTTTCGATGAATTGCGTAACCATTGATAAAATTCATTTGACCATTCAGGATTTTTTGGCCAATCACATCGCAACAGTACCGCATTACGACGAACATAAAAATATTTTAAATTTAAACCAGTTCGGGCTATCAACAGTACCGTTGCCGTTGATATTTTTTCACGTATCACAATCGTTTTCAATCGTGTACATGATCGTACCAATAACAATAACAGGCTATCAATACGATTATGAAATGATTTTGGACTAACAAATCGTGGTAATAATTCATAACCATATGTTGTTAATGTATTTTTATAATTATCAATAATATCAATCAATTGCTTAGCGTCAATCTAAAATATACATATAGAGATGTTTAAAAATAATGTAAATAATATTGTTTAAATAAATATATTCCTTAAAATTTGTACAGTTCGTATATATACAAACCTTTGTTTTTGGCGTTGAATATGTTAAACTATAAACGGGCGCTTCCGGTTGTAATAAAATATCAGCCATTTTATTTGATTCAACACGTAAATGTACACATAATTTTGGATTATCTTTTTTCATTGTACGCCATCCTTTTGGACTACACGCAGCTATACAAATATGACTTAATGTATAACGATTTTGATGAATATGAAGATGACGTATTTTTGAATCACCCAATAACGATAATACATCATCGTCAATATTTTGTGGTGATATAAATAAAACCTAATCAAAATACACACAAAAACACACACACACACACACACACAGATAAAAAAGGATTAATTTGAATTAATTCTGTATATTACAAAAATAAAATCTCCTTACATTAAGATTTAAAAATAATCCAACATGCATAATCGGACAATGTACAATTGTTACATTTATTAAATGTAATGTTCGTAATCCAAGACAACATGATTCTAAAACTTCATCCAATAAATGTTTTGCCTCATAACGATCCAACATTAAATCATATAATTTTAATGTTTTCAATGAAATTAATTCGGATAGTAATTGTTTTAATGCTGATAAAAGTTGCCCTATGTAATAAAATTAATTAAAATGGTTTGTTTGATTATTTATATATACGTGCGCAAAAAATTCATACCACCCGTTCCAAATAATTTAACACTTTCTGGATCATCTGTACTCGCCATATTACACGGAAATACATATGTTAAACTTTTAATTTTTGATCCAACATCTTTCACCTCTTTGGTGCAATCAATTTTCCGACCCTTTACAAAATGAAAAAAAAAAACTGATTTAAAACGGGCATGAATTAAATAGTAACTATTGTGAAAAGATTTTGGTGGATTATTTTTTAATAAAACAAAATTTTATTATTATTTCAAATCCTTCGAAAACAGATCATAATTTTTAGTAATATGCAACATTCTTGTTCATATATATATTATTAATAAACAATAAATTTATATATAAAATACCTGTTGAATACACCATGTGATTAACGTCATAAATTGATATAAATTATGAAAACTGTACAGTGGTCGAAAATCTAACCCCTTTATCAGATGACCGACGCGTGTAAAACAATTTTGTGTTCGTAAATGATCTAAAACATATTGCCATCCAGAATAATAATTATATTTGGCTCTTGTTAACGTTCGATCATCAACCAAAAAATTTGACCAAACACGAGGTAGATAAAATGTACGTTGCCAATTGCGGCAAACCTTTTAATTTTTTTTTTTTTTTATGAAAAACATTAAAAGCTATTTAATATATTGAATATATGTTTTTTTTTTTTAATTTGTATATATATATATATTGAAATATTAAATTAAATATTATTACTAGACTTGCATAAAACCGTTCACGTATCGTTAAATATGAAAATATTTCTTCAAGTAATAAATCTGGTAAATCATTCCAATTTGAATATACATGATCTAAATCATTTTCTTTATCATCTTTGAAAACATCAATGTAACAAGCTATTATAATAAAATTATGGATATTTAAAGAAAAAAAATATAATTATTTTATTTACTAAACTAAAATAAAAAATCACTATAAATACTGTGTAAATAAAAACTCTTCTTGCATATTTTATAAAATTGATGCTTATTTATATATAAAATAAATTCTAAATGAATGAATTTTGTTTTATAAATAAATAAATATATATAATGATTTTGAACTATTTATTTTCGGAAAATGTTTATGCGGTGAACTGAATTTTAAAGATTATGTAAATTATTTTTCCTAATACTCTATATTTATATATAGTATATACACAAAAATCTGTTGTTTGTTAAATATTTTCTATATATATATAAACAAACAAATCTTTATAATAAAACAAACTTATGATAATAAAATAATTATAATTATTGCAAAATTTTTTATTTATATATACCTTCATCATTAGTGTCTGTTATCCAACCACCTTCTGGCATTTTGTTTTATTTATTTTTTTTAACTTGTTTTGTATTATTAAAAATATTATTACATAATAATATTAAAATTTGCAAATAACAATTTTTTCCTTTACTCAAATGTAAATACTCAAATTTTGCTTAATACAAATATTAATACAGAATTTTATTTATATTTATATAGGACAAAAATTAGGATTGAATATCGATAATGAACTATAATTAAAAAAAAACTTTAATTTTCACTATAAATTTTATAATTAATTTTAATTTAGTTTTATTTTCCTTTTTCTTGATTTTCCCGCACTCAAAAATTCACTTTAACAAATTAAGAAAATCTATATATTTCTTTACAGTTCATATAATAGCGACAATAATATGAGCAAACAACTGATGAAAAATAGAAAAAAATTATCATTTGAATATCTATTAAGTAAATATCTAAAAAAAAAAAACAAAATACAATTTTGTGAGTTTAAGAAAAACTCGGTTACATAGATATTTGCGGCTAAATGAAGTGACGACATGAGTAAAATATACAAAAAGATGTATTAATTATTTATAACAGCACACAATTCTAAATATAACATTTCTTCCTATATTAACTATATAATATATATAACTTAAAGTGTGTGTGTGTGTGTTTTTTTTTGTTATAGATACATATATTTAACTTGGCAAATTGAAAATATACACAAAAAGAAAATTCAGTATAAAATCTATACTGAATAATATCTGTTATTTTAATATTTTGAATTTTGTTTGGTATATGCGTGAATTGTAAATACATACATATATAATAAATATAAAATACGTTTTTTTTTTGTGTTTTTCTTTTAAAACAATTGCAGAAAAATGTGTTCTGTTTGTGCAATCGCATTATACAATTTTTCATTGTATATACATCATATTTGTATTTCGTAAATATATTAGATGTAAAAAAAATACACATAATTCTGTTTAATAATAACATAAAGAATAGAAATAACAAATTTAATGGTTAATTTAATATATAAATTATTCAAATTTATTGATTTTAATATAGTCTTAAAATATGCGGTGTATTAAGAAGAAAATTGTTTATAAAATTAAGAAGAGCTTGCGGAAATTATTGTTCTACCATTTTGAACAAATTCTTTTTTGGTTGTTTACTCTTCAAAGAAATTATGTAAAACAATTTATTTATTCTGCCTGTCAACAATAAACGAATCTGTACAAATACTCAACGGAAGGTCAATAAAAATGTACTTTTATGCTCTAAAATGAACACAATCACCGACCGATGTTCTTTTCTGTTTCTGTTGAAAAGACAATAAAACACGTTTTTACCATTTAATATATGGAATGGAATATCGAATATTGTGAGTTTTTAAATAACTTTCATTTGAAACTCTGATACAACTCTGTGGTGTAAATGTTAAAAATGCCAACCTAAAATTCTAACGAAATTTTGGGGTCGTGGGTTCGAATCCTACTGAATGCATAAAATATGTTTTGTGTTTTCGGTTATTTTTCGAATCTGAATTTTAACACAGAGTTGTATATTCCGCTTGTGGTTGGTCGTACGGCTAATTACCGACACCGTAAAATCCACAATTTAAGTAACTAATAACAGAAGGCTGTTGTTGGACGCTAAAACCAGATTGTTGGTTGTATAGCGAAAAATTTATTTATTTTAAAATTTATTTATTAAAAGAATTTTAGGTTGGCATTTTTAACATTTACACCACAGAGTTATAATATAGTATATATATGTTATATATAAGAAGGAAATAGGATTTGATAGGATTTGGAACTGACGATAGGATATGATGAAATATGAACAGATCATATTACGAAAACCCAAAAAAAACTTATTCAAAGTTAATCGCTTTTTATTTAATTGCTTGAGCCAGAGTTCTTCTTTTTTTATTTTTCAAACAAAAGCGTGATTAAAGGATAAACAACGAAACAGAAATGTCTTTTAGAATAGAATATAGCTATATATGAACTCGACGAAGACATCTTCCCCGCAATTTCGTCCAATCTTTACAAAATTTTTAAAATCTATAATGTGATAAACTATATAATGATAAAAATGTATTTGTCGCAGTATATTTCATAAAAACATTTTTTTGCTTTGGATATATTGAAATGAAATACAAAGGGTTTATGTAAACGGAGTTAAGTATATAAGATGTTGTTCTGAAAAATGAAAGATGTTGTATGATATAGTGCTAATTTACTTAATAGTCAGATCAAGATCAAGAGTCTGGAAAAAAAATACAAAACAAAAATAGATTATTGCAACATCGCCAAGCACAAACGAATATTCTTTAAATTATTGTTATTTAAAGATGAAGGCGACTGATTAGAAACATAGTTTTTTTAGAACTTTGCGATCTCAATGTAAAAATTGTATGGGTTCTTTTTTCAATAATCAATCATTTCGTGTCGAATAAACCTCGAATACTTTTTGGGGGAAAATCCAATATATAATATCAAAATTTTGAAAAAGTTATATACATATATATATTCATATTTTTCTATAACCAATTTTAATTCTTTGTATAACCGTATAACGTAGATAAATTATGAGAATTTTTATATACTTACATATATAAAATATATAATTGGAATTGAATTTTCTTTCGTTAATTTTTGTTTTTATTTATATACTATTTATAATAATGTGTATTTATTTTTTCCTCCCAATTTACCGCCATAGATATACATTAACACGTTTTGTTAATCTATAATAATACTAATAATTTATGATGGAAAATTATAAGTTGAAAAGTTTTAATAATTGTTATAATAATGTTTGTTTTATTTTTATCCAAATATATATAGATATTTCGTTTATAATATATTTTGTTATAGTTTATTTATATACAGTAGATTCGCGATATAATAAGATACCTTTGTATAAGGAAACCTCGAAATAGGAAACGCTTTCAAATTTTGTATTATATATAGACCTTAAATAAGGAACGCTAAACCAATCAAAACCTCGATATAAGGAACGATTAGTGTATTTTATTAACGTGTTGGTATTCAAAATTATTGAAATTATGTATTTGTAAGTATTTTAATGCGAAATTATGTTATTTCCCATCTCTGGACAATCACTAGTTTCGCAAATGTGTATTGTTTTTTTTATTGGTTGGATATGTTTTATTGGTTGGATATGTTGTTGGTTGCATTTATTTGGTTTGCGCGATTCCAACCAAGTAATACACTTCTTTTTCCATTGTTTTTCAAAATAATTGTCTAAATTTAACTTCGAAATAGTGAACGATCCCCTGCAATCAATTGCTCCTTATAATATTGCGAGTGTACTGTATTACTATATATATAAAGACAGTAAATATATATCCATTTAATCTTTTATATTCTTTTATGTTATCTATAGCATATATAAAAGTATAATCAAAGAAGATTTGCGGTTTATGATGTATAATCTATATATATAAAATAAATATATATAAATTATGTTTATCGATAATATACAATAATAGAATAGAAATAGTATATATAGCTATATATAAAATGTATTTTAATTATATGCGATGAGTTATTATTATACGAGTATATGGTAAAAGAAAATAACAATATAATTTGTATATGAACAATTTTTTTTTTTTTTTTTATTTAATGGTTGTAATAAAACGATCATCAATCGACAAATAAATTGTTTTTCATCTTTTTAGATTTAAAAAGAGATTGAACAAAGGATTATACAAAGTTTCGTCTATATAGAGTCGAGGTTATATTGGCAAAATATATATATTTCCAAATTATATTTTATCATCCCAAGGATAATCTATCATCTTGTATAATTATTGTTCTTTGATATATAATTATTATATAATTTAAAAATAAATGATATACAATTATTTTAATGTATATACAAAAAGTTTATTAAAAGTTTTTGAAAAGTTTCGGAAAATTATGTAGTGATTAATGAAAAGATAAAAAGAAAAAACAATATTTCATAACATTAAAGGTGAGACTCTCAAAAGATTTGGTAATTTCTTCATCTTTTTTGCATATTGACAACTTCTACAAGAAAATTTATAAAATTTTATCGGTTACAAATTCTAAAATCGCTATATATAATATTTCAATTGAAAAAAATACATTTGATTTATATTCAAATCAACAAATAATCCAAAAAAATTTAATTTGTCTATTTTAAAAATATTTTATGAATAAAAACATTCAATTCTCATATAATTCTATTTAAAACCAAAAAAAAAAAAATACAAATTTTATTTACATACAAATTTATAATTAAAAGCATTATTTTAATAATAATAATAATTATTTATTTTATTTTTTTTATCTATTTTATACGATGATTACTTTTAAAAAATACAATGATTCCAATTGTTAAATAAAATAAAAGTTCAGCAACACTCAATAATGAACTGCCAAGAAATAATCCAGCAATACCACCAAAAGCAACTGCATAAATAATTTTATTTATAAAAAAAGTATATGCGATAAATTTCCATTCAAACGATTATGAAACAGATAAATAAGAAAAAAATATATTTATTTTTTTAATTAATATCCAACCACATTATTATATTATATATTTAAATTATTCAACCCTTAAATATAGAAATATATGGTTTTCTTTTCTATATATACATTTATTTCTATATCTTTCTGTATGAAGATAACGACATTTATAAAAAAAAAACGGACAAAAATATATAAGATCTTATTTTCTTAATTTATTCCGTTATATAATGTGATGGTGCAAATTTATCATAACAACAAATAAAAATAATTCAATTTTTTTTTTACTTTTAATATAAATTAAGTTATGGAAAAAGTTTTGTTTTTTGTTTAAATCGTATATTAAAAAAAACAAATTAAAACGAAAGAAAAATATCCATTGGGTTTTTGTTTAATTAACTAACTTGATGAAGTGCGAAATAATATAACAAAACAAATCAAACAAATAAAAAAAATATTAAAATAATTTGTTTGTATTTTTTTGACATTTTTCTTAATTAGAATTCAATCGTTTTTATTTTTTTGTTTTATTGTTTCTTCATTAATTCAATTTTTCTTTAATTCTTATCATATACTTACTTACCAATTAAATCCAACCAATCGAATACAACATTTGTTCGATATTTAACCATTGTTGCTTGTTGAAAATGTACATCTAATACAATTTTATTTTGAACGACATCACTGAAAAAAAAAGGATTTTCCAAAAAAAATTATCTATTATATAATTATTAAATGGGATTTTCCAGATAAATCGTAATTTTTAAAACTTTGTGTTTTATTAAATTAATATTTTATTTATCTTTTTTGCTTCGGTACAACGGCAGAATCGGTTTTTAGCGTCCGTAAAACCTCGGAATCGTCTGAATTCTATTGCCGTCATGCCGTGAGCCAGTAACAAAATCACGAAATCAGTCAATAAATATATATAGAAATTACTCTGTTTTTTTTTTATTTATCTCATCATAATCGGGCGCGATATCTTTTTTTTAGAATCATATATAAGAATTAATAGATAATAAGATATTAAAGAGGATATAATAATAATTGTATAGATTTTCACTTGAAGAAGTAAAAAAAAAAAATAATTTAAATATATATATTGATTATCTAAAAGAATAAATTTTCCTCTTTTATATATTTTCCTCTTTTTTAATACACTTCGCATCTACATTTTATACATATAAAAGGTTATAATTTTATATGTATATTGTACAGAAGCTGTTCAAGAAATTTTGACGAATATTTAAAGACCTGTTTTGATCCCACAACAAATCCTTCTCGCATACTATAACATATTTCGAAATATTAAGATTGGAATCTTGCGAAGTTGGTAGTCAGATTTTCAAGTCTATATCCTCTTGAACTTGTAATTGATGTGTAATTTGCTAATTTATAATAAAAAAAAAATTGATTGAGCATCGAACCAAATTAACTGGGAAAATCGACATTGACGGGGTTTTCTTTGTATAATTAAAAAATGCAATCAATTCTTAATATTTTATAGAAGAAAATCCCCACATTTGTATAAAAGATATAGCCGCAATTTTCCATTCGATTTCAGTTAAAATTTATTGAAATTTGTGATACTGTAAAATTGAACGGTCAAATGGTAAAATCATTCATCAGTACATCACATAAAATGGGAGAAAATTTATCGTACACTTTTTGGAAAATCAACTTGGATATCTTTTAAGCCAATTAGGCGATTTTCAAATTTTCTTCAAGGAATTGATTGAATTTTAAAATTATTCTAAGAAAATGAAAATTTGAAGAAAAACTAATTCGAAAAATTCAAATTGGCTTTTATTGGCTTCCTATATTTTTGAAACATCCTATATTTTTTGGTAATTTGGCAAAAGAATTTCCACCCTTCGCAAATATTTTCTTTCATCGACAATCGTACGACAAATCGACCTCTGTATATATATTGGGAAGATTTATCTCTTTGGATTGTGTATTTTGCATGAATGCGGATTGAATATCTTCTATCATCATATCTTCTATATTTATTTTTGTTTCTTGAAATTCTATGTTATATATACAATAATACAATACATAATAACATATAAAGTTGAAGCAGAAAATTATTCAAGAAAAAATTTCGAAATAAATATAATATGATGATGATGATGATAATTTATATTAATATATATACAAACAACAACACACTCGCACACACAATAATTCATTGACAATTCTGTGATAAGATTATATCCGTATATAAATAATATAATTCTATTTTTATTTTTATATAACTCATGCCTCTTATATATGATTATTTATATTTTCTATATTATATTATATTTATTAATATATATATTTAAGATATTTTGTATTTTGTATATTTGTTAAGAATTTTGCTTTCAATAATAATAATAATAATATTAGTTGAAATATTCAACATATTTAGTTATATATATTTAGTTAAATGAAATACGCATAAAAAAGAAATTTATAATATTGATTTTGAATTTATATTTATATAATAAGAGGGTAAATTAAATTATTGATAAAAATTTCGATGATGCGATAACGCATGAAAGGAATTTTGTTTGTAAAGGGTGATTTTTTAGCTATTATCTTGGGCTCAATGGGTACGTAAATAAGCAGAATTGTCGATTTTGGAGTGAATATCAGCCAGAAGCATTGCAACAGCTACCAATGCATCCAGAAAAAGTCACAGTTTGGTGCGGTTTATGGGCTGGTGGTATTATTGGACCGTATTTCTTCAAAGATGATGCGAATCGTAACGTAACTGTGAATGGTGAGCGCTACCGTGAGATGATATCCAACTTCTTTTTTTTTGCCCAAAATGCTAGAGCTTGACTTGCATGACATGTGGTTTCAACAAGACGGTGCCACATACCACACAGCACGCGCAACAATGGACTTATTGAGAGGCGAGTTCGGTGAACATTTTATTTCACGTTCGGGACCGGTCAATTGACCGCCTAGATCGTGCGATTTAACGCCTTTAGACTATTTTTTGTGGAAGGCAACATTGAAGCATTTATTCGTGAGATACCGGCCGAAATGTTGGAAAGAGTATGCCAAAATTGGACTAAGCGGATGGACCATTTGAGGCGCAGTCAAGGTCAACATTTGCATAAAATAATCTTCAAACATTAAATTATATGGACCGTACTATCGATTCAAATAAAAATTCCATGCATTTTCTGAATTTTGTGTGTTTTTTTTTTGAAAAACTTTCCTATAGCTTTTAAAAAATCACCCTTTGTTATTAGTATTATGTATTTTCTTCAATTTTCTTTTGTTGTTTTTGAAAGAATCTTTAAAAAATTTTCAATTACAATTTTTTATTTTATTATTATCCTTAAAAATTGTATGGAATATTTTAATATAGTAGATACAGAAATTGATTGATTTCATAGCAAAAATACAAACACTAAAAATTGTCAACAATTCTCAATTATTGTGATTTAACCAAATGGAATAATATTTTACCTTATAGAAGATTTAATGCGAATAGAAAACATTTCTAATAAATGGATTCTAAAAAAAACCGAGTGGTTAACGAGTTTGCAAGAAACACTATGACATGAAAAATTGATATTTGAAATTTCGTTATAATACAATTCATAAAACTCTTGAAAAAATTAACGGTTATAACTCAATCCCTGCCAAGATAATTTAAAATTTGACAGGTATCTAACTTTGAATAATCGTAATCTATATAGTGTAAATATATTTCGAAATGTTATGTGATCGCATGATGTTTTTTAAACCAAATTATATACTTACGTTGATTGAATTGGTGATATTTCAATACCATAATCGATACGTTCACATTCGGGTAAACATGGACAAATCATACCAGTTTCATTACCCGAAAAATATTGATTGTGATCTGGTGGTTTTTCATAATTAAAAATGTCTAAATGTGAAAAAATGTAAATAACTTTAAATATCCGATTTCAAATTCTTATTTTATGTCAGAAAAAATATTCTTACTATCATAATTATAAAGACATTTTAAACCGGATACATTACAAATTGGATAATTTCCCGTTGGATATATAAAATTTAATGTACAATTACAATACGAAAGCATATGACGTTGACGACATTCAGCAACACAATTTGGTCGTAAATATGTTAAATGTGGTAATGTCATATGATGCATTTCTTTCGCTTCAGTCTATATGAAAAAATAAATTAATAAATATAAATATTAATACTATAATAATGGAATAGATAATTTAATGGATTTAATCATCGTAATAATATTTAATCTTACCGCATACAAACAATTACGTTCATTTGGTGTTAAACGACGTACATTACTTGTTGTATACGAATATGTTGGTTTAATTGCAATTGATGTTGTTGTTCCAACTGGTATAAAATATGCTGAATTTGGCCATTCAAGTGGATGATGAACAATTACCTATATTTATTCGAATATAATATTATATTATTTCTAAAGGCAGGACAGGAGTGAAAAAAAAAACAATTTCGTAATATCGATTTCATTGTAAATTATTATAGTTAATTAAACTTTTTTGGGCAAAAACTGTTCCGATATTTATAATTTGGGCTTAATCTATTTAAAATATATTATTGAGTATAGATTTTTTTATATAAAAAGGGATTGATTCGAATTTACCTTATCTCTGCAAGTTTTTATCGTGATTTTTACGAAATCGAATTTCTAAAATAGTTCTGAAAATTCTTTACTAAATATTAAAATACATTTTATAAATGAAAACAACGTGGAAAATATATTTAACTATATTTCTATTGTTTGAAGTTTGAACTATTGTTTAGAATTGAGAATTTTCCAGGATTTTCATAACTTTCCAGGTTATTTTGTATATAAGAAAAATATGAAGTCGAATTAGCACAATTTCTTGAAAACCTTTCTTTTTTTTCGAATTATTTCAAACTATTGAAAGTTTTCCAAAAAAAATCATCATAACTTTCTAAAATCTTCTCGACAAAATTTATTCCATATCGGGGCAGTTCATAGCCTTCTCCCGCATTTCATTCATTTCATAGAGCAGCGACCTTCTCGATCATGGATTATTGAATTGAATAAATTAAATTGAATGGATTATTGAATTCAGAGGTGGAATTATCGCATTCGATTACGATAGACGATTGTCGTCAAACATACGTTTTCTTGATTTTTGCAATTATGGCAGACGATATCGTCGATTTAAGACGATAATTTTTGACGATAGGGTAGTAGCTATCGTTACGATGGTCGTTGCTTTCTTTTGTTTTTGTTCATTTATTCAATTTTAATATTCATAAAAAGCACTCATTCTCATAGAAATAATAAACTTTTTGTTTTTCTATATGAAAATCATTTGCCACAACAATATCCACGGAGACGATATACAAATAATATCGATACCCACAAAATCGACTACCATAATATCAAAATAATTGAGTATCGTAATTTTAGACGATAGGCGATAGACGATGGTATCGACTCCCATAATGCCACCCCAGGACATTAAATTAGATTTAATCGTCAAGTGGACGTTTAGAATTTCAAATACATTTTCGATATATACTTACTAAAATCCCCGGTTGATTTTTACTATTCGGTGATTTTTCACTGATATTTATGCGTGCATTTAAACGTAAACCACTCCAATCACCATAATTTGATGTTCGCCATGGATAATCTTTTTCGGTTTGCTATATATATATAGATAACATAAAATTGAAATATTTGTAATCCTTTGCAAAGATTCAAAAAATGTTTTTGAAAATATAATATGTATATAATAACCATTCGTAAACGGCCGACATCATTCAGACCCGAATTGAATGCATAACAAATACCATATTCACTTTCTTGTTTTGCAAAAATTTCACAACATTTTACATATTTGTTACGCCACCAACATTTATCATAAAACATTTCTTCACATCTTATCATTCCCTATTTTTGTTATTTTTTGTAGAAAGGAAAAAGTATCACAGTTTAATCAAATTTATATATAAAAAAAAAAGGATTTTGGTTTAAAAGCATTTTAGCGACGACCTCGAAACGATCGTATCCAAATATCGAAAGATTGATTTTTTTTTTCTAATCATAAGAACTCAAAAAGGTGTTTTGTTTAATAGAAAAAAAAAACCCAAAACAAAACCAAAAAAAAAAAAACTATACCTCACTATAAATATCATAAATATTTAAATGTTCCAATTCGTCTAATGATTCATTATAAATTTGTTGGAATTCTTCAAATGAACCAAATTCAAATACATCTAATGCTTCCAGCAAATTAATTAAATGTGTAATTGTATCATTATTTGCATTCGGAATGAATCTGAAATGTGGAATTTTTTTTTAAATTTATTACTGTGTAGTAAATAAAAAATAAAATTTATCAGTAAAGAAAATTAAAAAAAAATTATTTATACAAATCTATAAGTAAATTAATGCGTTTCCAATTAATTCGATTATAATTACAAATTGTAACAGCTGGATATGGTATTTCATATATTGGATAAATTGTACTTTCGACAACGGTTGCCAATGGACTTGATGAAAATCTTTTTTGTAATAATAATGATACGTAAAGGACACCGATTCCGGCTAATGTTACCAATGTAATCCATGTTATTCTATATATATATATATATAAGACAGAAATTATATTAATTTCTTATTAATAAAAATAAAATAAATAAATTTTTCGCTATACAGCCAACAATCTGGTTTTAGCGTCCTACAACAGAATTCTGTTGTTAGTTTCTTAATTTGTGACTTCTTTTACAGTGTCGGTAATTAGCCGTACGATCAACCAACCAAAGTGGAAGATACAACTCTGTGTTAAAATTCAGATTCGAAAAATAACCGAAAACACAAAACATATTTTAAGTCTTCTTCAGTAGGATTCGAACCCACGACCACGACTCCAAAATTTCGTTAGAATTTTAGGTTGGCATTGTTAACATTTACACCACAGAGTTATATTCTTATTAAAGGTATTTAATTCTCGATCAATTTTTTTCCCGATTATATTTATTATATACCTTTCTGTAATATGTAATGTACGATCGGCTAAATATCGTAATCCATGAACGGATGAATTTAAACAATAACGTTCCCATAATGTAATTTTAATATGATCCTGGTGTTGTTTATTTTCTAGATGCTGATGATCTTCGCGTTCATGTTGTTGAAATTTTTCATTTGATATTAAATTTAATTTTTTTATCGTATCAATACGTTTTGGATGAACAATCATAAATTTTCTATTATATTTATTTAATTTATTTTGAAATTTATCTGTTGTTTTATAAATTTGAAAATCTGATGGATAAATCATAATTTTTTTTTACTTATTAATTGACTTTTAATTGAATTTTTAGTCCTTTATTTTATCCTGTTTTGTCCACTCACTCACAAATATTTTTTATACAAAAAATTAACGGAAAAAGTAACTGCAATTAAGAAAAATGATCTATTTAAAAAAAAAAACACTTTTTTTTCTTTTAATTATTTTATGTATAATTAAATAAATATTTTAATAATTTAATTCACTGTGTCTTTGGGCAGTCTTTAAAGTCTTTCTTATGGCTATCGAAATAAAATTAACAATTTTTTTACCTTTTCAATGTGCTTTTGTTTTTTTTTTTTTTGTGTAATTAATCGCCTCTAATAATTTTCATATCTTATTCATATTTTTTTTTTAGTTCTTTTTTTTTACAAATGATTTATTGTTGTAATTTTTTTTGTTTTTGTTTTATAAATTAATTAATGGATTCGTTATTAGTCCTTTAGGGATAATAAAAATGTTAATTTATATAAATTGTATATAAAATATTGTGGGTTTTATCTTTCTTAATTTTAGGCAGACAAAATTATATATGAATTTTGGATCGATTTTTTTTTATAATTCTATTTTTAGATGTTTGAATATTTCGTAGTTTGTCTGTATTTAATTTGTTATCCTTTTGAAAAAAATTCTATATTTAGTAATTAATGCAACTCGGTGTGTATTACTTTAATGAATTGTCCTGTTGAACGTTCAGTTGAAAAATTTTTTTTTTTATATAAAAAAGGATATATAAAACAAAAAATAAATCAATTCAATATATCATTTTCATTTCATATATATAGTATATTAATTGAGTATAATATTTTTTTTCTAATTTAACATATTTTATTTTATATATGCATAAAGGATAAAGACATTCATATGATATGAATTGACTGTTTTGATAATTTTATTGAATTTTTTTTATATGTCAATTCTAATTTATATAATATCACATTTATATTAAAGGAAAAATTTCCCATTTGATTGTGATTTATTAAGACATTCTTCATTTGTCAAATAAATTATTTATTTAAAAAAGAAAATGATTAATTAGACGATAAAACATGACTTATAATTGTTTGTATGCATATGAGGAGGGTATCTAGAAAAATGATTGAATATATATTATTAATAGGTTAGTTGCGGTTTTATAAGAATGTGAGTATATAATAGATTAATATCGTATATATTGCGATATTATTGTATCTGATTATAATAAAGATAGACTATATGGTTAATTAGTTATGGAAAATTAATTACATAATTACGTAAAATATACATGAGTTTATATTTCTGTTTTATTATATAAATATTAGTTCAATAATTTATTTAGTCATTTTAACTTTTAATAAATTACATTCCTTTCGCAGGAGCGTATATCGGCTAGAATTAATGTATGGAAACAAATCGTTTTGGGCGTTTCAACGAACTAAATTATTTGGAAAATTGATTTTTTTCTAAATTATCTAATTTCTAGATTCTCTGAATTTCTGGACGATAGCGGGTATTGTTTTTTTTTTGCCAATTTTGATTTTCATCGAATAATTTGAAAATTCAATTAATTTCGCATATTTCCTACAGACAAAAATTATAAAAATCGTCGAATTCATTCAAAAGACATACTCATAATTTTCCAAATTAGTGTATGTAAAAATATGTCCTATTTTTTTTGCCGTACTCTATAATTATTCTAACATTTAATTTCGTTTCGTTGAGATTTTTGTGTTCATGTTAATTTTTTTTGAATACTTAATATTAACATTTGGATAGAAGATTAGCAAATGGCTCGGTTAAGGAGAGCATTCACACATTTAGCAAAAATTACTATCCCAGGTAGGGTAGGATCCAAACATAGACGAATTAAAAAGACATTGTCCGTCCGACCTGGTCACAATATTTGATGTTTAATGGCTATAAAATCTAAATGCTCGCTCTGCGTGTTGTCCTGCATTAACCTGCAGGTTAAAGCAGGTGATATATAAACTAAGAAAATAGGAAGTTGAGATCAAAGGATTTCATATTCATAAGTCTATTAACAAATAATTTACTATGGATATTGATTAGTATGTATGTATATTTTTGTATCATTATATATAAAAACGATAGTTGTAAATGAATCATGGACCTTAAATATAAATGTTAATTAGAGCATTACAGTTGTTATTCAGTTTCATAGTATCACAATTGAATTTCCACTTGGAAAACGAATGGTAAAATCGGCCAGATCTTTTGAAACCAATGCGGGTGGTATTTTCCAATTGAAAAAATCCAAATGTCTGTCGCATTTTTTACAATCAACAATCGGTTTTTTAGCGTCCGAATAATAACACCTTTTTGCTTGTTGATTTAGTTAATTTGTCTTTTACGGTGCCGGTAATTAACCATACGAGAGACGACCAACTACAATGGAAAAATATGCAACTCTTTGTTAAAATTCAGATCAGAAAATAACAGAAAACATAAAACATATATTTTATGTCTTCGCAGTAGAGTTCGAACCCGCATGAACCTAAAATTTTAGGTTGGCAAAGGCCTAAAAATTCAGGGAATTTTCCAATTTTCTTCTATATAAAATATCAGAAATTTATTGAATTTTTATTATTGAATTTCGCGATGCAAAAATCAAAATTTAAAAAGAAAAAAAAACCATGGCCGTAATCCGTAAAGCATAGACAATTTTTTTTAGAAAAATCGATTTTCTCGAAAATTTTTGTTAGCGTTGAACGCCCAGATTTTTTTTTTTTGCCATCAATTTGCTAATTATGAATATTTCACAATATCCTATGATTTTTTTACGAGACACGACTGATTCATTTTTATATCATTCAAATTACCAGGGGTGGCATTATGGGAGTCGATATCATCGTCTATCGCCTATCGTTTAAAATTACGATATTCAATTATTTTGATATTATGGTAGTCGATTTTGTGGGTATCGATATTATTTGTATATCGTCTCCGTGGATATTGTTGTGGCAAATGATTTTCATATAGAAAAACAAAAAGTGTATTATTTCTATGAGAATGAGATTGAAAGTATTATTTTTATGAGAATTGCTTTTGTACTTTTTATGAATATTAAAATTGAATAAATGAACAAAAACAAAAGAAAGCAATACAAACGACAATCGTAACGATAGCTACTACCCTATCGTCAGAAATTATCGTCTTAAACCGACGATATCGTCTGCCATAATTGCAAAAATGAAAAAATCGTATGTTTGACGACAATCGTCTATCGTAATCGAATGCGATAATTCCACCTCAGGGTTTTAAGAACAATATTCAATTTATGTTATTAAAATTATAGTTTTCCAAAGTTTCCCCTTTTCAGTATTTATTAGTAAAGAAAGTAAAGAGTTTAAACTTCATAAATCAATGAATCAATAAATCAAGGAATCGACTCATTCATAAATGTATCTAAAGATAGGGATATCTATTAAACAATCTAACGGTGTTATTGTAAATAAAGTGTGATTTTTTAAAACCTATAGGAAAGTTTTTCAAAAAAAAAAAAAACACATAAAATTCAGAAAAATGCATGAAATCTTTATTTGAATCGATATATAATCGGTCCATATAATTTAATGTTTGAAGATTATTTCATGCAAATGTTGACCTTGACTGCGCCTCAAATGGTCCATCGGCTTAGTTCAATTTTGGCATACTATTTTTCCAACATTTCACGACTAATAAATGCTTCAATGTTGTCTTCCAATTGAAGTCAATTGAAGCGGACTTGTCTGTCTACAGACATGAGCTTTAACATAGCCCCACAAAAAATAGTCTAAAGATCTAAGGCGGCCAATTGACCGATCCCGAAGCTGTTGCAATGCTTCTGCGGCTGATATTCACTCCAAAATCGACAATTCTGCTGCTTATTTACATACCCATTGAGCCAAAAATGAGCTCGTCGTCGCTGAACACAATTTCGTCGCGATGAACTTTCTTAACAGAGCACAGAGCATTTTGATAATAAAATTCAATAATTTGCAAGCGTTGTTCGTTTGTAAGACGATTCATGCGGTTAAATTATAGACCAAACTGAAGATGACAGTGACAGTGAAACAAAACACGAAACGTGCGTCAGCTGTTCTTTAAACCAGTGTTGCCAAAAAGATAATAGCTAAAAAATCACCATTCACAAAGTCGAAAAAACTATTGTGTATTGAAGATAATTCACCGTTCTATGGATCATAGTCCTTTCGAATATTCCAGCCAATTAATAATTTGAGTAAAAGAAATGAAAATTTTTTATTAAATCGATAAAAAAAAGAAAATTCATGAAACAAAAAAAATTATTTTTGCTCCTTTTTTAAAGTGAATTTGTTTTTTTTTCTCAAAGAATTAAGATTTTATTTCAACGGATCCAATCAAATAAAAGAAGATTAAAAGAAAAAAAAAACAAACAAAAATTTTTTTTTTAATTTCTATTAATAATAATAATATAATAATTCTTTTTTTTTTTTATTTTAATTTAATATTTATTTTGTATTTTTTTTTTTTTTATATTTGTTATTTTATTTTGCATTTATATAGATAAATTTTCATTTTTAGTTTACTGTTTTTTTTTTTAATTATCATTTCGATTTTATAATTGTAATTTATTTTTAATAAATCAATAAATAGAACCAAAAATAAAAAAAAAAAAAACAGTTAAAGAACATAATTTAAAAATAAACAAAAAGTAAAAATAATTTTTATGTTTTTATTTTTTTTTTCAGTTCTTCTTCTTCTGGTTTTTTATAATATTCAATAATTTTTTGTAGTTTGTTTTTTTTTCTATTTATTTTATTTTATTTTATTTTAAATATAGATATATATTTTTTTTGTATTAAAATTATATATATAATATTTAATTAATATTTAATTCTAAATTATATTATTATTATTATTATTATGAATTTTTTATTATTATAATCGTAACATAAATAGAAACAAAAAAAAAATCAATTTCCATATATAAACGTATTGGATTTTATATGATTAGTTTTTTATTTTTTTTATTTATTTGTGTAATTATAAAAAAAAAAAAAATTATTGATTTAATTTCTTTGATAAATTTATATTTTTTTTTTCTTTTAATTTATTTATATTCATATTTATTTTTATAATTATTTTTATATTAATTTTTAAATTATTTTCCATTTCTTTTTTTTTTTTTTTATTTTGTTTTAATTTTTGCTAAAATAAATCAATTTATAAGTCTTTGGTTTATTTATTTTTAATTTTATAAAAAAAAAAAATTAATTTTTTTTTAATTTTAACATTATTGTTTGAGTGTTTAAATGTATTATGTGTTTTTGTGTGTGTGTTTTGTAATTTGTTTATGGATTTTTTTTTTTGTTTCTTTTTGTGTTATATGAGATGAGAATTATTTTATTATTAAATGGTGGTGGGGATGGTTCAAAAAATTAATTAATTAATTTGTTGTTTTTTTTTTTTTGGATAATGCGAAATGCGAAAAAACATTTTATAAATGTTATGATGAAGGAAATATATTTATGAAATTAAAAATTTATTTTTTGTATTAGATCTTTTAAATTATAGTCTATTTTTATTTTATTTTTTTAAAATTTAATCTATTTTTCGAGGTCCTTAATTAAAAAAAAAAAAAAATACACCCAAAAATAAAATTATAAATAAGATATTTTTTTTAATTTAATAATATGTTTAATAATTTAATTTTAATAATTACTACTTATTTTTTTATTTTTTTTAATGTTTTTTGCCATAATGAATAAAAAATAAAAAAAAAAAATGATATGTAAATTAAAAAAAAAAAAAATGTTTTTATACTGCACGGTGAATATACGAGAAAAAAAAAAAAAAAAGTATTTTTATGAAACCTTTTTATGAAAATGAAATATGATTTAACTAACAATTACGAGTATTATATAAACATTTTTTTTTTTTTTATGGTAGTTAAAAATTAATTAATTAATAATAATTATATTTAATAAAAAAAATAAATAAAATTTTAATTTATTATACTTAAAATTTATATATTTCCTTCATCATAAACCAAAATTAAAAAAAAAAAAATATATTTTAAAATTTGTTATTTGGTTTTACTTTAATTTTTATTTCGCAAAATCACATAAATTTTCTTAGTTTTTATGGGATAAAATGAAAAAACAATAAAAAATAAAAATAATATTAATTATTTTTGATAAATAAAAATTAAAATATAAAGTATATAAAAGGCAGAAATAGAATTTATTATTTATTATCTTATTAGTCTTATTATTTTTTGTTTTTGTTTTTGTATTTTATATTTTATATTATTAAATTAATTGCTTTTCGTTTTGTTTTGTTTGTGAATTTTTTTTTTTTTAATAGTTTTTCTTTTAATAGTTTTTCTTTTTTTTTAGTTTTCTAATAAAAGTTGATAATTGACAAATTGTGTTTTTTTTGTTCGGTAAACATATTACTTTTGGTTGGTAACTGTTAAAAATTATATATTTTAATAAAAAAAAAAAAAAACAATTCCATTTTTTTTTTTTTTTTTTTTTTAGTAAAGAAAACATTAATTATGAAATACAAAAAGGTTATAATATTCGATAAAAAAAATGGCATTTGTTTTTTTGTTTTTTTTTAAATTATTAAAGAAAAAAATTCTTTAAGAATATTTTTCATTAACTGAGAAGAAGTCCGACCGCCCGCCCGTCCTGCCCCGTCTATAGAATTGAAAAACTCTATTATTTGTTTTAAAAAAAATAATTGAATTTTTAATCATCAAAAAACTGCAGATATTAAAATGGAATTGAAATGATTAATTTTAGCTGGGATACGATGATCAAAATTCAAATCTCAAATCTAAATGAAAGTTTTGAAAATATAAATTTAATTTGTCAATCGTGTTTTTTGTGTCTTTTTGTATTTTTTATGTGTTTATAAATTTTTTTTTTTTTGTTTCTTGATTGATCATTAAAAAAACAAAACAAAAAAAAAAAAATTGGTTAAAATTAATATTTTGTTTATCTTTAAATTATTTTTTTTTTTAAAGTAATTATAAATATATATAAATTATTTAAAATAATATTTAAATTATAGATTATTTTGTTATAAATAAAAATAAAATAATTATCATTTTAATTTATTTTTGATAATTATTATATTTTTTTTATATTTTTATATTATTATTATTATTTTAATTTTAATTAATAATAATAAATTAATTCCATATTGACTTGCAGTACATAATATTATTATTATATATATATATATATTTTTTTTTTTTTTATAAAATGATGTGTTTTCTATATTTATTTATTATTTGAATTTATTATTTTTCAATTTGTTTTAAAACATTAATTGATTTATTTATTTTAATTTTTTATTACAATTTATCTTAATTTTATTTTTTTTTATCTATTGAAAATTATCTATTTTAAATAGATAAAAAAACCACCAAAAAAAAAAAAAAACGACAAAAAATTGATTTAAAGAATTTTCAAACACTTTAAAATTTAATAATTTAATCGAAAAAAATAAAACAGAAAAGATAGAATAAATGATTTGTTGTAATTTGTTTTTTCCATCTCAAGAAGAATTGTACTATAAATATATTATGAAATTTAAACAGAGGTATTATTAGCTATTATCCTCCAAAAAAAAAATTAAAATTGACCGATTCAAAACAGTGTAAATTATATGAACGAACGAACTGATGATGCAGAAAAATATTAAATAAAAAAAAAATGTGTTTCTTTACTAAAAACCGTCATCTTCATCTTTGTAATCATTTCCATTGTAATCATTTCCCGATTATTGTTGTTTGATATCGAATTGTACGAAACCGTTATGTTAAAAAAAAAAAAATAAAGCTTTTATGAACCTTTTTGTGAATCGAAATTTTATGATGGGTAGAGAGTTATTTTGTTTTGTCAGCGTCCGTGTGTGTATGAATTTTTTTTTTTATTTAACGTATGTTTCTGATGAATGTTTTTTATTTAATTCTAACATCTAATATATTTTTTTTGTATCTTAAAAATACTATTTAGTTAGTTTTTTTTTATTTAATCAGTATCTGATGATCTTCTACACACACATCAATCAATTAATTGTATATATTATTAATAGTAATAGTAATAATAATAATAATAATAATAATAATAATATTAATTATTATATTTTATTTACATATATAAAAACAACTTAAAAGTTAATAAATTATTGTATTTAATTAATTTAATTCATTATACGGCCGTTTCAACAAAATGTTTTTTTTTTTTTTTTTTTTTTATTAATATAATTTTTACCCAAAACAGTTGAACATGAACTATTTTTTTTCTATTTTCTTGAATTTTCTTTTACCCAAAAATAATTTAATATCTGAATTTTATGTTTTAAAATTTGATTTGTTTTTATATAATTTTTACTTAAAAATACACGCAAAAAAAAAAAAAAATAAATGTTACAAATTTCTAAAAAAGATATAGGATATAGATAAAGGAATAGAAATGATTTCCTTTTAAATAATATTTATGTTTTATTTAATTTTAGGAATAATTATAAATGGATTTGTGTTTTATCATTTCAGTTTTATGTATTAATAATTGCTTGCATTTTGTTTTTTTTTTTATAATCATAAAAATATGTTTGTTTTTTTTTTTTGTTTTATTATTATTATTAATTTAATTATAAGTCTCTATCTAAATATATATATATATATGTATGTTTGTAGAAAATTTATTAATAAAAAAAAATCATTGATTATTTAGAAGAAAAAAAATCGTATTCATTATTCAGATTCAAAATATGTTAATGATAATTAAATTTTTCCTTTATAAAGATTAATAATTTTCATTTATTAATAATGTTTTTTCCATTTTTTTTTTTTTTTTACATAAAACCTGTGATTTTTATTCGATTTGTTTTTTTCTTATTAATCTTATATATGTTTATTTCATTTTGTTTTGTTTTTTTTTAAGTATTGTAAATTTACCAAAAATAAACAACGACAATTTATATATTTACAATAGCATACAGCAATATATAGCAAAATATAGATAGGATGATATCTAAACTATCGCGCTGCTAAAATTTAATACATTTATAAGAAGAATAGAAATAGAAAATGAATTGTTTTTTTTTTTATTTTTTTACTTTTTACTGTAACCTGTAATATAAATTTTCTTACATTCCAACGCGACAAAACAAACAAAAACAAATATTTTATTTTCAATCATAAAATTTCATTAAATAAAAAGTAGAAAGAAACAAAAAAAAAAAAAAAAAAACATAATTAATAAATAAATGAACAAAAATTTCAACATTTAACTTTTTTTTTTTTTTTTTTTAATTTTTAATGGGGTTTTTTTTTAGTAAATATTAAATACTATTTTTTTAGCAATTCTAAATATAAAAAAAAAACAAAAAAAACAAAAACACAAAAACCAAAAGGATAAAAAAAACACCTTATTTATTATAGTATTAAAAGTAAAATAGAAACAAAATGAATGTGATATGAATTGGAAAACCAAATTAAAATTGATATATTTTACATTTTTAATTAACGAAAAAAAAATCGATTTAAATATTTTTTATATTGCTTTTTTAGTTTGATTTATTTGATTTGTAATTTATTTTTTCATTTACAACAAAAAAACTTAATACAAAATTAATTCATAATTTAAAAAAACAAAAAAAAATTATTTTTATTATTAAATTTATAAAGTTTTTGGTTTTGATGCAAAAAAAAAAAAAAAAAACTCACATACACACACACAACATCAAAAAGGTACAGACATTTTTTTTTTGTTTTTTTTTTTTTTTTTTATGAAATCATTAATATTTATGGTGTTTTATTTAATTTTTAATATAAATTCAATTTTAAATAAAATATAGATATTTAAATTTTAATACAAAAAAAAAAAAACCTTGTATTATTCTCAATCATTGTTTCGAGTAAATCGCATCCTTTCATCATGATCTCTGACCCATTTTTTTTTTTTTTATTTTTATATATTCAAAATATTAATTAATTAATTGTGGGATTGATATTAACGAAATTGTTTTTTCTCTGTGGATGTGTACAATCAGTAGTAGTAGTAGTAGCAGTAGTAATCAATCATATTTTCAGAAGATTTAAAAATAATTAAAAAAAAAGAATAAAGCGATCCTTTTTTTCTTTTAATTTTTTTTTATTTTTTGGTTTTTAATCAATAATTCACCATTCCATTTTCCATTTTCCACAATAATGTCGTGTCGGTGGTGATGATGATGTTTTTAGTTTATTTTTATATATTACAATTATAATGTGTTTATATTTAATTTCATAGTTTTTTTATTTTTTTTTTAGAGATCATCTCATTCATCAAATTGTTCGTCAGGCTCTGATAATAACATTGTATCATCATATGGATCATTATAGGATTTACCAAATGGACGCCGTCGTTTCGGTTTGGAATGATCAAATAAATCTTCGTCATCTATGTCAAAATCTACATCATCATCACCATCACCACCATATTCTTCTTCTTCTTCTTCTTCTTCATAATCTTCGTCTTCATAATTTTCTACGCCGCCAATGACATCCTCTTCGATAATATCATCAATATTATCATCTTCTAATTCATCAATTGTATTTGCAATTTTTATTGCACCACCACCACCACCAACACCAACACCACCAGAAATAATATTAGTACTATTGTTGTCGTCGTCTAATTGTGCGGCGGCCACAATTTCTTCATCAGCTTCAGCAGGTGGTGATGATGTTGTTATTGCCGATGTTCCTGTAAATGTTGCTGTTGATGTTGTTGCTGTGGCGGCCGCTGCTGATTGTGCAGTTTTTGATGCTTTTGCTCGTGCTGCTTCGGCGGGTGTACGTTTTTTACGGAATTCAAATACCAATGGAAATATATGTTCAATTGCCGCTTGAACATTTGCAACACTAGCAGCTGTTTAGAATATAAATACAAAGCAAAAAGAGAGATTAGTAAAATTATTAAAGGAATTTGATAAGACAAACCGTAGTAAAAAATGGCAGAGAGATCTCTCTCAGGATAATAGATACAATAAGGATACGGAATAAATTTAAAGATTTCAGGCACAAAATAAAGGGGCACATCAAATTATAACCATTACCTGTAACTGTAATACTTCCAGTTGAAAATATTTTTAATGTTGCTTTTGGTGATTTTAATTTATAGGTAACACCGGGATGTAATTCCGGTTCATAACTTGCTTCTTTTTTATATTTTTCCGAAAAATTTACAATTCGAATTGCCCATGGCATACTGCATGTACCCAATACATTTACCACACGAAAATTATTAAATCTACATCGAAAACCTAATTTTTGTAATAAACGAGCATATCGTCTTGCTGCAACTTTGGCCTATACCAAAGAGAAAGAGATTTATTGATTGTTGACAATAAAAATTAAATTTGTAAATAGATCATATACCAAAAAGATTTAAATTTAATTTAAAGTGTAAAAAAAAAAAAATTTAATTAAAATTTGATATATACTTGATCTTCTGATGTAGCACCGGTACAGGTAATACGTCCCGATGACCATATTGATGCCGTTGTATATGGTCTACGTAATTTCATTGTGACCATACCATTTTCACGACGAAATTCAACATTTATACCATTCAATGCAATATCACGTAAATTTAAATGACATCGTACACTAAATGAACACACAACATTATTTATAACAATATCAATTTCTGGTTCTGGTTCACCTGGTTCTTGTGTTTGTGTTGGATTTTGTTGTTCCTGATTGTGTTGTTCATTTAGTTGTTGTTGTTGTTGTTGTTGCTGTTCTTCTTCCAATTGATCTGCATTGTTCAGTAATAAACGTGTTCGATCTAATTGTATCGGTTGAATTGTTTGTTGATTTTCTTTCATTTGATGAAAATTATGTATTAAATTATTACTACTATTAAATGGCACTATTGATTCTGTACGTTGTTGTTGTTGTTGTTGATGATGGTTTTGTGTTTGATGGGGATGATGATGATGATGATGATGATGTGTTTGATGTGGAAGTGTTTGATGTGGATGTGTTTGATATGGATGAAGATCCAAAACTGTTGATTTTGCAATTGCTAATATTGATGATGATGATGATGTATTATGCATATTATCAAATGGCATGGCATGATTATTACTGATATTGCTGATTGATGTTGCTGATGATGTATAATATGAGAATATATCATTATTTTGATATTGATGAGGAAGTGAATGTTGATGTTGTTGTTGTTGATGTACTAAAAATGATTGATTAGATGATAAATATGTTGATGATGAAGTTGCCATTGGTAATGTTGATGATGATGTTACATTTGCTGTAGTTAAAATTGATGAACCAGTAGGAATGTTAACCAATTCATGTGGTAATAATAAACGTCCACCAGTTGATGGTATATTATTTATTGTATTATTCATGATTGTGCTATTATTATTATTATTATTACCAACATTATTGTTTAAAAGAACACCGGTTGTTCCGTTGCCGCCACCGCCACCGCCACCACCATTCCCACCACCACCACCACCAACAACAACAACACCATTCGACAAACTTGATATACAATTTTTTTGATGTAACAAAGTAGTCGCCATACTACTACTGCCGGTACTTCGATACATAAAGAATTTAAAATATTTTTTATTCTTTAATTGTGTTTTTTTTTTGGTATTCTTTTGAGAATTTATTTCTTCAAAAAAAAAAAAAATTGTTCTTTTATTATTTAATCAATTTTTTTCTGTCATTTGCTATTTATTTATTTATATATAACCTTGTTTTTTTGTTTTTGTTTTAAAGTTCATATATAACTTTAAATTTAAATTTAATTAATTAATTAATTTTTCTTTTAAATCCCATATAAATATTATTATTTAATCAAATAATCGATATGAATAAGAATCTATAATAGTTTTTGCAAATTATCATAATTTATAAAATACAATAATAATAGTATATTTTAAGTCTTTTTTTTTTTTATGTGAATTGGATTGTTGTTGATATTGATTGATTGATTGATGATGATAAATAAAAAAAATAAGTCACTAAAAAAAAAAATACGTTAGTTGAAGAATATTAATTTTATTGTTTTTTTTTTTATTTAAGTTAGTTTTTTATTTTAAACACAATATATTTTGATTATTAAAAATTGTTTTTTTTTTTTTTTTTTGTAAATTTAAATATAAAGTTCTTTTATTTTTTTTTTGTAAATTTGGTTATGCATAAAATTAATGGAGTGTTGTTTTGATAATTGTTTATATTTAAAAAAAAAAAAGAAAAAAAAAATAATTAAAATTATACAAAAAATAATTTTTTTGAGAGGAGCTCGCGAACTTTAATGATGGTTAGCAGCAGCAGTAGTTGATGTGATGATGATAATGGGAATTTGATTAAATTTTTTTTATTCTTAATATTTTGTTCTGGTGTCTTTCTGGTTTAGTATATACCCTTGCCTAAAATGATGAACAGAAATGGAATAAAAAAAATAATTAATAATTTTTTTTTTAAATATTAATAAAATTTAATACAATTTAATATTTAATAAATTATTAAAATTAGAAATCTATATTTAGAATTTTACGGATTATAAAATTACTATAAGTTAAACAAAAGAGCTTTGGTTTTTTATAATAGAATTCCAACGAGGAAGTTCTGCGACGACGGAACATTCCAACATTAGAAAGAAATTATTTTCCAAATGGATAATTTTGGGTAGTTCAGTTAAAAAATTAAAATCAACAGAGAAATGATTAAGTGTTCAGATGAAAAAAATACAAGAAACTCATTGACAGAAATCACAGAATCCCAATGAACGTGGGATCCATCCAATAAACAATATATGAAAGGTTAAACCAACACAAAAAATAAAAGATTTTTAACCCTTAACTTTATTCAAAACAAAATTTCCATTAATCCATCATAAAACAAAATTGATATATTAAAGAAATTAACAGGGGTGTGGAGTCGGAGTCGGAGTCGGAGTCGAAATATTTGGACCGACTCCTCGACTCCAACACATTAATAATCAATTACATTTTTCACTTTTTTTTAAATTTCATTGATTTCCTCATATTATTAATTATTAAAGTAAACATCAGAAGGTTTTATCTTTTATAATACAAATATTGAATAATTGAGTAAACTAAACCCAATTTATATATAGGAGTAAAAAATGGTATGGCATTTGTTAATGGAAAATGTAGAATATCGTATATTCACGTATAAACACTTCGCAGTGCATATATATTAAATCCCAATAACAATATTTGTATATGCGTATTTTATAAAAAATGGCATTGCAGAAACTGATAAATTCTGTTTAGAATTCAATGAATGCCTAAAGACGGTGGAAAAATTCGAACGAAGCAGCAATTTAGATGTGCGTAGTGCGATAAGCAAATATCCAGAAATTGTACAACACGCTGCACTGTTAGCCACCGCACTACCACCAACCCAAGTCAATGTGGAGCGTTTATTTTCGGCTTTACGCATAATAAAATCAGATTTGCGAGCAAATATGAAAGAAGATTTGATTGATGCCATTTTATTTTTAAGAACTAATTTTTAAGGGAGAATAAAGAATATATGCGTTTTTAAATGAAATTATTTATTATTAAATTAAATGGAAATCCGAAAATAAAAATGAAACTGAAGTTAATAAGAATTATAAATGTAGTTAATTCATATATGTAAAATCATTAAATATAACCCTTAAAACCCTTAAAACATTATAAAATTCTATAAAGCTGGAGTCGGAGTCGGAGTCGGAGTCGGAGTCGATATATGAGTTCTGGTTGGAGTCGGAGTCGATCGAAAATTGGGCCGACTCCACAACCCTGGAAATTAATCTTGTATATATTAAGAATGTATAATAGAGAACCGGAAATAGACAATGTATATATATCGTAACAAGAACAACAACAATAATAATAATAATAACAAAAAACCAAAGAACCACAATAATAAAATATAATAAAAGAAAAAAAAAAATTAAGGTATCCATACATGAAAATGAAATTTAATATTAATAAAAGATTTTTTAACTCTTGAAAAATGAAAAAAGGGTACCTAAACATAATTTATATAAAGGTATTGGGACAAAGAGTTAAAACGTTAATATTTATATAGGTAAAGAAAGATACGTGTATAAATATATAAATATAGAGATTTTATTCATGTTTCATCTGTCACATATGGTCCTGTCTGTGCGTATATTTAAAATTAATTTTATTCAATTTTTTCTTTTTTTTTTGTAATATTCAAATGGTATCAGCTGTTTATTTTAAATTATGTATTGTGTATATAGTATATTAGAATAATTTGATGTGAAAAATTCATAAATATCGCAATAAACCTCCCTTTTTCTATTAGATTTAATTCAAATGCATCTCTGACCGGTACAAAAAAAAAAAAAAAAAAAACAGTAACCAAATGGCAATCTTCTCAACTGGGATATGTACAATTTTTCATTTTTGTTCAAACTGTTTGCATTTTAACTGAACCACTGAGCCATTGAATTTTAACAATAATGACGAATTTTTTCATTGAGTTTTATCTTATGAAATCTCATAAGGGATACATTTTTTTTTTTTGGTCAGTAGCCAAACCAGTTCCACTAGAAATCAGGTGAATCTCAATGCGACATGAAAGAAATTTGAGATATTTCAATTGCACTTGTTACTTTTTATACCGAAGAACTCATATAAATAGTGGATTTGTCGTTACATTTTTTTTTTGTATCATTTGGAATTGCGAACATGTGAGTTGGATGGGAAGGAAAGGTAGAGGGTGGTGTTGGAAAGGGCTAAGAGGGGAGATCAGGACTTTTTCCGTTGAAAAACTCAAGTAATTCTTAATCAAGCTTAAAAAAACAACTTTTGTTTTCCTAAAAGACAATCGAAAGGGTGCGGGCGGGTAAGTTCGTAAATGGGCAAAATCGATCCAGTATGTTTTCTATGGTCAGCTATAGTCATATGTCCAACTTATTTTAATTCTGTAACTATGAATTTTTTTCTATAATAAAATCGCAAATATGCAAATCATGCCCGAAGATGAACAAAATCGTTCAAGCAGACCGGGCAAAAGTTATGGCAAAAATAAAAAATTGATTTCGTCTAAATGTTAATGAATTTCGGTTAATTCGTACGTGGGTTTTTCGGCATTGACCGTCAAGTCCTTTCTGATTTAACATGTTTTTAATATATCATTGTAAAATTTCTAACTCAATCATTAAAATCAAAACCCATTTTTCAACAGAATCAAAGTTTTACAAAATCAGTAATAGTTTTCTAACCCTATTTTAGTTGTTTTTATTTTAAATATCAATATTATAAATATAAAATATTGACTAACAAATAGTTTAAAAAATAAAGGGAATTTTTTAAATATTTACTGTACGTTTGAATACCATCATCATATATATAAATTACAAAATAAAATGATATAAAATATGTCGATTCTAAACACGCCACCATTCACAACATAACGCATTTACACTATACAGTACATACATTTTCAATTAAACATATTGCATGAAATAAAGTATTTATTTTTTTTTTTGTTAAATAAATAATACCTCAACTTATTTATTGTTATTATTATTATTATTTATTACACCATTACACTTAATATAAAATAACATATTTCAAATTTATATCTATCAAAATTAAAAAAAAAATAAAAACTATGTTTAATTAAAAAAAAAAAAAAGGATAATAGAAATAATTAAAGAATGTTTTAATCATTCAATGTTCAATAGGGTGATATGAAATGATTTCAAATCTCAATCAATTTCTTTATACTTTTTTTTTTTAAATTTGGTTTTCAAATACATAAATAATAAACAAACTGATCAATTTTAATACAATTTTTCTATAATTATTGTATAAATTTATCGAATGTTTCGTAACCTCCCATAATTTCTATACGCGGCGTTATTCATTTTATTAAATTCAAAAAAAATGCATTTTGCGATGATTGAAAATGAACAATTGATTTGGAACAATCCTCAAAAAACCCAAAAAAGTTGAATTGAATATAAATTTCAAATACGTGATTCAAATAATTTCCCCGCCAATGATTATAGATCACCTTATTTCGCGATTGACTATAATCCTGGTAGGATCGAACGAAACAAAACCAATATAATGATATTCCATTCCAAAAATCCGACTATACAATATTCTAATTAATATTGAAAAGAAAAATGTCTACAAATCAATACAACGTCTCAAAGATGAATTTATAATTTTCTAAATTGATTGTAAATCTTTTAACGAACACCATATGAAATATAAAAGATTCTTATTCTTACATCATTTAATAAAAAAAAAAACCAAAACTAAAAACAAAAAAGACAAAAAATTAAATGAATGAACAGAGAAAACAGAACATATATACGCAGACTGACTATATATATATGTATATATATATATAAAATATTTATTGTTTATGATGGCAACGACACTTGATATTCATTCTTCAATATCCATATAAATATAAAATTCCTACACAAAAAAAAAATCAAAAAAACAGAAACAATTTATTAATTTTTATAATCTTTTGTGTAAATAATATAACGTTAATAATATAATTATCACGCGTTTCAGCAAACACCAACCAAAAAAACAAAAAAAAGTTCTATATGAAAAATATATGAACTTCATTATTTAATATATATACAATAATTAACAAATATAATAATTATTTCATAATAATAATTATAATAAAAAGAAAATTTTCAACGTCTTCTTATATATATAATGTATATAATGAATTTAACAGAAAATATATAACAGAATTTAGTGTATATGAGTTACAGATGATTATATGCTATCGTATATTTAACAATATAATACAATTATATATTGATTATATATTGACAATTGTTGTTTATTATTATTATTATTAAGACTACTAACATGGTATATAAAATACGGATGCAGTATGTATATCAAGCACTGGCTACCAGGGCCTTCGGCTCGGTTTGTTAGATTGGGAAGTTGCTTAATGAGATGGAAAAATGATAGAATTTACTTTTGTTAAGCAGGTACATTGGGTTGTTATAATTGTTTATGCAGTATGGTTTGTTTTAAGAAGTCTAGAATTAGTGTATGAGAGTTCATTATGGAGTCGTTGCTGAGTAGGGTTGTGATGCTACCAGTGGGTATGATGGTTTTGCGTAGATTGGCGTATAATGAGCATTCATCCAGAATATGTTTTACGGAGTTGCTGGTATTGCAAATATTACATATTGGCGGCTCCATATTGGTGTGCAGGAGATGGTGGTGGGTGAAATATGTATGCCCCAATCTCAAACGGGTGAGGGTCGTTGAGTCACGTCTTGTTAGGGTGGAAATATGCGGGGCGATTTTAGCGTGGCTGTTGATGATTCCGCTATATGGTTGAGGCCTAGTCCTCCATTTTGCAATAAATATCTCGTGTATATGATCCCGCATTAAGCGATTTATATCACCAGGTGTGATTATTGGGTAGGTCGTTAATGGAGCGATGGTGGTGAATTTTGCCAATTCATCCGCCCGGTCATTTCCCCCTATACCCACGTGGCCAGGAAGCCAAAGGAGCCTAATTTTGTTTCGGCATGTGGTCAACGTATTACGGATTTTGTCGAACAAGTGGTCGGGTCTGTTGATGTTTGTAATTTTTTTAATGGCGGACAAACTATCCGAACAAATACAAAATTTTCCCCCGGTCCGATCTATATGTTCGATAGCCCAGATGATTGCCGCAACCTCGGCCGTTAGTGATGAAGCGCCAAATGGCAAATTTTGCGTCACCAACACTCGCCCCGTGAAATCGACCACCGAGAACCCGGTCACTTCATGTCTCCTTGATCCATCACAAAAGATAGGTTGAAAACCATCCAACCGATGGAAAGAAATGGTGTTTGAGAATAGAGCCTGGTATTGCCGTGGGTTGGTATTTGCCCTGGTGTATTCAGACAATGAGAGGTCGATGTTGTGTATAGGGAGATTCCAAGGGGGATGTGGTGGAAAGAAACGTTTTTGTATATTGGCGCTGATGTTCATGTCATTCAATATGCGTTGCGCGACCTCCAAGACTGATGGTGTACGAGCCACACGGCCTTTTCGACGAATCCATCGTAGATCGTTTTTGAGGGGGGTGATATTACCGTATGATATTCTAGTAATTGTTTTTGCTGTGGCGAATTTTATACGCTCGCCCAAAGGCGGAAATCCCGCCTCCACCAGGAGATGCATCGTTGGAGTTGTGCGGAAAGCACCGACGCATATACGGGCGGCAGCATGGTAAATTGGTGATAGGATGTTCAGGGTGGAATTAGCGCACCTGCCGTACAACGGCAGCCCGTAATCGATTTTTGCCAGTATTATAGCCCTCGATACCTGCAGTAGCGTTTTAGTATTGGAACCACTGTTGCGGGGTGTCAAGCATTTTAAGATATTTAACCTCTTAGAAAGTGAACGCCGTAATACTTCGATATGTAGATTCCAATAATATCTACTAGTTATTGTTATACCCAACAGGCTCAAATTGTCACATAGTAGAATTTGAGTGTTGTTAATGTTGATACTGTCCACAACACAATTTCTTTTACGGCAGATATGAAGATGTTTGCACTTTGGAAACGAAATCATGGCCCCAGACCTATTGGCCCATTGAGACACGTCCCGAAATAGGCCATCTATTTCGTTGCCTTGTGAAGTTTTATTGTGTTTGAATGTAATAATAAGATCATCCGCGTACAATACATGGTGAAATGTTTTATGACCCTCAAGAGTTCTACTCAGTCCATTAAAGGCAATGATAAATAGTATGACTGAAATTGGGGATCCCTGAGGTATACCATTATGCAATGGGCGAATTGTGGAGAGGTGATTATTTACTCGTACCCGGAAAAAGCGACCGGTTAGAAAACTGTTTATATACCGGAGTATGTTCGGGCCCACCTTCCATTTTTGTAATTCCCCGATGATAGAGTGGATGCCAATTCTGTCGAATGCCTTCTTGAAATCGATAGCCAATACGCTGGCATGGTTTCGATGGGAAATAAAGTTTGATATAAGGTAATCGAGATGGAGAAGTGCATCCTGTGTGCCCCGTCCTCTTCGAAAAGCGTATTGATGATCGGTGATAAGATGTTTATATTCACCCAACCATGACACGCGCCGGGCAATAATTTTTTCCAAGACCTTACCAACACAGGATAACAAGGATATAGGGCGGTAAGAGTTAATGGAGCCGGGAGAGGAGCCAGGTTTAAGGATTGGAATTATGATGGCCGTTTTCCAGGCCTGTGGTATGATGCCAGATGAAAAAATATTATTAAACAAATTGCACAACCTTATTTTAATACCACCCGATAGGTGTTTGATAAAGGCGTAGTTTATCCTGTCCATTCCAGGAGTATTTCCCGATAACGTTTGGAGTGCGGTATCGAATTCGAAGATACCCACGGGACCATCGATCTTCTCCGCATCACGAGATGGTACGATATTGGAATATTCGATAGTATTCACCGACGTTTTTGCATTGCGGAAGTCGTTTGAGAAGTTGCTATCGTCCGATTCGTCCCTCCAGAAATTACCAAAAGCCTCACCGATGTTTACAGGGTGCACCAATGATACGTCAGCCACCCTTATGTGACCTATATCTTGGGATGCTTTAGCACCCGAGAGGGCCCTGATATTTTTCCACATGGTTGTACAGGGAGTGTTTGTATTGATGGAGGAGGTGAATTTATGGAATGAAGCCCTTTTACTAGCGCGAACTTCCCTGCGAAAAATCGCGTTAGCCCTTTTGAATGCCATCATGTTCTGTATTGTGGGGTGCTTTTTAAATTCTTTCCAATTTTTCTTTTTTTCCGAGTATAGCTTGGTAAGGCAGGGATTCCACCATGGGACGGATCGCGACCCAGCAGGCGGGCCTGCCGTTTGCGGAATATTTTTGTGTGCCCCGTACAACATAGCCCTATGGATAACAGCAGCCTCCCGGTTGATGTTTGGGCTGGCAGGTGTTTCAGAAAGGAATGCATCCACATCTCCCGTGTATGATGGCCAATTGGCGCGGTCAAGATTGAATTTAGGGATGAATTTGCGATTATTCTTTCCACCCAGTATCGAGGAGATCGAGGTTATTATTGGGAAATGATCGCTGCCATGGAGGTCATCAAGGATCTTCCAAGAAGAAATAGGTGCGAGGGAAGCGGTACAAGCAGTTAAATCAATATGTGTGAATGTACCGTGAGTGGAAAAATGTGTGGGAGAACCGTCATTCAAGATGATCATATCGTTTGCTAGGAAGAAGGATTCCAGTGTAGAACCCCTGCGGTTTGTGCGCCGGGAACCCCAAATGGTATTCCAGGCGTTAAAATCACCCAAAAGTATTGTTCTTGAAGATAATGACGCATATAGATCCATAAGGGTGTCCAGATTGATCCTGTCGTCAGGGTGAATGTACGTGCAAATGATGTCAATCCTGGAAACGGCATTAATGGATATACCAAGACTTAGTGGGAAGGAATTTAGTTGTATAGAAGTGAAAGGAATGTTTTTCCGGATAAGGATGGCTATGCCACCCCTTGATGATGTATTTGAGGGTAGGTTTAGGAATACACCCGCATATTGCGAGGGCAGGTAGGGAGTGTCTCCATTTTTGCAATGGGTTTCCTGTAAAGCGATGACGTCAGGTTTAAATGTATTTATCAATATTCCCAGCTCCGGGTAGTTATTGCGGTAACCCTTGATGTTCCACTGCAGAATTTGTAGAGCCATTTGATATAGATAATTGTTAATATTAGGGGTTGCAAGCTTATATTGTAGGAGTGGGTTCAAATTGAAGCACAGTAGGACCCATTTTAGAAAATGGTCTCGAATCGTTGTTGGAGTTATTTATGTTTGAAGAGTGTTCGTGGTGTTGGTTTTTGGTTATTGTTTTTAAGTTACTAGTTTGAGTGTTTTCTTGTAGTAATTTTAGTGGTTTTGAAGTAGTATGTGAAGCTTGACCACTGGGGCCATCCATTTGCGTAATGGTTTGGTTGTTGTTTGCATTTAATATAGGTGCTGGCTTGTTAGGTATTTGTGTTTTATTGCTGTTTTCGTTTGTTGAATTGTTAGTTGTTAATATTGTGTTGGGTTTTGGCCCTTTAATATTGTGTTTTTTGTTTTTGTTTTCGATGGCCTGTTCTACCGTTTCAATTGGGCCTGTGATCATAGGGTTTTGGATCTGGTTGGCCTGTTCCGTTGCCGCCTTATAGCTAATTTTATTGATAGTGGTTAATTCAATTATATGCTTACGTTTTGCGTAGGCAGGGCAGCGTTTGTTTGTAGAAGTATGTTGCGACTTGCAATTAATGCAGCAGACCTTTTCGCATCTTGTATTCTCATGGGCAGCCGATGCACAAATTTCACACATTTGTGGAGATTTACAGAATTTTTGTGTATGGCCCAGTCTAAAACAGTTATTGCATTGCATTGGATTTGGAACGTATGGCCTAACCTCAGTATTGATGAAGCCTACCTTAATATTCGTTGGCAGGGAAAATGAGTTGAAAGTTAAGATGTGAAGACCCGTGTTAACACGCACACCATTTAATAATTTTGTAATCTTTCGACATTCTATAACGTTTTGGTCTGCCAAACCAGAAACTATCTCGTTTTCGTTGAGGTTCCTTAGTTCAGCCGAGTATACAACCCCCTTACAGTGGTTGAGAGTAGGGTGAAGGGAACATTGTATATCGCAGAGCGACGGAAGTTGTGTAGTCCTTAAGAACAGGGAAGCCTGATATTCGGATTTTGTAAGTATTAGAACGTTACCGTCCCTAGTGAAAGAAATATCCTGGACGCCTGAAGATATTGCGTCGATAGATTTAGTCAAAAGGAATATATTAAGCGACCTCAAGTTGGAGTCCGGGTTTTTGTGTTTTATGACAATGAATTTAGGTGAAAGGTTGGATCCCCGTTGGGTGTTGGTAGCTCTTTTATTTGGTGGGATTGGGAAGTCCCCCAGACTATTTAGGTGGAATGCAGTACCATTTTTATCTGTTTTTCGTTTGGTGGAAGATTTTATTGGGCGTTTATCGGTATCCAGAATGTCATAGTAATTATTTGTTATCATCCCATCCGAAGAACAAGCCATGTTTCTCCTCTAGGTGTTTTTCATGGGTTAATGAACTTTGGTTTGATGAACTTTTACTAAAACCCCCGTAAGATGATACAGCTAGGCCAAGAAAACAGTTTCAGTTTTGTATAATTAATTTTATATTGTATATTGTATTTTAAATGATTGTATATTGTGTTGATAATATATATTGTATTTATATATATATTGTGTTTGATATAATAAATGGTAAATTGATTTGGTATTATGAGATTTGTATGGAAAAGACAATAGCAATAAACAATGGGTAACAAAGACTATTGTTGTTTGGAGTAGAAATAAAGGTAACAATAAGTGAAAAGGTAATAATAGAGAGTTAGATAAATGAAATTATGATGTATAGGATTAAATAAAATATGATATTTTTAGATGCGTCCGTTCACGATGAAAGTTGATAATGTTGTGCAATTGTTGTTTAAAAAACTATACATTTATTATATATGAACAAATATCAAATTTAATTAATACCATTCATGAGATTAATTGATTCATTCTTTATCATTATATTCATTCATTCTTTATATGATTGATTGATATAAAAATTGATTTCATATATTGAAATTGTCACAAATCTATAATTTAATAATTTTATAGTGTAAAGAAAAATTTTGTAAATTTTGTAAAGAAAATGTGTCACAACAATTCAAACGTTATAGAATATTCTAAAAGGTACGTGTATACGTGATAAGCTAATTATTCTATAAAAAAAAAACGTTCTTTCAAACAAAATTTGCCGGCAAAATTCAATTTTTCAAATTTAAAATTTTTCCAATTACAGCCATAGCTTCTCTTCCTTAAATTTTCATTTTCTTTACATCATTTAAAAACTCAAATAAATTCTGATGTATTTGTAGAAGAAAATTTGAAAATCGGTTAACTTTTTTAAAAAATATAGCAGAAAGTGCAGAAAGTGGGGAAAAAAAACGAAAAATGAAACAAATTTTCACAGACTTTTTATCAAATCGGCTACATTTTTGGTTTTTAACCTAATTTGGATGTGATTTCCAAATTTTCTTCTATTAAATATCAGAAATTGATTGAATTTTCAAAAAAAAGGGGCAAAGAAAATATATAAAAATTGAAGAAAAACTGTGGATCTACGACGAAAAAATTCAAAATTTAAAAAATTTAATTATCCGGCAAATTTTATTAGAAATTTTTTTGTATAGAATAAATAATTTATTTTTATAGGCATGCACCCTACAGAATATCCTTATCGTTTGGATTGATGGGACACATTTTCTCACGTCCTGGCACTGATAAGAGACGATATTTATATTATATAACTCCTGAATCTGTAATATTTTAAGCTGAAAATTCCTCGATATTCCTCCCAATTATATAATAATTTAATTTTCAAAATACCCGTATGTGTGATAATTTCTTCTTGAACTGCTGATAGAAACGAATTTGATTTTCTTCGAATAAAATAATAACTAACATTATAATTTGTCAGTCGAAATACAAATCGAAATGGAATAGTCATTAACATATAAATTAAGTATTTAAAAGTCACTTTTTTTTTATTATAAATCCTATTTCCATTTTATTGTAGTACTACAACTCAATAACCTGAACTCAATGAAATCCATTGATAATCTTCCAAGTAAAAGTGGTATGGATTTCGAACCAAAAAAAGGAAGAAATATAGTCCAATTATATAGTGAGAGTTATGTGAGTTATGATATGCTATTACCAAATACATTAAAATCCATTGCAAGACAGAAAATTGTACATAAAACTTCTGATCGTTCTATCATCAATACCTTATAAGGCAGTAAAATAATAAATGATCAACACTTCAATAAGGCAGTTTAAAAAAAAAAAGGAAGAATACAAGTGAGGTAAGATAAGCAGCTTTTCGGGACGTTCAAGAGCTACAGTGACGACACTTCAGTATATACCGCACAAGGATTACTTTAAAAACAATAAATTCTACGATGCGAATATGAAATTTTCATATTCGGAAAGCATTGACGATTTTGTTAAAATACTACTCTCCCTTTGAATAGGCTCTCCCTTTAGTTTGTCGCATATTCATGGGATTCACAATGACACATAGTTGAATATCGATCGACTAGCCTAATACAGAAACAACCGGATGCCTGAATCAATCCACTTTAATTCATAATGTAAATTTCACGATCTCAAAAACACAAGAGATGATTTTTTTTGTTTGTGGACACAGTACACGAAGTGGAAATCTAATCAAAGCCCAAAATTAAATATTACACTAATTAAGTAAGTAAATATAACAAAGTTAATGCCATGTAAAAAATTCACCTCAACTCTTTAATAATAAATATAAATTACACATCAATTCCAAAATGAAATAAATTGTAATATATCTATATAATATACTTATAAGAACAAACAATACATTTGAATATCATTTGAACATTTGAATTAAATATCGCACTCACAAACTAACAAACTCACTATATATATGCGGTACATATATAAATGTTTAAATTTTATTATTGGGTAGTTCCTGCCTCGTTGTATATACTTTTCAATTAATAAATGTATTTTTTTCAATATATATATACTATGGACGCGCGGTTACTGCAACAACCAATTGATTGTAAATTTCAAATATATTAGGTTGTCTAAAAAGTATTGATAATTTTTTTTACAAAATTCAAACGATTTTTTTTTATATTTCAAATGAACTTTATTAAACCAAATATGCGCCGTTTTGATCGATGACCCTTTGCCATTTTTCTGGTAAAGACATTATCCCATCACTGTAGAACTTCTGTGTTTTCTGGGCAAAAAACTGATCCAAGTGCATTTTGCAGTTCTCTGCGGAATTTAATTTTAAACCATTAAGGGAGTTCTGCAGAGACCGGAACAAATGATAATCTGAGGGTGCAAGATCCGGGCTATATGGTGGATGCATTAAAACTTCTCAGCCAAACTCTCTCAGTTTCTGCCGAGTTATCAAAGATGTGTGTGGTCTGGCGTTGTCATGATGGAACACAACACCCTTTCGATTGATTAATTCTGGACGTTTTTTTTTAATCTCGTGCTTCAATCTTGTTAATTGTTGACAATAGAGATCGGAATCAATGGTTTGACCGGGTGCTAGTAATTCATAATGAACGATTCCTTTCCAATCCCACCAAACAGACAGCATTACCTTTCTTGGTGTTAATCCAGGTTTTGCTACTGTTTTAGGAGCTTCACCCTTATTGGACCACGATCTTTTTCGTACATTATTATCGTATGTGATCCATTTTTCATCACCTGTAATCATTCACTTTAAAAATGACTCGATTTCGTTCCTTTTAAACAGCGTTTCACAAATGGAAATTCGGTTTATTAAATTGTTTTGTGTTAATTCATGTGGTACCCAAACATCGAGCTTTTTCTTGTATCCAGCCTTTGTTTTAAAACTGTTTGGTGATGGATGTTTAGTTCTTTAGCGATATCATGATTGCCTACGTGTCGATTTTCTTCAATTTTTGATATTATTTCATCGACTTTTTCAGTGATTGGTCGAACAGAACGAGGTGCATCTTTGACATCAAAATTACCGGAACTAAATTGAGCAAACCATCTATAGGCTGTTAATTTTGATAAAGTTCCTTCACCGTAAACTGCACAAATTTGTTCATGTGCCTGCGTTGCATTTTCACCTTTTTCATAATAAAATTGTAAAATGTATCGAATTTTTTCTCTAATTTCGCTCATCTTTAATGCACTACAACTTTTAAATGACTAAACAAATTTTTTTTTTTTTTTTTTATCTACGAAATGTCATCTTTCGAACGTATGTTAGTGTTACCTGATCAGATTAGTACTACTTGAAATACTCAATTATAGTGACATCTATTTTTAAAAATTATCAATACTTTTTCGACAACCTAATATATACATGATAAATGATTCAATTAGTCGTCAATAAAATAATTATTCAAATGTATATTTTTTCAATATTATATATACAAATTCGCCCCACAGCATGAATTCAATTTACATTTTTCTTTATATACATATGTATATTCAGTTAACAACTCTGTGGTGTAAATGTTAAAAATGCCAACCTAAAATTCTAACGAAATTTTGGGGTCGTGGGTTCGAATCCTACTGAATGCATAAAATATGTTTTGTGTTTTCGGTTATTTTTCGAATCTGAATTTTAACACAGAGTTGTATATTCCGCTTGCGGTTGGTCGTACGGCTAATTACCGACACCGTAAAAGCCACAAATTAAGTAACTAATAACAGAAGGCTGTTGTTGGACGCTAAAACCAGATTGTTGGTTGTATAGCGAAAAATTTATTTTTTTTTTATATTCAGTTAAATATACAATTTACTTTAATATAAGAATTAGTACATCTACACTACATCATATATTTAAAAGAAAAAAAAAACTATTACAATGTTGAAAAAAAAATTAATAAATAGGTCATATTTTATTTATTTTGTTGAATGAATCTTAAAAGAATTAAAATAAAGTTATTAAAATGCAGGACATGGGGATTTTCTAATATATTTTTTTTTGAAAAATACAAAGAATAAGAAATAATTTTTTATAACAAAGAATATAGGAAATTGAAGAGTATTTTCACAATTGTATGAAATTGGAAACCTTCTAAACATGAAACTGTGTAAACATTGGTCAAAACTTTAACGTCACTCTTGTATACGCGTATAAGAAATCATCTTTCGGAAATTCGGGGTTGTATTTTCAATATACAATTTATAACTTAACTTAAATTACATTGATTATTGATATGATTGCAAATGACATATAAGACGTTTTTAAAGTGTTTAACAATTAAAGATTATCATAACACCCTTTTAGTATCAACGTCTACATACCTTGTTGAAAATATAATCATAAATCGTTTTAAGATTTTATCATATTAAATTATATCAAAACTAAAATGATCAATTTTAAGGACAAACCATTTAAAAACTTATTGTATTCTTTTTATATATATATATATATAGCTATATATATATATATATTATACATAAATGTCCTAGATTCCATTTTGTTAAAACCGGCAAAGTATTGTTTTTATTTTATTTTACATATATTTAATTTCATATTTAGAATATAAAGAAATGAAACATATACATATTATTGCACATAAAGCAAACAGGTAATGAACTATATAGTTATATATATGATATCTATACGACTACAATATCATACAAATAAGTTGAAGGATTATTTATTAATATAAGGACATGAATAGAGAAACAAAAAAAAAAACAAAAAAACACCCATATGTTTTTTTTTAAATATATATGATGATATTCAATATTTTAATAGAAAAAAGTATACGCCGTATATATAAAATACGATAGATGTATACGACGATCGTATTTAAATGAATAAAGATGACGTGTATTTTATAAAACGTGTTATATTATTCGATAATGAAGGATTTGTGAGGATAATGATTTTTGTATGTTTAAAATCAAAAATGGATCAAAAGGATAATCATTTGACCAACAGGCAAAATGAAGAAATGAAATTAATCCCAAAAAAAAAACCACTTCAAAACAAATATCTCCGATATCTCCGATATCTCCGTATATCTCCGTATATCTCCGATATACAACCTTTTTTTTTAAAGCTAATTTTTGAAATGAAGATTATATTCAAAAATTCTACTTACGCAAGATAGTCAAAATATTTAAAACGATTTAAATAAATTTAATATTACATTACATTTTTCAAATGCCCCAAATATTGTCAAATAATCGAAAAAAAACCATTACAGCAACACCAACATATTCTATATATAACCAACCATATTACATATACTTTATAATTTTCGTGTATAGATACAATGAACTTTTAAACAAAAAAAAAAAACAAATTTATGAGACAAGGGTAAAATAATAATAATAATAGTAAAAAAAAAAAACTATCGAATTTTTATATATTTTAAATAAATGAATTATTAATTTATATATTGTGTATTAAATGTATATACGTATGAAGAAGAAATTTAAAAGAAAATATTTGAAATTAAAAAAATTGAATTGAATTGAAAATCTATTTATTTTTTTTTACAAACGATAATTTATGCGATATATGAAATTTAACCTTCTGTGGCTCCTTAACATTATTTTGCATCTACGTACGAACGTCGTTAGTAGTACGACTACTATATACGAACGTCTATTTACGTCTATTATATATAGAGGTTTTTTTTTAAAAAAAAAAAATGACCCGATTATATATTTATTTGTATCATCAGTACATAAGTTCATTATGATAATTTATTATCTATAAAATTAATTATAAACTATATACATTACAAATTGATATTGACACTTGATAAACGTCACAAAAGGTGTTTTTAAATGTGTGTGTTGAACTACATATTTCGATTGGCAAGGTATAATAAAACAAGAATGTCATTTAACCTAGCTGATTAATTAGGTCAATTGTGATGTTAACGAGTAATTATCATAACGAACTACTACATTGGGAGGGAGCTCGCCTTCTTTTCCCATCTTCACCCGGGTTACACTTGACCCCCTTTAGTTGTTCACTTTAGTTTAGTTGGAAGCAGAAAAAAAATCGCCCATACACTACTTTTTCCAATTTTCATCTATACAGTTCCAAAATTTCAAGTAAATTTGGTTTGATAACCTGACCGTGAATATTTCTAATATTCACTTAGTTTTGTATTTGAAAGGAATAGTTTTGTGTTTGGAAGATAGTGGGTGGAAGGAAGTGTTTAGTGTAACGCCGTCAGGACAGACGTTACCTTTCTCTCTCTTATTTTATAATGTTGCATAATGTTATAATATTGCTAAATGTTGCATAAAATATCTTAAAATGCGGCAAATTTTTAGAGCATTTTTTATGGCAGATACCGGAAGAGCCGGGTCGAACGGGCTCATTTACGAACTCAGACTTTTTTTTTACAGAAACACAAAATCCAGTGAAGAAATGAGCTTGATAGCGTATTCAGTTCGAGAGTTATCGCGATGAAAATCATTCATACGTCCACCGGACGGTTTTTTTTTCACGTTTTTAAACTCAAAGAAATTGGAACAGTCGAGAATCGAAACCAATACCATACCGAAACCAATACTTGGTCCTTGTAATTTTCGGAAATGAAATTTTAACAAAAAAAAAGCCCTTCAGAACCCAAAAATCCTAAGGACTACAAACAAAATAAAATTTAAGTTGAAGAATTTGAATAATTTTTAATATATTTTAAATTCATACAGTGAATTTATGATTATAAATCCTACAATATATGACTGATTAAGTTATGAAAAGTTAAAAAACAAATTACCAATTTTTTTTAATTATTCTTCGTGTTTGGTTGGTTGGTGTCTATGGACAAAATTCTGGAAATGTTCCATAGTCACCGGATTACCTCGGAAACTGCGCTGAAACGATTTAAATGAATATTTCTATACCCAAGGCTTTTTGATTTTGGTATGTGAGCTGGTTAAATGTAAACCAGACCATTCGTTATACTTCTTAGCAACCTTCCCTATATATAGTAAATTTTCCTATTTTTTAAAATTGTTTTGATTTCGCATGTTTCTCAAAAAATGTTTAAAGTTAAATCCATTAAATTTAGGTTTGTTTAACAAATGTGAAAAATTTACACAAACAGAACTTTTTTTTCCAAATCTAAATTCTTTCCACTCACTTTCTTTCAAACACAAAAAACTACGCCTTCCAAACATCTATTCATTCCATATACATAATACTAAGAGATTATTAGAAATGTTATCAAAAACAATTTACTTGAAATTTTCCGTATATAGGTTTGATGAAAAATGGAAAAAGTTTTTGTCCTATTCATCACACCACCACTTCCACCTACTAAACCAAACAATTCCACAGTGATGTTTTTGTGATTTAACCACATTTAAGTAATTTTTTTTTCAACGTTTTGGACCTCGCAACGTTTTTTTATCATATTTTTTTTTTTGATATACTACACACATAATTATAATAAAGAAGCTTCCAAACGGGTAAAGAAAAAACAAAAAAATGATATCATTAAATTTACTAAATCTGTACAATATAAAAAAAACATTATAAAATCATTATACTATATGATTCTTTATATAGTCTTTATTTGGCCTATTTACATATTTATTATTTATATATATATATATATATATATATATTTTATTGCTCAATCAAAGTCATATATATATCATCCATCACCATTCATCGCGTCATCACATCGTCAATGTTTATGGACGGAATTCATTATCATACATATATTATTATTATTATTACATGTGTATAGTTAAAATTTCGTTTAGTTATAGGTCATATCATAATGTGAATTTATGTGAGAGATTATAAGAAAGAATCATAAACTATTTATATTTTATAATTATTATGTGTGATTTTTTTATGATGTACGGGTAAACAATAAACATTTTGGTTCATGAAAAAAATAAAAGAAAAATCAAATACTATACACTTTTAAGAGTTATAAATTCATATAGACAAAATATGATACTCTAGTATCTATATATATATATACATATATATATATAGATATACAGTGGTGGTCAGTTAAATAACACAGTAATTCATTACGCCAAATATTTTAGTTTTACAAATACAAATTATATATACAAAAACCAATGTGTGTTATGGACCGATGAATGAACCGATAAATCAAAGTATAATCGATGTGGATCGGATGGAAAAGTGTATGTACGATGTCTACGTAATCAAAGCATCAATCCATTATACACATTAAAAACAGTAAAACATGCTGGCGGTGGTATCATGATTTTGGGGAGCACTATTTGGCATGGTATTGGTCCAATACACAGAATAGAAGGCATAATGAATCAGTATATGTATAAAAACATACTTGAAAATGCAATGGAACCATATGCTGATGATAATATGCCATTTAAGAGGAAATTTATGCACGATAAAGATCCAAACTCACCGCTCGTTCCATAAAAAGATGACTGTTAGAACAACAAATTATTGTATTGGATTGACCGGCACAACGTCCGGGTTTGAACCTCATTGAGAATTTGTGGGGAAATGTCGAAAAAGGAATAAGTGAAAATCGACCAATAAATTTGGACAAATTGTGAGCAGTCGTGCAAGAGGCTTGGCTTGAAATCCCATCAAATCGATGCAAACGGGTAGGCGGAAAGTATGCCTCGTCAAGGTGATGAAATAATTAAAATGAAAGGTTTCCCAACAAAATATTAAACCAACTTTTAATCAATATTTTATTAATTTTTTAATTTGTGATGCGTAAATAAAGCCAAAGTTGGTGGACTGTGCTATTTAAATGACCACTAAACTTTAAGAATTTTTTACGTTTTATGTTCAGAATTTTTTTGTTAAAGAAAATATAGATATTTATTTACATTGATTATGAAATTAAGTTTTACTGTATCATTTCTATAAATTCCCTTAGTCAGTTAACACTGCTTCCATTATATATTTTAAAGAATTCAATCCAAGAAATGGGTGTGTTATTTAACTGACCACCGCTGTAGATATATATAAATGGATTAAATTTTATAAATACAAAAAAAATGTTTGTTCATCAAAATTCATAAAAACAAAAAACAAAAACACGAAAAAACACGAAAATACGCAAAACAATTATAATTATATACATTTGAGTTAATTACGATCATCATATTTGAACGGGGCAGACAAACAAAATGCGTTGTTCTTTGTTTATTTATTGTATATTGCAGAATTGATTAAATTTTTTTTTTTTTCTCTTTTTTCATTTCATTTTTTATATCAACTTATATGATACAAAGTAATACAATAAGTGTGACTTAATAATATTTATTTATATATTTATAATAAATTTGTATACCAATAATATTAAACTGTGTGATAACGCACACCACTTGAATGTGTATTGTGTATTAATAAAATTTGATGAATTTATTTTTAAATATCACACAAATCAAATCAAATATTAACGATTTTTTTTTGACTTTTTTTGATATTCAATTTAAACAAAATTTTAATGGATCTGACGAATGTATTACTTATTATAAATTACATGCGTATATCAATATTAAAAATTGAAGATTATTTAAGGTAATATTGCAATTTAAGTTGAACCACATATCGATAAGTATATGGTATATTTTATATGACTCATTATAACAGATCAGAAAATTCCATATATATCTTTTGAAAAAAAAAAAAATAATAATAACAATTTGAGAAAAAAAATAAGATAATGTAAGTATCTATAAATAAAAAAAAAAAACAGTTTGACACATTTGAATTATCGGCGCAAAAAGTTATCATTTCTCGCATATGTATGAAATTCTTAAATTTTAGATAAGAATTTTATCGAAAAAATTATATTTACCCATATAAATTTTGGACCTGAATGTTATGTGTTATATATTTATAAGAACAAAACCACCTAATGGTTTATTATCACACAAATTCTTATTTAGAATCATCGTCATAATCATCATCAACACATTTTAAGCACTCATATTAACAACGTAAAGTTGTATTTTAATAATATTTAAACCGGCTTTAACTGACGTGTACCTTCCATACCATATAAATACATAAATACAAAATACCAAAAAAATTACTATATATACAATATAATATATTATTATTATAAAATAATATATAGATCACGATAATTCGATAATCATAAAATTTCTATATAAATGGATTACAAAAAATTAACACACAATATTATAATAATTATCGTTAAATTTCGCACAGTATTGCTATTTATATATTTATATATATATATATAAATAAAATTGATTTAACTTTTTTTTTTTTTTTTAAAATAACATAATGTTGTAATTTATTATTATTATTACACAATCATTTCTTGTTATCAAAAATTCATCGAAGAAAAAAATAAAAAAAAATTTTTCCAATTGTAAAACAATGTAAAAAAAAATAAAAACAAAAGAAAAAAAAACAAGCGGCTTAACAATAACAATACACACAAACACAAAAAAACAGAGGAAAAAAAAATTATCACAATATATATAAATGATTTTCCTGCTCGCGTCGTACAACAATTTGCCTTTACTACTGCTATTGCGGCTGATACTAAACGTATATATATATATAAAAATATTTATATTAAATATACATTTATATATTTTTTAAACTATGTTATATAGAGTCAATAAAAAATTAAGTACTTGAATGTTTGTTTGTTGTTTGAAATGAAAAGCTTATGAGTTTTATGCAAATCTATAATACGAAGTGGCTCTTATCACCTTTAAAGCATCACTCTAGATGACTTTGAGAAAGCCTCAAAATATAGCGATAGCGCTTATTTTACATACAGTATTAGTTGTTATGAATAATAAGAATGAATTATAGAATTTACAGAACCCCTCTCCTGTCCAGAGGTTACGGAAACCACCGACTAAGTTCTGAACAAAATTTTGTCCAGGGATGATCTTTAACACTTTTGCCAATAAATTTTACTTTATTGGATGTGGAGAACTCAACAAAAACTCAAATTTCCCCATACAAACCGTGAAACCTTAGCCCGGACCAAACGAGGTCAGGCTGTGCCTATTTTTTCCAGAACAAAAATTGTTTGTACTGATCAGAGATCCATCACACTTGAAGAATTAAAACAAAAAATTCCAATAGAACAATAGATAAATAATTAACCCCTGTAAAAACATCCCTTACCGATCAAATCTGGTTATGTAGAACAAATTCTATAATAAACATCGATAAATTTGAAAAATTGTCAATTTAACCCTAATTTTTGCATAGAAATCCCCAAATGGCATCGAACAACATTCCATTAATTCTACTTGAGATTCACCCTTAAAATCAATACCATACATCGACCTTCCACTCTTAAAAATGAAATGAGTAGAGGTTGATTTTTACCAATTAAAGTTAAAAAAAAAATGTAAGGGTTCCAGTAAAAAGTACCATAACCCAATAAAAGTACCATGGGACCCTTGGGTTGAGGTTTTATGACGTTCGTGGGGACTCAATCGATATATAATAAAATTCTATAAAAACTACCCTTACCTATCAAATCTGGTTCAAAATGTAGAACAAATTCTAAAGTATAACTTTCAAACAAATTAACGACGGATTGCATATATTCGAATAGTGTCAGAAGAAAAATAATTTTATGCTTTACCAAATGAATAAAATAACATTGAATTGGGATTTCATCAATAGAAAATCAGACGGTAAAAGGCAAAAAAAAAATATAGAGTAAATTTAGTAAACATCGTCCTTATCAGATCGTCCATCATCAGAAGGATCAGAAGAAATTTCATTGATAAACAAACTTTTTTTTTAATTTTTTATTATACCGCAACAGATTCAAAATTGCCGACGAAAATTGATTAGAAATAGAAATCCCTTGAATTTGTATGTGTGATTGTGGTTCTGATGGAATGGGTTGGAATTAGCATAAACAATTTTATGGAATGTGATTTAATGGGTTTTTTAGATTTGGTATTAAATTTGGAATGTTTTAGATTTTTAGTACCTTTTCGATCCTATATCAAAAAATTTCAAGTTCAAGTACAACCAAAAACGGAAAAAAATTGAAATATAGAAAAGGAAAATTGCGCAAGGGAGGGGATGCAGTGGATAGCAGTAGAATTTTCCCTTCAAACTTTAATAATAACTCATATAAATAAAAACAAACTTAGGCTATGGAATATGTTAGGTAAATCCGTCTGGTAATTTCCGAATAAATTATAAAAACTACATCAGAATATAGTAAAATGCTGCTCTTTTTTCTATATTCTGCTGCATATCCGTAATCCCGTTTAAGGATCAGAACACAACTGAATGTGGATTTGAACAGATCTGTATAAGAATAACGATTTCAGGTTTCAAAATAATTTCAGGGAAAATCCAATCATTTGGTAAAAAATCGTAATCATAAACTCATCATATATAGAATGTAATTTAAATAACTCAACCCTATAAAATTTTTAAGTACATATATCCCTTCTATACATTCATATGTTAATTTAATGTGAATTTAAATATATGAATATGTAAATTTTGATTATTTGGAATTTTTTTTTTTTGTTTATATTTCTCGTAAAAATGTAAATTATCATTTTTAAATAACAATTGATAGATTAAAAATATTGATATAAAAATAATATATTAAACAATCTCGCTACAGTATATATAATATTTTTATTTTTTTTTTAATAATAATAATAATAACAACACATTCAAATTCAAGATCAATATAATTCAAATCTTTCTACATATATATATATATATATATATATGCGATGATTTACCACACACAGGAAATCAGTAATATATCGTAGTATATAAGTAAACAAGTTTTTTGTGATGTGATTATAATTTAAACAGAAAAAGAAACAAATACTTTTATTTGTATTGGTTTTATAATTACAATAAAATTCATTCATGAAAGTGATTTATTGGTAAAAATTTAAAAAAAAAAACCCCCCACCCCGATTAAATATACTTTTTTTTTTTTCTTAATTTTTGATAATAAACCCATTTTTATTACAAGATCATTACCTCGATCATGTAAAAAAAAAAAAAAACCTCGACGTCCAAAGAGGAATTAGTAATTTTTATTAAAAATATGTTTCTTAATCTTAAAGGAGATATTTTTTTGCATTCATCAACATTTCCATTTTTGAAAATATTAAGGGAAATTCCATAAAAATGCAATTTAAATGAAAAGAATTTATATTTTTATTATATATATGATTAATTTAAATTTTTGTTTAAAAAAAAAAAACCAAAAACAAAAACCACATTAAATTCAATCAAATTTAATTTATAGAAATTCCTATATAATAATTATAATTAAATTTATATTTGTTGAAATTAATTTATTATTATCATCGTTCTCGTCGAATGAATGTTTATGTCTCTCCGAAATTGATTATGTATTTTTAAAATTTAATAACACAAAAAAAAAATAAAACACTTTCGCATATGCAAATCATCAAATACACAATAAATTATAATATTGCATTAGTATATGAAAAAAATTATTTTTTGGTGTGAAAATCCCAATATTTATTTATTTATTTATTTATATATTAATCGATCAATACATTTACAAATATAGAAAAGCACAAAAATATATACTTCAGTATACTATATATAATTATTAGGTGTAGGAATAAATAATGCGGATTTAGATAACAGATGGCTCAACTAGCGTTGAGTGTATCGCAACACACCGCGGCCATTTTCTTTTTTTTTTTGTATGTTATTAGGCTATAAATTGAAGTATGTGTCATTTCATTGAAGTGTAAACAACAAAGCTTTTTTTTTGCTTCGCATATGTCGAAACACGTGCCTGACGTAAAAGTTGTTTTGCGGGGGAAGTTTAATAACTTTCATTAATTTGAAGAAAACCGCTGCTGAAAGTTATCGTTTGTTGGTTGAAGCTTATGGTGGACATTGTCCAGCTCAAGCAACTTGTGAACGATGGTTTGTACGCTTCCGAAATGGTGATTTTGACTTGGAAGACAAAGAACGACCAGGTCAGCCAAAAAAATTTGAAGACGAAGAATTGCAAGCGTTATTGCATGAAAATTCGTGTAGCAACGCAACATGAACTTGCAATGGCGTTGAATGTCGACCAAACAACCATTGGCAAACGTTTACATTTTGTTATACAAATAAATGCAAGCCAAAGCCAAAAAATCCGCATTATTAATTCCTACGCCTAATATTAATTTACAAATGTAGTAGAGAGCAGTTTAATATTTGTATATTATGAATTGAAAAATAATAAAAATCATATTTAATCATCAAATTATTTATTTATTTATACAAATACACAGAAGAATTTCTGTATATAAGAGATTATATTTCCTGGATATTGTGTGGGATAGAAATAATAATAATAATAATAACACAAATGTGAAATAAAACTGAAAAAATGATTACGCAATTATAGGTAAATATGCCTTTGGATTTGTATTGATTGTAAAAAATTCTAATTAACTTTATAATATTATTCGAATAATGTGTTTATTATCCCTATAAGAATATTTTAATATTAAAGTTAACATTTTCTAATCCAAATCCTTTTTTAGATTTTTAATCGCAAAATGATTTGTGCAGTCAATTCTATAATCTATAACAAAATATTATGAATTATGGATTCTTAATCGCCCACCACCATTATCCATTGAAGAAGTTCATATAATTCGAGACGATAAAGTAAAAGAGATTGGAAATTTTGATGGCAATTACAAAAAAAAAAAAAACAGACAGCAAAATCAATTATTCATAATTTATTGTTAAACTTTGCAAGTCATTTGTCAAAAATCTATATTAACCTTGTTTCCGTATGATTTTATAACACATACGCGAACACACACACAATACCATCCATCGTCACTTATTTAATTAAACAAAAAAAAAAAAAAAAATGGTTTTTTAAATGGTTTTTTTTTGTTTTTTTAAATACGTCATAATTAAAAGTAGATGATAAGCGAATTCACTAATAATAATAATAATAATAATAAAAAAAAAAACTTTTCTTTTATTTAAAAACAAATCAAGTAATATATAATTTTTTATTATAGTAAATGTGTTGAGCTAAAAACGTAATATTATGATAAAAAGCACAATACCAACCAGTAGACTTTAAAAAAATAATAATATAAATAAATGCAAATAATATTTTACTCTTTATAATAATAATGAAAGAAAAATCGTATTTATTTGGTGTTGTTTCGTCGTCGCAGTCGTCGTCGAACAAACAAAACCTCGCGCACCATTCAGTAGCTAAATTTAGTCATAACAATAAAAAAAAAATGATTAAAATTAAAAATAAAGATGCCTGTCAGAGGTAAACACCTGAAACATAAAGTAGATACATTTTGTTGGCAGGTGGCGATAAAGAAACGGGGGGGTTTTAGTTAAATTGATCATCCTTCTGTTAAAGTTTTAATATAAAATAATGATAAGAGATGAAGTTGATATTGAGGACAAGGAAGGATTCGATGGTGTTGTATTCAAAGGTATGGGCGTCGGAATTACGGAAGAGGAAATGTAATTGGTTTAATGGTGGGGTGGCTGAAAGTATGTGGCTGGACGAGTGGACGAGTGACCAATAATGAGTGCAGTGCGACGAAAATGGATAGGTACGTTGACCAGAGAAGATGGTATAAATAAGTTATTACCTGGGAGGTTGAAGAAGGAAAATGGCGGGGGAGAAGGTTAATTGGAAAAGTGTGACCGGGTTTATGAGGCATATGGAAAGATTATAAGGATATTATGGTAAAGTGAAATATAATGGATAAAAGAGAAGTTAGCTGAATAACTGGATAAATACTGGAGCAGAGTACGAGGTGGTGGTTATTTGTGGAGCAAAGAAGTAATAGGGATGTAAAGGCTTAAGAGTCCTAGATGAGAACCGGGGGGTAACAGACGAAGGGCTAAGCAACTAATTACGGATTCCGGTGATTAGAATTCAGGTTAGAAATGTTTAGATATAAGTTGTGTTGTAATTATAAAGGAAATAATTTTTAAAAAGAATAATAAAGAATCCTTATAAAATAAAATTTAAAAAAAAATAATGCACCACATTTTTATATTTAACTCTTAACAGATCCACCCGATCCATAAGACTAGTAGACCGATCTCTAAATTTTTACAACTAATCTTACCCTTTGGATAGGTTTCTACCTTCTGTATAAGATTCTGTGGAAAATATACGATCATATTTTAGATTTTGAGTAATTATAGAAATAAAAATGGGTAGAAAACTACCCTAGGATTATTCTATATGGTTAATTAAATTTTCAAAAACACTCTTGGACTTGTATGGGAAAGGGTGGAACCATGGGGATGGAACCCGGGGGATGAAACCCCAACCATATATTCCAAAATTTCGAATATTTAAAATTCTTCGAAATATAAAAGAAAACAGACAAAAAATTTGAAAAATTCGGTAAAATTGAAAAGTAGGAAGCTGATGGGTGGGTCTGGCAAACCTCGAATCTTATGTTAAAAATTTCAGCCAGATCTATTCCGCCGATCTTCCAAGGAAACTCCTGCGACCAAGACTCAAAACACTTTAGCGATTGCTAAATGCTATTGCTATTGCATTGCATTTTTAACGAAATCAATGCATGAAACATAAAAAAAGATTACCAAAAAAACCGTCAAAAAAACCCATTCAAAACCTTAACTAATAAGTTACATACTAACCGTACGTGCTTAATACAAGTTAGTATAATAAAATAATAATAATCATTGATCGTTGGTTGTGATGATGTTTATAATAATTATTGTTATTAAATTGATATATATATATATATATAGACTGGTTATTTATTTAACCGATTGTACTATAAAATGTATGTATGTATATTACAAATAAAAAAAATTACCCACACCAAATTAAAAAAAAAACATTCATAATGTATACATTCTTTATCAATTTGTCTCTTTGTATCGGGAGTAAATTATATTGGGAGAAGATATATTTAAATTAAAAAATTAATATTGATTTATACAATTTTGTTTAATTATTCGTTTCACACGATTTCAATGTATCATTCTTCTATTCTATCTATCCTCTATCAATTCATCCATCGTCAATTTTTGTTTTTAAATTTAATTTACATATCACACAATTTAATTTATTATTTATTTTTTTTTTATATAAATAGTTTTTTTTTTAATTCAATGACAAATAAATAATCATATTATATAAAAATAAAATAAAATAAAATGTTTTTTAGATGGATTTTTTTTTATATTATTTGTAACCTTTCAATTCAGAAAACAAAAGCTCTTATCAAAAGTAGTTTATATTTTATTTTAAATTTTAATTATTATTATCGCCACATGGAACCTATAATTCTAGTGGCGATCAAAAATATATTAATTTTTTCTCGTGATAAGACAATTTAAATTCATATACGATCGATGGATATGTATATAAAATAGACTTTATTATACTCTGCAGGACATTTTGAAATACGCAATCAATAAATAAACAATAAAGATTAAAATTTATTGATTAAATTCAATAATCAATTGGAACAATATCTATATAGAAATGCAAACACTTTGTTGACGATAAGCGATGGAAGGAGGATTGGTTAAAATAGTCAATGATTATGCAGAAGGAAAACTTGGAAATGATGTGACCATCAAACATTTCGTAGGTATGACATTTTTAATCAACGGATTCAAAATTCCGAAGCCAAACAAAACTATAAAATGATATATTACTTTATGTGCGGGAAAAGGTGAAACAAACATTAGTTTCGACATATATTACAAATCTTCGCATGAATAATCTCAGTTCACAAATGATAAAAACTTGTGGATAGATTCGGAAAATTCGTTGACTTCCCTCCATATAAAATCCGATTAAAAAAATTTACGATCTATTAATTGAAAATAAATCATCGCAATCACGATTGAATTTTGTGAATAAAAAACATATATTTGGGATGATGAAAACATGGTAAAACTGTAACCTTTGGATTTAATCACTTGTAGTGGATGAAGAAAGGGCCATCGTGAGATTAGCTGAATATTTTTAAGACCTACTTATACAAAAAGCAACCCCCAAGTTATAGAAATAAAGAAATAAACGAGCTTCTGTACCAAAATAGCACAACCAATAATTTTGGAATCATCATATGAAGAAACCAGAGAAGCCATTCAGAGAAGCTTAAGAACGGAGTCGCATATGACAGTGTTAAATTAATAGGGAAAAATTATGCCGCATAATACAGGAATTTAGTTTCCCATGAAAATGTATGGAGTTGGGGGGTGGAAAGCTGAATTCGGGCTCTTGGAGTGTCCCATTGGCGGACGTTAGCGGTGAAAAGGTAAGGTTGGAGAAACCTGTTGATGGACACCAAAATCAATTCTAGATTGTAGACGCGTGTGAAAGTAAGTAAACTAAAGTAAATTTAACACAACACCAATCAACTAAAAATAATCTTAATAAAATAATTAAGAATAATAATTCATAATATATAATGTCTTAATAATTATACTTTGTATTCTATCCACACACGTCAATATAGCATTTATAAAAAAAAACCCAATTGAAAATGAAATTTTCGAATAAACAAACAAATATATTGGGACCTTGCATTAATAATGTCGATTTAGATAATAGATGGCGTAACTAGCGTTGTGTGCATCGGATCACACCGCGGCCATATTCATTTTTTTTTGTCTGTCATTACTCTATACATTTCAGTATATATCATTTCGTTGAAATGTAAAGAACAAAGTTTTTTTTTTGCTTCGAATATGTCGAAACACGTGCCTGAAAAAGTTGTTTTGGGGGGAAGTTTAATAACTTTCTTTAATTTTAAGAAAACCGCTGCTAATAGTTATCGATTATTGGTTGAAGCTTACGGTGAACATGTTCCAACTCAAAAAAACTTGTGAACGATGGTTTGTACGCTTACGAAATGGTGATTTTGACTTGGAAGACAAAGAACCGCCAGGTCAGCCAAAAAAATTTGAAGACGAAGAATTGCAAGCGTTATTGGATGAAAATTCGTGTCGAACGCAACAATAGCTTGCATTAGAGTTGAATGTAGATGTAGCCTCTGCCATTTCTAGACGTTTGCATTCAATGGGAAAGATCAGAAAGCTAGGAAAATGGGTCCCACATCAGCTGAATGAAAATCAACTCAAAGCACCAAAACGATGCATGCCATAAACATCTTGCCGAGCACAAAAAACTAAGTTTTTTGAGTCGAATTGTCACTGGCGATGAAAAGTGGATGTATTACGACAATCCTAAACGTAAAGCATCATATGTTGATCCCGGCCAACCATCAACTTCACAATCAAAACGTGATATTCATTGCCAGAAGCTTATGCTGCGCATTTGGTGGGATCAGAGGGGTGTCGTGTATTATGAGCTGTTAAAACCGAATGAAACAGTTACATCTGATCGCTACCGACGACGACGACGACTGGGCGAATTGGCAAAGAAATTGAACGAAAAACAACCATTGATAGCTCGAAAACACTAGAAAGTTTTAATTTACGATGACAATGCCAGACCACATCGTGCAAACATCGTTAAGGAAAAAATAAAGAGGCTCGGTTGGGATCATCTTGATCACCCCCCTACTCTCCAGACCTTGCTCCTTCTGATTACCATATGTTCAGATCAATGCAGGTCAGCCCGGCAGATGTACGCTTTCGAAATGCTGAAGAAGTGCGAAAATGGGTCGATGAATGGATTGGGACAAAAGATGCAAAGTTCTTCAAACGAAGAATCAACAAACTTCCTAAAAGATGGGAGGAAGTCATAGCTAACGATGGGCAATATATTCGTTAATGTACTCAATTATTTTGTTATGCCATGATTAATGCCATGTTTAAGCCAAAAAATCGATATTATTAATGCAAGGTCCCAATATATAAAGTTAATTCGATTGGTGTGATGATAATGTTAAGAAAGATGATACATAACATACCATTTGAATTTGATTCAACTAATTGATAAGTTAACCTTTCGATTTCAATTTTTTTCCGATTCTTTTATTATTGAAATATATGTACAATAGAGGAAAAATAGCATTTTGATAGTGATAGTTAAAAAACCAAATCATTACGTTTTTTTTTTTTAATTTTGATCCCCGCACAATAATAAAGATTATATAGAATAATACAATACATGCAAATGTGATCTATAAAAAAAAACTCATGGTTTTTTTTGTTTTGTTTTCAATTTGAAATGATTTTACACACAAAAAAAAAATGATGAATCATTTGTCTGCTGTACATATATAATATATAAATACGTTCAATGACCGTGCGTTTGGGTCATTTAAAATCAAATGATTTTGGATATATTTATTGGTATATTGGCCCCCGCATATCCGTGAGTTGAATAGACCTACAAAGCATTGTATTTTATTTTATATGGGGTTTGTGTTAATCCGTTTTAATGATAGTTATATATATATAGAGCTATCAACTGCGATGAAGATAACCGTTGACCTTGTCTATGGTTTTTTTTTTTTTTTGATTATTGATAATTTTATTTACCTAAATTTTTTCGTTATATTTACATCTATTATATGAATATTCAGAGTTCTATATACTTTCTGTATGTACCATATACATATATATATAATAATTGTCTAATCTTCAGAAGAAGGGTACATTTTCATATATTAATAAATACAAATTATGGTTTTATTATCTTTTTTCTTTTTCTACAAATATATACAAAATCATATAATTCATTCGTTCGTCGTTGTTCGTCAGTCAGTCAGCTAACTAACTAACTAATAAACAGAATTAAAAAAAAAAAATGTGATGTGTTTGTTTTTTTGTGTTCGTTTATATAATATATATAGATACATATGACTAGACATCATCCATCGAATGTACTTGTACAGTATATCATATATTATAGATATAATATTATCATATTATCATACAAAATTTATATTTATTATTTTATTATTGTAGGTATTCCATCCATCCATCCATCGAAACCAATTATACATACTCTCGGACTCGGTCGGTATACGTACATATACACATATTTAGATTTAATGTTTTTGCTTTCTGCAAAGCTCATTATTCCTATATATACGTTCATAACATATATACATTTATATTTAATCTAAATTTGGATATGCGATGATAAAATAATATAATAATAATAAACTATACACATACAGTAATTTATGTAAAATAAAAAAAAAAATAAATAAATACCAAATTAAAATAATTTATATTGTTGTATATTAACAAAATATATATATATAGAATTGTAATGTTTTGTATATACGTATATATTTCTTTTTAAATATTTGGGTCTTCGTTTCCGTACCCATACATTACCAAAACCATCACGTACTGATACTGCATACTACTGGCACACAGTATATAGTATTTTAATAATAATATAATTGAATCGTGTGTGAGAGCTGACTAAAAAAACAACAAAAAAAAATCATAAGGCACAACGATACAAGTATATTCTTCTATCAACATATGCAAAATATGCACACAATTTAAACAAAAAATACGCTGTTGGGTCACTTAACATATATAGAATAGGACCAGCTTCAAATGTTGGGATGTATATGGACCCAGATGGGGGAAATGATGTGAGTTTAATTGATCAATATCTAATCAAATTTTAATATAACTAATCTAATCTTAGGAAACAAGGTCTTTTACTAGAAACAAGGTCTTTTACGAGAAAAATGTTCTTCTCGAAGACATTGCGTAAAATATTAAAAGTAAGATTATATAAAACACTTTGTTCGACAAATTGTCATTTACGGTGAAGAAATGTATAGGTATAGATGATACATAGGCTAACGAACGGCATCTTGGTCGTTTGAGGTGATTTGTTCATGTGGAAGACAATCTTATAAGGTTAAAATCTGGCTGGATGGCAAACCAGATGGATCAAGGAGCGTTGGAAGGCCGCTTACGAGGTGGAAAAATGATGTTGAAGCGGACCTTCGTGCTCATGGAGTTTCAGACTGGCTGATGTTGGCGGGTGAATAGGTCAATACTAATAATGGACGCCAAAACCAATTATAGGTGGTCGGCGCGTAAAAGTAAGAAAGTAAAGCCACACTAATATAAAAAAAAACACCATTGAGCTTGCTTGGAAGCGGTAAAATGAGAAGAAAAAAAATGCCAAATACAAAAACTGCCGCATATTTCATCTTCATATTAAAAAATTTCAAATGACCCCGGTTGTTTCTAACCGTACGAAATATATCTATAATAATCCATAGCATTTGTATAACAATTGGTCAGATAGTCTGGTAAGAAAAATCGTCTGAAATACTCCCTCTTTACAAAAAAAAACTCACTAACCTCACTTACCATCAAAAGTCGCTGAGTAAACTACAGTTTTTAGAAAAAAAATATGATTTTGAATATTATGAAAAGTTTTTTTTATGGACCTTATCCTGACCAACTTTTGTTCTGGACTTAGTCGCAGACTCCCCCCTCCCCCCTACTTCTCCGGGATCGGGAAAAAGTGAGGTGTTTTTATGGGAAAAAATTTTCATTACATCGCGGAAATGGTTAAGGCCTATCCCTTAAGAAATGTTTGTTGTCCACAAACACAGTTTAACAGAAAATTTTATTTTTAAAAAGATTAGGCGATCTTACGGTAAGAATAAAGTATTCCTTGGTCATCATGGCGGAATCTTGGTCAGCGGAGCACAGGGTGGTATTGAGAATAAAAATGATTTAAGGGGTAGTACTTCCGCAGGACCAAATTTAAAATTTGCCCCTACAAACTTTCCAGCAGCAGCGATCCTGGGCAAACGGGCGGTGCAACCAAAAAATTTCTATAACACAAATTGTTTGTTTGGAGTTTGAACCCCCCCCATCAACGTTGGTACGTCGTTAAACTGTAGAACAGCCTAAACATCTTATGAACCATAAAAGAAAACAAGAAATGAAAAATTAAAAAAAATTGAATTTATTCCCTGTGCTGGTTGCGCAATGAGACATTTCATTTTTTTTTCGTTATAAATTGGGCGTGACGGATTAACCTATACAGGAAGCAATTATCATCAGCAAGATGATAACTGACCAATTTTTGTACCCTGTACAGTATGTATACGATACCATTGTGTTTGGGTAGTATATCGCATCGATATATAAATAATTTAAATGCATTTGTGTATAGTGTAAAAATAAAGTAAATACTCCACCGAGAATATATACTAAATAATTTTTAAATTCTGTCTGATGTTATATTTATAATATGCATGTATGTGCGATAACAAACAATGATTATTATATTACAAAATCATTTCCATATAAAAAGAAAAAAATAAAAAATTACAAAAGAATATTTCATAATAGGAAAAAAAAAAATTTGTGTGTGTTTGTGTTTGTGTGTGTTTCATTTATTATAACGAAAATATTACCCTAAACGTACCTCAAACAGGTAAAAAAAAAAAAAAAAAACAATTATGATGAATCAATCGATTTCCTTCCATGGATTACAAACAAAAAAAAAAAATCTCGTGGTGGTCTGGTAGATATTGGAGGAGATGATAATATATTGTTTATTGTGCAGCAGCAGCATCAATAAATTAAGTCACATTTTCACACACACACACTCTATATTATGGCTATTAATACTACTACTGATACTACTACTACTGCTAGTGTATAACAAATTCAGTTTCAATTTTTTTTTTATTACTTTGTATGACTGACGACTATTTTGCTATTAAAAACAAAAAATGTGCAAACGACAAAAACAATCGGTTTTAATTTTAATTTATTATTGATAAACTGTGTGTGATTATGATTATGATGAGAACGGGCTGAACGCACCAATGCAAAGCAATATGAAGAAGAAAATTCTTTTCGGAATATTTTCTTTTTACAACAATTAAAACCAAAAAAAAAAAAATAAGATTTAATTTTCCTTTTTTTTTTTTTTTCTATAAATAAAATCAAAGTGTATGAGTGCGAATGTGGGTCTGTTTGTGTGTTGGTTGGTTGGTTGGGTTTTTTTTTTATTATTATTATTATTTTATTATAATTGTTGGTTTTGGTTTGGTAATGGTAGTGTTGTTGGGGATATACGATCACAGTCACTTTGTGTGCTGTGTAAATGTGCTAAAAAAAAAAAAATAAATAAAGTAATAAAAAATTATGTGTGTTGTATTGTCGTGCATGTTTGCACTTAATCAGCAGAAAAAAAAATCAATCAGAATATAGAACTTTTTTCTTTTTTTTTAATTAATTATAGATCTTATATACGCATTTTCCATTATTTTTATCATCTCTCTAATAACAATTTTTCAATGCACACACACATTTTTTTTTTTATCAGGTAAAATTTCTTCTACATAATATGATGATGATAAAAAAAAAAATAAAAAAAAAAACAACAAGGTCCCAAAATCCATTCAAAAACACAGTATATAATTATGCAAAAAAAAAGAGGATCAATACAAAAACAAGCATCGCATAAAATTAAATTAAAATTTCTTTTTTTTTTAATATAATTTTGACAATGAAATTTTTTTATGACCACAGAAAAAATTTGTCACCATTGTTTTATTAAAATGGAAATAAATAAAACACCCATATATTAAATTGGAAAAATAAATGCGTAAATTACTTACCAAATTATTAAATTTAATTTATAATTTGTATAATTTATCGTAATTGTTCACAGTATATTTTTAATTAATATATTTATTTTTTTTTTTATTTTTATGTGACACATTGATGAAAAATCAAATAAAAAAAAAACTCGACACACAACGCTCACATCACAACACTTCAGCCATTTTGAAAATAATAAAATGACTGCGGTCGCATACGGATAAACGCCGCAGCTCCACTAATTCCTTGAAATTTCATATATACAGGTGAGCAGCAGAGCAGCGCCACCATAAAAATTATACTCATCGTCATCGCACTTTGCTCGTGCGTGCATATACAACAAATATATATAAAAAAAAATACAATGGGATTTTGTTGTTGGATTTCGTTTTTGGTTTTTTTTTTGTTTTGGTGGTGTGAGAGAATTCGGATAAAAATTCGTCCGTTTTGTTATTTATTGTTTTGAATATGAATTATTTATATATTACATTTAATTATATATCATTTTTGATTGTATTAATTTTTTCATTTTAATTAAATAAATAAAATTGCTATATTTAATTTTGTAATAAAATAAGTAAATTAAATTATAGTAATTATAAAAGCCCCAAAAAACCAAAAAAAAAACCAAATTGAATTTGAAGTTTTCGATTTCGATTTTTAATTTCCAAAAAAAAAAAATGCGTTATCGGCTAAAGTAAACAATTTATGATATTTATAAAATGTGTAAGGTTTTAAAAACCATATTTTTTGTTGATTTTAAAATTTAAAAAACTCCCCAAAAATTGTTGAATTTTAAAACATTACGATAACATTATTGTTTTTTTTTTAAATAAATAAGTTTTTAATTTAAATTAATTTAAATATTTCTTTTTGGAAATTTTATTTTAATAATCAAATAAAATAAAAAAAAAATTCAAATACTATTTATTCTTTTCTTGTTAATTTTATGGCTGCTCTCAATTCATTTTGGAGCATATATATAAACACTTTGTCGCACTTCGCTTATTATTATAATTCACTATCCACCTTACTTTTAAATATTAATTGTTTTAATTTGGTAAATAATGATTTTTGTTTATCCGTTTTTGGTATGACAATATTTTTTGTTGAAATATTATGTATTGGACCGAATGCTAACGCAACAACGGTACAAGTTAAACAAATCACATTATATGGCATACTAAAATCGGGTGTCGCCAATGTAATCAACAGTGATTCGGTACGTATTTGTACCAAATAATGGGTACGCGTTGCATTAAAACTATCCGCCAATAGGCTACCATCAATTGGTACAGCCGTAAAATTACGTGCAATTGGTAACTGTGCCGTTAAAATGGCTGAACCAATATATTGGCCATGATTGGCATCCGGTGGATATTCTAACCATTTCAAGAATGCATAATCAAATTCAATGGATAGTTCAACGGTTGTACGTGCCGGTATTTGAAATGCAATTTCTAATTCATATGGTCGTTCACGTTGTTGTCCCGGTACATAATGAATGGCCACCGGTTTTATTCGTTTCATTGTATTTTTTATTTCAATTTTTAACGAATGTAAATACATTGAACAAAACCATGGTATATTCTCTTGTAACAATAGATTTAATGAGGCCCAATGACTATTTGTTATTTTTGTGACAATTTTACCGTGTTCCTGACCAACACCCAATAGATAACGTTTTGCGTACAATGGTGGTGCCGATTGAATACGTACAATATTTGCACGATCATCATACAAAATACCAGCAATATTAAACATTTTATTTGCGTGTGTTTGTTTTACATTGTATTCGGCGAAACGTACCGTTGAACCGCCACGTCTTGATATAATCACTGTTTTTGGTTCGGGTGTCAATTGATAATCATTATCGGTGATGTCCACATAAATTTTACTTGATTCCGATAGCGTACAAACACCATTTAATCCTTGACCAAATAATTTCCGTATAGACCATTCACCACGATTTGAATTTAGAATTTGTGTATCATGTATTAAATTTACCGTTTGTTTAATTTCCAATTGCTTTTGCGATTGACAATTACCATTACCATTATTATTGGTTATCGGATGGATAGCACATGTGGATAGTGATCGTAGATGAACACCAATTGAATGATAATTTGTACTATGAATATAACCGGAATTTAATAATGATGTAAAACCTTCATCATTATTACAAGGTAATAATTTTTTCCATGGTGTTAAATTTTCTGTACATACAATTTCATGTGGTAACGTTGAATATCGAATTGAACTGTGATTATATTGATGGGATCCATCGCCGCCGCTACCACCGCCACCACCACCACCACCATCCGAAAATTGTGGACGAAATGAATATTTTGGTTTCATTGTATTTTTATTATCGATAAAATTTAATGATGCACAAAATAAACCCGATAATGTACCACATAATGATGTCCATTGTTCATCAATTTCTTTTTCCGATAAGCGGTTATCAAACCATGCCCATATTTCGGTACCAGGTGATGCATCCAATACCGGATAACCCCATTTTTCATAACGCCACAGGCCATGCGTTAAACTTAAATGTAATTCTTTGATATCATAATTTACCAGCAATTCGGCAATTGAACGTGATACTAAATTTGTATGATGTACTGTGTGTTGTTCAATGAAAAAAAAAACGCATTATATTATAGATTATTTTAAAATTTTTGGAAAAATTAACAAACTCCCACACACACACACACTTACAGCTATCATTTTCATGAACATTCCATTTTGTGGTAAATTGAAAATAACTATTTATATGTCCGGTTTTTAATGGTTTTATAAATAATTCTTCATGAAATACATCATCAAATTGTAGAGAATTTTTAATGAATATTAAAATTATACAAATTATTTGTTTATTTAACATTATTTATATATATATATTTATTTTGGAAAAAAAAATAAAAACAAACACACACCCAACGGATTCAACGAGACCGCAGATGCACCAAGAAAAAAAAAATCAAAACAAAAACATTAAAATTAAATTACAACAATAAAAAAATTAATCGATTTTTTTTTTTTTTTTTTGATGCAAGATGCATTTTTTTTTTTGACATTTCATTTTTGAAAACAATTCTGTTGTTCGGGTTTAGATGTCGCTTTTGTACTAATTTACTTTTATCTTTTATCTTTTTTAATGAATTTTTTTTTTTATTATTTTTGGGGAATGCAGAAATCGAAAGAATTAAACAAAAAAAATCAAATTAAATTGTAATTTTAGTAAATTTATTTAAAAAAAAAAAAAAACATTTAAATATAAAATCAAATAAAACTTTTTAACTTCTTCTTTTTTTTTTTGTAACCAAAACTTAAATACAATTTGTTTTAATTTTTAATTTTTATCTTTATTTTCATCATCATCCTCGTCATCATCGGGTGTAGATTTTGATGTTGTTGAATTGTAATGTTCACCTAAACTATACAATAATCTATGATAGGTAATAATTAAATTCGAATAAATCGTTGTGGTTGCCGTTGATGGATTATCGGGAATTTGTATGGTTGGTGGCCCATTTGCCTGTATCACTTCAATTGTTGTTTGTAATGCATTTGTTAAGGCTTTGATTTCAATTTGACCACCCCAAGCGGGTGTATTACGTAAATCATTACAATATTTTTGAAATTCATTATCCGATAGACATTCACCGGTTTTCATATTTGTCATATAGCAAATTAATTGGTCTTTATTTAATTCAATGTAATCGGCCGTCACCGAACGTAATGTTTTAATGTCCATTGTTGGACGACCGGTTTCTTCCAATTGATGATTGATGGCCGCATATAAACAATCACCATCCGATTTAATTGGAAACAATCTTAATTGACGTTCTTTCAGTAATTTATTAATTTTTTTTGTTTCCATCATCCGTGGACCATTTTTATTCAATTCCTCTTGTATTGCAATTTCTGCATCTCGTTCACGTTCTGCTATTGCTTTACGATCACGTCGTTTTTGTGCTTTTGATATACGAACTTGTTGGATTCCATAGTCCAGGTTATCGGTATCATTTGTTTGCGGATCACTTCTTTTTAAAGTTACTGTTGTTGTTGTTGTTGAAGCGGTTGTTGTTGTTGTTGTTGATGATTGTTGAAGATTAACATTACCTTCGGGAATTTGTATTTTGTTTTGATTTCTAAATAGATTTAATTCTAACGAATGTAATTTATCTAATTCATATTCTAATTGTATAATTTGTTCAGCAATTTCTTTTTTCTTTTTCTTATCACCTTGGGCGGCACTTTTTTTCAGTGCTTGTATTTTACATTGTAAAACTTTACGTTCTCGTTTATGTCTTGCAATTAAATCCTCTTCATTTTCTATTAAATAATTTTCTAAACGTAAATTTAGAAAGTCATTTGGTTCCGTTGAATTCATATTTGTTTATTTTTGAATTTTTGATTTGTATTCACTTTTGGATTTGAAGTAATTAAAATTTTTCTAGTTATATTTAAATTTTTGATTTTTTACGTAAAATTGTCTTAATTAGGTTAAAGAACTTTTATGTTATTTTTTTTTTTTTTTCGTTTCAATACCTAATATTGTTTATATATTTATATATTGATATTTATTTATGAATATGTTTTAATTAAACAATATATTTTAATTGGTAAAAAACACTCTTTTAATTAAAAATATTAATTTTTTATGCGTTTTTTACTTTTTTTATTCTAAAAACCTTTTAAAAACTACCCAACAAAAAAAAACTTTGGACTGGAATTTTCTATTTTTGGTTTTTTTTTTATTAATTTTCATTTGATAAGTGGTGGAAAAGAGACAAACAAAAATATATGGTGTATAGAAAGAGATAAAAATAAAAATCATCAAACTACAGTAAAACAATTTCATTGTGGTGGTTTTATTTTTTAAGTATTTTCTAATCATTTTGTTGATTTTAAAGATTATTTACAAAATTTAAATATTTTAAAAACGTTTTTAATTAATTTAAAAATTTATTGTTAATATCAAATTTAATTTGGAATTTGAAATATCGTTTTTTAAAAATAATAAAAGAAATTTTTATTTTCGAAAATTATTGTGGAGAGTTTGGAGTGCGTTCGAAAAAATAAAAAAATCCATTTTGAAGTATTTGCAAAACCATTTGACATTTGCAAAAATTTTGCGGTTTTGTATTTTTCCATAAAAATAAAAAAATCAAGCCGATTCCTCCAACAATACAACAATTGATGAATTGATTGAACCAAGCGGCGAACGAACAATTGAAGAAATTCGCGTACATTTTTTTTTTTTTAATGCTCGGCAAAAAGTTTGGTTTTTTTTTTTCTGATATAATTTTTTTTTTTATAATTATATAAATAGTTGTAAAAGTTTATTTCGTTCATTTGTTTTTGATTAATCATTAATGTGTTTTTAGTGTTTTAATATTTATTTTATCGGTTAATTTATTGTATAAAAAGTGGTACGGATAAAGCATAAAATGTCTGTTGCGTATTCTACACAACAGCAGCAGCAGCAGCTACAACAACAACAGCCATCATTACCACCGCCAACACAAAACCAACAACAACAACAATTGCAACCGCTACAACAAAATGCTCGTTTAGGTGTCGGCGGAATTGCCGGAATGGGAATGAGTGGTGGTGGCGGTGGTGGATTAGGAGTAGGTGGAGGTGGAGGTGGAGGAGCCGGTGGTGGTGGCGGCGGTATAGGTCCACCTAATCGTGGTCCTCCGGTACCATCATCTGCACACATACAACGAATGTTAGATGAAAATTGTGGTCTCATACAAACCATACAAGATTATCAAAGTATGGGTAAAATAAATGAATGCATTCAATATCATTCAGCATTACATCGTAATTTAGTGTATTTAGCACAATTAGCCGATTCTACACAAAATATAGCTAGTATATTGCCGGCACCCAGTCTAGAAACATTACATCGGAATATGGGTGGTAGTGGTGGAATTCCAGGCGGTCCAATTGGTCCAATGCCAATGCATGGACATAGTGGTGATACGGGACCATCGCCAAATCAACCAATGCCTAATTATGCGCAGCACCATCAACCTGGAATGCCGTCATCTCAACAACAGCAACAGCAGCAACAACAACAGGTACCACAACAACCGCCGCCACAACAACAGCAACAACCGCCACCACCACAACAACAACAACCGCCACCACCACAACAACAGCAGCAACCACCAGCACAACCGCCTGCTCAACAACCATTATCCCAACAACAACAACAGCAGCAACAACAACCACAACCACCACCACCACCACATATGGTGGCAAACAATAATGGACCACATTCCCAGCAACATCTCCCACCAATGCCAAATCAACAGCAGCCACCAGGTAGTGGTTATCGTGGAGGACCTATGGCACCACAACAACCACAACAACAACAACAACAACCACAACCACCATCGTCTTTGGCATCTCAACAGCAACCGCATCCACAAACTGCATCTCAGCAACAACAACAACAACCTACACAGCAACCACCGCCTGCTCAACAGCAGCCACCAAATCAACCTTCGCAACATCCGCAACAGCAGCAACAACAACAACAACAACAATCAGCACCATTGCCACCGCAACAACAACAACAACAACCACAACAGCCACAACAACAACGGCCAATTGGACCACCACCACCACAACAACAACAACAACCAGGTCCACAAATATATCGTGGTGGTTATCAACAACATCATTATGGTTATCCACCTCAATCACAGGGTTATCAACCACAATCAGGTTATCCCGGTGCAATGCCATATGGACCACCACAACCACCACCTCAAGGTTATCCTCCAAATCCACAAGGTGGTCCACAAGGTAAACTTATTTTTAAAAATTCAATTGGACCATAGGAATGATTTTGTATATATATTTTTTTATTTTTTTTTTTTATGTAAACTCAGGCTATCATCACGGTGTAGGTATACCACCACCACCGCCACCAACAACATCTGCGGGTCCACCACTAACTGGTCCATATGCAAATGCATCTCAACATCAACCACCTGGAGGACCTGGTGGTTATCCACCACCACCGCAGCAGCAGCCGACACCACAATCACAACAACCACCAGTTCCACAACAGCAACCACCACCACAAACTCAACAACCACCAAATCAATCACAAATGTATGGACCTCCAATATCAAGCATTGGACAAAATCCAGTTCAATATCCACCACAAAATGCAGGTTCTGGACAACCGCAACCGCAATCCCAACAACCACCACCACAACAACAACAACAACAACAACAACAACCGCCAATGGGCTATAATTATGGTAGTCCAAGTCCTGGTCCAGGTCCTAATTCATATGGACAACCACCACAATCTGGACCAATGCCACCAGCTGGTTACGGACAACCAGGTCAACAAGGTTATGGACCACCACAACAGTCACAATATCCACCACCACCCGGACAACAAACTGGATATCCATCAGCTCAACAACAACCACCTATAAATCCAAATTCTGCTTCAACACAGCAATCTTCGAATATTCCACCAACATCATCAGCATCATCATCACCTGCAGCGATCGCAGCTGCAGCAATTTCATCAGCAAATGCGGTTGCTTCTATTAATAGTGGAAATTATAGTAATCAAACAAGTCCAAATCAAACACCATCACCAAATCCAAATGGTGGTCAACCACAACCACTACCACTACCACAACAACCACCATCAGCACAACAACAAATTAACGTTCCACATACAATGCCAAATAGTCAACCACCATATGGGCAACAGCAACAGCAACAACCACTGCCACCACAACAACCACCAGTAACATCACCGGGAATTGTTGGTAATAACAGTGCTAGTGTTATGGGTACTGTTGGAGGTTCAATACAACCTCCACCACAACTACCGTATTCATCACCGCCATCGATTAGTCAAGGAAATTATGGACAAGGACCACCGCATCAACCACCATCACAGCAACAGCAACAGCAACAACAACAACAACTGCCGCCACCGCCAACACAAGCCATAAGTACTACTTCATCATCATCATCATCATCGTCGTCATCAACATCATCGTCATCATCTTCGGTTGGCTATCAACAATCACCGGTTGCTGCTCAGGCATATCCACCACCATCACCGCAACAACAACAACAACAACAACAACCACCATATGCTACACCACCCGGAGCCGGACCTGGACCTGGTGGTATTAATTATCCTCCACATGGAGGATATCATCAACAGGGATATTCACCATTACCACCACAGCCACCACCACAACAACAACAACAAGGTCAATATCCACCGGCTCAAGCGTATGCTGGTTATCGACCACCACCGGGACCGCCGCCACAAGGTCCATACGGTCCATATGGTGGTTATGGTCAACCGCCACAATAAAAAGTAAAAGCAAATTTGGATTGGATTGGATGAGATTAAATAAAAACCTTCCCACACCCAAAAAACATATACAATATCAATAATATTCTTATAATAAATTTAAGTATAGGATTAGATGAGGATTTTTAATTGCCGCGCGGCATCAATTACAAAATATCTCATTTATTTTGTTTTTCTCTCTCTACTCTACTCTATTCTACTTATAAATTTAATTTTTAAGCTTACTATTTGTATATTTATTTTAATTATTTTGTTTAAGTTTTAAGTGACTTAAAAAAAAATATTTGTGTGTTTTTTTTTTAAATATTTTAGCGTGTATTTGAATTAATAATTAAAAAAAAAAATTATACATCCAGTATTTTTTCCTCCAAGTAAAATTTTTTTTCTTTTTTTTTCTTTTTTTTTCCTTATACTTAAGTATTTTAATCGTTTTATTTTTTCTATTTTGTCTGCGTGTGTGTATGAAAATATAGGCTCAAAATATCTAAATAATAAGCAAAAAAAAAAAAAAACGCTAAGTAATAAGTTAAATTAAATAAAAAATAGAAAAAAATTTGTGTATTCAATTAAATAATTTTGAGGGAGTTTTGTAGTTTTTGTTTTTTAAGCCTTTGGAAAAAGAAATTATAAAAGATTTTGTATGTTCATGAACAGAAAACGAACGGATCCAGACGATCATATATAGTATTAGAAAAGTTTTAGTAAACACTCTAGTCTCGGCAAAATAATATTCTTCTTCTTCCATTATAAATAGATTAAAAACACAAGTTCAAGTTCAATATTTTCAAAACTGAATGATTTATTATTATTATTATTAATGAAAAAAGTAATTGGAATTTTAATTAAAATAATAAAAATTTTTAATGGTTTTTTCAACTATTTAACAATTCCGAAATGTTTGTATCAAATGCAACATCCGAACACGTTAACGAATCTTTATCCTTAATTGTACGATCACCACCGAATTTTATTAATAGTTTAACACATTCCAAATGGCCACAACTTGCCGAATAATGTAATGCTGTTTGTCCATCACAATCCAATTGATTTACATCGACACCGGAACGTTTCAGTAAATTTTCCAACATTGTAATATCACCACGATCGGAAATCCAATGTATTAAACTTAAACCATCTTCATCCAATTCGTTCAGCAACTGATCATCTAATTTATCGATTTTCTTTAAGAATAACATAGAATTTCCCTCTTTAACACAATCAATAGCCGTTTTTTCTGATTCCGGTTTTAATTCCAATGGATTGTCATCTTCCAATTGTTGAAGTGTTGACACCGAAATCCATTGTGGTGGTTTACGTGGTTTTTTATTGCCACTACTACCAGTACTTGATGATGATGATGATGTTGTTGTTGTCGTCGTACGATTATTTTGTTCATTCCAATTTGGATATAATTCGGTAATTTTTTGCACATACATATTCATAGCATCATTTTGTGATAGATTTTTTAATTGATTCCAGGCATTCCATTTTGATTGGGCACGTACATTGAAAAAATTCGGTTTTGGTATATTACATTGGCCAACGGTTCCCTGTTTATATAAACCGTAAAATTCTAATAATTGGTTTGCATCTATTTCACCGGCAATACTTTCCATATACTGGGCGGCCCCATTAAATAATTCTTCAGTTGCATTCATTTCAATGGCATCCAAAAAATCATCGGCTTTATCCATATTTTAATGCTTTTTTATTTTACGTTTTGTATTACTTTTATTTTTTTTTTTTTCAACTAAATTGTTTATTATTTTTTATATACTTAAAAAAAAAAAATAAAATAAACTTGATACTACTTAAATATTATAGTTTAATTTTCTATTCTGTCTTTTGTATATTCAATTGGTAACCTTCCAATTGATGTCTACCGACTTTTGTTAAATCTTCATAAATTGTTTTATGCTGAGCGGGAAATATAACAAAACCGTATCCCTTTGAGCAACCCGTTTTTTTATCAAATACAACCGTTGCCGATACAACACGTCCAAATTCTTGAAAATATCTTTTTAATTCACGATGTCCAATGGTCCACGGTATATTACCAACAAATATTTTATTTAATGCACGTGCACCATTTGTTGCCATTATTATAATCTAAAATCAATTTTTTTTTGGTTTGGGATGAAAAATAATATTAATTGCATTAATTTAACAGTAACATATATATTATTCTTATATTAATTTAGTAATATTAATACAAAAAAAAAAAAAAAACTAAACTAAAACTATTTTGGGAGATGAAAAAATTAAATGTTATCATTAAAAAACATGTTAATTATTATTTTGTTAGTAAAGTAAATTTTTGTGTAAAACACAAAATTTATTATTAATTAGTAAATCGGTTAATTATTTTTGAATAACTCACGTAATTTATTTAATTTTTTTATTTTTTTTTTAAACTTTTCTTGTAGAGAATTTATATAATAAATGATAATAATAAAAAGATTTAATTTTATTTTTTTTAAAGAAATAATTAGAAAAAAAAAAAAAACTTACTCCCAAGAATTCCCGATAATAACAACAAGCAACAACAACACACCGCGATGATAAAAAATAATTTAATTTTTTTTGCTTTTTGTGAAAAATTTTCCAAATTTTTGGTTATTTTTTTTTTTTTTTTTTTTGCTATATACATAGCAGTGACATTATTATTAATAACGGAGGATAGATGAAATATTTTAATTTTTTTTTCGAAAATTGAAATTTTAAAGTTCGGCCATTTTGTACAAAATTAATTGTGTTTTTTGATTGTCAATTAAAAAAAAAAAAAAGGTATTTTTTATTAAAAAATAAAAAAAATTTTATCATTCATTAAAAAAAGTAAAATTAAATTAAGAATGTGGCGACGTTGTTGAATATTAAATTTTTAATTAATTATACTTATATAAATATAAGTATCCGGGAATTTAATTTAAAGTGTACATATATATAATTTAAATTTTAATCATCATCTGTGAATATCTCATTATAATCTATATATTTACCTTATGGTTAAATTAAATCCAATTTAAGTTATATCTTACACGTGATGAATTTCATTAATTATAACAGAAAATGCCGATGAAGATTCGGTAATCCAGTTTGATGGGTGTGTAAATGTTATAAATATATAGTTAAATATAGAAAAACTAACATTATCTTTATAAAGAACATTGGCCAAAACAAAAAAAAAAAAAACGCCCGTTTTTTTGTACCTTTCGATTCTTAAAACGTTTATTAAATGCCAAATGGTTGTGATGACCATAACTGAAAAAATACGCAAGATCAAAAAGGAAAAATAATACATTCGTTCTCGCATATATATTCTAAAAACTCCCGTAATATCAAGTTTCAAAAGAATTCGATACATTTTTAACAATTCTTCGGCATCGGCCCCATATATATATTGCATGAAGACTCGGCCATTTTGAATTTTGTAAAACTGTTAACAAATTCGTAATCAGTAGACATCTTTAAAAAAAACATTTTTTTTTAGATATTATTATTGGAGTTTTTTTTTATTATAAATGTTCATCACGTTGGTGTAATTTGTTTGTTCAACTTTGATCCGCCGATATGGCTTAAACCCTAAACAATATATGTTTATCTTGAAATTTGGTAGTGTCATTATTGGGCATTTGGCAATTTGGTATAATATAATAAAATTCAAGGTAAAGAATCAAGGTACAGAAAATAATGGGGCGATTTTTGCATGAAGATCTTTTACTTAAAATAGAAGTTGAAATGTGTTTCTGTTAAATTTGTAACAACTCCCTGTATAATATAATATTCATCATCATCATCATCATCATCAAAACATACGACTGTATAAAAAATATAATACATATTTTAATATTATTATTATTATTATTATTATACGTTCTTTTATATACAATAGAATAAGAAATACTTGTTTTACACTATAAATAAAAGTATATATATAAAAAATTTCCCGCAATTCCATCCATATGTTCGTACAATTGTTGGTATTCTTGTTGTTGTTGTTGTTATTGTCGCTTTAATGATGATGATGACGATTTGTATGCTGATGAATGTTTTCATATATATATATATGTTTTTTTTATAATTTCATTTTCCAAGCTATTTGATTATTCACATGATGATTTCAACAATTTTTTTTTTTAGTCAGTTTGTGTTCTTCTTTTGGTGTAAATTAGTGTCGTTTTTTTTTTATTTTTTGAGAATATAAGAAAAGTATCAAATTTTCCACAATAATAAATAATAGTAAAAGAAGAAAAATTTTTCTGTGTGATTTTCATTTTTGTTACATTTTATTTATACACAAAACTCTGTTTGTTTTGAATATCTATATACATAATAATAAAATAATAATAACAAAAATAAATATAACGAAATCAATATAGTGAAAATAAAATTATAATACGCAGTGACTAATAAAGTTGTAATTTTAATTGTGAAAAAAAAAAAAAGAAGAAAATTAATAGATTTTTATCTAAAAAATATAAAAAACCAAGTTAATTAAGGAAACATTTTTTTAAAATAACAAAATAATAAGGTAAATAATTACAATATTAATATTTTATATATTTGTATATATTGATTAATTTTTTTTAATTATGGTCTCGTTGTTTATTGTCGAAAAAATAAAACCTCTTTTTTTTTTATTGTAATATAACTTTTTTTTTTTTAAAGTGCGAATATATTAAAATTAAATCTTATACTTTTTTATAATTATATTGTGTATTATAATTTTTAAATATAATACCAATATAAAAAAAATAATTAATAATAATATATGAATAAATATACAATAATAAACCGCACATAAAACACATGCAAACACTCTCGTCATATGCATGTATATATATCGTTATTATTTGTTTTTTTTTTTTTTTTGTAGTACATCTACATTGTACATACAAATGTGTGTACAACCATGTTGTTTGTTATTAAGTGGCTCTTATATTCATCATCTCATCTTGTGTATTTCCCGGTATATAGATATAGATATATATAGATGTGAATATATAATAAATAATACATAGATTTTCCTTTCGGTAAAAAAGTACAAACAAAACCAGCAAAAAAAAAACTTTTTGTAGTTGAAATATGATTTTTTTTTCCTTCCTAAAATAGACTATACAATTTTTGCAATTTTCCAATTTCATTAGGTTATAATTATTGAATATGATGATGTTAATAATAATAAGAATATTTAAATAAAATATCATATAGACTAAATATAGAAAATTATTTATAAAAAAAACTCAACAAAAATCTTAAAATATTTGGCGAAGGTTAAATGAAGAAAAATTATAATTTTTTTGCTGGATTTTCATAATTTTTCATATAAGCCAAAAATGGGGGAAATACATTTTATTTTTTTTTTTTTCATATAAAATATATTTTCATTTTGATGGTCATATTATATAAATATATATTTATATATATTATTATAGTATAATATCGTTTTATATATGCCTATGGATAGCGATGTCAAGGAAGTTGATTTATTAATGTTTTTGTTATTTCAATTGCTATCATCATTTTGTTATATTATTTTTATGTGTTGTATTCTCTCATAAAAATTCTATGGTCGTAATTTTGTGAATGAAATACATTTTATTATTATATTTAAGATTTGAAATAAAAATAAAAAGTTTTTGTTTTTGATCTATTATATTTAATATTATAATTAATTCTATAAACATATATGCAAGCGTGTATGAAGTGAGCGTGTCTTGATGGGGAACTGGAACAAATGTTTCAAAATAGGGTAACTTGAATTGAACGAAAGACAGATGGAAACCAAATTCAAAGATTGATTCAAAGACACGAAACAAAATCAGTTTTGCATAGAATTGTTGTTACTGCGGCGATGAAAAATGAATTTATTTTATGAATCCTAAATGGAAAAAATCATGGGTTAATCAATAACCAGGACAACCATCGACTGTAAAGTCTGCAAAGTTCGTTTCGGCAAGAAGACTATTTGTTTGGTGGGACTAGAAAGGTGTGGTGTACCCCGAGGTCCTAAAACCTGGTGAAACCGTTAGTGATGGCTTGTCGACAACAAATGATCAATTTGAACCATGCAATGATTGAAAAAAAAACGACTAGAATGGGCCAGAAGTCACGAAAAGCTAATTTGGCCCATGACAATTCACATAAAGCAAAACTGGTTCAGGGTACAATCAAACCACTTGCTTGTGAGCTGCTACTCTATCAGACGTATTCACCAGACTTGACTCCTACCGACTACCATTTGTTTTCCTTCAGGAAACACACATTGACTGAATAGCACTTCAATTCCTATGAAAAAGTCAAAAATTCGGTGTCTGATTGATTTAACGTTCAAAAAGACGAACAATTCTATTGGCGTGTGGTATCCATAAATTGGCAACAGTAAAAGGTGGTCAAAATGTGTATAGTTTTTTACTTTCCCATTTAAAGATAGTCTATTCTAACGATATTCTAACGAAATTTTGGGGTTGTGGGTTCGAATCCTACTGAATGCATAAAATAGGTTTTGGGCTTTCGGTTATTTTTCGAATCTGAATTTTAACACAGAGTTGTATTTTTCGCTTGCGGTTGGTCCGGCGTACGGCTAATTACCGACACCGTACCGTAGGCATAAATTAAGAAACTAATAACAGAACGCTGTTGTTGTTGGACGCTAAAACCAAATTGTTGGTTGTATAGCAAAAAATTAGTTTTATTTATTATTTAAAGATAGTGATTTATTTTGAAAGCGCTCACTTCATACCGCTACACCTGGTATATAAATAAGTAATAAAATGAATTTTTTTTTTTGTGTGGAATTGTCGCGTTTGAGATGATATAGAAATTTTGTTTTGTCACATTTACGCAGATATAATCTCAATTTATTCTTAACAAGATTAACCAAAAAAAAAAACATTTTAGTTTTTCTAAGTAGATTTAATTTGTTTTTTTTTTTTTTTAATATTAATGGTAATGGTTTTATTATGATGAGGTATTTTGTTTTATATAGGTTTGTTATAAACACAATAAAAAAATATTTATTTGTGATTCATATTCCATTTCTAGTTAAAAAATAAAAAAAAAAAGAAACCGATGATAAATCGTTCTATATAGAACAAGAAGAACTTCTATATATGAGATTGGAAAGATTAGAGTAGAATTAAATTTATCGTCGATCAATTCCTACTATGAAATTATATCCAGTTAACTTGCAAACCCCGCAATAATATGATTATAGGATTTGCATGGGAGTGAATGTAAGTAAGATGTGCGATCAGCAAAAAAAAAAACATAAATTTTAATAAGCCATTAAATTATTTTTATGACCATTCAGGGATCAGAAAAACAATTTTAAGTTTTTATTTTTACATTTTTTTAACTACATTTTTCTGTAAAATTAAAATTTTTTTATGATATACATCAAACAAAAAAAAAAGAATTTTAAACAAGTCAGTGAATTTCCAGATGTATAATTTCACATATTAAAAAATCGTTCTTGTGAAGTTATTCCCCTAAAAAAAACGAATAAGAATATGAGAAATCATACCAAATTTCATGCCCTTTTGCAGATAACTTTCCTACAGTAAATATTTACAGTCATTTCATTCGAACGTCCACCGTAGAAATATTGTCTTATATAAATGTTTTAATAAAATATAAATGATGATTAAGTTACAATTATTTAAAATTGTTCACACCATTGTTAAAATCCCCTCTTCGCTTTGTCTCTAGGTCATTGCATTATACGAATATTGTATATATAATTATATGAATATGTAATTGCTATAGATTATTTAAAGCCAATATTCGATGTATTCTTGAAAAAAAACATTTGTCATCAAAACATATATAATAGATTATTTGAAAAATTATGTTTATAATAAAGGGTGATTTTTTAACAGCTATAGGAAAGTTTTTCAAAAAAAAAAAACAAATAACATTCAGAAAAATGCATGAAATCTTTATTTGAATCGATAGTACGGTCCATATATAATTTAATGTTTGAAGATTATTTCATGCAGATGTTGATCTTGACTGTGCCTCAAATGGTCCATCCAATTAGTCCAATTTTGGCATACTCTTTCCAACATTTCGGCCGGTATCTCACGAATAAATGCTTCAATGTTGTCTTCCAATTGAAGTCAATTGAAGCGGGCTTGTCTGTATAGACATGAGCTTTAACATAGCCCCACAAAAAATGGTCTAAAGGCGTTAAATCGCACGATCTAGGCGGCCAATTGATCGGTCCCGAACGTGAAATTAAATGTTCACCGAACTCACCTCTCAATAAGTCCATTGTGGCGCGTGCTTTGTGGCATGTGGCACCGTCTTGTTGAAACCACATGTCATGCAAGTCAAGCTCTTGCATTATGGGCAAAAAAAAGTTGGATATCATATCACGGTAGCGCTCACCATTCACAGTTAAGTTACCATTCGCATCATCTTTGAAGAAGTAGGGTCCAATGATCACCCCGACCAGCCCATAAACCGCACCAAACTGTGACTTTGATAGCTCTTGCAATGCTTCTGGCTGATATTCACTCCAAAATAGACAATTCTGCTTATTTACGTACCCATTGAGCCAAAAATCAGCTTCGTCGTCGCTGAACACAATTTCGTCGTGATGAACTTTCTTAACAGAGTACGCATTTTGATAATAAAATTCAATAATTAGCAAGCGTTGTTCGTTTGTAAGACGATTCATGGTTAAATTATAGACCAAACTGAAGATGTTTGACAATGAAACAAAACACTAAACGTGCGTCAGCTGTTTGAACCAGTGTTGCCAAAAAGATAATAGCTAAAAAATCACCCTTTAGAGAGATATAGTTCATATGAATTTCGTTCTTACTTTTTTTTATTGATGTATTTATTATTATACATTTCAATCAATATCAAAATTCGCAGAAAATGTTTGCTAGGTATAAAAAAAAATCCTCTTAACTTTTTCCACGCAAATTTTTATTACGTATAATTTTTTTGGTATAAATCGCATTCAATTGTTGTTGAATATTTTTCATTTATAGAAAGTCTAAAATATAGAATAATTAAAAATATAAATAATGTTATTACAAAAAAAATAAATATATTAAGACAACCACCAACACAAAAAAAAAAAAAATCCAACGTCGTTGTGTATTTTTTATTTATTTTTATAATATCAACTATCGCTGATGTCTGTAATATGAATTCCTATATACTATTCAGCATATATACTATAATTAATAATGCTATAATTCATATTATATAAATGAATTGTTAATTGAATACATATTCATATTTATATAATATAAAAACGTCATTAATATTCTTAAAAAAGATTTTTCCTTTTAACATAAACATATTTCATAAAAAAAAATTTTAAATATATAATAAGATTTTATTTATTATTATTTCTATTTCTATCATATACATGCTATAGTTTTTTTTTTTAATTTTTGTATATATACAAATATACATTTGTTTATGACATTGAATATTATATTTTTTAATAATATATAGGTTATGAATAAGAAAAATATATGCTTAATCTGTTAAATAAATAATTTTGTCTCAACAAATATATATTGATGAGATAAGATTTTATTTTTAATTTTTCAATATATATTTTGAATATATGTATATAAAATTGTTACATATATTTGAATTTTTTTGTTAGATTCGTACATAGAAAATTCGCTATTCAATGAATCTGTGGAGAAAAATAGTTTTTTGCAATCCGCAAACTATAAAAAAAATTTAATATTTGAAAATTGTTCGCCGCGTTTTATGATGTTAAGTTAAGAAACCATTGTTTCTGGGACTGGGCTCATCAATCATTAATCTTCTAATCAGGTTTCGTCTCGATCACCTTCAATTCAAATGCCATTTCCGAAGTTTCACGTTTTTTTTGTACCATACGATATTAAAGGTTGCGTTCCTTTCGATTATTACCGGGACCCAGGAGTAGGTAAGAGTAGAAAAGAGTAGATTTTTCTTATAATATAGTAAAGTACTTAATATAGTATGGAGTAGTTCGGAATAGAAATATCTGCTCTTTTTTACACTTACCTATACTCTGCTGGTAATCCAAAGGAACGCAACTAATTTGTCATTATAGCATTTAGACGACTAATTGATTGATTATATCAGATAAAAATGATCCTTCATTTCCAACATATGGAGTATTTAAATGGATAACTAAAACCAACTGAACTGTGTCTCAAAGATCTGAAATGCATTCCGCATTTGATATCTCTTAAATGACTGCGTACATGAGCTATATAACTTGCAATAGCATTTTTATGATGATGCTTTATTAATTTATTATTCCGCAGTATTTATATAATTAATAATCACACGTGTATTTTCATTTTATATATAATACTATACATACTATATATTTAATAAATTCCGGTTCGACATAATTTTTTCTATTTTATCGTTTTGACCTTTTATATATATATATAAAATTTTTATAAACTAGTATATATTTTTTGTTTTATTCTTTGTTATAAGACGCGCATATATATTCATAAATAAATATACATAATTGATTAATTTGTATCTATAATCTAAAAATATCATTATACAAACTTAATATTTTAAATGTTGAAATGTTACAAAGAAAAAAAAAACAAATTAATTCTTACGTATAAATACTGGGTGTCCAACCGAAAATAAACCGTTTTTGAAGAAATTGTCATAGAATCAAATCTAGAACAATCTTATAAAGTTTTCAAAAATAGTCCGTCCTATATTCAAGAACACGTTAATTTATTCCTTGACAGCTTTAAGCAAAGGATTCCAATGTCCTCAATGATTGTCATTACACGGCCCCCAGAAAGTTTTATTATGCAGATTTAATTCTATCACCATTTATTCCATCTCTCGGTTTGTTTTCGAGTCTTCATTGACACCTTAACCAAAAGTCCTGTTGCATTTATTATATTAAACACCCAGTATATGACGAATAATTAACCATAAGCAAATAACAAGTTTTTCTTAATTTTTTTTTTTTTTTTAATACATAATTCTTGGAATGGTCGATTATCATTATGCGTATATATTATTATTGTTTGCATTTTTATTGTTGATTTTGCTTAAAAAAATGCTTGTGTTCAAATTTAATTGATCATTTATTTATATTGCGAGATTGCTTGCGAGAGTCTATATAAATAAAGTTCATCATCAAAAATACAAATAAAATATATAATATACAATTGCGAATAAATTACACATCATAAATAAATGTATGGTATACTAATTTATTCAATTAAATTTAATATCGTATTATATATTATATTTGGCTGTGTATACAGTAGAATCGCGATATAAGGAACTCTTGAATAAGGAACCCTTGAATAATGAAACGCTTCCAAATTTTGTAAATTATAGCCTTTAAATAAGGAACGTTAAATCAATCAAAACCACGATATAAGGAACGATTAGTGTATTTTATTAACGTGTTGGCATTCAAAATTATTGAAATTATGTATTTGTAAGTATTTTAATGAAATTATGTTATTTCCCATTTCTGGACAATCACTCGCTTCGCAAATATGTATTGTTTTTTTTTATTGGTTGGGTATGTGCATTTTATACTCATCATAAATATACATAATTTTTATTTGGTTTGTGGGGTTCCAACCAAATAATACACCATTGTTTTTCCATTGTTTTTCAAAATAATTTTATCTAAATGGAATATATATACTATTTGATTTTAACCTCTTTTTCCGACGTTTGATACATATCTCTAGATATATAAAGCTATTTTAACATTCTTTTTTACGGAACCTTCCATATGAGGAAACTTCGAAATAGGTAACGATCCCCCTGCAATCAATTGTTTCTTATATCGCGAGTCTACTGTATATGGATGGTTAAATATTAAATTGTTGATGAGTTATTGTTTTATATAAGTATATACAATGTGATTATTATTTATATTGAATCAACAACAAATGTTGATGATGATGATGAACAATATAAATAAACATATTAACTAACACACATAGACAAATATTTTGTATTTATACATTAAAATATATAACTATATTCCGGATATAATTTATTTAATATTGATTACTTTGCAGTTTTCCGTACAAAAAATATATCTATATCTATCTATCTATCTATCTATATTATAAATTGATATATTTTGTATTTAGTAAATATTATTATAGAAACTTAACTAACAAGTAGCTAAAAACCTATTTATATACAATATATATAAAGAAGAATCAATAATACACTTATGTATATATTTACATAATTAGTTTAAGTACATTATAATATACATATTAGTGTTTGGTTGGATGTACTTAAACCTCTATATATAATATGTTTGACACAATATAATTAATTATTTTGTTAGCGTAAAATTTTCTATTTTCAAAAATTTCATATATACAAATTTTTTGTCTATTACAATTTTGTTTATTTCGTTATTTTATTTATTTTTTTCAACAAAATATATGAAAATGAAATTTTCTTCATAAACAAAAATATTTTATATATGGTTTTGGTAAATGTAGTTCATTTTATTATGTATATTTGAATTACATTAACCCATAATTTAATTTTAGATATTATAATATTTGTTGGAATTTTGAATATTTTCTGTATTTTGTATATTCTGTTACATAAATATATATGGAAAAATAAAAATATTATATAGTTTTATAAAATATGAATACATATAAATGATTCGGTTATCATTCAGTTAACTTTTAAAATAGAAAATACCAGTTGGATGGAAAATCGATTCTAATTTTGTGTCTATACAAATTTTCGACTACAATCGACGATTGGCTTTATTAACGTCCGAACAACAGCCTTTGGTTATTTGTTTCATAATTTGTTGGTTTTTACGGTGCCGCGGTAATTAGTCGGATACGAGACCAAACGCATTGAAATATAATTCAACTCAGTGTCGTGAACATCCAGATTCCAAAATCTGTTTTCCTAACAGATGTAGATTTATTTGTTATATAGATTTCAGACCCAGTCCCGTCGTTCCCGACTATTTTTATGTTCTGTTAAAGTTATAAAAAAAACAGCCTCTTTTTAATAATAACAATTATATTGTAGCTGTAATTTGTAAAAATATACCTATAATCATTTCAATATTTAAGTGTGAAAATTCCCTAAAACATTATTGATTTTTAAGGGTGAATCTTCTCTGTGGAATAATCTGAATTTTCCGAATTTACAATCATATTAATGTGGTCGCCATACAAAAATTAGTACGGTTAAATTTACAATTTTTCACATCTATAGATTTATACTAACTGTAGAATTTGTTTAACAAGCCTATTGGTTTTGTAAGGGATGATTTTTTAGAGAATTTAATTATCTATCGAATGCAGGTGCAAACGTGATTCTATCTCATGGGTTTTCCAGGTTATGGGTGTTTTTACTATACAACCCTTTGTCTTCATTGCGATTTTATAATTCATTGTATTTCAGCTAATTTTTATAATTCTTCGTATAATATTGATTAGGTCGATTGACTTCATTTTGGCTGTAATTTTTATTTTTTTTTAACTGATTAAGTTCAAAAATTGGATAAGTCATATCATCCCCTCTTATCCTGGCCCTATCCTTGCAAATATTTCAATTTGTTTCTTTCTCACATAACATAGAATCTTTTGCTGGCGCAATTGACTGCCGTTTGACTCAAATATTGCATTTTTAACTGATTAAGTTCAAAAATGGGATAAGTTAAATCATCCCTTTTATATCCTTGCCCTCCCTACCCTTGCATAATTTTCCGAATTTTCCAATTAGGCGGGTTTTCATTTAAAAGAAAACATATAATTTGCTGGCTCTGTATAGACTGCATATAGTTTGACTGATATTTTGCAACTTAACCCTTTTTGTTTTTTTTTATTAACTGAATAATTTCATAAAATGGATATGTCGCGCAGTAAATCAGTCTTCCTTCTACCCTTGTTCTGCTCTTGACCTATATTTCGAATTGTTTTTTTGTCATTTAACGAGAAAACATTATCTTTTGCTATGGCTCTCTCTGATGACTTCAGTTTGAATGAAATTCTCAACTTAACATTTTTGGTTTTTTTTTTCAACTGAATAAGTTAAAAAATGGTATATTTCAGTCAGTTAGTCCTTCTACACATTTACTTACAATTTTGGAATCTGGAGGTTTGAAAAAAAAACAATTAAGGTTAAATTGAAAAGTTTTCAAATATATTTTTTAACAATTTATGTGCGATATTAATTCATTATTAACAACATATAATCAATATAATAAAATAATACATAAGAACCATTAGCATACTCGAAATATCTATGGTAAGGTAAACAATTCATATACATATTATTATAATAATTGAAATTCCATACAATAGATTATTGATACATTTTTACATTAGTTTAAAATAAATATCGGAACAAAATAAAAACATTATTTTCATATGTATATAAAACATTATCTATGTTTATATATATATATATATTTTGTGATAATAAATGTTTTGCTAAATCGTTAGACTTTGCGGTAACAAAAGAGAAAAAAAAACAATATTTTTATACAAAATAATATAATACAATATTTGTGTAAATCAATCCAGAAAAAAAGGGGTTGTGTTTGTTCGACATTTATTTATTATTTATTTTTCTTATAAAAATAATATACAAGATTTTCTATATATCTATATTATTATTGTATTGTAATATATACACAGTGCGACAATTAATATTCCGGACTCAAACCATATCTCAATAACCAGTTTTGAAGCTTGATATATTCTCTATCGTCTGTAAAAATTTCATTGCATTTGGTTGACAAATAAAAAAGTTATGACATTTCTTGTGACACAATATTTTAATTGAAGTAGAAATTTTAACATGGAACAAAGAGCAGTCAAGTCATTAAATTCAACCCAAAGCATGGAAAATCTGCAACAGAAACGTTGAAATCGATGCAGCAAGTTAATGGCGATAATTGTATGGGTGGAACACAAGTTTTTGAGTGGTATAAACGTTCCGTGGATGGCTAAAACATAGGCTGAAAAACAAGAAAAGTTCCATCGAAAATCAAGACAATGCTCGTTTTTCATTTAACATTTTTCGATAGCAAGGGAATTATCCATAAAGAATTCGTTCCAACTGGTCAAACAGTCAGTGGCGCATATTATATCGAAGTTTTGAAGCGTTTGATGGGCAGGATTCGTCGTATTCGACCTGAATATCGTGAATCAGGTAGTTGGTGTTTGTTACACGATAATGCACCAAATCACACTTCACTTATTGTTCGTCAGTTTTTGGCTCGAAATCAAGGCCGTGTGTTAAATTATCCACCGTATTCACCTGATTTAGCACCAAAAATCGTGTTTTTAATGTATTTCCTAGGACCAGTCCGGAATATTAATTGTCGCACTGTGTATATAAATGTTGATTTTTTTTTTATATTCATTTTTCATTGTATATATAGACATGGATATATTTTTTTATTTTAACAATGTTTTTTCATTCATATTTTCTTTTTTTTTTGTTTTCCTTATATATAACTGATAAAAAAAAATGTTCTCATTGTTCCAATCTCTGAATAACTCTTTTGAATATATATTCGGGAAACCGCCTACATTTGATAAGTATTCTTAATATGGAAAGAATATGGCAATATATAAGATAATTTCACAATGTATTGAGGAGTTGGAAAAATGATGATTAAATGGTCGTTTAAATATAAATATCACTTTGGAAAATGTGAATTTGAATTAATCTTTCAAAATCACAAGGTTTAAATCGCAAAATCGTTTAGGTTTATGCAATTTATTATTGAAAATTCACCTGAAGTTTTATGGCCAAACGATGAATACATTTTTTTGAAGGTATTCAAATCAGAAAAATGTTTTGAATTATAACGTATCGAATTATTAAATATATCGAGAACTTATGATTTTCAATTTATCGTTTATATTTGATTTTTAGAATCTCCTTCTTTAATCCAAACCATTTGTCAATACAATTTTTTAACAATAAAATCAACGACAGACAACAAAAATGCAGGTGTATATTAATTTTTTTTTTTTTTCTATATTATATACTTTCATTTGCTGAATGGTGCAATGTCGTATACAGAAAACAATATTCATATACCATATATAAAGATATACAAAACAAATATATATATAGTATTGAAATACATAATTTTAAAAATAAAGAAACGACGAAATAATAAAAAAAAAGAAAACGTACACAAAAATATTGATTATTTAATGGTCGAAATTTTTATTATATATTTTTAGCAATATAGGTATATATTTATCGTAAATATATATAGGAACAATATATTATTGTATATAGATAGGCAGAGGTAATGTTTTTTTTTTGGTTCTTCTCTTCATAATAAATACATTTTTTTTTGTTTATTGGAATACTATCAAAATTGTGTTTTTTTTTTAAGAAGAAATAATACAAAAATAAAACGAAGAAAATTGTTCTATTGTTAAGTTCTATATATGAAAAATAATGATATAGAAATTTTCAATTTTATTTTATTCTATATAATGACTGTATAAAGATTATATAGTAAAAAATAAAATAAAATAAAATTAAGTAAAGATTTAGTATATTTTTTTTGTTTGTTTGTTTGTTTTATTCTATATAAAATTTTGCAAGAATATTTCAACAAATGATTGTGTGCGGTTTGCCAAATATAATGCATAATAATATATAAAAAAGATTCCACCAATAATATTTATTGTATATATATATAATTATATTAAGATAATATTTAAAAAAAAGAAAATATATGTTTTAAAGATAAACCAAAAAATAATAATGGTCTTAAAGAATTATTTACCGTACATTTAGAACGCCTATGTATATTATAAAAACATTTATAAAATATATTCTGACTTAATTAACATTGCAAAATCAATATACTAAACTGAACACATTATTTGCTATTCCAAGTTTTGTTTTTTTTTATATGTTATACAATGAAATAAATAATTGTTGTTACTAATGTATATATAAAATAAATTTATATATAATATGACGTTATATATTATATAAGTATTATAGGTATTTTCAACAATATATAAGGCAATAGCAAAAAAAAAATCATTATAATTAGTATACAGAAGGTTTTTTTTTATTGATGTCAACCACACCTATACAGTTTTAATTCAATTGAATTAAAATTTGAAAAAAAAAAATACTTTGACATCTTTACATTAATTTTTGAATACAATTTATTTGGTGAATTATTGTAGAGAGTGAATATAATAATGGCATTTACAGATATTTTAATGTAATGAGAAAAATTTATTGATAGATTTTGGCTGAACTTTACGGTTTAGCGACCATATTGAGCTATAGAACCGCTGGAGATATCCACAAAATATGGAAAGGGGATCCTTCAATCTTTAACATTACCTCTTATACAAATTATTCTTTTACTTAAATTGGACGGATATGTTAATTTGAATTATATTTCGTTGAAAATGTTCCAACAGCATACATTTTTTAAAATGGACTCTGACAAAACAAAATAATTTACAAAAATGAGCTAAAAAAAGTAATGTCAATATAAAATATTTTCTTCTTTATATATATTTTTTGTGGGAGGAAGAATCCATTTAAGGACAAAGTGTCCTTAAACAGAGTGTCCTGCCAACTACGAGTTGATATCGTGCCGACTAAAACCTTTCCCTGCGGATTGAAGTACAGTTTAATAAACCGTACTATACGTACTACGGCGACCCATTAGATCTATTGTAATCCCTAAAATAATTTAAAATACAATAAATGTAAAACCAAAAGTTGGTTACTGGCAAAACCTATCAAAATTTAAATTTAGTTTTTCGATGAAATTTACCCGATCTTTTGTATTTTTTAAAGGTATTAAACGGTCCTGGGCCTTAAAAATATACCACGTAAGTTGCCTAAGTTTTACTATATAGAAGAACTATTTAGAAAATATTATTCGATATAGTTTTTTTTTTGTTTTTTTTTGCATGTAAATATACGATTAAGGTTAAATATCGATCATAGTTTGATGAATAAACGTGTATATAAATATAAAATAATGAGTTAATGAACTTCAAGTATATATGTAATATCATCATATAATCCATAAAATATTCATATATATATACTGCTCGTGTTTTACAATTTCAAAAAAAAATAAAAAATAAATGGTTCAACGCCAATTATGCGTATAATTATTATTATTGTTAAAAACAATTATTTATTAACCTTTATATAAAAATAAAATGTGGTAAAATCGATATATATAGAAAATCAAGGATATTTATTTCGTTTTCTATGTAATAAACATTATAATATAAAATATGAGTATGTTTTTGTTTTACAATCGATTCAAATAATAATAATAATAATAACATTAAATCATGAAATAAAAATCAATAATTTCACAAATTTAAATATAAATTATATAAATTTTTTATTATTGTAATCATAAACATATATACTATTATATATAAATACGATAATATATTGAATAAATATAATAACAATAGAACGTTTTTCTTATGTATAAACAATGTATAGATAGTACAAAACAGAAGAAATGCGATGATTTATGATATATTTGTGATTTTTCTGTTTTTCCCGTAACAAATATTTATACTATAAAGAGAAAAGCGGTGCCATCATCGAGGTCACAATACCTAGAACAGAAAGAATTTATATAGAAGGAGAAGGAAGAGAAAGTTTAAAATTACCAATCAACTCAGCATAAATATTTTACTGTATAAAATGATACAAGATAAAATATTTTTAACTGAAGAGAACTAGAAATCTTCAAAGGACTATCCGGAAAGTTGTACCAGATCCTTACTGACTAAAATCTCTCCTTCGATTGTGGTTTTTTCGAATCATTTTCGTACCTTTCGAATGACACCTTGTCACTCAAGTCTACCAGATTGCTCATCGAATATGTGTTCTTCGTTATCACAAACTTCTGTTTGAAGGGAATCCGGCCTAACTCTTCCTCGAAAAAGGAATGGTTTGACATACCCCAAATCTTCAAAGTTAATCCAATTAACATATGAAAAAAGTCATTAAAATTTCAGTTAAAACAAATAACATTCTTATTGAGTTTAGAAAATTATAAAAAAAATCTTAAGAAAAATTTTAATATTCCGTAAAACTAAACTATAACAATTCACTTACTTAATATTCGTATATAAATGTTTAATAAATAAATTTATAAACTCTTATATACCAATATAAAGAAAAAAGTGAAGCATTGCGGTGAAGTACACAAAATTTACAATGCGATTTAAAGAAAAAAAAAATAAACAAAATTTCCATAAATACAATTTATTATAGTTATATGTAGTTATTTATTTGTAAAAATATATGCAAACAAATGAAAAGTTCCCATACAATATATATACTATAAATATTAAATAAATAAAAATTATTACTTAATATTTTATATACCTATATTAATATTATCGCAAGTCATATACCTTTTTTTTGATCAATTATTAAGTCATACACCTTATATACAATTGAGATGTATCCTTGATTCGCAATAAAAAATATATCTTAATATGATTCAAACACAAAAGAAAAAAATCATAAACAAAGAAATACATTTTTAAAATAGTATAGATTTGAGGTTATTCAATTTATACAATTAAATTAATTAATTATTTGTAAAGGGTGATTTTTTAGCTATTATCTTTTTGGCAACACTGGTTTAAACAGCTGACGCACGTTTCGTGTTTTGTTTCACTGTCAAACATCTTCAGTTTGGTCTATAATTTAACCATGAATCGTCTTACAAACGAATAACGCTTGCCAATTATTGAATTTTATTATCAAAATGCGTGCTCTGTTACGAAAAGTTCATCGCGACGAAATTGTGTTCAGCGACGAAGCTCATTTTTGGCTCAATGGGTACGTAAATAAGCAGAATTGTCGATTTTGGTGTGAATATCAGCCAGAAGCATTGCAAGAGATACCAATGTATCCAGAAAAAGTCACAGTTTGGTGCGTTTTATGAGCTGGTGGCATCATTGGACCGTACTTCTTCAAAGATGATGCGAATCGTAACGTAACTGTGAATGGTGAGCGCTACCGTGAGATAATATCCAACTTTTTTTTTGCCCAAAATGCAAGAGCTTGACTTGCATGACATGTGGTTTCAACAAGACGGTGCCACATGCCACACCGCACGCACAACAATGGACTTATTGAGAGGCGAGTTCGGTGAACATCATTTTATTTCACGTTCGGGACCGGTCAATTGGCCACATAGATCGTGCGATTTAACGCCTTTAGACTATTTTTTGTGTGGCTATGTTAAAGCTCGCATGTCTATACAGACAAGCCCGCTTCAATTGACGCATTGGAAGACAACATTGAAGCATTTATTCGTGAGATACCGGCCGAAATGTTGGAAAGAGTATGCCGAAATTGGTATAAGCGGATGGACCATTTGAGGCGCAGTCAAGATCAACATTTGCATAAAATAATCTTCAAACATTAAATTATATGGACCGTACTATCGATTCAAATAAAGATTTCATGCCTTTTTCTGAATTGCATGTGTTTTTTTTTTTTGAAAAATTTTCCTATAGCTTTTAAAAAATCACCCTTTATATGGAATCCGGAAGAAGTGTTTTGTTATTTATAATTATAGATTAAAAATTCATGTGAAAAAGCAAATAGACTATAAAATGGCAGGATTCCTAATAAATTTCGAAAACATTCCTAATTATACATCATTATTTGTAATAAATTTTCAATTTTCTAATGAATAATACTTATTTTTTTTTAATTAAAAAATAATAAAAAAATCAATAAACATATAATTCAGATATGAATGAATAATTTGGAAACTTTCATAATAAAGTATATATAATTTAATATGTATAAATGTGTAAAATAAATCTGTTCATCTTTTTATTATACTCAGCTGAACTTATATAATAGCAATAAAGAAAAGAATTTTTATTTGTTTATTTATCTGAAGTATGTTATTTTTACAGTAAATTAAATCTCACAATACAATAAAAAATATTCTTCTATTGTTCTCATTCACTATTTTAGGAGGAATTTATATAGTTGAAATGATTTATTATAAATTATATTGAATATTTCATCTGGGTTTTTTTTTCTTCTTCTTCCATATCAAAGTTATTTCACACAATTTTTTTTTTATATAATATTATATAAAATCTCGCAAATATAGATATAGATTTTATATAAAACATTTATTATAATATTTTTTTATTGATGTTTTCATATCGTTTTTATATGAGTTATATAGAATATAAATATAAATAAAGTTAACAAATAATAAATATAAAAGAGATAACCCCCCCGATCTATATATGTAAAATCGTATATATTCTATCATCATCAAATATATTATGAAATATTTATATATTATGTATAAATAATACATATACAGAATAGGAATGATTTTTAGATCCGCAGATTAATTTTTTTTGTATTTGCCGTTATGAAAACTTTAATGAGTTTTTAAATTTTCGTAGTCATTAAATTTTCTGTTAATGTCTTTTGCAAAAGGTTTAATAATGATTGGAAAAAAAAGACTTTACTGTGAATAATGCATCTGACGGTAAGAGAGTTTTATTTATTTTTATTGCTTTTCAGTTTGGCGACCCAAAATCAAATAAAATGGCATTCAAAATCATCAAAGGCTAGTCACCTAATTAAGTTCAGTGGCTCAAGGCAATAGAATTCCAAGGTTTTATGGGAGCTAAACCAATTTTGCTGTAGTAACGAACCAAACAAAAACTCTTATACAGACATTAAATTCCCTATTGAAGTTTTACATAAAGGTTTACATTTAACTAATGATTAGAAAAAACGAATTTACTGTGGATGAATCTGACGACTGAAGGTTTTTAACAATTTTCCAACGAATTTTTTTTATATACTATTAATTTATATATGAATATAGAGATTAATTGATCAATTGAAAAATTTAATGTATCTATACAAAAAAAAAAAAATCGAAGTGATTATGTTATTGTTTGAGGTAGTTTCCATTTCATTATACAATTTTTAATGCGTTATTTTGGTCAATTGGGTCGAATTTACCATCAAATGATCTATTAATCCACAGGATTTATCCTTCCCTATATATGCTATATATTCATAAAAATAACGTATAATATATAAATTATTTGTTTTTTTTTTATTTGTAATACAACTCAGATCAAATAAAAAAAAACTAAATCCTTAATCTTAACTTGCGATTGCAAACCTTTTTTTTTTCATTAAATCATTAAATGTTTCAATAAATTTGTCACAATCTACATTTTTTTTTATTCTTATAAATATACGATATTGTATATATACATTTTATGATAAATCTCCAATCTTTTATATTAAATATTTGGATTATTCACAGGATGATTCACTTGTAATAATTAAATATATCGTAAAAATTGGATGATCCCTTAATGGTTTAAATTAATCTAATTTTTTTTTCTTTCTTAAAGAGAATGTTTACATCCACCCACAAAAAAAACAGACGAACACAGACATTTTTTTCGTTTGGTCTCCTTTGGATAATTATTCAGGAGGGGGTTTCCGATGAACTTCATAATAATTTTACCGAAAAAATGTTAACTTTTTAGTAACCGCAATAAAAAAAATTTAGATGATTCCTAAACAATCCTTTGAAATTTTGCTCATAAACATTAAACTCATAAACATATTTATGTTATATCCGAAAAGACAAAAAAACAAATCAAATTCAGGAAGCTTCAAGTTCCTATATTTAATTTGATCGCAATTCCCCTTTAGTGAAACTCCCTGTACATTGTATATTACATTGAAATACTTTATTTCAGAACATTTTTATATATATGTATATAAAATATACTTTTCAATGGATGTGTAATTGTCTATATAATAATGTTTCTATAAATAAAAATCTCGGAAATATTTATATAATAATGTACAATATATAAGCAAAAGTTATATATTATATATATTTTATCAAAATAATAATAATCGTTAATGTTCATATATTTTATATAAAAAAAAAGTATAGAAAAATCTATATCTCTGTCAATATACATATATGTATAGTATATGCTCAATCCTCAAAATGTTTGATGATAATAACTATAAATATATATTATTGAAGGACAATATTTATAATATCATATATAATTTATAATATTGAAGAATGTTTTATTTTTTACTATATAGAATATAGAATATATAGAATTAGGTTGATATATATCAGGAAAAAATATCATCATCATATATATAAGATTGATGAATAACACGTATCTATATACATTTTGAATTCTTGTGTGTATAAACATGAGAGAGAGAAAAAAAAAACTATAATATAATCTCCGCATATGATCTATTCTATATGATGGATATAGAAACGAAAAAAAAAGTTTCTATATATAATACTTTTTGAAATAAGAAAAAAAATGTGGAAAACCCCAATTACCTATATAGATATTATTTTTATACATTTTTTCCATCATCGTTATATATATATATGTTATAATTAATTCTATATATTTTATATATATATATGTTTGTATATGTATATATATGTATGTAATTCTATATATATATATGTATGTTCTATGCGCGGTTGGTATATAATCTGCGGAATAATGACCCAAATGAAAAGTAAAATATGTTTTTATTCATTTATATAATCAAAATCGCGATAAAATAATTGCTAGGAAACTATAGATGTTAAATGAAAACTATTAAAGTATATTCGGGTAGAAATTAATTAGAAAAATCTTATACAATCAACATTTAAAATTGGTATTGTCCAAATCGTACGAATCATCTCTTTATGTTCCAAAAATTTTTTACTATTATAAAAACGCCAGAAATTATCTATATATGTCAATCTAGAAAACCGAAATAACCGAAGTTCAATTTGATTTTTTCCTGATATTTAATATCTATAAAAAAAAATTAAATACAATAAGTCTTTGACTACAACTCCCAAACAATCATCGATCATCGTTTTTTGATTATCTTCTATATGTTTTTTTTTGCAGATAAGAATTAAGAACGATAAGAGAAAATTTATCAAAGAGAATTAATACGGTTATAAGGTTTTCGTGGCGACAATAATTGTACCATGATCTCTTCTTCTCAAAGGTTATTCCAATTCCTAATATTTCAAATGTAAGGGTGAATCCTAATTTCTCCTTTTGCTCCTATATTGTTTTTTATTTTCATTTATTAAGTGGAAAATTCGATTGATTAACAACAATTTGCTGCATCACATATTGATACTTTTATATATATATATATAATTAATGCAAATTGTGACATATTTTATAGTATATACTAACTTTAAATATGTATCTATATGGAAAAAATATATTCTATATATTTAAAACCATATATAGGGTCTTTCAGAATTAGGAAAACATCCTTGATTTTTATCTATAGAAATTTGAATTTTATAAATGGTTTATAACTCTGTGTTGTAAATGTTCTAACTAAAAATCTAAAAATTGTAACGAAATTTTGGGGTCGTGGTTTCGAATCCTACTGAATGCATAAAATATGTTTTGTGTTTTCGGTTATTTTTCGAATCTGAATTTTAACACAGAGTTGTATATTCCGCTTGCGGTTGGTCGTACGGCTAATTACCGACACCGTAAACGGCACAAATTAAGAAGCTAACAACAGAAGGCTGTTTTTGGACACTAAAACCTGATTGTTGGCTGTATAGCGAAAAATTAATTTATTATTTATTATTATTATATAGGGTCTATTAGAATTAGGATAAAATCCTTGATTTCTATCTATAGAAATTTGAATTTTATAAATGGTTTATATATTGGAATAATTGGTTAAGATATTAACATTGAAAATATTCAGAATTTTACCGGGATTTTTCGGTATTAATACACAGAAATTGTTAATATATAAAATTCAGATTCTATATTATTCCAAAAGTTCTCTAATTAAAATTTTCGTTTACGCTTACGAATGATTGGTTAATTTAATGTACGACAACACAGTCTTCTGTTGTTAGTTTCTTAATTTGTTGTTGCTTTTACAGTGTCGGTAATTAGCCGTACGACCGAAAAATATTCACATTCGAAAAAAAAACCCGAAAAACATTGAAAATATCTTTTATATATCTTCATAATACGATTTGAACCCGCCCGATCCCAAAATTTTAAAAGTATTTTAGATTTGACATTTTTATCAACTATACATTACAAAGAAGCAAAAGAATTCCATAAGTTATATGAAAAGTAATTTTTTGGTTTAGAATTTTTACATATATATGTATATAAAAATAATATTCTTTTCAACATATATATAGTTAAAAATGCACGTAAAATTTGGCTAAATTCATCACTCCATCAAAAGTTTTCATAATAATAATATACCCCGAGTATCAACTTCACATGATTTATAATATTCATATATAATATACTATAATATATTATAAATTATATATATGCAAATATCATCATATCATCAATCAATTCCCAATTGTCACATTATGTATTATATATGAAATGAATGTATATATGTGCATCTGCAAAGCGATGATATAAATAATAAAACATATATATATATAATATATACAATATATGTATTAATTGCATATAAATAAAGCGAATGTTGACCTTAATTAATTGTATACATAATATATCATATATACACGTTTATAATATAAAAAAAATCTTTTATAATATTGTTTTTTTTTTTTTTTTTTGCGCGATAATTTACAAATTGACTTTAAAATATAATTAACCTTCTCCTCTTCGATGTCATTCATCCTTTTTGAATGAGATGAATATATATATATACTACTATATAACATAATAGAATATATTCTGCATAATATAATAAAGTGTCATTTATATTTATATACCGTACCGTATATATACAGTATAATATATATTTTATCCTTAAAATGATTTTGTATATAATTGTCTATATATTTTCTTCATCTTCATCATCATCTCTATAATATTATATACATAAATTTATATATATATAAAAGAATTGTTAAATCAATATTTATAGAAGTACTTCAAATTTATATATATCATATAAAACTATTGCAGAAAATATATATATACATATATATGTATATAAATAGAATATGAGAATTATAATTATAAGGGTATATTTTAATGAAGTCATATATATATAAAGATATATAAAAATTATATGCACATCATCATATACATATATAGAATAGACTGTATACATACGTATAGAGAGTGATGCATATCGCTTCTTATTCATATTCGCAGGATGATACTATACTATATAATTCCATTCCATATATAATAATAATAATAAAATATATATATATATGAAAATATAATGAACAAATGAATTCTGCATACAAAAGTTTTTTTTTCTTTTCCATATGTTTTATTTTCTTATATTATAGTTTCTGTTTTCATTTGAATATTTCTGAAAACAAAATATATTTCTATATACATCATATAACAATATAGAACAATATATAGAGAAAAAATATGCAAATTTATAATATTTTACATGCTATGCAAGATTATTCTTTTTTGAAAGTAGGTTGTTATATTGCTATTATATTTATTATATATATATATATATATAAAATACAAATGATGACTCTATATGTATATATATATAATGATATAATGAAGTCCATATATAAATATTGGATTGTTTTATATATATTTCATTTCTATATCATTTATATAGTAATATTTCCTTTATGATGCATTGAGCCACATACACAAACAAAAGCAGCAGCACATTTTAATAGAAGTTTCCAAATCATAAAATTTTGGGGTAGTGATACACGCGTTGTTTTAACTAAATAGGTATCTATGACCCGAATTCCTCAAAAAAAAAAAAAAAAACTTAATATAAAATTGCAAAGTTTATTATTTTATAAAATAACATTCTGAAATTATTTATAATATATATATAATGGAATTTGTACAAATTGTTTGATAAAGAAAATTGTGATTCTGCATAATTTTCAGACGGATATTCTGCATAATTTTCATGTGGAAATTCTTTATAATTTTCTTACCCTCACCTTCTGTTTCGGGTCTTCAAATTTTAACCCAACATAATTTTTTTATTCAAATAATTTCGCAAATATGCCGCCGAATTTAAATTATCTAGTTTAATCGATTTTCTATTATAACAAATAAAGCCCCCTACATATGTTATTTAACTTATAATTTACATTTTCCTGATTCTAGTTAAATTTTATCCCAAAATTTCTATTGGAAATATGGTTTGTTCTAACAGAGGATAAGGGTTAAGGAAAATCTGTTTAATTATGTCTATATATTAAATTCTGTATATAATTTGATGAGGGAATCCAAATAAATTTTCTATAAAAAAATTCTGTATATACTTTTCTGATGGAAATTCTTTACCATATTTTTAAAAGAATAGCTGTTTAATTTTCCATAGAAACCTCTGTCTAATTTTCCATAGAAAATTCTGTCTAATTTTCCATAGAAAATTCTGTCTAATTTTCCATAGAAAATTCTGTCTAATTTTCCATAGAAAATTCTGTCTAATTTTCCATAGAAAATTCTGTCTAATTTTCTATGGAAAATTCTGTTTGATTTTCTATGGAAAATTCTGTTTGATTTTCTATGGAAAATTCTGTTTGATTTTCTATGGAAAATTCTGTTTGATTTTCTATGGAAAATTCTGCTTGATTTTCTATGGAAAATTCTGTATAATTTTCTATGGAAAATTCTGTATAATTTTCTATGGAAAATTCTGTATAATTTTCTGTATAATTTCATTAATAATTGAAGAAAATTTTCAAGTTGATTAGAATTGAAATAGAATTTGATTAGAATTTGAAGAAAATTGTATGTACATTTGAATAGAATTTACAATTTGATTAGAATTTGAATAAAATGTCATTAAATTTGAATTGTAATTGGAAATTTGATGAAAACTCGAAAAGAATATTAGATTAATATTTGAATAATATTTGCAATTTGATTAGTATATTTGAATGGACTTTTAATTGAATCAGCAAAATGTTGCAGAACGTCAATAAAAATTTGAAACTAGAATTTGCAATTTTATTGCGAATTTAAATGAAATTTGATTAGAATTTGAATGAGTTTAGATTAATATTTGAATATGATTTACAAATTTGATTACAATTTGAACAAAATATCTTTAAAATTTGGATCAATTACTTGGAAATTTGTAGAGAACTTGATCAAAATTTCATTAATATTTGAATAAAATTTGCAATTTTTACAATTTGAAAAGAATTTTAATGAAATTTCATTAATATCATAAATAAAATTGAAATGGCCAAGAATTTTCATTTGAGATTTGAATAAAATTTGCAATTTTTATAATTTACTTAACATTTTTATTATAGAATTCAAATTCAAATGTAGGTAGTTCAAATGTAGATGAAAAGAATTTCTAATTTGATTAGAATTTAAATAAATTTTAATATATGGTAGGTATATTTGAATAAAAAATTTGATCATTTAGATTCTAGATATGATTATCATTAAATTCACAAATTTTAGCAATCTTTAAGAAAAAAAGAGTGTTCAATTAAATTTTACCAAAAAAAAAACTGTACATCAAAAATCCGCATTGATGATTTCTATATACCGGAATCAAAAAAGCATTTCTTGCTATAATAACAAAAAAATTAATTTTTCGCTATACAACCAACAATATGGTTTTTGCGTCAGCCTTCTGTTGTTAATTTCTTAATTTGTGTCCTTTACGGTGTCGGTAATTAGCCGTACGACCAACCGCAAGCGGAAAATAGAACTCTGTGTTAAAATTCAGATTCGAAAAATAACCGAAAACACAAAACATATTATGCATTCGAACCCACGACCCCAAAATTTCGTTAGAATTTTTAGGTTGGCATTTTTAGCATTTACACCACAAAGTGCATTTCCTGTTTCTTGCTATATAGGGAAAAATTCTGTATAATGAAATGATATATAAATATGATAAAAATTAACAAATTACATGTGATTCATCAAAATACTATATGAATATGAATATTTCAATTATTTCAATGTCCTTTAGTTGATATACTACCGTACTTTATTTCATTATGTATTTTGTCAAACAGGGAAATTTCTCAAGGATTTTCAACTTTATTAAATACAATTATGTTAAAAAGAAAAATAAAATTAATATGCAAACATAAGTACTAATATGGTAGTATAGTGTTATGTATTTTAATATATATATAAGAATCATATATACATATATTTTAAAATAAAATAATATTATGTCTGTTTATATATACAAATATTTTTAAAGTGAGTCTCATGTTTTATATAAATATATAATATATATTCTTGAATATACTTATATATACAATAAATGGATACATTTTCCAAAGTAAATTTTTTATAATATAATAATAATATGATGGAGTATATATTTAAAAGAAAATCATAATAATAAATAAAAAAAAAAATAATAATGTATAAGAGAGCATCACCATCTATATAAATATAAATATATGAGTATGTATATGCAATATAAAAAAGAAAATTGGCTGTTGATGTGTTGTTGATGCTAGACGGTGTCTATAGTTTATAAATCTTTGTATATATATTCTAATATAATAAAATAAAGTAAAAAAAAAATAAAAATATTACATTATAATACAGCAATAAATATAATAACCATAAATCTTTGTAATCTAAAAATATATACTCTACATGTTGGATAAGTATAAAAAGGTATATATCCGTGTGTGTTATGATAAATTTTCTATATGACATCACTTATAGTTTACGTCTAATTAGCCTATATGCATATATATATATATATAGATCTAAAGAAAAAAAAGTGGAGAAAAAAAAACAGAGTATTTTCCCGTATACGCGAGTTTTTTTTTTAATAAACCATAAAATAGATAATACTATTTTTGATATTTTCTGTATATTTGTGGATGTGGGTATAGTAAATTTTTCTAGAATAGATTAAATATTAGTTGAATGTTGAATGTATTATTATAGAAAACTTTTACATATGTTAATTAAATCGACTTTTTTTTTATGTTCAAATTTGTATATAAACAAATAAAAAACCAAAAATATAATATAATAAATGTTTATTTTTTTTTTTTAATTTTATTCGTATTTAAATATTATTATAGATAATTTTTTTGGTAAACAGTTTTTTTGTTTTTGAATATTAATATGACAAAATAAATATATTAATATTAATATAGTATAGTAGTTTATAACCAAAATTAACAAAAAAAATATATATTGCGATTGTGTTTAATATGGTTTTTTTTAAATGATATTCGTATTTATATCTTTATGTGATGCGATGATGATGTATTAGAATTGGCATTTGAAAGCTTGTTTTTTTTTTTGCAAGTATTTAATGTGCATATTTTTGTATGTACGTACATTTGACTTTACACTACCGATCCAAAATCTATCTGTAAAGGATAATGACATTATTTTTAGATTTTCCAGTAAATTTGTTTTTATATTTAAACATTTTTTTTACGAAATTCAATTGTGTTTTCTTAAAACCAACAAATTCGTTAACAAATTCGAATTACGGATTTGAAATTTCAACAATAAAATTGTCACAAACTTTTGGGGGTCGTCGTTGGTTTGAATCCAGTTGAAAATGGTCATTTTTGTTCTGTGGTCATTTTTTAATTTGAATTTTTGCACAGAGTTGCATATATATTTCTATGCGGTAGGTTGGTCATCATACACTTCATAGAAAATTAAGAAACCAACAATAGCGAAGGATGTTGTCGAACGATAAATCCAACTGTCGTCTGTTAAACATTATGTCTGTAAAATGTTCGATTATCTTGGAATTGATTCAGAAGCTTTTGTTCGATATTGTATAAAATATCCGCACTATTTTTTATTTTATTATATGTGTGAAATAATAAAAAAAAAATTGTATAACCTGTTTGAATTTTTTATTATTTTTATAACACATTTCAAGATAACACTTTTTATTTTCATATACAAATCCATTTATTTTCTCTTTTTTTTGGTTTTGTTTTAAAAATTTTCAATAAAAATTTAAAGTTATTTTCATATATATAAATGCAATCAAAAAACATAAAAAAAAATTTCCACTTTATATACTATATAGATTTGTATTTTTGTTGCAGGATTTTTTTCTATACTATATATATGTTTTATGCAGGGTGCTTTAAAAAGGATCAAGTCATGGAGATGGTGATTCTATATTATATAGTTTAAATGAATATATTACTTATTTAATTATGACACCTTGAAATGTTTTAGATAGTTTTTCTATCTAAATTGTAAATTGTGGTGCAATTTCTATAATTTTTGAATTTTGTCCAAAAAAAAATTCCATTTTAAATCATTTTACCTATATATAAGAACACCCTGTATAATCCATTCCATATCAAAGTGATTTAATTGACATTTATTATATAGTTATGTGCAATTTGAAATAATAAAATAAAAAACATATATGGTTTCGTATATGATCATTTCTTCTTATATTGTTATCATATTTTATTTTATTATATAGTTTTTTCGTAGATTTTATCTATTATTATTATATTATTAATATATTGTATTTAAAAAATGTAATTCTATTTTTATATCGTTATTTAAATTATATATCATTATTAATAACTCTGTGGTGTAAATGTTAAAAATGCCAACCTAAAATTCTAACGAAATTTTGAGGTCGTGGGTTCGAATCCTACTGAATGCATAAAATATGTTTTGTGTTTTCGGTTACTGTTCGAATCTGATTTTTAACACAGAGTTGTATTTTCCGATTGCGGTTGGTCGTACGACTAATTACCGACACCGTAAAAGGCACAAATTAAGAAACTAACAACAGAAGGCTGTTGTTGGACGCTAAAAATTTATTTAATTATAATGGTTGTGATATTAAAAAAATAGTTTTTTTTAGTTAAAATATTTTATACATAACGAAATGTGTTTATCCACCTTTTTAGAATTTGTTTTGGATGTACTTGAAATATATAGAGATAGAAATAATTTTAATATCACGATGTTTATCAAACGATTTAACATTTTTGAATTGCATATCCGTCCGTATAAAACTACAAGAAATCACTATATCCTGTATAATTTTAATAAAGCCGCTTTCCTTTCCTGATAGAATCAATAAAAAACTATAATACATGGAAAGCAAATAAACCAAAATAAACATATATCAATATCCTTATCAAAATATACATTTAATGTATAGTTTACCCTGAATTATTATAAAAAATTGATATGTTTTTATAATATAAAATATATATTAAATAAATGAAACCCCTGTGGTTAATGTTTGATAATTTTTATATATTGTATATAGTTATAATGAACATTTCCTCTATGTTTAAATCCGTTCGTATATTTATTTTGTGCTGTTGAAAAGTTGTGATTTTATATTCAAATTGTATATATTATAAAATATATATATATACTAACATACGGGGACATTATACAGGAAAAACTGTCGGCGACTGTCTGACAGATTGTGATTTGTTAACCAATCTAAAATAATAATTTATATTTTAATAAATAAACACTATATGAAAGTAAGTATTTGGAAAAAAAACTTTTTATATATCAAATAAATAAGAAAATTTTTGTTTTTCTATATTATTATATGATTTTACAAAATATGTGTATGAATGAATCTTATTTAAAATAAATTTTAATTAAAAATAAATATACAAAACTTTAAACTTATATAAAATCAAAAGAATAATCAAAAGATTATATATATATAGAGATGGATGACGATCAGTTACCTTAACACATTTTGTGTTTTGTTTTTTTTTTAATTTGTTTTGCTATAGTTTATGTGTTTATCTAAAAACACTTTATTATAGAAAGAATATTTTAGAATTCCATATTTTCAAACGGATATTACTATTTGATTTATATTATTTCATATAATTTTTTTATGTACCACTATAAAACATTTTGCATATATGATATGGGTACACTATTGTATAGTACAGAATGTCTTGAATATTTATTTAAGTAATTTTAAATTTGGCATCTAAAATGACTTGATAATTATTTACGAGATTTTGAAGCTATAACTATAACTTCTATGTTGTGTGTTGGATATAAAGTTATCCATTTTAAAACTTTTTTTTTGTCATTTCAGCTGTAGTAGGTATTTCCGGAGCTTTATTGAATAAACTGTAAATTAACATTTCATATAAAATCGAAATGATTAGGAATTCTTTGGTTGAATTATCTTTTGTTTATAATTTACAATATCAATCTCAAATTTATCGCTTGTTTATTTTATACACTTAAATACAAATTCAGACTTCCTGTATATAGATATATATATATATATATTTAAAATAGAAATCCATCGTATTTTATGTTCAAAAGAAAATTTTCTTATATTATAATAATATTTAATTTTAAAACTATATAATATACGAAAATAAATATTATATTTTACTATTATAAACGTTGAAAATTTTTAATGATATTTGAAATATTTTTCATTTAATTTACCGCACAAACAAATAATAATATGAATTTATATCTTATTGTATTTATACTTAAAAGAAAATCTATAAGATGACTTTATGTATAAGAAACTGAACGTATATGAATTAATATTAGTCACATTTATAGATAAGAATCTGTATATAGAAACGATACTTAAGAATATATACAAACAAAATTTATAAGCTGACAAATAAATTGAAATATAGAAAATTGATTATGAAAATTGTTTTTAAGAAAATTAAATCTCTGTCATAGGAAAATTTACCGCTGTGTTAATTTTTCCTTTACATTTATATTTCATAAAAATATTGATAAAAATCAACATGGTTTTTACGTGGTTATAATCCACATAAAATATATTTCCATTTGATATCATTCTTTGAAATCTAAATATTGGGAGGATATGTAAAAACTTTGTTAATAAATCAAACGGAAAAGTCATAATCATTGAAATACATGATATAAAAAATAAATAAATACATTTTTCGCTATACAACCAACAATCTGGTTTTAGCGTCCAACAACAGCCTTCTTAATTTCTGCCTTAATTTAACACAGAGTTGTTAGTTTCTTAATTTGTGTCTTTTAATTGGTGTCGGTAATTAGCCGTACGACCAACCGCAAGCGGAAAATACAACTCTGTGTTCAGAATTCTTCAGATTCGAAAAATAACCGAAAACACAAAACATATTTTATGCATTCAGTAGGATTCGAACCCACGACCCCAAAATTTTGTTAGAATTTTGGGTTGGCATTTTTAACATTTTTAACACCACAGAGTTATAGAAATACATGATATAGAAATACATGAAATAATTTATTATAATTATGGTGCCATTGGAATCGGAGATAAAACGATTTTCTAAAAATTTTCATTTTAAATTTATTCATAATTAAAGTGAAGAAGTATAAATACATAAATAGAATGGAAATCTTGGAAATCCCAACAGAATTTTTCATATAATTCAGCAAGCCGTGCCCGGCATGCGGTTGTAAATTTTGTGATGCAAATTTGAATTTGGTCCTTTATTGAGGTTTTCATCTTTTTTCTTGTAAATTTCAAAATGGAATCATTCCTTTATTTGGAAAATGTAACAATAATGAGAAATATGACAAATACTTTGAATGTAATATTTTTCTCAAAATGACAGTACTCCAAAGACACTTTCATTCGGATTTTTTTTTTTGGAATTTTTGAGTACAATAATGCCCGTGTATTTCGTTGTCCATCATTTATTTCTTTACACGTATCTATATCTATACTATTATTAATAAAAAAGTGTATATGTATATCTGAAAATCTAAAACAAATTAAAAGAAAAAAAAAATACTATAAATAAAAAATTATTTTCGTTTTGCTGTTAAACTATTATTTTTTCATTTTTTTTATTTATATGAAAGTTAGATTTATTAAAAAAAAAATATATTACATATATAAATTTAAAAAAAGATTTATAGCACTTTTTTTTTTGTTTTACTTCTTTATTCCTTTTAAATGTTTTTGTTTTTCTTTTCTAAAATGTTATCAAAGTGAAAGTAATAAAAACTAAAAACATATAAAAAATCATGTTTATAAAATGTATATATACATATAAGCATATGTGCCGATGTGCGATTGCCGTTGATAGACATATATATGATTTTAAATGTAAAATATTATCAAATTATATAACCCCCACATCTCAAGAACACTTTTATTATTAAGGTTTTTTTTTTGTTTTATTTATAAAGAAAAGTATTTTCTTCAATTTTTTTTTTTTTTATAATATATCAGGAAATGTTATATTGTAATATTTCATAAATTATATATAAATAGGGATTAATTTATTTATAAAAAATATGTATTTTAAATTTATTTCCATTAATGTTTTTATTACACTTGAATCGTTCATTAAAATTGTATATTCGTTTCTATAAAAAAAAATCGTTTTGTTTCTTAACGATTTCTATATTATTTATATATGGTAATATTTTTTACACAATAATTTCTTGTGATCGTGACTTTTTGGTAAACATAAATCAAAAATTATATTTCCTCAATAATTATATATTGTGTTATACTGTGTGATGTTTGGATTCCTGAAGTAAATATTCAAATTAATTCGTCTGTTGATACAATACACGGGGCAGTATGCCTGCGATAACCTAGCAGTCAGGCGATAGTACATTGCATTGGGTGACTAGAGTCCAACACTTTGTCCTTTAAAAGAAATTCCTAACCTAACAAAATTTTGTTGAAATCAGAAAAACCTATAATCATAATTTTTAGGATTCCAGTAAGAAATCGATTACTTTTAGTTCTTTTTGTTATACAAAAGGCTTTAATAAACATGAAAAAGAAAAGTTTTCATTCAGAAACATTCATTGAATGAATTGATTATATATCTGTAAAGTATTAATTAAATTGCAAATATATTTAAGAGGAGTTATAACACGCATTTACTTAACATTATAAAGAATTTTTTTAATCATTTAATCATTGTGTGCTGCAAATTTGTATAATAAAAAATGTTTATATTATAGTAAACAATTATACCATTAAAATATTTTGTTTTATATGCAAAAATATATATTTATCATACATATATTATAATAAATATTTAAAATTCTTATACTTTATGACTATATAATACAATAAATTAAATTTTCGCAATTGTAATACACACAAATATTTTTTTTTTAAAATAGAAAGAATAAAAGAAATATGAATTTTTATTATTGTTGATAAAAAAAAAAAACAATCTCTAAATATACGACTATTTTTGTAAAGAAAATACAATTTTTTAAACCAAATTATAATTTATATATTTATATCCTCTCCGCAATTTTTTTTTATTTTATTTTTCTGTATATATAAACAATTTTAAACAACATATATTTAAACTCAGCCATACAGGAATGAACTGCAATATGATTCATTTATATTATTTATATAAATATTTATAATTAAATAATTTTGCGATTATAAAATATACAAAATGTTTAGTTGAATAGCATTTAAATGCATTTTGTTTCTGATGTATTCAAAAATTTTGAATGATAATTTGTGTCTATATGGAAAATTATTTATATAGAAGAATTCATTCAAAATTGATTGTAGATAATCTATAAATTTTGTTGCCTCATACATGAAAAAGATTTGTTATATATATTAATCATATCTAGATATTTTTCGGGTATTCACCGCACAAAAAAAAAAAATCAATAAATATTGAAAGAACAAGAAAATAATAAGAATCTAATTAAAATAACTTAAATGCGTATTATACTTTCAATGTGTTGTTATAATATATACAAGGAATTAATAAAAAATTATATTAAAAACGATTTGATATTTTTTAAAAAAATGTATTTAATTTTTTATAATACTATCCATAAACATTTCAATATATTTTTTCCATTTTGAACAGTATATTACAAATATCATTTTTTAAAAACACATAATCAAACGGACCTGCTCTTATCTTTTGATAAATGATTTTAATAAATGTTTTCAGAAATTTAAATCGCAATGATATAGAATTTATATTAAAAGATTTTGCATAAGTTTATATAAGAAAATTTTCATGAATGGTTAGCAGGCAGGCCTTAGCTCAAAAACTATTTGATGAATCGATTTGAAACGTGGATATTCTTAATGGGGAGTATCCCCATGACGAGTATATCCACCAATATTCAGCCTGATTGGGTAAAATTTAAGGGTAATTGAATAAATCAGGTCTTTTTTGCAGAGGTTTATTTAGGACAATTTTCATGATTTTTTAAAAAATTTATAATTTCGAAAAAAACGTGTGGAAATTTTCATAGTATTCCGAAAAATCAAAAATAAAATGATTATTTACGTAATTTGAGTACATTTAAATATTTTTTCCATTCATAATCTTTTGATCCATAACGTTTTTAGCCTTAAAGCTATAAGTGACCTAACCTTATAAATACACCCTGTATACTATATAAAGATTAAAAAAACGCGAATTACATTACATTTTCATTTTATATATACGTTTAAATTAAATATATACAATACATTGAATATACGTTTATAATATAAAATATAAAAAAAAAAAATATAAATTATAAACTCAACGAAGGTCGTAACATTCGCCAATGTTAAAATGATCACAAAACATCTATACACTAAATGAATAATAATAATAATAATAATAATAATATAAATGTATTTTACAGAAATATAAGAAATATATTTACTTGTATTTGTTTCATTTTTATATTCACAATTTTATTTACAACAATATATATTAAAATAAATTAATTATATTTATATCGTGATTTATAAAAAAATACTAAAAATATAACTTTTTTTTCATTTAAATTTTTCATCTTATAATTTCAACTATACAAAAAAAAAGCTTTTATTATTATTTATAGTTCTGTTTTGTTTTTTTTTTTTTTTTTAATTTCGTGTTTTTACTTATTTTATTTTTTATGTGTTTTTAACATTTTCAATAGTTCAGATTTTTTTTTTTTTTAGTTTTTTCAGTTTCAGTTTTAGACATTTAAATATAAATATATATAAAGTTGCGATTTGTTTAGTTTAAAAAAAAAATTATTTTTTATATTTTTGTAAAATGTAAGTAAATTTAACATATAGAAAATGTGTTTAAATTTTTTTTTTTTTGTACAAAAAAAAATTCATTTTAATTATAGATAATTTTCAATTAAGAAAAATAAATGTTTTTATTTTTTTTGTTTATATATTAAATATAATTAAAAAATATAATTTTAAATAATTAAATTGTGTGTTTTTGTATTACAAAAAATAAAAAAAATTATTTATCTACATTTTTCTCTCTATTATTCATATAACAAAATTTTATCACGCAGATATGCAAAAAAAAAAACTCTGTATAGTGTAATAAAAAATACAATGGCAAAATATTACAGGTTTTTTTTTTTTTTTTATTATTGTTTCGATAATTAATATATATAATTTTTTATGGTTGTGCAAAAATTATTACCTTTTTTGTACATTTTTTGTATATACAATATATTACGTGGTAAATTTTTTTCATTAAATTTTTTTTTTATACATTCACAGTTTGTTAGTGTGCAATATTTTGGTATTTTATTTTTTTCATCATTTTAATAAAACGTGAATTTATTATAAATTATAAATAAAAATAAGAAGACCAAAAAATTTTTTTGGATTTTTTTTTTCATTAAATCATTTTTTTTTTATATGAACAATTTTATATTATATTCTATTTTTTTTTTAATTACATCATATTTATGCGTTTTTTTATATATATATATATATATATATTTATCAATATGCTGATTTACGCGTAATAAAATATATTTATTATATGTACATATATAATAATAATAAAAAAATTACAATATAATGATTATGACGACCGCATAAAATGATAATGATTAAAAAAAAAATCCTTCAATATTTTTTAATTAAAATTGTAAAAGATTATATGATTGTTTAATTTTAATTAATTGAATTTGTATTTGTTTCATTATTTTTATTCAATTACACGCACGTATAACTTATATATTAATCATAGGCATTTCCATTAATTATTTAAATGGGGTTTTTTTTTTCATAGAATTGTTTTTTTTATTTGGGTTTTATTATATACAGTATAGAATTTTATCAATTTTTTTTATTGTTTTTGAATATGGAAAATAATAGAAATGAATCGCATATTATTGAGCGAGCTGATATTACAGATGAGCGCATTATATTTATTAATTAAAACTTTTTTTTTATACACATATTTTGCAATTATAAAATTATAATATTTTAATTCAATTCCATTGAATGGAAATCCATAATTTGCATTTGTATTTTTATATTTAATTGTAAATTAAAAAACACTGTTAGGCCACCACCTAGAACCAGAGGATTCAGGTATGGAAGGGCAGGGATAGGAAAGGGGTGTTAAATTTATAATCAATCAATACTGTATACAATTTTAACTTCATATCAAAAATTTCAAGTCCATTGGGGTTTGAAAAAAAACGGGAAATGTCTCTAAAAACGCCTTGTATTTATATAGAAAATCTGTATATACAGAATTTCTTCTTCTATTATACTATAGAAAATCTGTATACAGAATTTCTTCTAAATATTGAAAATCTTTACAGAATTTCTTCTACTATATATTGAAAATCTGTACAGAATTTCTTCTATATATTGAAAATCTGTACAGAATTTCCTCTAAATATAGAAAATCTGTATAGAATTTCCTCTAAATATAGAAAATCTGTACAGAATTCAATCAACAAATAATAATTCTGTTAATTCTGTACAGAATTTCCTCTAAATATAGAAAATCTGTATACAGAATTTCTTCTAAATATAGAAAATTTGTATACAGAATTTCTTCTAAATATAGAAAATTTGTATACAGAATTTCTTCTAAATATAGAAAATTTGTATACAGAATTTCTTCTAAATATAGAAAATCTGTATACAGAATTTCTTCTATATAAGATTTCTGTACAGAATTTCCTCTAAATCTAGGAAATCTGTACAGAATTTCTTCTAAATATATAGAAAATCTGTACAGAATTTCTTCTAAATATATAGAAAATCTGTACAGAATTTCTTCTAAATATATAGAAAATCTGTACAGAATTTCTTCTAAATATATAGAAAATCTGTACAGAATTTCTTCTAAATATATAGAAAACCTGTACAGAATTTCTTCTAAATACAGAAACTCTGTACAGAATTTCTTCAAAATATAGAAAATCTGTACAGAATTTCTTCTATATATAAAAAATCTGTAAAGAACTTTTATTCTATATATAAAAAATCTGTAAAGAACTTTTATTCTATATATAAAAAATCTGTACAGAACTTTTCTTCTATAAGAAAATTTGAAAATTTCCAACAAATCAATGGATTAGCTTCCGATGAACAGTTAAGATCGACTTTTTTAACTTTTCATTAGGGAAATTTTCGGGAAAAAAATCCTTATTAAATTATTCCATATATTATTAAAATATTTAAATACATTCATATCATATCATAACCAATTTAAATATATGATATTCCACCGCTAATTCTATACTAAATATTCAAAACAAACTAGAAGAATTCATATACATATAGAGAAACAAAAGCTAAAAAAGATTTAAATTTCATATCCATATACACAAATGTATTTTAAAAAATTTATTGCCAAATTACTATATATATATATGAAATACTTTTTGTTATCATCATATCGCGTATATATGCACTGAAATTAAACCCAAACATCTGTTACAAAATGAACAAAAACATATATAATATGTATAGTATATACATTTTCATAAATATATATATATATATGTATATACCTAACCGCAATAACATTTTAAGGTGATTATATTATAAATAAATAGCAATGTATAGCATTTATATTTAGTATAGTTAGACTATATATAGAGCAAAATATATAGAAATGTTTATATATTTTATTTTTCATGCAAAATGTTAATGTACAACAAATTGTAAGTCAAAAAACTTTTCAATATACTAGTTAAGTTAAAATTTAAATCGATTTCACAATGGGATTCTATATTTTTGAACTCCATCTCTATAAACACAATGTATATAGACGAATATATATAGATACAGACAGATTATACAGATTACATATATATGAATATGTTTTCCGTTAAGATACAGATTGTAATATTGTTTTTTTATATACAAATTTACATTAAATAGTATCATACAAATATATCGAAATGTATAGTCAAAAAAAAATAAAAAAATAAACCCACATGCCTATAGCAGCATATACAATATACAAATCTTTAGGTTTTACTACAAAATATTTTAGATTTCAAGAAAATGTTTTTAAAAAAAAATGAAAATATAAATGTATATAATACTATAACAAAACATTCCCAAAATATTTTGCATAAATATTTACAAGAAAATGAAAAGCAAAAAAAAAAAAATTAGTGTAGTATAGTATTATTTTATTTTTTATATATACATTTATTATTACAAAATTGTATATGGTATATTCTATATAGTAAAATTAAATGTATAAACATTGGTTCTTGATTGAGCTTGTTATTCAATTTATTCAAAATAACACAGAAAAATAATTAATATATTGTATTTACGTTGTTTTAATCATTTTCAATATTTTTTTCATAAATATGTATACGTAGCAAATCTGTATATGAATTACAAAACATGACCTGAACTTTTCAATTTATAATAAATAATCGTCCGCCGTTTGTAATCGCCATAAATACATTTTAATAATAAATATCGATAAGCAAAAAAATCAAAACAAATTTAATATCGCTAATACATTCGCAACAACTAATTATAAATGCGCGGCGGAATATATGCTATATAATGAAAATAAATACGATTTGCTTTATATGCAATGAAAATTATTATTAAATTTATATATTTTTGATTAAATCGATGATATAATAATTTTTAATTTAATAATAATAATAATAGAAATTTTATAATGTATTTAAAAAAAATAAAATAAATAATAACACGTCATAAAATCTATATTTTATTGCGAGGTAATTCGAGATTATATAAATTAAAAACACCCGCATCATATATAGAATTAAATTATTTCAATTATAGTAACAAAAAATTGATAACAAAAATTACTATAGGGTAAATAAATGATGGATGAAAATGCCCCATGGCATGGCTGAAGGTACCCCGACAAAATCACTATATATGAAAAATTTTTCATGTCTTCGTCGAATGATTCGACTTCAAAATGTTGATATATTAAATGTGGTTGTTTTATCAAACAATTATTAAAAACAAAAAACTTTCGAAAATCTCTTTTTTAAAATTTAAGTCAAGTCCTTTTGGTTTGGAAATGTTTTAATATTTATAAACTGTAAACGTTATAATTGTGACTCTGTGCGGTGTGTAGTTGATAAAAACGCCAACCTAGAATTCTTAAAAAAATTTGGGGTCGTGGATTCGAATCCTATATACTAAAGCCATAAAATATGTTTTGTGTTTTTCGGTTATTTTCGAATCTACGAATTTTCATACAGAATTACTTATCTTCCCATTCGGTTTGTCATACGACCAATTACCGATACCGTCAAAACAACAAATTATAAATCCAACAACAGAAGGCTGTTGTTGAACGCTAAAACGCACTGTCGATTCTAATGCGAAAATTTGTTTTATATTGAAACTGTAAACGTTTTCATCTAGCCTAGTCCTCTAGACTAGAGGTTTCTTGTTTTAATCTGTATAAGTTTTCATTCCATCTATAGCAAAAAAAAATGTTTTATTTGGTCTATAAAATTTTTTATTTTCTGTAAAACAATTAAATTTTTAAAATAATTCGTAAATAGAGAACTTTCCTAAATGATTAAAACATTTTTTATATTAATTTATGTATTTCGTTTCTTTCCAGATTGCCGTATAAAAAAAAGGAAGAGTATTAACAAAATAAAAAAATGGGTACATTACCCGGAAAATCTTTGACTTGTCATATATTATTATTTCTAAGTGTAATCATTTCGGTTAACGCATATTCTAGTAAGTGTATAATCATTTAAAAAAATAATAAATTTAATACAAACGTACGATAAATTTGAAAATTGTATAACATAATTTTTTATTTACATATAGAATATGGTCGATCATGTAATGACATTGGATGTTTACCATCCGAACAATGTGTATTAGCACAAGATAGCTGTTCGTATACACAACGTGATGGTAAAGATTGTGGTTCATATCCAACGTGTAAACGAAAAGCAGCCGGTTCAAATCAAAGTCCAGGTAAATAATTTCGATTAATTTTTATTTTTGTTTTGTTCATTATCTATAAATATATGTACTTTTGGGGTTAATTTTTATTTTCATTTCATTATTATTATTATTATTATTTTATATGTTATTTAATAAACATTTTCATTTGTAATTTTTTTTTTTATTAATTTAATATACGCATTGATTTATGATATGATATGATATGATCATAATAATATTGCATGCTAAAAAAAAAAATCATAAATATATTATGTATTTTAGTATATTTAACAAACAAAAAAAACCCATTAATTTTCAGGTGCAAATCTTAATCCGGCTCCGGATAACACAAGGATTAATCAATCACCAAATCAAAATCCAAATTATAATCCAGCTCCGCACATTGATCCAAACAATGTATTTGGTCAACCGAATAATAATAATCAAATGCCAAATCAATGGGGTAATTTCCCAATATTTCCAAATCCAACACCTCGTCAACAACAACCCCAAGTTCCTCAATACTATCCACCACAAAATCCATACAATTCGTATGGCGGTAGCGGTTATCAACCACCGAATTCACAATATCCATATGCTTTCGGGAATCCCGCCTCTGGTGGTTTTGCCAATTATCCAAGTTATCCGAAACCAACGAAAGAACCAAGTCTTTTCGATCAATTTCTGTATAATAAACAAGGAGGTCGAAAAAATGCATCACCATCATTATTCTGCAGCAGTAATTCATCAAATAGCATATTATTAACAATAACTTCTATTGTACTTACAATGAAATTCATTTATGGCATGTTATTACTATAAAATTAAATTTAAAAAAAAAACAAATATTAAATCTACAAACATCAATCGGATTTACCAAACAAAAACAAACTATTAAACTAATTTTTATAAAAAATGAATTAAAAAAAAACAAATGAATGTATTATAAAAATGTATTGCATATAATTTAAAAAAAAAAAAAACGAACACAAAATAAAAATTAATATATTTATAAAAAAAAAATAAGGATTGTAATAATATCGTTTAAATAATTCACTAAATTTAAACGCCGTTCCACCATCAAAAAAAAAACATTGGTTTTCATTTTTTTCATTTATTTCTAATCTATAACTAATTACATTTTTTGGGGATATTTCATTTAACCATCATCATCAATTTATTAATATAATAAGCATTTTTTGCATTTGGATATTTGTATATTGCATCCTAATAATGATGAGGAAACATCAAAAAAAAAAAATAATTCATTCAAATTAACAATAAACATATTAAGAATGGAGAAATTTTTTTTTTTTTAACAATTTACTTAATAATAATTAATCCGTCCAACTTTTTTGATATGTTATTTATTTATTTTTTTCCATCAATAAAATTCATTTACATTTTGTTTTCTTTTCTATATATACCATACACTCGGGTTAATATTAAAAATGTTAAAAAAAAAAAACTGAAACAGTGCCAGTGTTCATTGATTCAAGTTTTTATGGTGGTTTTTTTTTAAGTTATAACATTTATTATTTTCTTCAAGAAGATTTTTTTTTCTTATTTTGTTATTTCAGTTTCAGATGAATCTCAATCTTCAAATAATGATCATTTAAATACTAACGCTAATAATCATAATAATCCAACCGCGTCGAATTCGTTATATCCATCTATACCGGCTGGTATACAACCAAGTAATCCTTCCTCATATCCAAATAATCCCTATGGAGCAAATAATATGAATCAAGGTGGTTATATGGGTGGTGGTGCTGGTGCTGGTGGTGGTGGAGCTGGATATAATAGCGGTGGTTCAAATTATCCATATGGTGGTGGTGCAGGTGCCGCCGGTGGTGGTTCAAATATGGGTGGTACATATCCAGGTTATAATAGTGGTGGTGGTGGTGGTGGTGGCAATAATTATCCTGGATATAGTGGTGGTGGTGGTGGTAATAATTATCCTGGATATGCTGGTGGTGGTGGTGGTGGTGGTCATGTACCAAGTTATGGTGGAGGTGGTAATGCACCAGGTTACGGCGGTGCTGGTGGAAATGCTCCTGGATATGGAGGTGGTAGTAGTGGTTCATCAGGTTCATCAGGTTCATCAACATTAACAGGAATTTTAAATGCTTTAGGTGGAGGAGGTGGAGGTGGTGGCGGTAGTAGCGGTAGTGGCTTAACTAGTATATTAAGCTCATTAGGAAGACCAGGTTCAACCGGTTCAAGTGGTTCATTAAGTACTATTTTAAATTCATTTGGAGGTGGTGGTGCTGGTGGTGGTGGTAGTTCGGGTGGTGGAACTTCTTTATCAAGTTTATTTAATAAATTTGCTGGTGGTGGCGGTGAAAGTAGCAATAGTGGTTCTTATGGTGGAAGTGGTGGATATGGTGGAGGTGGTGGATACAGACAACCTGAACCAAGTTATTCTGGTGGTGGATCGTCCAGTTCCGGTAGTGGTTTACTATCCAGTTTAGGTTCATTATTTAAAGGACAAGATGTTGGTTCGCTGATTCAAGGATTACAAGGTGGTGGTGGTGGTGGTGGTGGCGGCGGCAACAGTGGTGGTAATATACAAAATCGTCGTTTCCTTGGATTATTCTCTGAAAATCCATCTGGTACATCTGATAATAGTGATAGTAGTTCATCAAGAACCACAGGAAAAGGATATCCAACGCAAGCACCAGCATATACACCATCCGGTGGATATGCACCTGCCGGTGGATATACACCATCCGGTGGATATACACCCTCCGGTGGATATACACCCTCCGGTGGATATACACGTTCATAATTGATTTTTTTTTCATAATTGAGTTTTTGATTTTTTTTTTAAATTATCAAATTCTAAATAGTAAAATATGTAACTATAAAAGAAGAAAATAAACGCAGCACAACACATTTCATTGTTTTTTTTTTTTTTTTAATAGTGAATTTGAGATTATATACAATAAATATATACGTACATTTTAGACATGTAAAGTTTACAAAAAAAAAAAATAAATAAATTAAATTTTTAAATAAAAAGATAATATACGATATTATACTCATTTTAAGTTTTATATAGAATTTTATCTAATTTTAATACAATTATAATGTGAAAATAATAAATCGATCTATATCTATCTATAATATATATATATATATGTAAATAATTCATTCAATTGATGAAAAATGATGAAAACAAATTTTAATAAATAAATGACTATATATATTAATATAGAAATTTAATTTATAAAATAGTTTTTTTTTTCTTTTTTGTAATTTTGAATCCTTATTCTTTGATTTATTTCGATAATTTTGTTTGAGTAATCCCTGATTTTGTATTATATCTAACATCTGCGAGAGTGTATAATAAGAAACTTTCCACAAGTTAGAGATTTTAGAATTTTCCTGGTAAAAGTACAATAAAATCTTTTCAATCTAGCCAGGAAAAGTTTTATAAAATCCCAATCCCAGTATTAAAAAAGTATTTTTTATCATCTTTTATTACTTGAAAAAAACCCTATACTCATTGTTTATTCTAAAGAATTTATTTTGTTATCACAATTTTCAATTTATAAAATGTTTTTAAAACTTTTTTAAACATTTCAAACATTTCTATATTCATCTTACATCCATTAATATATAACATAAATAATATATACAATAAAAAAAAATTTTCTTTTCGATTTAATATCATCAAATATTAATAATAGATTGGTATAGAAAATATAATATATTTCATACTTGATGAACCAAAAAAAAAATAAGAAGAAGTATAAAAAAAAATAAAACAACTAAATCAAATAAAATTATAATCAAAAATCAAAAAAAAAAAAAGAAAAATTGTGAAAATTGAAAATTATTTGATAAATCACAAAATTGCAAAAATAATTCTTATACTACTAAATTTTGGATATAAATATTTTATTACATATTTCTTATAATTTATTATTTATATTATCATCTACTACATCTACATCGGACAATATGAAATATTATATATACCTATAATATATGGCTTATATCACTTATATCATGGATGGCGATATGGATAGGGATAGGGTAGAATGAGGCAGATTCGAACGATTTTTTTTTCAAAGGCTCAGGATGGCACAGTTTATTGATTTAGGAAACTACCTTATACTTTTTTTTTTTGGTTTATTGTTCCTTCTTTGGCTGAGATATAGTGATTTTAAAAAAAAAGTGCTTCATTGCTGCATTGATCATGCCATTCAATATAAAAAATAATTAATTTCTGAATATTGCACTTCGCTTCACACCGCCACAATTTCCATAGCAGCAGATCCATACCATTTAAATTTATTAATAACTTCATTTTATAGCTCGTTTTGAAAAATAATGGAAATTAAATTAAGGAATTATTCACTAATTTTATTAAAATTATCAACACTTTTCACAACCACAACAAGAAACACTAATCTAAACTGACAAATTATAATTGCATAACAAAAATGCAGACAAGTTGTAACAAATGACTTTAAAATATAAAAACAAGTACTATGATTTTTTATCGGTTGACCTACAACTTACTTACTTACTTAAACGCACCTACAACCTACAATTGGTTTTGGCGTCCATCAACAGCCTCCTCCAACCGGGTCTATTTACCGCCAACGACCGCCAGCCGGAAATGGCGAGGGCCCGAAGGTTCGCTTCCACTTCATCCTTCCACCTACCCCGCGGTCTTCCCACACTCCGCGATTCACCCGGCTTACTGTCCAGCATTTTTAACTGTATACGATCGCCATCCATTCGTACCACATTCGGACCAAACCATCTCAGGCGACCAATCTTAATGAATCGAACGATGTCGGGTTGACCTACAACTGCTAAGTTTTAATACATATGTATTGCTTTTACTCGAATATGTAACAGGTATTATAGGTCAAATATATATGGAATATCATGCATATATTCGTTCAAAGATGAATTGTCAAAAGGTCAAAAGGCCCCATAACCGAAACTGCCGCACTCTACCCTATACATAATAAATATTATATTAGAAAGAAAATAAAAAATGTATATATTTTATTGTACAACTATCAAATATATATCTAGATTTATAAGATTGTGTCCTGAGGAAAATAAGTATATGGTTTTTTTGATATTGCCCGAATATCTGCACCAAAATTACAATATCCAATACATCCCATATACATTTCTCCCAGTATATATATATATAACATAGATCAGATTACATGGAAAATTCCCATTGAAATGTTCATATACAATTCAATCCAATTCATATTAAATATATATATACCATATACAATCAAATAGTAGAAAGACAATATCATTTGATAATATGGTTTATTTATAGTAAAAAAATAAATTTATTTTGTGTCTTTTATTTTATTACCGATATGTATGTATTTCCTCGAAATTGTCTAAATTGGTTATGGGAGAGAAAGTGCCTTAAACCACCACCATTATTTGAATTGTATAATAATATACATATAGATATATAGAAATAAAAATCGCCGATAGGATCTTATATAGTAAAACAAATGATGGTTATGCGATATCACAAATTCACAACAAAACATAACACAAAAATAATATTTGATAATAATTCATTTTATGAAAAAGAATTTTGTTTTTTTTTTTTTATGAAAATAAATTACCAATATAAATTCTCACCACTATATAGAACATACAACTTATATTCTTTCTGTAATATATATATAAAAATAATGTATTTATATATTATTAAATGAAAAATTTCATTATGTTATATTATATACTATATGTATATGGATGGCGATATAGAAATTAGTTATTATTTATACTGGATATATACTGCGATGTTATGAAAGCGTATACATTATTATTAATATCATATCATATATATTTTTGATGTAATATTTTAAATTGAAATATTTGATGTTTTTTAATGAATATATTTGAAGGTATATTTGAAAAACTCTTTGGTATATATAATAGAATATTTTTGTTGCAAATTCGTAGTTTTTTCTAATGTCGAGTGAGAATATATGGATTGATGGATTTTAAAGGTATAACAAAAAATGATGTTTTAAACCATATATAGTATTGTGTTATAGCTTATAGTTCACCCAAATCATTCATTATTCATTCATTCAATAAGGGTATACTTAAAAATGTTATCCCATTTTACATAGACATAGACTGTAAAAATAAAACGAAAAATTATATATAGTTATAGATAAAATGAGACAAAATTTGAGGTGCACTTTTTGGGAAAATCGCCTTTATCTTTAGAACCAAGTCATAAATTATGAATACAACAGCTCCGCAAACACTTTCTATTTTGGGCTAAATCTCAAAACCTATAACTATGAATACTTTTCATACATCAAGCGAATCAGATTCTGAGCCTATTTTCGGATAACAATACAGCAATTCCGGATCGTATTTGCAGAAAATTACGAAGTAAATTATAAAGATTTTAATGGAAAAAGTGAAATTTATATTTTTATTATAACCGAAAAATCGTAATCCGTATAATGACCTTTTTTCCGAGAATTGCTTTATAAGAAGAGGAAAGGGAAAAATCATAGACTTTCCTTTTGATAAATGATCCGAAAATTGTATTCAATTGAAATTAAAATTATAAAATCTTTTATTTATTTATTTATAATAATCATGCGATTTGAATAACCGAAGGCCGAGGGTAAAACCAATTGTCTTTTTTTTTATCTTTATTATGTCCGGCAAGTACCAAATGAAATTTGTCTTTCTTGGTATATAAGGAAAATGAATATTTTATCGTATTTCAATATATAGCATTTAGATGTGGTAGAGAGTATTTCTATATACGGTGATGACTTTTCGTTTTGGTTTTTTTGTGTTTTTTGCTTTTTTTCGGTTAATTTAAAATAATTATTAGAATAAAATGGAAAACGGTATTTCTGAATTATGATTCAATTGTGTCCTTCTAAATATATATATGTTATATATATAAATATATATGGTGACATAAATAGTTCAATATTTTATGACAGAGATAAGATCACATTTAATGATTTTTTAAATAATCAAAAAGGGTTGATGAGGCGGTGAACCAATCGTTTACAAAAATTAAATATCAAAAATCGATAACCCTGTAGTTTGATTAAAAACATTTTGCGAATTGACCATTGATCCATTTTGTCTACTATCATTTCAAGGATTATCCAAAACGTTTATTTTGTACCTCAATTTTATTATTTTTCATAATTATCATAATTATAAAATTAATTGTTTGTGCATGATAATTTGGATTATAATTTTATAAATTCAGAATAATTAAAGCAGAATTTTTTTCGTTAGAATATTTTTACATATATTTTTACATCATATTATATAATAATCGGATTTATTATTATTCAGTTTTAAAATTCATATACCATATATAAGAGATTAGAATACACAGATTTATATGAATCTTTAAAGTTCCGGTCATCCTGTATATTTTACTAACAATTATATATATCATATGTAATATAAATTATAATAAAAATTCTGTATATAGTTATTATATATGAAAATTTACTGACGTTGATGATATATATGGGTTATATTTTATGTTTATCTTATATATAGGTTATATGTATACCTGAAAGCAATGCAGTGCTCAACATTGAAAGGTTCCCTGCATTGCTTCGTAGAATTTCAAATTGGCAATCTTAAGGTAGATCTGGCAAGTCTTTAAGATTAGTTTTTGTTCAAGGAATAAAGATCTTTTTGATGAGTTATTCATTTGAAATGATTCAGAATTCAGAAAATTACCCAGAATTTTCTTTGGAAAATGATACAGAATATTCCAAAATTTTCTTTGAAAATTATATAGACTTTTTTTTCGAAAATTTTTTTGAAGTTTCATAATTATAGAAAATTTAACCCAAGGTCTTTAAGAAAATTACTGCACAAAATTTCATTTATAGAAGAATATATCGACTTACTTTCAAAACATTACACAGAATTTCCTTCATAAAATTATGCAAAATGTCCTTAAGAAAACTATACAGAATTTCCTTAAGAAAACTATACAAAATTTCATTCAGAAAATTTGGGCAGGATTTCAGAATGTTTTTTGTATCTTTTCAGAATTTAACCCAATTTCATTAAGAAAATGCTTTCTTTCCGCTGGCGGTTGGTTGTACGGCTAATTACCAACACCGTAAAAACCACAAATTAAGAAAGTAACAACAGAGAGCTGTTGTTGGACGCTAAAACCAGATTGTTGGTTGTATAGCGAAAAATTAATTTTATTTTTTATCATTAAGAAAATTATACAAAATTATGCCGTTTAAATTATCTATACTATATAGCATGGCAGTGTCCATGAATATTTACCGGGACTCGCAATAATATAATATAAAATTACAACAGAATATGTTTAGGTCCTTGACTGTATTTATAAACAGAGACCACAAAATGTATTCAAAATATCGCACACACATATTATTATGGAATTACATATGTTCTTTATAACCATATATATTAAATATATAACCATATACTATATATAAAAAAGATTTTAATATGTTCACTTTGTTTCTCGCACCAATGTAAATATACATTTCATTTTGGTGTTTTGGTGATACCATCGCATGGTGATACATTACAATTATATATACCGCATATACTATACATCTGAGACATGAATATATAATATGATAATATATACATATGGAAAATTATTAATATATATATATAACTATAAGAACCATAACTAAGGTTCTGGCTGAATGGTTATAGTATATTGATATTTATTATATACATATAAAAGAGAAAGGAATATTATAATATTGTTTTTCTTATATATATAACATATATATATACATATATAGATAAATAAAATAATGTGCGATATATCAAAAAAAAAAGAAAAAAAAAGAAAATGATATATGAAAAACAAACTTGAATTGCATATAATTTATACAAATTTGTACTTGTGGAAAACTGAATTTTATTTTATATACAAACACTGCGCATTTTCCTCAGTGTTTTTGTTTTTTTTTCTATGTCAGTCACCCACGCATAGATACGTGTAATGTAATATATTATTACAACTATCAATTGTATTTGTTTTTATCTTGAAATTATTAACTTTTAATGCGAACTGAAAATCAAAAAGAATTATGATTTTGAGGAATAGTCTATAGGGATAAATTCCATATTCACTCGGAATGGGTTAGATTTGCAAAATTATTCGAATGATTCACATTTTACTATAGGTGATGAGCAGATGAGCTAATTAAATAAAAGCCAATTTATTAAAGGATTTTGAATAAAAATATTATCTTAATGTAAAAATTATAGCTACTTTAAGTGAGTAAAAACATTTTTTTGGTAAATTTTCTTTTCGATAAACGCAAATCTGCAACCCTATTTATTCTAGGTGATTTATTTACATATAAATATATATATATATTTTCCCTATTTTCCTTTATACTAAATCTTTTTTTTCTTTTTTTTTTGGTGTTTGTATATTCGCATATGTTTATGTATATATATATATAGAATAGATAGACATATAGAAGAGGTATTTTCCGACATTTTCACTTCAACAAAATAAAAATTATTATTATTTGGATTGTTTACAACACAGATAGATATACAGAGTTTAGTCGCATGGTAATGTTACTCGATATCAGATGGTTTCTATATATATAAATTAAATATAGATTATATACATATATATTTTTAATTATTTACTTACTTTACCATCGCACTATAAATTTTATATATATAGTAAATAAAATAGAGTAATTTAATAATAAAATTTCGGGTGTGTTTTTGTTTGTTTGTTTTTTGAAATTTAAAAGTTGAATTTAAATTACCGAGTTTGTTTGTATTTTATTAAACAAAAAATTTTTATATGTGCATAATTTTTTTGGTTTCAAATATTAAAGTTAAAAAAAAAAGTGTTTTAATATTATAGCTTTTAATATATTTATTTATAAACCAAAATTAATTAATGCAAATAATTTTAAGTTCTATATAAAAATTTATAAAATATACAAAACTTTAATGATGCTTTTCAAAATGCAAAGTAATCGCGTTTATTATTAAGGGTACATTTTTTTTCCAAAGTTTTACAGATCATTTGATTATCAAGTGTTTGTGAATTTTTATAAATTTTTTTTTTATAAATATTATATCTTAAGATATGTGTGTCGTTGTTTATTATAATGATTGATGCAAGGATATACTAAAATAATAATCGCTTATTTTTATAATATTTTTATTTTTATAATAATCGTATATTTTTATATACGCAAATGATTTACATATATCATAACAAATAAAAAAATCTTCCAAATAATGAGGTTTCATATATCGTTATATGAATAAACACACACACACACACAATATTTTATCATCATTATAATTAAAAAAAAAAAAAAAAAAAAAATTAATAATATGAATGGTGATATAAATTTTCATTATAATAATGATTCAAGAAATTCTCTATCGTATATCAATCTACGAAATCCTCCACCTGACGGTAGTAGTAATGTTCGAAATGTAATCGATGTTATTCAATTGGGTATTGATAATACTACCAGACAATCAACAAGTGAATTATCGTCAACACAATCATCATCATCATCATCTCCATCATCGTTGTCATCAACATTTAATAAAACCGATTCCCATCGAATACCAAAAAAAAAAATTACAAAATCAATTAATATATTTTCATCAAAACGTAAAACATATTTATTATGGATTATAACACCTGTAGCTGCCAGGTAACAATAATAATAATAATAATAATAATTCGTATAATATCAATTTATTTTCAAAAACTGTCAATAAATTTATTATAAATAATAGTATTTTTGAATGTTTAAATAAAATACATCAATAATAAAAAAAATTTTATTATAAATCGTTTTATTGTTCCGCTTTTTATATTTTTTTGGCACATAACTTTCCGAAAAAAAAAATTAAATCAATTGTTGTTGTTGAAATCTCTATATGATTTATATTATAACAAATAATAAATAATGAAATATTTTAAATTATATTATTTTTTTTATTATTTTTTTATATACTCGCTCTATTATTATTAAATATTTGGAAAAAAGTTTTTTTTTCTTTATGTGTTTGGTGTGAAAATGATTTAAAGCTTTTTATAGTTGGTTTTTTTTTTATATTTTGTTCTCAATTATATTATTATTATTGGTACTACACCATGCATGATTGTGTTTTTCCAAAAAAAAAAAAAATGTTCCTTTTTATATATGTTGTATATAATATTTTACATTTTCCACATGTGGAAAATATATAGCTATAAATATATCCACCTAATGTATATATGTATATGATTGGGGTTTTTGTTTTGGGTGGTTATATTGAGGTGGAATATATGGTATATATATATAGGAATTCATCATCAACAAGTGTATTTTAAATGAACTGTAAATGTTCAATTTTGTTCTTGTTGCATTATTTTTATTATATATATATATGGTATATACGAAAGGATAAATTTGTATCTTTTGATAATGTACTATATCGCATGGTGTTTATAATATGTGTATAGATAAAATAACATAACACACCCAACTCACATTTAATTCACATAGAAAGTTTTAAAATATATATACATATATGTTAAAGGGAAAAATCCATATGATGTTCAATGTTATGGTATATAAAATATATAGAGACATTATTAGAAAGATAAAATATGTTCATATATAGAATTATGTTCATATAAAGTTATTTTATTATAGTGAATTTATAGTAATTATATATTGGAAAATTAAAACAAATTCTATTGATCTTTGACCTAAAGAATGTAATATAATATGTAAAATTTTTTTCTATCTACTCTTTTGCTGTAATTTTGATTTGTAATGAACAGAATCTGTTTAAGTCTGTGATAAAAATATCGCCGATTATAAAAAGATCGAATGAATGTACAATTTTTTTTTTACAAATATTGGTAAACGTTTCTTAAATCGTCCTATATATATATAGGTATGTTAAATCTGTTCATATAAAAGGTTGTACGGCTCTCTGCAAAATCCTGAAAAATACCTTGAAAAAAATCAAATAAAAATAGATTTTTTCCATGGAAAAAATCCAATTAAATGGAAAATTTTTATTAATAACTTTTTGTATTTTTTTTTAAATATAGTATTTTTGAAGCTTTCCGTAATGCTAGCGAATCCAAATGTATTTAGTATTGTATGTTATAGCTGTTGTATTTAGTATTTGTATATAATATTGGCTAATACAGAAGCGGAATTTGATAGAACCTTCAAGTATTTTTCTAAAATTTTTTAATTTTCATAATTTTGTTACTCCTTAAGATAATTTATCTGGATTAGTAACAAATTCTGACCAATTCTTATAGCTTTCGAGTTCAAATTTTATCCCTAAAAGTTTTCAAAATATTCACAAAAACCTAATTTTTCAATCACATAAATATGTAAGCCAAATTATTTCTCATGTGATAGTAACCTTCTGCTGATAAATCTGCTGCTGATAATCGACCTAAACGCGTACTGGTGCATTGCCTACGAAGCTTTAGCAATCATACGAATTACCTTGAAAAAAAATCCAATAAAAAATAAATAATAAATAAAATGCAAAATTTTTATTATTATATTTATAGATTCTTGCAAGAAAAATTTAATTTCCCAAAATACGAAAGCAAGAAATTGCGAAATATGTTACAGCTTAAGGATAGGTACAAATTTTTAATGAATTTCAGATTATTAGCTGATCACAGGAGCAATTTGGTAAAATCTTGAATAACACATTTTTTCTAAATTTTGAAATTTAACATTCTTACTTCTTAAGATGAGAATTTAACCGCTCTATAGTGACAAAATCTGACCACTTTTGATAACTGATAACAGTCCCAATCCCAATACATAAAAATCCAAATTGTTTTTCATCTACAGACCATCACGTTAAAACTTAAGAATTATAATACCTTTCAACCTATATATCTTCAACCTATTATATTATATAGTAGTCAATTGATAATAAAATTCTATACACCGATTTAAGTACCTGAACATCGGGGGGTATTGTCCTTATATGAATATATAATATTTGTTATAGTCATTGCATCATATATATATATTCATTAAAGGTGTATTTCGTCGGACAACGTACATAAATATATATTATGTAAATTGTTGATATTTTTTTTACTTCGTCTATATTACAATCATCATCGTTTTATTATTAATCATTTGGGGGTGTTTTTTTAGATATTTTGTACAATTTTTTATTTAATGTATTTTTACACTCCTCGCACTCATCAAACACAAAAAAAAAAACAAAATTTTTTATATAGATATTCAAATTAACAAGAAATGAAGAAAAGTAAATGAAAAAAAAAAAAAATGTGTAAATCAAAAGATGAAATTTTAATGAATGTTTTTTTTCTTTTTTATCTTTTGTTTTAGGTATGGATATTTTTTGGCTAACAAATTATATTGTATTAATGTACTAGCGAAAAATATACATATATATTAAATATAAGCTTTTAAATTTAATTACTAAATTATCAAAAAAAAAAAAAAAACGTTCATATAATAAACTTATATTTATTTGTTATAAAAAGGACATAGTAAATGAGAATGAAAATGAATGTTTTATAAATGTTATGTTGCTTTGTATAGATATTTAAAAAAAAAATGTTGTGTTATGAATAAATTTTTTTTTTGTTTTTAATTCTATCATACCTTTTTTTTTTATTATTAATTTTAATTATACATCGTTATAATTTTTTTTTTTTTTGAAATGTATCTATATACACTTCCAAATGAATCGATTTAAGTTCATATTTTATTTTTTTTTTCATTATTCAATTTATTATAGATATATATATTCCTAATTATTTAATATCGCTTTATGTAGCGCGATCAATTTAACATCAATCTAACATTTGTTAGACATTTTTTTTTATTGATTGCTTTTTATTGTTTATTTCTTTGTCTTTATTGGGGGGGGGGGGGATTATTGAGATAGGAAATTGTTTGTAGAATTTCGTATGGAGTTTTGCTAATCTTCAATATTATTAAAACATCAATTTTTCGATAATCTTTCAGAATTGTTATGATGTTTAGACTGAAGTTATATCATTTCGGCAGATAGAAATTACAGAATTTTAATATTTCGACTAGTTTCTTTAAAGATCCCCCTTCCGAATATTACAAAACGTTATTCAACCTTAAATAATCCCACCTTAAATATTTCAACCTTAAATACTTCTAACAACTTTATAATAAAAAAAATTTTAAATTAGTTATCAATTAAAGAGAAAATATAATTTAATGCAAAAATGGAAATAAATTAATGATGAAATTGTGCGTTTTCTAAATCTTAGAAAAATACTTTTTTTAAGTGTCTGCGCGTATCTTATATAGTTATATATCTATATATATAGAGGATTATTTAATATTCATTATATGATCCCTTCTTAAAAACAGTATAAATAATAATTATAATAATAATATCTTTTTCACAACCTATATAAAAAAAAAGTACGTATGATTATTTTATTATACATATATATATTATATTTCAGTTTTATGAGAACGAAAAGATTTATATAAAATTATAAGCTTTTTAAGATAAGTTTTTAATTTCATCGCAGAGATATACATAATATATATATTTATTATATATGTAATATTATGCGATAAAATATGGTATGAATAAGTTATTATATATTTAAGCATTATATATAGTATATGTATGTTTATTTCTATATGTATATATATATAAGTAATTTTCTATGGTATCAAAAAGATAATGATTAATTACTATATGTATTTATATATCCAGTATATCAGGATAGGATATTATAGCAGGATAGAAGAATATTTCTGTATAATTGTTTTTTTTTTGTTTACTTTATTATATATACGGACAAAATATTCATTATTGTTTCTATTCTATATATGCTTTTTTATATATATCATGCGATAACATAATAAATACACTTATAAATATTAGGTAATATTTTAAATTTTCATTGCTTGTTGATTGTACATTGGTTTTTTCTTCCTTTTTTTTTTTGTTAAAACGAAAAGGTTGAAAATTATATCTAAATTCACATAGTGTTTTTTTTTTGGTTTGGTGCGGTTGAAGATCTCCAATTAATTTTTAATTAACAATTTAAGTCCATAATGAAAGCGCTTAGAAATTTGAAATATTAATATAGAGATTAGAAAGAAAACGAAATTGATTTGATGTCCTGTTTTCAAATGAAATATTTGGAATTTTATGCATTGAGAAAATTTAATTTTAATATCATTAAAAATCCCTAACATATATAAAAAAAATTATGTGAAAATAAAAGAAGCGGTTATGGATCAGCCGCAATTTATGGAGAAAATATCTACGGTAGCCTAAAACTAATTTTTTTCCGGAAAATTTGGATTCTTTCCTTTTTTAATAATTTTATACTTAAAATACTTTTAAAACTCAATCAATTCCTGATATTTCTCATAGAAGAAAATTTAAAAATCGCCCAATTTTGGTTCCCAAAAGATTTCAGCCGATTTTCCATTCCAATTCAGTGAAAATTCAAAGAAATTTTGCGATTAACACTTTTGGGAATATAGACTTGGATATCTTTTGAACCAATAGGGCGATTTCCCAATTTTTTTTCTTTTATGAAATATCAGAAATTGATTGAATTTTTAATGCAAAGAAAATCAAATTGAGTCCGTTATTAAAAAAAAGGATCCAAATTTTGAAAAATCGATTTTCCGGAAAATGACCTCCGTACATTTTTTTCCATAAATCAACCATGCTATATATTATTATTAGTATTCAGTTTGATATTTCCCATATATACCTGCTTATTATTATACGTATATATATAACCGCAATACCATACCTGAATAAATGTAAATATACTCGTGATAAATCATATATAATATGTATATATTAAACATTATTATTATTATATTTATAAATATCATTGAAAATGTCTACAATATAAATTATATTCTTCTCACATAACACAAGTTGTATAAAATACGTTTATATGTATTTATTAACACAAATATAAATAATATATAATTCATCTGTATATAATAATTTTATTTTCATTCTATATACATATACTTATATGACTGAATTTATTATTTTTTATCCGGATCTATTCATGTATATATATATATAGTTTTGCATTGGCAATTGTTGTAGCATCATTGGCCGGACCACAATGGTTAATGACACAAGAGAAAATGCCGAATCCAAATCATAATGGGACGGATAATTTTAATGCAATTGATGGTGGTTTATATGCAATAAAATATACAAAATCAAGTTTATGGATACTGTGCGAAGCTCAAGGTAATTTATTAAAATTTATATAAAATAATATATAAAATATGTAATATAGACTTATCATTCAGAAATTGTATGTTTATTGATATAGATATGAATTTTTATAAAATTACATTTCAATCCTATATGTATGGGCAAAAATGTGTTTCTTGTTTTTGCTGGTTAATTTGCACTGGAAAACTATTCTGTATCTGTTATTATTGCCAATATAAACACTGCGGCTGTGAAAATATCTGCTAAATGGATTGTCTATTGCAAATTTTCATCCTACTTATTACAGAATTCTGATTGATCCCGTGCAGCAGCAATGCATATTGCAATATACTTCTGCTAAACTCCATACATTATTATAAATAATTTTCTTACAAAATAACCCCCATCGTCTCTTGTATTTTCCGCAATTGCCGTTATCAATATACACTCTCATAGATCCAGTGTTGAATGAATTTCATTAAAAATGTTCATCCATCTGGAGCTTCCGTCCCATTTTCCTGTGAATTGTTGTGTGAAATGATACATGTTTTTATACTGGTCATTATTATTTTTACCGAATTAAAATAGAAATTGTAAAAAAAATGAATGCTAAAAATGTATAAGGGTCCTCTTCCTTGATTCCATTTTGTCTATAACTTGAAGAGGTACGGAAATCTGCGTCTTCGATGTAAATTCTAAATATATTTCTTGTTGATTAAGACATAATAAAATATATTTATATAGAGATAGTGTTTGGAATAGATTTTTCACAATCGAATAATAGAAAAGTTTTCATTCATTATGGTCGACACTTTAGTGACGTGTACACAATTTAAACCACCGCAATCATATATAAAATAATAGCAAACATTGAATAAGTATATTTTATTATTATTTGTATATATGGATATATTTTCTATATAGATAAAGTATTCTATAAGATGAATATATATATATAGCTATATTTATAAATGCACTTACCTTTATAATACAAATATATATATATTTATATATAAATAAAAATAACATCCTCTTCTATATACACACACTATATATAATATAAATATACAATACACGGTCTGTGAAAATCATTTCCTTTTAAGAAAATCTATATATATATATATATATATATATATATATATATAATTGAATGATTGACTTTTATTTCACTATAAAAAAATATTTGTATATATACACATCGCTATATTATAACATTTGTTGTACATTGCAAAATAAGAATATACAAACGGATCTTAATTTATGTTAAAATTTAATCATCTTATAAATGTAAATGTTTTAACATTTTTTGTCTTTTTGCTGTTTTGTTTCTATATATAAATTATTATTATTTTATATATAAAAATATAGAGTACTTATATTCATAATAATATTTATATATATATTTTCATATTAAACAAAATATATAATTCATTTATACATAAATAAAAATTTGTATATAACTACATAAAAGTGACAATTTTCTTTTAATGGCATTTATAATTATTATATGCTAATATAATAATAATTATCATTTTCTTAAAGTATTTTTATTATTTATTATTTTATCTTTTTTTTATATATAAATAAATAGACCATTTCATATATACTATATATTATTAAATTTTATTGACTTCCAATTTGGGATTATTATAAAAAAATATACGTTTCATTATCGTTTCTGCAAAGTGTTTTCGGCAGAATCGGTTTAGCGCTCGGCTTAAAAGAAACCGTGGCTGCCCTGCCGTCATAATCAAAATCTAAACACTATAACGAAATCACTAAATTATGTGACGAACCTATATGATTCATTGAATACATTTAAGTGATTTTGGGTGGCAAAACTAAATACGTTCAAATAAATGACAAGATTTTTCAAACATTTTTGGATATATTTAAGAGAATAGAAGATGATGTTGAAATTTATCAAATATAGTCAGAATGGCCTCAAATATATTATATATATTTATCATTTCAATAAAATTCGAAATCGGGATTTCAAACAAATAGTAAAAATTATGTTGTGATATTTAAATATATTTATAATTATAAAATATCTGACTTGCATAAAACATTAAAATCAAAATTGTTTAATAGTCTTTTGGCATATTTCATTGAATAAAAAAAAATGTTTATATATCAATCAATTTCAGTAAATATGACGGCAGTCACGGTTTTTTAAATACGATATGTGAATAAAATGTGAATAAAAAAAATATGTTTCACGTCATTATACTTTAATTAGAATTTAATTTAAATATATTTGTGATTTTGTGATTTATTTTTTTTCAAAACATTATACATCAATCATAACAATTATAAATCGAATATATATCAATTGATATTGTGACGAGTGTTTATTATTCATATATTTACCATAAGTAAAATCACAAAATTATAATAAAATTCATGAGTCATTAAAATATTGTATAATATTAATATAATGTAATGACAACAATATAATTATGCGATATATTTATAATATATGATGATAATAAAATTCGATTTGTTTACATAAAAAAAATCCTCATGTATCTCTGCAAATATATGATGACCATGAAAATATAATTAACTTTATTTTGTTAAGTATACCCTTAAATACGTTATAAAGAAGATTATATAAGTAAATGTATAATATTTCCTTATAAAATGTTTATAAATTTGGTATTTGACTCAGGAAACACAGGATATTAACAATTTTTTTTTTTTGCTTAAATCAAACACACATATTTATAAAACGAACATTGTTGAGGATAATTTGATAGATTATATATAAAAAAAAAAAATAAATAAATAACATAAGTACAATTACTTATATATATATGATAAGTTCATTTATTAAATATCATATCATTTATATACATAACTATAACATATGAATATATTTAGAAAAAATAAAATAATAAATGCTATTTATATTTCTTATTATTATAACTCAACTATTTATTTATATTGTATATAATGTATAATATACAAAAATCATTTATCTCTTGAAATGCGATAATTTGTCAGAAAATAACAAAAAATAAAACATCATTATCTATATAACGAATTACTTATCCATCATATCCTTTTTATTTATTTAATTATTTTATTTTTTGATAGATATATTCGCATAATATTTTTAAGCTAATTTAATGTTTCTTTATTATATATGCTATGCTTTAATATAGTGAAAGTTTGTTGAATAAATTTTCACTATAGCATTTAATCAATTTCTGATTAGTCATATTGTATATAGAAGAAAATGTTGATTTCGATTGATTGAATTAGAAATTATATTGGAATAATTTTCAAAATTCTTTATCCAATATTTTTTTTTGAAGAAACAGACCCTGAAGGAAAAAAACATATTATTCAAAAAATTTCCTCTAACTATATATGGGAAACTAACCGTATAGATTTTTTCAACTTCATTGAAACGATTTAAAAATTTTCTTCTACGTGGAATATCATCAAAAAACTTACTGAATTTTCAATTTTCAATTTGAGGAAAAATTTAACAATAAATGACTACATTTAAGTTGATGAGAAAATATACTCTCATAAATCAACAAATAGTATATTAATAAATATCAATATATATATAGTTAATAGAATTTTCCCGGAAAATCTTGATAAGTTTACAACGAAAATTTATTTTATTTGTTAATTTATTATTTAAACAAAAAAAAAATGTGATTTCACAAAATAAAAAAACCAAAATAAAAATAAAAAACCAATTCATTTGATTAATTCTTTACAATTTTTTCTTGGATTTTTTTTTTCAGGTATTGAACATCATTGCGTAACCATTGATTATTTTCCAAGTGAAGAATATAGTCCAGATCCAAATGATTCAACAATGGCTATACCTTGTAAGTATAAATAAATTAACAACTATATATAAATTTTCGTTTATAAAAGTATTTCACTAAAAAATTTCATTTTAAATATTTAGTATAATAATATTCTATATATTGATGCTTAATAAGTGCACCTGTTATATATATAATATATAAATAAACTAAATTAAGCGTATATATAAATATAAAATGTTTTAAAATATTGTGTAGTAAAAAAAAAATAGATAACTCTAAGGATGTAAAATTGCAAAAGGATGAATATGCATTTTTGTTTAATTTCATTTTAAGTGTTTTGCTATATATTTAGCAAGTTACATTTTAAATGTAATATTGTATATATAATATAATAGAATATATATACGCAGAAAATATACTGGGTGTTTAAATTGTAATAAATGTTTTTTTAAGTTGTTGATCAACGATAAAACATTATTGCATGCGATAACAAATGGAAAATTTTGAATAAATAAACTTTATAATATATAGAATCAAATTTTGGATGGAATAAACTATTGAATCATATATTACTAAAAATATTTTTAATTTTATGTAAAATGTCTGGAAACATAAAGGATTTATTTTTCAATGTTTAAATCAAAATAATAAAACCCTTGAAAATATTACAAAAAAAGTTTAACTTTTGTATGTAACTCAAAACACTAGACGAATTTCATATTAAATTACTGCGTATATTATAAAGATTTTATGGTCCCCATCGAACAATAGAACAATTTTATTCCAGCACATTTTCTTCTATATCCTATAATAGTTTATACTTAGTTACTTAAACGCGCCTACAACCTACAATTTGTTTTGGCGTCCATCAACAGCCTCATCCTCCAACCGGGCCTATTTACGTCCAACGTCCGCCGAGAGCCCGAAGGTCCGCTTAAATCATTGTTCTTGTTCCATTGCCTGAGTTGTTGCCGTTTTTCCTGTCCTGTCCGAGGCACTGTTGTTAGTTTCATAATTTGTTGTTTTTACGGTGTCGGTAATTAGCCGTACGACCAATCGCATGGGATTCGCACTTACAATTTTAGCCTGAATGATACGGATTAAATCATTCAGTTACCGTTGGTTACCACGTGGAGGTAAAGTAAGCACTTGTTCAGGAACTTAACAGTTGCAAAACTGGGTCAGCGAGTGCCTATCCTACTGACCCCAATCCCAAAACAACAATAATAGTTTATACCAATACAAAATATGGTTATGTCATTATTAACCATCAGGCGTTAACACCCAGTATGTATATACAAAGATATAATGTGTAATAATAAAACTATATATAATTTGTATATATACATACATATACACTTTAGAATAGATAAGATATTTTATATATAAATTTATTTCTGTAATTTGTTGTATTTTGTGTTTTATCCCTTTTTATATATATATTACTATATATATATAATATATAAATAGATTTTATTTTAGCATTTATTTTAGGGTGCTTCAAAATTCAACCGTTTGTGTGTGGGTTAAAACATTATTAATACATTATTAAAATAACGTAGTCTATTAACAATATTATAGATAAAAACACAACAAAATAATTTTATTTTATTGGAAACATAAAACTAAACTAATTTTTTTTCCTATCGATAAGGACATTTCAAATAATATAGATAGAGATCATTATAATGTTAAAAATTGTCTTGATATTGTCAATGAATAATCTTATTTTTAACCGCATACAATAGAAATTCTAGATGCTAATGAAAAGATAGTAAAATGTGAAATGAAAATTTTTCCGTGTCCGAGTAAATCCGTGTTATTTTTTTTCACTTTTTTAACTTAGTCCTTTCCTATATATAGATATTCGCAAAAGACGCAAATTTCAGTTACGGTTAAATACATGATTAAATGCATGATAATTTTATACTAATAGATATAATATTTGAAGTACCTTAATTTCAAAAAATATATATATATGTTATAAATAAATAGTTGTTGTTTGAAGCGAAACAAGAAATAGATCTAATAATTTACCAGATTGTATTATTTTATAAATAAATACAAAGTATATGTAAAACATTTAAGTAATAGTAATATATGCCGGGATTATCACTTCGTAATTTCGTATATATATATATATATATATATAGTATGTAAAAAGAACTTTCTTTAAGTAAATTATCTCACATAAACGAATTTTAATAAAGTGCGTGTATAATACATTATATATATGTATATAGTTTATTATATCATATAAATGGGTTGTGAATATACAATAAGCATTTTTTTTTTATTCATTTTATGGTAGAGTAATTTTTAAATTAATATAATAAATATTCAACTATAAAAACATTTAACACCTATTCTGCATTAATGAATATCATTTATTTAACTATTAACACTCTATTATATTACGATAATATATAGACATATATTTATATCACATAAGGTTATTAGGTAGGTATACAATATAAAAGGTATTTAAAGAAATTTATAATATTATAAATATATAGTATAATTATAATACTAATAATACTAATAATAACCCACAACCACCCCCGTTTGTATACATAAATTTTATTTAGTATATGTTTTATATCAACCTATATTTATTTTAAATAAACATAAAATAAAATAAAAACAACAATTTTCCTTTTATCCAGGCCCGTTCCTGACTATTTTTATACCCGCTGTTAAAGTTATGAAAAAATCCGCCCTTTCTGATAAAAAAACTTTTTTTAAACTGTAATTAATAAAAATCAACCTCTAATCATTTCAAATTTTAAGGGTGAATTTTCTATAAAATGTTATTGATTTTAATAGTCAATCGGGAGTAAAATAATCTGAATTTTCCGAATTTATAATAATATTAAAAGGTCTCCATATACCAAAAGTATATATCTATGACCTTTTTATCTAACTCCGATGGTTTCCCAATTGTTATGGTGTTTTTACCACAACTCTTAAATAATTAAAAATAAACTTTTAAAACGATTTCTATAATACTGATTATTTTTGGCAAATTTTGGCGCTCCCTACCTTAAATCGCCCTTTATAGGACTATTAAGTCTTTTCATATAGCCGTTGAGGGCCTGTCCTTTATCATCATATGTTATATATATAGATATAGAAAATATATCTGGGGCAATATTTTCTATATCTATATACACAATAATAATAATAATAAGGTATATGATGGATATTGTATATGTATTGATATATACCTCATCAGAGTTTATACATATAAAATTACACAAAGGATTTTTTAGAATGAAATTGAATTATTTGTGAATCGATGCCTTTTATAAACTCAATTAAGTAAATATAATAAGTCTTTTCCGCATTATTATATAGCTATATATGTACAGATACCTGCTATATATAACATAACATGTGATATAGAATATATATTGATGTTTATATAATATCATTATTATTATAGTTTATTACTTTCTATGTGCATTTCTATAAACTTTATGTACTAATATTTATTCATTAAATAGCCATTATATTTTGTATGTATATATGCGACAACAACAATATTGATTTCATTTACATGTTCTTATGTAAACTTTTTACTCTTTGTAAATATTATGTAATTATAACAAATACGATCATCTATACTATATATATATGGTCATCTATAACACATCACAATTACATTATTATATATATTCTATTCATCAATGCGGTCAATAAATTTTGTATATAAAATAATTGATATTTTATCAGAGCTCTTATTAAAGCAATTTCAATTCAATATACTTATTTTTTTATATGTATAAATATATAAATTAATATACAGTATGGGGTGTGTTGAAAGAAATTTTAAATAATATATAAATTTAATATTGTTTTTTTTTTGTCTATTTTGCATATAATCCACGTGAAATTTTGCAAATTTCTATATTATAATTCAATATAACTCTGTGGTGTAAATGTTAAAAATGCCAACCTAAAATTCTAACGAAATTTTGGGGTCGTGGGTTCGGGTCCTACTGAATGCATAAAATATGTTTTGTGTTTTCGGTTATTTTTCGAATCCGAATTTTAACACAGAGTTATATTTTCCACTTGTGGTTGGTCGTACGGCTAATTACCGACACCGTAAAAGACACAAATTAAGAAACTAACAACAGAAGGCTGTTGTTGGGCGCTAAAGCCAGATTGTTATGGTTGTATAGCGAAAAATTAATTTATTTATTTAATGAAAGATTTTCTATATGCGATGTCCAATTTTCTATATATAGTCATTTCCTTTTTCAGTCATTTCCTTTTTCTGTCATTTATTCTGTTTTGCTCAAAGTTTTTCAATGCATTCTATATTAATGAATGAAAAAAATCAAATTTTTTTTATTTATCTAAATTACGTTGTTGGGTTTGTGGGAACTTTTTTTTGTCATATTTGAAATAAAATAATTATAGTAAGGTTGATTAACCAAAAGATATATGGAAGAAGGTGTAATGAAAATTGAAAATTTGATATAAAAATAATATGAATATCAATTCTATATCATATATTTTAAAACTCTGAATGAAATTTTAGGTTTAAAATATCTGTGGCCATATATTATTAATTCATTGAACAATTCCAATTTAATTTTATATATGGTTTTGATGACAATATAATGCGGCTTTTACAATAAACAAGATTTAATAAAGTTTAAATTTATAGTTAAATTCTTTTTAAAACAAATTAAAGTGTAAAGTTAAATAATTCTTATATTTATACGATATGAATGTTGTTAATATATCATTTATTGAATTATAAACTTAGCTATGTAATTTATATTGGTCTATTCTGTTTATATACACAATAATATTAAACTTTACATAATATAAATCGTTTAAACATAATCCTTTTATTTATCTAATTTGTAAATTTGTTATTATATCTAACGTATACGGTCAATTATTTTATCAACAATTTGTAATAATATATATATATTTATACGATCATATTAATATAAATATATAAATAGTAAAAGAAAACGATAGCTTTAAGATACAAAAATGAACTAAATATTTTTTAGCATTTGTTTATATATAAAAAGGATAAAAATTATTATGAAAATCGTATAAATAATACTGTTTATAAAATCCTTTTTCTTGTTTGTTTTATTTTTTTTTAAAGTAACTCACTCAAATGATATATTTATTAATATATGGTGTATATACATTACATACCTATATATACTATATTCAAAATTTAATTATGAAATTCCCATTCATTGATTATATAATTATGTACATATATATATATTATTAATTCTATAACATCAACAATATATCTGTATAAAGATGAGAGAAAATTTATTGTTTTTACCGCAGACACATTTAAAAATAGATTATTAAATGGATAAATTATGTATATATACTTATATAGATTTATTAATAGAATATAAATAGATATAAATTCATCCCTAAAAAATATCTATCTATCTACATCTATATCTATATCTTTTACCCTATATCTATTACCCTATATTTGTATTTAAATATAAAATTAAAACACTTGATTTATTCGATACGATATGATGTGGGGTTTAAATATTTATATATTCAATAATATTATATATTTGTTAAACCAAAAAATAATTAAAAAATGTTTTTTTTTGGTAAGAAGAATCCTTATTTTTTTATATAAATTTCAACCGATTTAGAGAATTTTTAAAAATGTGTCCGGATTCAATGAAATCATCGGGTTTTAAATGGTTTTAAAAAATTAAAAAATTATATCAAGTACATTTTGAATATATATTTGCCGTTTTTCGCTTTGGAATTGGAAGGATTAAAAAAAGAAAACTCTAACTCTAAAATTTAAATAACATTGAATTTCTGTGTGTGTGTTTATTTAGGAATTGAGCGCGCTGATTGAAATAATACAAATATTTATAAAAAAAACTAAACCTAGAGAGACCCGTTTTTTACCTCCGCTTTTATAAACTAATCGATCATAGAAAATAAAATAAAATAAAGGTTTTAATAGAAAATAAAATCATCGAGTATGTTTCGAATAAAATGGAATTACAGGTAACCCTCCTATAACGCGTTTTCGCTACAACGCGGTTTGCAAACTGCGGAAAATTTCCTATAAAGCGGTACTTCTTCAACGCGATTTTAAAGATTTTTTTTAAAATAATATTCTAAAAAAGTTTAGTTTTTCATTTTATGTTTATTGAACAAAACGTGAGAACTACACTCTTAAGATTGATTGTAATATTACTACAATAAATGTTATAAAAATTTGCTTAATTTTATTAAATTTATTGTAGTAACCTCTAATTATACCATACTAATTCAGCATTGATTGATTGTTAAGCAAGTTGTTGTTTGTAATTAAACATGCGTTGAATTTTATGTACGATTTTTTTAAACAAAATAATTTTCGGTTGAAAATTCAACAGACTTTGTTTAATACTAAAAAAAGAATTGGTCTACTTGAGCTGTGCTGCGCCTTTGTTCTTTCGTTTCTTTTAGAATTCGATACATTCCTATTCTGTCTTCCTTGAATAATTCTAAGTCTAACCGCAAATATCTAAGTTACAGATATAACAAATAGAACAACCAAAAATATTTAAAAGTCTATTATTTTTATATCGCCGGTAGTCCCAACGCACACAATGAAAATAATATTATATACAATATACCATTCAAATGATCAACGTTTATTATTAGATATATTATGTTTATGCTTTTGTTTTATATATTAGAATTAGAAGAATTCTTATTAATTTATGTTGTTATTATATGAACTGAATAAATAGAAAATTTTTTTAAATAAAAACATATAAAAACTATTTTTTTTCGATTAGGAACCTAACCCTGATTTTTGTATGGAGTTAAAGTCTCTTACAACGCGATTTCCTATAACGCGGAATTTTTCAGGAACCTATTGACCGCGTTGTAGGAGGGTTACCTGTATTTACAAATTTTTAATGGTTGGAAATTACATTCTTTTGATTTATTAGCAACTTTAGAAATAATTACTATATCTATAATGCTAAGAAAAATTCCATAATTCGTTCTTTACTCAAATTAATCAAACAAAACAAACCGTAATTTGATTATTCGAAAAATGGCAAAACGGGAAGAGATTTTGTCGGTACGGTTATTTCTATATCCGGCAATCATATTCAGAATGATTTTGAGATTTTATTTAATAAAAACTATATATTTAATTATACCATTTTTTAAAAAAAATTGTTTCAAATTTCCAAATCCATTATAACATAATATCGTAAATATATATTATTAGTTATAGATATAGATTAATTTTTATTTTATTTGTAGTTATTACTTTTTTTTCAAAATATTCATTAAAACATTATTATAATAAAGTGACACATCAACACTTATTTATTATTATTAGCATATATTAGATTATATATTATTATATAATAGATAGATATCCATTTTATTATTATTATTATTATTATTATATTATGTGACAATATTCATTATCTTTCATTAAAGTTTACATTATATTATATAGAGTATAAATAAATTTAACTATTATATAATAATGTATTATAATTAAACAAATTTATACCATTTTATGTAAATGAAAATAAAATAGAGAATTTTACTATAGACATAACAAAAATGTGTATATGTACTTTATAAAAAGTAAAACTATATCGCACTCATTGACTTATAATTTAATTATATGTATGCTTTATATGCACATGCACATAGTTTTTAATGTTTAAAGGTATAAATTTATTTTGTTGAATTTTTTTAATAACTATAGATATTTTATTACATATATTAATTTTTACATATATTAATTAATTTATATATTATATATCCTTTCTATATCAATGTTGTAATAGTAATAATTGTCAATGACGAATTTTTTTTAACGTTTCGTTATTTTGTACTATCATGCAATGGCGGGGGCTGTGAAAAAATGTATTATGTGATGATGGCCCAAAGCCAATATACTTTTCGTATTCATTGCATTATATTGGAAAACTAAAGTAAATTCTGATTCTGAAGAAAATTTGGAAATCGGTTCATTTTCTTTTTTTCAAAATATATTAATGAAAGTGTGAACAATAGTTTGCATACAGACACTTTTTTAGAATATCGGCTATATTTTTTCAATCATTAATGGGCAATTTCAAAATTTTTATCTTCTAGAAAATTGCATAAAATTTGTTTCGAAAAAAATGATTTTTTCCATATGAAATTGATTTATTTTTAAGCATGAACCGTTTTCAGAGACTATCCTAAAAATCATTTGGATGGAGTCTGTACACAATTTCTAACGCCACGCGCCATTGCAAAATCATGTAATATCAAAAAAAATTTTCATCTTTTTTTTTTGAAATTCTCCATCAAATTTTATCATAAAGAATTTCAAGTATTTTATCAATATATTATCTATTTATCAATAACAACATTTATATATATACGAAATTTTTGCTATAGGTCGTTTATTTGTTTTGTTGATGTTTTTGTACTATATTTTATAGTTACATTTTTAAAAATATTTAGTTGAGTTCCGCACCTTTCAATTCAAAAAATACTAAAATCAATCGATTATTTATTCAAACAAAATATTGAAGATATTGTTTTGTGAATTGAATATATTTTTTTGAATTTTCTTAATAACGTGTTGTAAAAAAATTTAAAAAATTAAAAATGCAAACCAACATTATCCATAAAGAATTCGTCCCAACTGGACAAACAGCCAGTAGTGGCTCATATTATATCGAAGCTTTGAAGCGTTTGATGGGCGGGATTCGACGTATTTGACCTGAATATCGGGAATCAGATAGTTGGTGTTTGTTACACGATAATGCACCAAGTCAGACTTCACTTATTGTTCGTCAGTTTTTGGCTCGAAATCAAGTCTGTGTGTTAAATCATCCACGGTATTCACCTGATTTAGCAGCATGTGTCTTCTCCTTGTTCGCAAAACTTAAAATGAAATTGAATGGATGTTTTTTTGAGGATATTGAAACCATTCAAACAGCTTCTACACGCGCACTAGAGGCAATACCACAAAATGAGCTGGAACACGCATTTGAATCATTATTAAATCGATGTAACAGTTGTATTGAATCAGGAGGAGAATATTTTGAATAAATAAAAAATTACAAAAATCTTTTTTTTAATGTATTTCCTATAGGACCAGTCCGGAATGTTAATTGTCGTACTGTGTATAATCTTCTATAGTAGATTTATAATTATAATAAGAATAATTGTGGAACTTGAAATATATTCACTTTGACCATTATAAAGCCACATTAGAGGACACTCTAATTCATTTGGTTTTATGATGCATATATTTCGGTAATTTTTTGGTTTTTTTTTTTTATTTTGGGTACAAAAAAATGTTCATTATTTTATAAATAATGTGATTAAATCATATTTTTTTACAATATAATCTCTGAATACAGTAATATACATATACGCGGTATGGTCGGTATGGGATATATATTTTTGTATTTTATCTATATATATATATTTTTATTTTACCCCTTTATTATGTCATTTAAAATCTTCTCAAATATATATATATATACTGACTGACTGACTGATTATTAATAAAAAAAAACCCGCTTTTGTCATTTATATAGAAATATTTATAAATATATACATATATTATGATTAAAAATCCGAGGAGGGTATATGTATAGAATTAAAATATATCTAAATCCAAATAACATATATGCAAATTGAATTAAAAAATATTACTTAAAATATATTTTATATATATGCAATAATAAATGCATTTAAAAAAAAAAAGTATAATGTAAAATGCGGAAGTAAATATAAAAAAAAAAATATAAATATAATAACCTCACAGCAGGTAAATAAAAGCGATAAAGGTATTAAATAAATGAGTTTTGGCGAAAAGCAAAAATGTTGATGGTTAAAATTACATTTTAATTTGATTTATTTTTGGGAAATTTTTTGTATGCAAATTTGATTTGATTTTATAAAGATATAACGTTTTATTTTGAGATTTTTATATGCGTTTTGTATAAAATAAATGCAATGGCAAAATTTGAATCATTGTCATCAGAGGTATTCTGTCATCCTCGACCGAGAAAAGGGTAGAAAAAAATGTTTCCCTTTTTCTTTTGTATTTAGATACAATTTTTCTAATTCCATATAAATAAGGGGGGTTGAAGAAGTGGAAAAGTTTTTTTGTATATATAAACCGCATAGTTTATTTTTCATTCTAAGGACGACTTTTCTTTTCAACTTTGCATCTTGAACTTTTCATTTTTGGATCCATAATTTAAACATATTTAGTAAAATTTTTATAAGAAATCGTTTTGATGGTTACTAAATTGATTTGATAAAATTCCTCATATAAAAAATCATGGAAATTTTATAGAAAGAATTTGAAATTATGGAATAAACCGTTCAAAGGGAAATCTTTTCAATACATTTCAGGCAAAAATTTTCCTTTGCTAATAAATTTGTAACTAAAAAAACAATTTGTTCGAGTTTGACCAGATAAAATGCGATAAAAATAAAACCAATAAAAAGGACATGGCACCTGAAAGTAAAATCAAAATTTTATGACAATATATGTATAGAATAATATGAACGCAAGTATATATAACACAAATTTTCCCTATATATACATATAGTGATATGATACGGAAATATTTTAATGTATTTTAATTAATATATTCCGCATCCATGTGTTCATTTATACAATATATTGATGTGTATTTGTATATGTATATTACGATGAATTGTTAATGCGAAAACAATACCCATATAATAAAATATGTAAAACAAACATATTTATATATAAAAAGAAAAACCTTTAAAAAAAAATAATCGGGGGGAAAATATCTGTGTATAAAAAATACCAAAAAATAATAAAATTATATATTTACGATCATAAAATATTATGTTATATATATAACATTCATATTTATATTATTAAATGCAATTAAAATCATTGATTATTTTTTTTATTTTGACAACTCATAAATTTTATTTATTATTTTTATACCAAAAAAATAATGAATAAATAAAATATTTTAAAAAATATTTATAATTTTCATAATTTATAAAGATATGGAGCTCTATAAAATAATTATTGAATCATTAAACTATAAATTTTAACAATATAAAAGTGCGGTTAAATTTTTCAATAAACTGATGATGGTCAAGTAAATTTTAATCGTATTTTTTAATTGAAGTCGTAGTTCTGCCTGTTCTAATAGCTTATAAGCGATGACCCATTTAAATTTAACTCACAAAATCAGTGGCTTCCCGTGAGTGTTAATAAAAGAAAATGTCAATGCTTAATGAGACTTATAACAATATACTTAAGTGTTTATCTTTCAGAAAAGCCAATCCTTTCGATATATTCTTTACAGTTAATTTGTTTTTTTAAATTTGTGTAAGGCATTGAATAAGTCAAACTGCTTCCTCCTATGCGTGTTACTATAAATAAATAAAACTTCCTGCAAATGAAAAGGTCAGGATTTCAAGGTTTGATTTGGATGTAATTAAAATTAAATTAAACAGCTAAATGACATAAAATATATAAATTTTTTGTACAATATTTAAATTATTTCGATTATAGAAAAAAACACATTTATATTATATTAGGTTGTCTAAAAAGTATTGATAATTTTTTTTACAAAATTCAAACGATTTTTTTATATATTTCAAATGAACTTTATTACACCAAATATGCGCCGTTTTGATCGATGACCCTTTACCATTTTTCTGGTAAAGACATTATCCCATCACTGTAGAACTTCTGTGTTTTCTGGGCAAAAAACTGATCCAAGTGCATTTTGCAGTCCTCTGCAAGAATTTAATTTTAAACCATTAAGGGAGTTCTGCAGAGACCGGAACAAATGATAATCTGAAGGTGCAAGGTCCGGGCTATATGGTGGATGCATTAAAACTTCCCAGCCAAACTCTCTCAGTTTCTGCCGAGTCATCAAAAGTTGTGTGTGGTCTGGCGTTGTCATGATGGAACACAAACCTTTTCGATTGATTAATTCTAGACGTTTTTTTTTAATCTCGTGCTTCAATCTTGTTAATTGTTGACAATAGAGATCGGAATCAATGGTTTGACCGGGTGCTAGTAATTCATAATGAACGATTCCTTTACAATCCCACCAAACAGACAGCATTACCTTTCTTGGTGTTAATCCAGGTTTTGCTACTGTTTTAGGAGCTTCACCCTTCTTGGACCACGATCTTTTTCGTACATTATTATCGTATGTGATCCATTTTTCATCACCTGTAATCATTCGCTTTAAAAATGACTCGATTTGGTTCCTTTTAAACAGCGTTTCGCAAATGGAAATTCGGTTCATTAAATTGTTTTGTGTTAATTCATGTGGTACCCAAACATCGAGCAATTTCTTGTATCCAGCCTTTGTCAAATGGTTTAAAACTGTTTGGTGATGGATGTTTAGTTCTTTAGCGATATCATGACTGCTTACGTGTCGATTTTCTTCAATTTCTGATATGATTTCATCGACTTTTTCAGTGATTGGTCGACCAGAACGAGGTGCATCTTTGACATCAAAATTACCGGAACGAAATCGAGCAAACCATCTATAGGCTGTTAATTTTGATAAAGTTCCTTCACCGTAAACTGCACAAATTTGTTCATGTGCCTGCGTTGCATTTTCACCTTTTTCATAATAAAATTGTAAAATGTATCGAATTTTTTCACTAATTTCGCTCATCTTTAATGCACTACAACTTTTAAATGACTAAACAAATTTAATTTTTTTTTTTTATATCTACGAAATGTCATCTTTCGAACATATGTTAGTGTTACCTGATCAGATTAGTACTACTTGAAATATTCAATTATAATGGCATCTATTTATAAAAATTATCAATACTTTTTCGACAACCTAATATATATGAAAATGAAAACCCTTATCATATAAATTTTTGTGCGCCCTCGACCCTCATAATATAATTGTATATACATATAGAAAATATATTATATATAATATATGTTAATTATATTTTTTAATTTCAGATGCAATACGACATGCAACACCATTTTTTCTTGTATCAGGTGTTATTTTAATGATTAGTTATATTGTATTAATGTTTGCAATGTGTTCTCAACGGCATACAATATATTTTTTTACATCCGGTATATTATTTATTATTTCAGGTATGTATTTGTATAGATTCATAGAACCATATATGTAAATAATTTATATAATTTCATATACAAATATTCTGATAAAATGTTTTGATTTATCATTTCATTTCATTTTTATTCATATAATAAATATAAAACAAATCTATATATTTTAAATATTTATGAAATTTATTATGTATATTAATATATATATAGGATTGATAATGCTAATTGGATTAATTATGTATATATCAATATTTAAAGCGGAAATTGGTGGTAAATTAAGACCAAAATCAATGTTACAACCACCATTATTTACATTTCGATATGGTGAAAGTTTTTATTTATATGTTATTGGATTTATATCAACGGAATTTGTTGGTGTTGTAAATATATTTCTATTTATTAGTTTACAACAGCAATTGTTTCGTAAAAAAAAGGTTTGTATATATATATAATTTCTTGTATAAATTTTTTTGATTTCCTTTTATATATCCTATATAAGAGATATCCTTTTATTACATTATTTAACGTTGTTGCCAGAGGTTGACAGATTGATTTTGATTTGAAAATTTTCCAATGTGATTTCAAATTTCTGTAAAGATTTTTTTTGAAAATTCTTAAACGAAGCATTTGAAAAACTTGACCAGATGATATCTGCGTTAAATATTGATCTTTAGATTGAATTTCTGTAGGATCATTGCATTAGAATAATGCGAAGTTTCCATGATTTTTATGGGTTTTTTATGGGCATTCTTTTATTTTTTATTATTTATATAGGAATCATTAAGATATGAAACCTTTTCTATCGTATTTATTTATTTATTATATATTTGATTTTTAAAAGCATATCGCAGCTTTCCAATAATGATATATGTAAAACCCGTCGAATTATGTAAATTTTAAATCGTACATTACAAAAATAAAATTTAATTAATATCATTATAAATTTATATAATTTATTATATATAGACTGCCTGTGCAATACATTCACATAAAATAGGTGATAATAATAATAATAATAATAATAAAGGTGATTTTAATAATTTGAGTCATGGTAATAATATTACTAATAAAAAACGTATAATTAATAATGATATTTTAATGTCACCATTATCTGAAAGAAGGTATATATAAATATTACAAAATTTTAAATTAAACTATACAATTATAATAAATTTGTAAAAAATTTTCAGATATTATTTTGAAAAATCACAACAAAATTGTAATGTACATACAAATAATAAAAATTTAACAAAAAGTTTAAATGAATTGTATACAGAACCGGCACCGAAAATATCACCATTTGATTTAATATCCACACAACAACACCAACAACAATTTGAATTTCCATTAACTCGAAGTGTTTCAACAACAACGGAAATATTTTCTAATAGTAATAATAATAATGGTATGTTTTCATCGTATGGTAGTTTTTCAAATTTAGACAATAATAATAAACCAAATAAACGTAATAATAATCGAAATGATGATAAAAATAATACAATTAGTTTAAATACAATTTGTGGTATAACTAAATCAATATTAACAAATAATAATATTAGTAATAATAATAATAATAATAATAATAATAAAAATAGTAATAATAGTAATAATAATAAACGTCGTAAATCAAAAGATGAATTATTTGAAGAGTTTTGTAAAAAAGCTGGTCCACGACCAAAACCAAAAGATATCTATTTTATTGAAAGAGATCCATATGAAGATGATGGACAAAATATTTTAATTATTGATAATAATACAAATATTAATAATAATAATAATAATAATTTTAAAAGAAAACGAAATCATGAAATATTAATAAGGGATGATGATTATTATATGCCATATAATCGAAATCATCATCATCATCATCGAAATCATCATCATCACAATCAAAATTTTTATGATCGTGAACGACAACAAAAACCATTTTTAAAATCAAATCAATCGTTAACAAATTATCCAGATAATAATAATAACAGTAATAATAATCAACATTTTTATACAAATAATCGTAATAAAAATTCCCAAAATTCAATTAATCAAAAATTTAATGGGAAAAGTCTATTTGATTTAGATAATTTTGATAGAAATTTTTTAAATAATCGTTTTGATAATTATTTTCAAAGAAATGGTGGTCCGTTACATGATGACGAATCTTTATATTATAGTCGAACATTACCAAGAGATTTTTTAAAACAACGTAATAATAATAATAATAATAATAATAATGGAAGTGGCAGTACAGCATTATTATTTGAAGATACAAATAGTTTAAATTTAGAAAGGCGTACATCGGCTAATGGTCTTTTTCATTCAACATCATTCATAAATGAATGTAATAATAATAGTAATAGCAGAAATAATATTAATATAAATTCAAATAATTCAAATATCACAACCACTATAACTAAATCAAATAATAATCATCATAATGAAAACGATCAAAATGAAAACGACGATGATGATGTTGATGCTGCAAATTATTATAAAAAATCATCATGTAATTACGTAAATACTACAAATAAACAACATTCAATTGTAAATTGTAATGATTTTCAAATGGATTTATTGGACGATCATAATAATGGTATAATGACAACAAATTTTATTGGTAATAATAATGATATAAATAATAATAATAATACGGCAGATAGTTTATTATCGGTACGATGGCCAACGGCAATACCAGCATCACCATCAACGTTTTCAACACGTTCACAATTTCGTATTCAATCATCAACATTATCGAATAATCAAAATAATAATATAACACTTAATAATCATTTAAATATTAATAATAATAATACAAATAATATTAATTATTTACATTCACCAAGATTTTATAATCATCGTACCGTAGCATCATCATCATCATCACAGGCACCAGCATCCACACCAGTACCAGCAATAACTACGACACCAACAACAACAACAACAACATTAACAAATAATAATCAACAATCAATTTTACCTTTATCGCATCATCATCATCATCAACATCATCATAAATCTTTATCACAACAATCTTCATCTTCTTTTCTACAACAAAAAGAAAAACTTCATCATCATCAAATTAATAATCAAGATCAATTATTCAATTTAAATAATAGAAATAATAATAATAATAATGATACAATAAATTTTATTGATACATTTGATTTAGATCGAATGGAAAAAGAACGTAGAAAATCACATGCAAATTTATTTAATATCATTAATAATACTAATATTGATTATGAAAATGGAACTCCTGTTTGAAAAAATTAAACAGCAGAGAGGATGTTCAATTATTTATTAATATACGATATTTTACAATTAAGGATGATGGGATAAACAAAATTTCTATCATTTTTGCGCAGTCCAAATGATATGATGTTCCGATAGGTATATTTATAACTAATTTATGGAAAGGAATCTGATGGCATTCAACGATCGTAATTTTCAGGAAAATTAACTTTCTTCTAAATTTCCTATTTTTTCGGATTCTGGCCCTGGTGTTTTTCTTTCAATTTTTGTTTTCTATTAATATATTGAATTTTGAAGCAATGGAATGATTTTCAAATATTCTTCCATGAAATATCTAAAATTACGTTTGAATTTTCAAATTATTTGAAGAAAATGAAAATTGAAAAAAAAAAAACCAGGACCGTAATTCCAAAAAATAGATAATGAATAGAAAAATCGATTTTCGGGAAAATTTAGTTTGTTGAACGCCCGAATTTGGTTCCATAAATTATAGCTATAATTACGCTGGTAATACCTTTATGATTATACACAGTGCGACAATTAATATTCCGGACTCCAACCATATCTTAATAACCAGCGGGACGATCTATGTGATGTAACATGCGTTTTGAATCTTGATGTTTTCTCTATCGTCTGTAAAAATTTCATTGCATTTGGTTGACAAATAAAAAAGTTATGACATTTCTTGTGAAACAATATTTTAATTGAAGTAGAAATTTTAACATGGAACAAAGAGCAGTCAAGTCATTAAATTCAACGCAAAGCTTGGTAAATCTGCAACAGAAACGTTCAAATCGATGCCGCAAGTTAATGGCGATAATTGTATGGGTAGAACACAAGTTTTTGAGTGGTATAAACGATTCGTGGAGGTGGATGGCTAAAACACAGGCTAAAAAAACAAGAAAAGTTCCATCGAAAATCGCAAGGGAATTATCCATAAAGAATTTGTTCCAACTGTTCAAACAGTCAGTGGTGCATATTATATCGAAGTTTTGAAGCGTTTCGTGAAGGGCAGGATTCGTCGTATTCGACCTGAATATCGTGAATCAGATAGTTGGTGTTTGTTACACGATAATGCACCAAATCACACTTCACTTATTGTTCGTCAGTTTTGGCTCGAAATCAAGTCTGTCAAGCGTTAAATCATCCACCGTATTCACCTGATTTAGCACCATTTAGCACTTCATCTTGTTCCCAAAACTGAAAATGAAATTGAAAGGATGTTTTTTTGAGGATATTGAAATCATTCAAACAGTATCTACACGCGCTCTAGAGGCAATACCACAAAATGAGCTGGAACACGCATTTGAATCATTATTAAATCGATGTAACAGAGTTGTTTTGAATCAGGAGGAGAATATTTTGAATAAATAAAAAAAAAAATTCAAAAATCGTGTTTTTAATGTATTTCCTATGACCAGTCTGGAATATTAATTGTCGCACTGTGTATATATAATTCTTTGTATATCTAAACGCAATCATAAAACTCCACAAAATATATTTAAATAAACGTAAAAACGGATGTAATCTCTTATGATATATAATAATAATAATTAATCGTAATAAATAGAGTGTGGATATTTAAATAGGATCAATTTTTGTATCAATTTTTTTTAAATGTTTTATTATTATGATAGAGGATTAAAAAGAATATTATTTACCTTATAACTATAAAATATAGTAGTATTTATCATCGATGTCTATATTTTAAAAGGAATAATTTCACTTTAAAAATATTATATTAATGCATCCGATTTTTATTATTCGAAGTTAAAAGTCCTAAAGATTCCTGGATAATATAAAAAACAAAATACACATCCACGATTAATTATTTACTTGAACACGTTATCCCAATCCCGCATAAAAAGCATATGTGATTTTATTTCCAAATTTTTTAGTCCCTTAATCCCTTTTAATCTTATTATAAATATATAATAGAACCTATGATTTCCAAAACTATATATACGATATTTTTTAATCAATTAAGAATCGTTTTTTTTTTTGTAACAAATATATTATCTGCAGAATATACGCGCACAAATTCCACATATTTATAAAAAAAAAACAATCAAGACCAAAAATATTTAATTATATTTAAATGTATATTTATTTTATAAATTATTATATGTATACGAATAAAAAAAAATGAAATAAATTAATTCACATAATTTTTATTATTATCTATTCTAAAACAATTCCATACTTTTATTCTATATATCCGATTGATGATTATTATTAGATACTTCTGAAACTTGGGAAATTTCCTTTAATATTATATTATTATTATTATTTATTGCTTGATCCGGATTAGAATTGACTAATAAATTTTCTAATGAATTTTCATTGATATTTTTTTGAATTCCAATATTTTGTACTTCATTTATTAGTGTTTGATTTGATTTATCATTTTGTAATTCATTATTTTTTTGATCAATTGAATGCAGTACAGAATGATTCTGTTTGGCTATACCTAATAATTGATGATGCTGGTGTTGATGGTGATAACGATTTTGAACAGTTTTATTTAAAATACTTTTACCAAAATTATAATTATGTAATATTTTTTCAACATCATCCGATAATTTTTGTTTTTCTTCCGATTGTTTACGTAAATATATTTGAAATGATTTATCTAATTTTTCACTTTCGGTTTCCAGTTGTTTTAAACGAAATCTTTAAGATAATAATAAAGATAATGTGTATATGGAAATGATTATGCAATAAAGTATATCAGTCTTACTTGGCATCGTTTACAATATAATCAAATTGTTGTTGTTGTTCCCTAATCAATTTATTTGGATCGATTAAATAAGGTACCGGCGGCGGAGGTGGTGATTTTTGCTGCTGAACAGTTGGTTGAATATCAATATGAATGGGATGATGATGTGATAATTCAAATGATTTTCTAAATAGAATATATAATGTATTATAATAGTTAAACCAAATACAGTAGGACAATATTTTAAAAAAAATATATATACTTGATGTTATCCTTAATATTAATTGAAGAACTTTTTGAATCATCTCTAGGTGTAATTTGTGTGTCTTTAGATACCTAAAAATAGAGTATAAATATGTATATGAATAAAAGATATATTATTTTCTTATTATATAGGAACAAATAAAGGTATATGAAATCTTTTCCATAAATTATATAGAAATATTACCGTTAATTTTCCAGATGTTTCATGCTGAACAGTTTCATGATCTCCACATATAATTGACAACCGTTTAGGCTGGTCATTATTAATATCATTTTGTATTGATGGTAAATTTGTTTCATTATTCATTGGATCATTATTATTATTAAGTACATTAGTAGATTGTTGTTTGATTTGCAAGCGTTGTTCCAATAATTTTTGTTTATATTGTAAACGTAACATTTGTTTATGATTTTCTAATTTTTCTTCAAATGCACAATTTAATTTATATTTTTCTGTTTCAAATGTTTGCATTAATTTAGTTTCTAAATTTTTAATAAGTTTTTGACCATATTTTGACAATTTTAATTCTTTAATCCATTCAGAGTATGTTATTATTGTTGGTTGTTTAATTGGAGGTGTTTGCAACGACGGTTGTTGTTGATTTGGTTGATGATTATGATTATTGGTATTATTTTCATTATTATCACCACATGGCAATTGTTGTGTCGTCGTCGTCGTCGTCGTCGATGGTTTACGGTTAACATTTTTATTTTGTTCCCGTAATTGTTCAGTTAAAATACATTGAGAAAATTCATGAAAATTTACACTACATTGATCTAATCGTCCTGTTAAACGATCAATACATTTAATTACTGCAGTTAAATTATTTTTACCTGATTTATTTGATTGATTTAATAATTTTATATTATCATATAATTTCTCTAAATTTTTATTAATCATATTAAATTTATGTTGATGTTGATTCGTTTCACTAATTGCTGTTGCTGTTGATTGTTTATTTTTTGTAGCATCATTATTTAGCTCAATCATTCGATTGGACATTTCTCGGATACGTAACGATAATAATTCTAAATATTTATTTAAATATTTAAAATATTTTGAATTTTCTTCATATTTTTTTAATGATTTTTTTGTATTTAAACAACGTGAGCAATTATTATTTTTATCATTATTATTATTATTAGTAGTTGTTGTTGGAATATTTTTATTATTTAATTTTGTGGGTAATTCATCATTTTTGCAATTTTCCTTATTCGGAATTGTTTTTGAAAAATTCATTTCATATTTTGAATTAAATATTATATAAAATATACAATACAATAATGAATTATTAATTTTTTTCGTGGGATGTTCTTTTTCATTTCCGTTTATTATGACATTTTTTAAATCACCATCACAATTGGAATTATAAAAATTTGTTATTTTATCAGAAATAATACCTGTAGTAATATAATTCTTATTATTTATTCCTAATGCTTGATAAATATCGTATAATTCATTTTGTGTAAATTTAAATTCTGTGGCTTTATTTTCAAAATTGGGTAATGAATTTTTATATGGAATTTCGGCTGAAAATACAGACAATGAAAAATGACAATTTTGTGAATATAAAAATTCAGCAACTAATGTATTTATTACTAATATTAATGGTGATAATATAATACGATGATTTTGTTGATGTTTAGATGAAATAAAACGACCTACAATTAGTAAAAATCTCAATTTTATAATACAAAATATAATTTTTATTTAATATATAATTTATCATTTATTATTGTACTATACCTAAATTGGTTTTATTAAAATTATGAAATAAATCTTTTCTCATTTTACATTGAATATCTTTGGAAACACCACGATCTTCAATCCAATCAATTAATAGATTTTTAAATTCTTCATTTGATATTTGATTTATATCGTCAACATTTATTTTTGATTCCATTATTTATATATATATGTATATTAGTATAACTTTATTTATAATTATTAAATTGCACTATTATTTTTTCTTTTTCACATCACATCACACAATAAAAAAAATACATTATTTTTACTCCGAATCACAAATTAAAATAGACCGCGCGCGAGTACCCAATTAATATATATTATGTTTTTGTTTACCAAATTCAATGTATTTTTTTAGACCATAGCAACGCGGTTTTAAGTAACCGGGAAAAATAGTAGAATTCATTTATTCGTTTCTATATATGCAATTTATTACACCTGTCCATAAAATATATTACCTGTGTTTTTTTTATGTATATACTCGCTCATTTGCAGTATATTTGTAATAAATTTAAATTAAGGTATAGTTTCTATAAAAAGTTTTTAAACTCATAAACCATATAGCTGAAAATTTGCATACTTATAGATTAAGGGACGCTAAATCCGATTATCTTCCAGCCAGATTCATCCATTGGTTTTTTTTATCCATTGGCCAGAACTCAAAAGCCTTAAGGAAATGGAAATGATTGAAAACAATTTAAATTTTCATTAAAATTACTATATAGTGTATATATATTTTAGAAACTATACAAAAGATAAAATAAAAAATATTTTTACATATATAGACATAATTTTCGGCGGGTGTTTATATATACATATAAATATGTAACTCAAAACATATATATAATAATAATAATAATAATTACATATCATCAAGATATTAAAATATTAAATGGTAACATATTTCTAAACCATAATAATATATTATGTTACATACTTAAATATGCTAGATATTCCGAAATAATATTTTCTTCTTCAATTAAATCAAAATCCAAATATGAATCATCTACTTGTTCAATATCTTCTGAAAATCTATTATAAGCATCCTGTACTTGATTATCACCACTTAAAAGTTTTTTAGCCGCTTCTAAATCGATTCGATTTCGGGCCCCGCCCCTAGAAGAAGACGACGACGACGATGATGATGATGAACCTGCGGCATCTTGATTAATAATTTAATAATTGAAAAAATAAAATTAAAAGTTATTTGAGGACAGAGGTTTTTTTAAGAAATAAACATAAGAACTAAAAAAAAAAAGAAAACCTTTTGATAAAAGAATAGCTTCAAATCGATCATAAGTTCCTTGGTCTTTCATTTTCAATAGACTATCGATTGCCGCTGATTTATCATTTAATGATTGATTTAATGCCCAGTCGGCAATACATCGAGGAAATCCAATGGTCACCAATTCATCACTCAATTTTTTATCAGCTTTAAATATATTTTTTGCTTCAATGATTAACGCCGATTTATCATTTTGTAATAATTCAATCTACAGACACAAAAATACATAAATAATTATTATATAATAACAATCACATCAATTTGAATGCATTCAAATTCTAAATACTTACCGCGTCCACTAAATCATTATTACTTTTAAACAATGCAATGGCACACAATTGTTTATCATATCCCATTTCAACTAATTGTACCATATTTTTTGGATTCACAAATGACTTATCAGTAATATTAAAACTTTTTAATATTGTATCAAAACTATGTTCAATATCATTACGTTGTCGTGCCTTTGAACGTTGTTCACGTTTTTCCATGATATACGTAATTGCCATTCCAACATTTGATTCACAGGCTCGTAGCGCAACACGAGCCTCAACATCGGTAAATCCTAATTGAAATGAATATAAATAAGGGAGAATGGAATAATACTTAGAGATTGACAATATTTATAACAGTGAATATAATGAAGTGCATACCCATTTGTGTTAATGACAAAATATTATTATCATTTAATTTTAATTTTGTCAATTCCGTTGATGCCAATTGAAATAATGCCTTTGATTCATTACGACGATTTTGATGAAATAGTACAACGGATTGCATTACATGTAATCGCATAATTAATGCACGTTCATTACCAGTTTTACCTTTTAATTTTAAAAGTCTTTCGAAATTTTCACCATAAGTTTTTTTAAAATTAGCTTCACATATTTTTAAACGACGTTCGGCATCTGGTAATTGTGTTACGCTCTATATAATAAATTGAGTAATTAATATCTATATCACAATCCAATTTCCATAATTATTACCTTTAAACATAAATAACACCATACAATGTCTAAATTTAATAGGGCATAATTGTCAACGGTAGTTAACATTTCCGATGTGCATATACTAAATTCTTGATCGGCTTCCAAAAAAAATATCAATGCATTATTATAGTTTTTTTTCAATAATATTGATTTTCCCTTTTCATGTAACGATAATGCCATCATCATACTTTCACGTTCACGAAGTGGCAAATGAATTGGATTACCATCTTGATCTTCCATTTGCATTAAATTACTTTGTCGTGATATGATAAGGTGTGCATCTTCACGTGTTTTACGTGCTAAATCATAAATGTCATCATTATTGACCGGCGCTACGGGATTACCATCTTTATCGATGGCATTCGGTACATTCACCGAAATTGCCATTATTTGTTGATTATTACAAATTGATTGTTGTTGTAAACTTTCATTTAATACAATCACCTTTCCTGCACTGATTAATTTTAAACTGAAAAACAAAAAAAAAAAAAAAATTTTTTTTTTGTTTAGAAAACGATTATTTTTAACTTTAATAATAATAAATGTAAATTAAATTCTATTAAATCAAAAAAAAAAAAAACCTTTGTTGTATAACATTTAATTCCTTTGCAATCAATGCCTGTAAATCAAATCCATTTTGACTCAATTTTATATTAATCGTTAATGGACTTTTAGTATTAATTGAATTATGAGGTGCCCGTACTTGTAATGTGGCAATACCTAATTAACAAAGAAATTGAAAACATTTTATTTTTTTTTTTTGTTTGTGGTATTTAAATTTGAAATGAAATTATATACCTTCTGTTTCAAAACGTTTTCGAGCCCGTAATTTTTCCATGGCATTACTTTGTAGATCACAAATTGCTTCAAAGCACCTTTCAAATGGTAGTTTTAATGACTGTGCACATTTTGAAGATAATTCCTACAAAAAAAAAAATGAAAAACACAAAGAAATTTAGACTAATTTTAATATATATATATATGACGACTTGGTGGTGCCGTTGATAAAGCATCCAACCCAATTGCGGGTGGTCATGAGTTCAAATCGTAGCCGGAAAATTTTTTCTGTGCTTTTTCTTATTGGAATTCATGAACTAATTAGTCACCATTTATTCATTGGGATCAAATTAATGAATATCTTTGGTATATTGTGTCGGACGCACCCAAAGATTAACAATGTCTACACACACACACACATACTCGCAATTATATATGAAAATAATTAATATTATTGATTTCGGTATTAAGGGCCAAAGGCCCTGGCAGCCAGCCATAGTGTTTATTAAAAACGAATGTTGGCATTTTACATACACAGCATTAGTTGGTATTTAATAATAATAATATATGATAATCTAAACAAAGAAATTACCTCTAACTCTGTGGTCACTGGTCCATTATCATAATGGTATGGTGGTAACCATAATTGAATTTTATCTAATTTTAATTTTGAACGTACTTGTATCAGAATATTTTCTACACTTAATTCTTCAGACATTATCACGTTTTTTTTTTATTATATTGTTTATTATAAATTATTTTAAAATTATTTTTTTTATTTTAATTATTATAAATTTATTATAAATTATTATAAATTATTTCACACTATTACGAAAAATAAATAAAATTAAAAATTAGGATATAACAATTAAAATGGAAAATAGATTCAACGTCGAGCTTCCACGAAATTTCAACCAAATATATAAAATAAATAAAATTAAAAAAAAAATGTAAATATTACAAAAAATAAACAAAGAAATGTCAAAAAAAAAAAAAAAAAAATGAGGTTCCCCTTCTATGTAAATTAATCGTACAACCAAAAAAACGAAAAATCCCTTATAATTTAAACAATTTAAGTGGATTAATTAAAAAAAAATTTAAGATATAGTTAATTGAATTAATTGATATTGATTTGATTTTATTATTAATTATTCAAATCGCAATTTGATTTTATTATCAAATTTATTTATTACACCTAGAATATCTGTAATATCGATATGAAAATGTAATAGATTTTTTTTTGTTGCAGGAGAAATGGCGGCGACTTCTTAAAATTGTCACAAATAATATTATTTTTTTTATATAAATAATAAAAAAAAAAAAATTATCATAAACAAAACAATTTGGTTTTTTTTTTTTTTAAAAAAAATTTAAAAAACAAATAAAAATTATAATTATATTTAATTATAAATAAAATGGATATTAGTGATAATGAAATTGATTCATTTGATAATGAATTGGCAGCTCTTGAAATACCAACCGCCGTAGATTGTGATATTATGAAACAAGTAAATAATAATGCAGGTACATCAAAACAAAAACAAACAGAAATAAATTCAGCTTCAATAAATGTTTCAACTGGAACGACATCAACAGCTTCCGAAATTATAACAACGCAAACGACTACCGTATCAAATCCATCACCACAAAAATTTCTTACAAAAGATGCTAGAACCCATAGTATTTTAGTGAATCAAAAACAACGTGGAAATCCTCTATTAAAATCGATAATAAATGTACCATGGGAATTCAATGAAATTGTTCCCGATTATATTGTTGGTCGTACAACGTGTGTTCTTTATTTATCATTACGTTATCATAATTTAAATCCAGATTATATTCATGGACGATTAAAATTATTGGGAAAAATGTTTGAATTAAGAATATTATTGGTACAAATTGATACAAAGGTAAAAATCACATTCGTTTGATTTTTTTTTAATGTTTTTTTGGAATTTTATATGGTTTATGTAATTTTTTTTTTTTAATGATTTTATTTAGGAACCACATAATGCATTAAAACATTTAACAAGAATGTGTTTTTTGGCAGATTTAACGTTAATGTTAGCATGGAATGCCGAAGAAGCGGGTAAAATATTAGAAACATATAAATTATTTGAAAATAAAACACCTGATTTGATTATGGAACGTGCCGAACAATATCCACATCAAAAGGTAAAATTCTTCTTTTTTTTTTGAATTTGCATTGATTATCTCCCTCAACATAAACTTCCCATATAGATCGTAGGCATTATTAGAAGATGTCTTGCTTACTATATCCTATTCATAATTTTGAATTTCTAATCAATTGACACTTTGATGATAAATGGAAAAAAATCTAAATATAAGTTTTTGAAAGTCAATTCACTAAAACTGATCACTGTTTTTTTTAACAGTATCTGATTATTTCTTTATAATTTATATGATTTTTTTTTTATCAAATCAATAAGTTTTATCACATTATGTGAAAGAAACCCTGTACATTTTCGATACATCTTAATTCTCATTCTCTTATGAAATGTACCACCAGAAAAATTCAGTATTCAAGACAATAGCAAATGTTTATCATCATCATCATCATAATCAGTTCCCTCTGATCCATTCTAAACCTCCTATCAAATTTTATTCTTTAATTGCAATTGCATATATGTGTTATTACTATTCTTTTTTCCTTTTGTTTTTTTTTCTTGTAGTTGGTTGGCGCCCTAACAAATATAAAACCTGTAAATAAAACAGATGCAATGACTTTATTACAAAATTTCGGTAGTTTAGCAAATATAATAAATAGTACAGAAGAACGTTTATCACTTTGTCCCGGTTTGGGTCCACGTAAAGCTAAAAAACTATATAAAACATTTAATGATTCATTTTTATCAAATTAAAATTAAATGTTAAATTGAATTGAATTAGGTAAGTTTAAAAATAGTTTTGATATTTATGTTAATTATTATATTTATTTTTTTTTTTATATGAACTGAATTTTGCATATGCATTTACAAAATAAATTACAATAAATAAAAAATAAAAATAATTTGCATTTATAAAAATGTAAACAATGTCATTTCTTTTTTATGTTAAAGGGACTATTTTAATTTATGTATTCTTTTCAGTATTTATTTATTTTTTTGAGACTCCTTTTTTTGTGTCTTTGTTAAAAATTTTTTTATTTGGTTTAGATTGTCTTAAGTTACATAGTCATAGAATAATGAAAATAATATCTGTGTTTGTTTAAGTTTAAGCGAATAAAAAACAGTTCTTGAGACGATCCATCAAATGATCATGATTTTTTTTTTTTGCAATATAAATCACAATCATTGAATATACAATATAAATAACAATAAGTTTATATTGCCATTGTCAATCAATCACGTATATATATATTTTTATATTTATTCTATATATAGGTACAATTTAATTTATGTATTTATATAGAGATAGTCGTATAGATGTTTCTATATATCTATAAAATGTAAATGTTTTTAAATGATCTTATGTATTTAGTATAGAAAATGTTTTTGAAAGCAAAATCAACAATTCTTTTTGCAAAAATACTAATAAAATAGCAGTAAAATGAAGAAAATTTCTAGATAAATATAGATAATTTTTGACTTCAAAACATATTTTATTTTTTATTTACGTACAATCCAATCCAACATGTATTAAATATATTTAGTCATCGTTTGTTAGTTATACCATTTTGCTGGTTCCTTACTTAAACCATATTAAAGGTGTGGCGTATTGTTCATATTATATATTATTCTTAAAGATAACATATATCTTGCGGATCAGATATTTAAATATAGTTTTTTTTTGTTATGTATTAAAGCGCGCGTGAATGTCAAATTAAAGATGAAATATTATTATTTTATTGTATTAATATGCAAAAAACAAAAAAAAAATCGTTCGTCTGCACGTACGACAAAAACCGCAAAATGTAATTTTTTTTTGTATATGGACCATGATCATGATGATGATGAGGTGTAGAGATTGTAATGAAAAAATAAAAGATAATTTTTTTTTTATTATAAATTATATTATAAATAAATATTTATAATTTTTTTCCTTTGGCACGAGTAGCCAATCATATATAGTTTCTTTAGATCTTGCAATCACTTATATAAATTGTATTGTATATATACATTTCTTTGTATATACTCTAATTTATATTTTGTCTGTTTTAAGCATCACACGTGTCATAGTGAATTATTAGTTTGGGTTTTTGGAAAATTTGAAAAATTCTATTATTCAATGAGATAAAAATGCAAAAAAATTACCTTAAAATGTAAGACATTTTGGTTGTTTCCTGAAATTTCCCTCGGAATTAATTAGATTTGATTGAAATATGTTCAACATAAGTTAGTTTTTCGTTCAATGTTCAACATAAGCTAATGTAACATTCGATGACGATGGAATATGTCAGACAATCCCTCAAATCTCCTATCCCATTTTCCGATTTTTATCTTATATTTGAACTTTAAAGTTTTATAAAAGTTATATGTAACTGAATAAGCATTTGGGTATTAAAAAATGGGAAACGTTACATTACCGTGAAATTTTTTTCTGATCCTCAAAATTTACGGACACGTTTCCTTAAAAATCATCCAGGTATTATTTAGAGATATATTATTTCGTTTAATTTCAAACGGATTCAATTTACATTTTGTTTTTCTGAAGATTTGTGGTAGAAAATGGAAAAATTTGTATATCAAATAGTTTTTTCCTGATTCCTTCTGCATAACCGCGTTCTTAAAAATGCAAGGGTGTTTTTTTTTGTGTTCTTGTGGGAATTAATTGTTAAGAAGATGAATTTGTTTGGTACATTATTTGATAGTTAAATTTTACAAGATATTGTAAAAATGTTGTAAAACGTAACCGCATATTTTCCTTGCAATACATGTTTTTTATTCTAGGGTATACTTTACTCTAGGCTATTATAGTTTAGCACCGATTTTATATTTACTTTTCTTTTTGTACACATATTATAAAAACTTATATATTTAATTTAATATATACATGCGTAAACTTTAATTTTCATAAATGAACAAAAAATAAATAAATAAATACAAAAAAAAAAAAATTGTGGATAAAGAAAACGTTTTACACAATTTTTTTTTCTTCATTCGTATAAGATTTATGCTTATTATTATTATTATAAATAAATATAGACAAAGATCACCTATGAAGTATACAAATAATGAAATAATAAAATCATATAACTATATATAGGTAAATATATACAATATTAACCCTATAACTAGTCGTTTTGATTTTTGTTAAATTGTAGTCGCGTTTATGTGACTCGACGGCACAAGTTAAAATTATGTGTAGGTCAAATTAATTGTAATCCTATTTAATTTAATTTTTTTTTTTTTTAAATACGATATAATATAAATAAATAAAAACATTAATAATCGGATTCAGTGCTCCTTAATCTATTTTTAATTAATTTATCGCATTACAACTAACAATTCGGTTTTAGCGTCCCACAACAGCCACACGTTCTGTTGTTATGGTTTCTTAATTTGTTGCTTTTACGGTGTTTGTTGGTAATTAACTGTACGACCAACCCCTTAATCTATAAGTATATTCATTGGTTATTTATGAGTTATTATAAAGTAACTCTATAAATAAAGACTTCTTTTACAATATATATATAGTGAAAAAGTAAAATTACTTTATATAAATACAGAATCTTTATTTTTTTTACTGGATAAATCTGTATATAGATATAGATATATACATAATTGCGTTGTTATATATGTATAATAAGAACAAGAGGGCTTTTGATCTGCGTCCATTGAAGAATAAGAAAATTTATTTCAATGACAGAGAGATATAATTTATTATATTTTTCATTATATAAACACAACAAGAATATAAAGAATGAAAAAAAAAAAAAAATTAAATAAATAAATGATTAACGAAAGTATACGTACAATACAATTTTTTATTTTTTAAAATGACAAACGGTCAAATCACAGAAACTCACAGAATATAATATACAAATAATAATGAAAATAATAATCTATTTTTTATTTGAAAAAGAAAAAAAAACAGAATAATAATTTTATAAATTATATGTAGAATGGTAAAAAAAATTGGAACATCATAATTTCGTTGTGTTTGGTTTTTTTTTTAATTTCATTCTAAATTTTAACAAATATAAATTTTATATATATTCTTCTGAATATATAAAGAATAAAAAAAATAAAAAAATATTCCAATACACGAATTGTTTTTTTTTTATTTTACATATATAATTAATGATCAATATATAATTTTAATCTAATTTTTTTTTTTTCGTTTCATTTTTATTATTATTATTAATATTAATAATAATAATTTGTATCAAATATTAATATATATTAATTTATATTTCATACAAGAAAGAAGAAAATATAAATTTCGATTAATTTTTTTTATACTTTTGGTATAAAATGAATCAATTAATGTTTTAATGATATTGTAATTGATTTATGATGATGGGATTTAAAATGCGTATATCATCGCATATCATTTGGAAGATAAATTGACGAAATTTATTTATTTATTAATTTTTTTCAGATCGCTATAGTTTGATTTTAACATTTTATATGGTTTATAGTCTTTCATATATATAATGAAATAATGGGCAAATCTCAATCCATTCATCATATATTTTGCTGTTAATTTGCCTAATAAACTATTTATTGTTATTATTATTATTTGTTTTCTTAAAATCAATTTAAAAATTAAACAATTTATTATTGTGATCATAGTTGATTTTACTTACTTCTTCTTCTTACTTCAGCGCGCCTACAACCTACAATTGGTTTTGGCGTCCATTTTGGCAGCCTCCTCCAACCGGACCTATTTACCTCCAACGTCCGCCAGCCGGAAACGCCAAGGGCCCGAAGGTCCACTTCTATCTCATCCTTCCACCTACCCCGCGGTCTTCCCACACTCCTAGATCCGCACGGCTTGCTGTCCAGCAAGGCTTTTTAACGGTATACGATCGCCATCCATTCGTACCACATGACCAAACCACCTCAGGCGACCAATCATAATGAACCGAACGATGTCGGGTTCGGTATACAATTTATATAGCTCGAAATCGAACCGCCTACGCCACCATCCCCTTTCCTTTGTCGGTCCAAAGATGAGGCGTAGTATTTTTTTTTTTGAACCCTCCAAGTCGCCGTTCGTTGGCCTGTGTCATGCACCACGTTTCCGAACCGTAGGTGACAATTGGTCGAACCAGTGTTTGATATAACTTTAGCTTCAATGTTTTACTCAATGTCTTCGAGAAGAACATCTTTCGCAAACCGTAAAAGGCCTTGTTTCCTGAAGCAATCCGGGATTGAACTTCCTCCGCTATATTATTTTCACTGTTTATGCTGCTTCCAAGGTAGCTAAACCTGTCCGCCGTTTCATATTTGTTCTGACCAATTGATACGCTTTGATGTTGTGCCATAAACCTACTGTTCGTTGGTGCGATCATATACTTGGTTTTCTCCTCGTTTACCCTTAATCCCGTTTCCGAAGCTTCAAGTTCCAACAGTAAGAACGCTTCTTTAACGGCATCCATACTTCTACCCACTACGTCAATGTCATCGGCATTGCCGAGTAATTGAACAGATGACGTAAAAATAGTGCTGCTGGTGTTAATGGTCGTCCTCCTTATACATTTTTCCAATATAACATTGTAGCCATTGTAGCCAAAGGGTCCCCTTGCCGTACTCCGTCAATCGTTTCAAATGCATCCGATTTGATCCCCCTTATTTGTACTTGAGACGTAACTTGCGTCAGTGTTAGTTTTGACATGGCTATCAATTTTTGTGGGAATCCAAATTCCTCCATCGTGCGCCATAATTTTCCCCTAATAACACTGTCGTATATATGCGGCCTTAAAATCAACAAATAGGTGGTGTGTTACTACGTTGAACTCCCTACACTTTTCCATATCTGTCCTGTGACAAACTATTTGATCAGTTGTTGAGCGATCATTACGGAATCCAGATTGCTTCACAGTTGATTTTATTATATTCAATTATTAGTATATTTAATATCACAAACAATCTCTTTATTTAGTATTTATAGATAAAATTAATTGTTTATTAAACCGCTTAGATTTTTTTGGTGGGATATTTTTTTATGCATTTTCGGGTCTATCTTTAAAATTTTATCAGATTGGTTAAGTACTTAAATATATAAAAAACTAAAAAAAGTTAAAAGTAAAAACAATATTTGATCAATATAATATTTTATAGATGAGCGCGAAAGGAAAATTAACCCACCTATATATATTTTATTTTCTTCATCTTCATCTCATTCTTAAGAATAATCAATCTTTCACCTTAAAGCGTTCTATCACGTTCTATATATATTTGGGCTTATATCTGCGATTATATATATGGTCATATAATAAACAGCAGTCAGTAAATATATATATATTTACTTTTATTTTTTGTTTATAATATACGGGCGAATATTATATAAATGCAATGTGTCTAATTTATAATTCGCTATATAGATTATTAAATGTGTTTTTCTCTAAATATAATAAATTGCGGGATTAAAAAAAAAAAAAGCCAAATTAAATTGCAAAAATAAAATATTTAATGTGTACAGCAGAGGAATCGTGTGTTTAACAAGCACGTGCCTTTTTAATATAAGAATATAAGAAGAAAGAAATATAATGTTTATTTGTTGCAATAATAATAAAATAATAATAAATATATATTTATACAAAAAAAAAACAAATCCATATAAGATTGCGCACATTTGAAGTTTTTCAACCTTTATGGATTTTTATATTGGCAATAATTTAACAAATAATATTTTTGTAATATTTCTATTTGTTTATGCATTTGGAAATTTTTGTTAATTTTTTTTTCAAATTCCATTCAAAAATCCTCTATCTAATTTTTGGCTTGCAAACCGACGATTAGTTTTGCATCTTCTGTAATTCTGTTGTTGGTTTCATTATTTGATGCTTTTTACGATATTGGTAATTAGCCGTACGGGAAAATTTTCAACTTTGTGTGAACATTCAGATTCGTAATTAACCTAAAAAAACCCCCACTCATATATATTATGTTCATCAAATCTACAATTGATTATATAATTCTTTTGTGATTTGGATTTTGAAAGGTTCTGCTCTATAAAAGATATTTTATATAAATATACGAAATTGCATCTGCGGGATTCGGATCCATCGTCCCGCGCTGGTGGAGATATTCAGGAAATAGAAGAGTATCCCGGGGAAAATATAAAATTAAGGTATTAAATAAAGTACAATATATTATATAGAATTTATGAAACTCCGCGCACAAATAAATTATATTGATCTCTGCAATAGAATCTGAAAAAAATTAAATACATTAAGAATTGAGGTTTTTATTTGGTAATTTCCCTTTTTGTAATCCATAGTATTTAAAATAAATGAATTTGTACCCCAAAAAGATATAATATATTCAATTTAGTTGGAAAAATTGGAAAGTGGTTGGGCGTTAGAAAATGTGTCCCGACGACCTAAATGATAGGATATATTCTGAAAGGTATATGATTAAAAATTAATTAATTATACTAAAAAAAACAAAAATTTTCATTTTCTTTGCATTCTTTGAAAATTCAATAAATTTCTATGATATTTCATAGAAGAAATATTTGAAATCGCAGGTACTGAACTCACTATATTTAGTCAAAAATTCCCGCCATCAGATCAGTAATAAAATATTAAAAATCAATCCAGAATCCATAGAGATTTTCATTCTAGGTTTACAATTGCAATTGTTTTAATTTAATCTAATATATATATGCTTTTGATTTATTCTTGTGTTTTTTTTAACATGCGGTTTTAATGCATAAGTTTTTACTTTTTTACACATAAAATCTTGTTTTATTATATATTTATGTAGAGGTACGCGACGCGACGATGAATGAATATATAAATAATATAATAAATTGCATTTAAATGGGAGCTTATTAAATTGTCGAGCATAGAAAATTTATGTATATTTTATTTATATATATGAATTAATATATGTATTATTATATAATTCTGTGGTGTAAATGTTAAAAATACCAACCTAAATTTCTAACGAAATTTTGGGGTCGTGGGGTCGAATCCTACTGAATGCATAAAATATGTTTTGTGTTTTCGGTTAGTTTTCGAATCTGAATTTTAACACAGAGTTGTATATTCCGCTTGCGGTTGGTCGTACGGCTAATTACCGACACCGTAAAAGTCACAAATTAAGAAACTAACAACAGAAGGTTGTTGTTGGACGCTAAAACCAGATTGTTGGTTGTATAGCGAAAAATTTATTTATTTATTATTATTATATTTTCAATCTTTATATATATATATGTAATTGCAAAAATTGTTTTTGTATATATGCTATACAATAAATTTATGTTATATTCCTAGAAATATATTATTATTATTATTATATTGTTGTTATTCTATGTATTAAATATATAGTTAATAATTACTATAAAATCAATTGTATATATTTTATATGTTAAAAAATGTATTATATATGGGGTTGTAAAAATATAAAGAGGTGTGTTTTAACAAATGTTAAATCAAACACGCTAGCAATAATAATGTACTCTATATATGAATTAATATTTTTTTTTAATTTAAATAAATATATAATAAAACACAACTTCGTTTATATAAAAATTACATTTCATATTTTGCTTTAAAATAAAAAACTTTTAAAAACAATTAAAATATTTATAATTCAAAATCTATATATTTTTTTATGAAAATATATGAATCACATGCAATTTGATTTGTATTTAAATAATTTAAATAATAGCATATATAAGCTCTTAAACATTTTGAAATACAATTAAAATAAAATGAATAAGTCTCTATATCTATATTTTGAAATTATGCAATCCTTTTTCTTTTGTTGCTTTATCAAAACAAGTTTTGTGACTCGAATATTTTTTTGATTAAATTAGAAATTGTTATATTTATACTGAATATAGTCAAATAATAATTGTGTTATAATTTTACCGGTATAGTATAATTAGATTAATAATTATTCGAAAACCCCAATGAAAATCACTCCATTATATATGTATAATATATATTTTATATAATATTGGTTAGAAATTTTCAGATACTTATGGAATTATCTGAACATTTTTTATCAATTTCTATATAGAAAAAAAAAATCTTCATTATCTATATCTGGGAAAACTCTACCTGTGTATATACATTTAAATTTGATCCGAATTTTATATGTTTGAATCGTTTGGCATAAAAAATAAAATTCAACCGATGAATAGTTTGCGATTGCCGCAATGATTTCAAATTTGAAGAAAATGTTAATAAATTCCCAAATAATTTGATTCTCTCTATGTATTTAATTCTAATGGAATTCAACAAAATTATTATCGCCTTAAAGATTATATGATTCTCATTCTATAATATATACTAAGAATGAAATCGAATCACATTAACATAAAAATAAATAATTTGTTTTCAAAGTAAATTTTCCATATAGAAAATGGATTTTCCCCATACAATTTTTACTGATTTTCTATTTTTCACGACATTCTCATAATATAAGTAATATGGAAATTCTAATGGAAATTCTTTGGAATTTCTCATATACATTTCAAAAGATTTTTCATGAAAATTCGAAAGGAAATTTCTGGTGGAAATTCAACAAAATTTCTCATGGAAACTTCAAGGGGATTCTTCCTTATGGAATATAGTGGAAATTTAATTTAATTTCTATATATATATTGATTATTAAATAAGGAAGAAAATTCTATTTGAAATCGCGATGCAGTGCAATTCAAAAAAGATGAGTTAACCGCAAGATCTCGCCTCGACTTTTGATTTTATTCATATATATAGTGTTCGATGTCCAATTTGGAAATAAATTAAAAAAAATAACCTATTTTTTTTGCTCTACAAAAAATGTCAGGAGCTTAGGAAAATCTGACTGGCCTATCGCGTCTATGACATCATCAATTGTCCATATCACTTTTATCCAGATCAGTATATTTATTAATTATGTTCTCTAAACATGTCGCTATTATTTTCCTCGAACGTGTTTCCTGTGTGTTCCCTCGGTCAATATATATTTATGTTTCAGATTTTCATTGCGATTATTACTTCACCATATAGTATAATGCGATATAACTCTGTGGTGTAAATGTTAAAAATGCCAACCCAAAATTCTAACGAAATTTTAGGGTCGTGGATTCGAATCCTACTGAATGCATAAAATATTTTTTATTTTTTCGGTTATTTTTCGAACCTGAATTTTAACACAGAGTTGTATATTCCGCTTGCGGTTGGTCGTACGGCTAATTACCGACACCGTAAAATCCACAAATTAAGTAACTAACAACAGAATAAGGCTGTTGTTGGACGCTAAAACCAGATTGTTGCGGTTCTATAGCGAAAACTTTATTTTATTTTTATTTAGTAATGCGATATAATCATATTGAATTCTTTAAATCTTTTATTTTTACACAGTCAATATTTGGATTTTAAAATATTTTTGTTATGTTCAATAATCCGAAATCCTTCAGGAATATATCCTATATATAAATATTTAATATATACCGGTCATAATTAATTCTAAAGCAAAATTCTATTTAGCCAAAATTTTCCATCTATTTTTGTTCTGCGAGATTAACTTTAAAACTTGCGTATGGAATGGAAAAACTTATTATGGATTTGGATATATATAGCGAGACTGTTCGATATCCATAAGTTTTCCTTATAGACCGCAGTGAAATCATTTCCATTTCAAAATAATCAACAAAAATATATATTTTATTTTTTTAATAATATAGCAATTTTCATCAGTTTTTTAATAATAATTCGAAATGAAAGGTATATTTTACATAAAGATACATTTCTTAATTGTATAAATTCCATGGACAATCAAATTATTTTATTCATTTTATTATATATGATTAAAAAAAACACGAGATGTAAAATATTATTATTATACATATGTGATGATTATAAGTTAGTTTTCAAATATACAGAAAATGATTAATAAATTTACGTTTTCTATTCATATTCATATAAATATATAAAATATACAAAATTGTCATTTATATTTCTAATAATAATAATAATAATAACAGTGCTTGAAGAGGAGTCATTTTTTAAATAAAATCTATCTTTTGTTTGTTTGTTGTACTAAAAATAATTTATAATTTAAATTTTACAGCATCCAACAAATACATCAAATAAGTTTACAAACAAAACACACAAAAAGCTAACTGAATGTATATATCTCTATTTAGAATGGATTGGAAATATATCAAACATGGAAAAGATATAATTTTTTTTAATGATGGTTGATTTGATTTCATATCAACACTCAACAGGCTGCTGCTCTTGGTGTTTGGTAAACTAAAACGCTAAAACTTGTATATACATTTTTTTATTTCAATATGGTATAAAATGCTATTACGTCATCGTGTTTAAGTTTAATGAAATGATATATCGTTTCATATAGGTAGATATACGCATTCAACATGTAGTTGTTCATATATTCATATATAAATAAACAACTTTATAAAGTTGAATTTTTCCTATATATATATATTTTATATAAATGTGTTATTTTCAAGCACGTATATTGTATTTTTAATACATTCGTATGGTATTGTGTATGAATTGAATAGTGGAATGAGAAGAAATATAAATATGAAAACGTATGAGAATGCTAGCCAGAGTATAAATGTATTATATAGAAAAGAATTGTATTCATTTAAAAAAATAAAAAAATCTCTTGTAAAATACACAATACTTGAAAAAAAATAAATATGGTTTGCAGCTTTGCAGCCTATCGCATCGAATATATTATCATCATTTCTTCGTTATAAAACAGAAATACGACTGTAAAAATATATATATAAATAACGCAACTGGAAATAATATAAAATTTTATTTATAATCGCCACAAAGCCTTTAGGTTATTTTTATGCGATTGAAACTTTTTGTGTGATGTGTGTGCGATGGAGATATAAATATAAAGAAATAAAAAGATCATTTTCAAATATTTTTGAAATACAAATTCAAACCAAAACCAAACTAAAATAATAATAATAATAATAACATTCAACATTCAGGTTTTTATTATTTTTATTTTCATTACAATCGTCGTCCGTATGAACGTCAACGTATGTCGTACGATCATCATAAGTTTATATATATATATAGAAAACATTTTTTTTTTTTATTATTCAACAATTGAATTGTGTATTTTGTTTTTTTTTCATTAATGTTTTGTATTCATAATATATACCTACCTATATATTGAAAATATTTTTTAAGAAAATATAATTTAAGTTTCTCTTTTTATAAAAATATATATACGACGATTCAATTCAATAAAAATATATAATATTCAGTAAAAATATAAATTTGTTTATATATATAAAAAAAAAAGTGCGATAAAAATAAAATCGAGTGTTTTTTAAAACTATAATCTATAATTATAATAATATAATAATAGTAAAAATGTTCTAAAATACAAATATTAAAATAAAATATATTTTTAATAAAGTGCAAAATTTTATAAAAAAATAATAGTTGTGCTATAGAAAAATTAATATAGAATTAAACCGAAAAAACACATAAAGTGAAAATTTTTGTGTGTTTTATTTTTTTTTGAATTCATTATTTCCTGTTTGATTTAATTTGTATATTATAGCAATAAATCATATATATATATATAAGAAGAAGAAGAAAAATAACACCGCGATATTATATAGTGATCTAAAAATATATATTTATTATTATAATAATTATATTATTAAAAACAGAATATTATAAATATAATAAATATCTGTGTGTTTGGTTTTTTTTATTAATAAAATTTAAATAGCATTAAAAATATAGAACTGTTGTTTTTTTTTTGTAATAAAATCCTTATTGATTACAAATATAGTGATGAATAAATAATAATAGATAAAAAAACATAAGTGCAAAAATAATTATATATATATATTAAATTACAAAAGATAGATAAAAAACGTATACGTACACAAAATTTACTTCCTGTATTATTCGTTCGTGCATACAAAATTTCAATACACAAAAAATTCTTCTAATAATAAACATTCCAGGTAATTTTTTACATATTTATTATCATATAAATATAAATATAAAATATTTAATAATATGACATTGCGGTTAGTTATAATTTTCAAGAATAAAATATATATATTTATTAAAATAGTTCACATGCATTTATTATTAAAATATTATTATTATTATTTTAATTAAGAGAAATTCACCTACAAAACAAAAATTTTTTCTTATATGCGGTATAAATTGGAAATTTTATATATACATATATTTTTGTTGTTTGTATTTGTGTTAAATTAAAATATATACACAAAAATGTTAATGATATGAAGATAAAATATAAAAACAGCAAAAAAAAAAATCCAAATAATATATAAATTTGGGAATTTTTTATTAATGGTATTATAAAAAAAAAAATAATAGAAACAAAACAAGAAATATATATATTTTTATTATAAATATTCATATATAATTATCATATCAATATATAAAAATAAAAACCAAATGACTATCAAATATTTATTTATTTTTTTTTTATATTTATCATTGACCGCCTTAAATTCTTGTTTATTTTTATATATTTCTGTATAATGTTTTCAATCGGTTTTTTTTTGTTTTACGATTATCGTATATTTAATCACAAATATTCAACATATACATAATAATATATATATATGTATATTAAATAAATAAACAAGCGGTTTAAATTTAAATTTTTTTATATTTTTTTGATGATTTAAAAACATTTCTTTTTGTTTATTGATTAAATAATATATAATATTTATAGTTATTTTGATAATATGTATATATAAATGCATATATACAATGATCTATTTTTAAAAGATCCGTTTGTAAATCATTTAGAATATTGCTATTCAAACATTAATAGTTTAATTATACGTGTAATTATTTCGTTAAGATTTATCAATTAATTTTTGCATTTACGTTTGATCTTACGTTCATGGAATATAGAAATCTTTTAAACAAAAGAACTTTTGGAAGAATACCGGATGAATTTAATTGCATAAAACGAATATTTTCCGTTGTTATACTAAATTATATTCTAAATCATTGAGTGTAGGTTTGCCTCTTAAAGAATTATCAATTTATGTATATACCTTATTGGCGTCTCAATGGATAAACATATCGATTTGATTGGTCCTAGGATTTCCAAACCACCGAGATAATATTTTCGGATATTCACCGCCAACGTCCGCCAACCAGGAACTCCGAGAACCCGAAGAAACGTCATCTTTCCGCCTCCATATATACCGGAAACATTAAACATTTTTAATTGTTATTTTACGAATCTTTAATTTCCCATACAAATATAGTTACTGAATTTCCCATACATAATGCATTTACTTTTCCGATGAGATTAGACGTACTCTATAGCTTAATAACCGTTAAAAATCCCTATTCGTCATGAAACTGACAACATATAAAAATTGTTATCGGACCCTAAAACCACAATCGTCGATTGTCGCAGTCTACATTATATTATATTAAGATGTAATAAAAAAAACTAAAAGAATATTAGGTAGACATCATGCCGCCTATATGTCTATGGATGTGTATAAATTCAATAAAAATTGACGTCCTTTAGTCTGTTCAAGTTGAAATTCTGTATATAATTTCATTTATTGACATTTAATTTACCATATATAAATATATCAATATAATTGCTTTGTTCACAACAAAAGCAGAAATAGATTTTTTCGGGGGAATCATCTGAACAATAACGTATTATTTCTATTATAATAAAAAGATGTAACAAAAAGGATGTCCACTTTTAACATAATATATAAAAAAAAACTATGTATTATTTTAAAAGGTATATTTTATTAATATACAATAATGTAAAAACGTGATCATTTTTAAAAACGATATATAAACATTTTATTGGCAAAAATTTCTATTGTAATAATCACGTAAAATTTATTTTATCTTCATTTAATATATAGGATTTGAATTGTATTTGGTCAATAAATGTCCAAATATACATAATTATTTTCATATACATTGGCCATATATATACAAATAAAAAATAGTTTTTTGTTTTGTTATAAAGAATTTATCAATTTTACACTTTAATATAAGTAATTTTTTATTTTTTTTGTTTATATCAAATACGAGTAGATTACAATAGAAATAATATTTTTGTGTGTGTAGTTTTACAGGTATTATAATAATTTATATATATATATTTAGCAAAATTTTTCAAAATTTAACTTAAATTTATCATTTAAATATACATTTAATATTTATCACGTACACGCGTATTTTTATACGGTATAGAAATACCGCATCTGTATTTATCCCATCTCGCCAGATCACCTATATTGAAAATTTTTTATATTATTTAGAAATTATCACGTTTTATGCATTTTTTTTTTTTGAAAAATTACTATTCGCATATATATAAATATATTGAAAGTCCTTTAAGTATACGTAAAAAATATTATAATTAATTGTTTACCAGAAATAAGAAATATAGCAGTAACGAAAATATCCTCTATTATTTAAAAACGTTTTAAATATTATTAGGTAATATTCAAAAAAAAAAAAAAAAACGTGAAAGAATTTAAAAATTATAATATTTCTTTTTATATACATAAATGCAATTTATTTCGTATTTTTTGTAAAAAAAAAATAAAATTCATAAAAATAAATTGCAAATATTTTGGATCAAAAATACTCATAAAAAAATTATTTATTTCAATTTTTAATTGCAATATATTTATAATTGAAAAAAATATTCTTATACAAATCGATTTTATTTTTATATTACAATGTAGGTTAAATATTTTGTTTATTATTAACTAAAAAAAGAGATTTTTTTTTGTATATAGCATTTACACGTATATGAATTTAAAAAAAAAATGATTAAATACTTATACAGAAAATCACAACATGATGCATTTTTTTTTTAAATACATATACATATTTTTAAGTTAATTTCCTTTTACATATTTTTTATTATCGTATAATTATACGAAGAAGTGAAAATATCGAAAGAACCAAAAAAAAAAACTCATTTAATTTAATGTCATCGACATCTCGCTGCTGTATATGTATCTTTATAGCTGCTATGAAGAAATTGGCTATGGCTATGGCCATGAAGCAACAGCAAATCATTTGATCAAGAAGAAGAAACAAATATATCTTTGTATGTGTATATAAGAAATACCTTTAAAAAGAACCCAAACAAAACAGAATGCATTTTATTTTTTCATCATCTTATACATGTTTTATATATAATTATTAATATCCCGGTATAACTAACTTGAATTATATTTATATGATCTATATAAAAATTGTATGGATGTGGATAAAAACTTTTGATACTGATTTTTATTTTTATTTAAGAAGGTTGATTATAGTTTTCTTTGTTTTTATATATATTAATTCTTTTAATAGAGATACCGCGCACTATTCATTATAAAACATATATCATATTATTATTATTATTAATATAGATTTTTTTTTTTATCTTATTAATACGCTTTTGAAAATGATTGGATATATGTTTTCTTGATTTCTTCATATATTTTATGTAATGCAATTTAAAATATAAGAATATATTTTGATTATAACCACACAATGAAAAGTTTAAGGAAATTTAAGAAGGGATTGCCTATAAATTCAAATGTGCTACATTTATTTCCCGACGAATGATTATAGATCACTTTTTACGATATGATTATAATCTTGGAGGATTGACCTTATATATTTATGTCAACCAACATATCGTTGCTCGATGAAACAATACCACAAATTGAATTTAAATAGGACATTGTGGACAGTCGGATTCTTGGAAGGGATAATATCTCTCTTTAGGTTTTGTTTCATTCTGCTGATGTTAAAAACGAAAAAAAACCATAAGAGTGATATTCCATTCTAAGAATCCGACTGTCCAATATCCTATCTCAATGAAAAAATCTTAAGCGCTGGCCATACACCTCACAACCGACCGATTTTCGTGCAAATTTGTCGTGATGTAGGTCACACGGTCATATAAAATAGTCGTCCGACGATTTTCACAGCTGCTATATATTTATATATATATATATATGAGGTTAAATACGAACGATTTTTTTTTTCGTCCGATAAAAAAATTAATTAGCGAACTATTCGATATTCTATTGGCGAACACGATTTCGTACATTTGGACGACAAATGAGAAATATTAAAGTTTTTAATTCATAATGGCGATTGAAATTAATTAATAATATTTAAAATCATATATTATATTAATATTTATTATATTAATTCGTTTTCGTATGAATTATTTATGTTTATTACGAGAAATTGAAGAAAATCATTTTCAAAAATCGGTCGGTCGTGAGGTGTTTGGCCAGCGCTTTAATGTAATATACTGAAAGTCAAAGGAAAAAGTTATATATAGAAATAAATCTGTATTTGTTATCGAAGGGCAAATTCATATGACTATGTTATATATTTACTAAAACTAAGTACATTTTGACTAAAAACGGCAAAGAGATATTTTTAACTGATATGTAACCTTATCGCAATCATATCATACATCTTTCAAACCAGTTTTCATGTGAAACATTTGTAAATATTTGTATATTTATACAACCTGGGCGATTTAGATCGAGTTATCAATTCAAAAAATAGATTTATTGGATTACCCGGTCAAATTAAACCTTTTCCATATATATATACCAGACGAAAACTTTTCTAGATCAAATAAACCTTTTTCCAGACCAAATGAAACCTATTACACGAGCACACTAAACATTTTCCAAACCGAATGAACTCTTTTTCCGAAAAAAAAGTATTTAATTAATTTAAATTGTATTCATAGCATATCATGAAAGAATTATAAAAAGGGTATGGAAAAGATTTCATTTCAGTTTTGGAAAAGGTTTTGTTTGGTATGGAAAATGTTTTGTTTGGTGTGGAAAATGATTCATTTGACCGGGAAATCCCATTTTTTAATAAAACGATTTACATATTTTTTAGTCTTTTTATGCTTTGATTCCAACTTTATTATCCAAGTTCTGAAAAATTGCTCATGACATTGTTTTACAATTGATTCCTTTTCTTCGAGTGTTAAGAAAAACCGTATGAATTCCGTTAAACCGCCAACAATTAAAATGTTGAAATCTTTTATTATGTGGATCAAGATAACGAAACGTGGACATAAAGCTGAAAAGCGAACGAGGTTTTGTCCATCAAATTATTCAATTACAATCCGTATTAGTTTTTTACCTTTTCACTGTTTCGTAAACCAATTCCCAGGAGCAACTTTACGAATACTCTATAATATTCCTAAGATCATTGAATTTATTTTACATTTTTATTATGCATTAAAACAGATTTATATATAGGAAATAAAATCAAATTAAAGACAAAGAAAAAAAAACCAAATAATATAATGATTTAAAATTTATATAGTATATAAAATTCACCTCTTCAATATAAACTTTATTAATTAAATAAATAAATCTAATATACGATTTATAAAAAAAAAAAACACAAAATTTTCATTGAAAAATCTATATATGTAATTTGTTGATTGTTGACCTTAAAGACATTTACAATTAGTATATATAAACTTCTTATATGTATGTAATAATATAGAATTTGTGCTAAAAATTACTGTACACCTTTAGAAATTATTATTATTATTATTAAACATATATGAATTAAAATTAATTGTATTAAAATATTATACATATGCGATTATGTATTAGTAGAGGAATAATGAATATATATATATAGAGATCAATAAATGAAAAGATTAATCAATTTCAAGACACAATTTATGAACCAACCAATGAAAAAAAAAAATAGTGATTATAATTAATTGTTTTAAAAAAAAAATTGAACAGAATTCAAATTTTTTATTTCAATTCAATAAAGATCATTATCGCATTATAATATATAAATAACGTTGAGGTCATATGATTTTTAATACAATATCGAGAAATATTTTCATACATTGTATATTATAAGAAGACCATGAATTTATAATATATTAACAGTATATACAAAATTTGTGATGATGTGGTACATATTATATTTATGAAAGAGATGAGAACAAACGCATATATATAGAAAATATAATAAAGTAATTAATAATATATTTTTTTTATATCTAAAAAAAATGCCAATGTTTTTATTTTGTGCAGCCCAAATATTATATCGTTTACATTTGCATATATATAGATATACTATATGGCAAAGAAGAATGATGTGGATAAGAACCAAAAAAAAATCAAAACAAATCAATGTTATAACGTCAACGAAGAATGAAAATTTAAAATATAAAAATTCATATATAAAACATTCTTCGGTATTTAACAACAAAAATAAAAAATTCATTAATTTATCAACATGCAAACGAAATAAAAAAAAAAATAATATTAATAATAGCATAATAGAAAGTTGAAATTTCGTGATTTACTGGTCCTGTACTGTGTTAAATATATTTATATAATTTTAGTTTTTTTTTATCGCATATGTATTTATTATTATTATTATTATATGAAATGTTTGTAAAAAAAACCGTATATATGTTATATTATTACACACACCTCAAATTGTTCATTTAAATCTTTATTGTACCAAAAATAAAATTGTATTTGTATTATATGTGATATTATTGATTGAGTTTATTTATTTATTTATATTTATATTTGGTGTGTGATGACTACATCTTTTTTTATATCGCACAATACGAAAAATTTGCTATACAGAATTTTATTGGTATAGTAAAATTACTAAAATAGAAATAGAGGAATATATATAAACAAATATATAGAAAAGTTTATTGAACTTCGCATTTAACCATATATATAATTTTTTTTTTTTGTAATAAAATATAGGTTGTATTTTGTTTTTTTTTTTTTTTTAATAATACCCGATAATACCCGAACAATACAAAAAAGGAAATCGTTTAAACTAATAAATTCGTATCGAATTATAATACTATCAATTACATTTATCTTCATGTATATCATATATTGAATTTAAATTTTTATCTATAACCATTTCATCTATATTACCATAAATTGTCTGGGGATATATAAATAATTTTTCTTGAGTTTGAGTTTGTCCCAATGCGTTTTTCCATTATTATATATATATCATTTGATTTTAACACATTTTCGAACGTTTCCTGGATGTATCCACCTATTTTATCAGTTTTATAGAACCATTTTTATCTTCGAAATAAGAAAACTTCGATATGGGTACCGAACCGCCCCGGCAATCAATTTTTCCTTATATCGCGAGTCTACTGTGTATTGTTAGTTTGTTAGTCCCCATAAAATTGTAATTGCATGTGACCATAAAAAAAAAATGCACCTCATTAATTATTCATTGAGTATATAATATAAAAATATATTATAAAAATTTTATCAATGAAAATGTTTTGTATTATTACAATAGCTATGGTTGGCATACAATCACTTCATCATCATCATATAAAGTTTATATATAAATTTAAAATGAAATGAATATAATTAACATTTTTATATTATGAATGAAATGCATAATATAAAAATATCAAAACAAATTTCATATGAGAAAAATACATATATGTAATACAATAAAAATTTTATCTTCCTGATGCATTTTTTTTTTTTGCAGAAATTATAAGGATAATTTATACTTATAGTAGCTAATTATAATTTACATATACACTATATAATTAATATACAGAAATACGTTTTACATGTAAAATACAATTGTAAGATTGCTGTTGATAATGAAATGGAAATTATTATTGTATGGAATTTCAATTATTTTATATAGTTAATTACATATTGCATGTAAGTATTAATTTCGTATAGTTTTCAGAATTCTATTTTTCTGTCCTATTTTATCTGTATGATGTTTACACACACACACACACAAAAACTCAATTGATTGACAATTTTGTAAGAAAGTTAATCCCTTTGAATTGAAGGTTATAGAGACGGGTTCAATATAAGAATTTAACTCCATAAATAAATCTGTCAATATACCGCTTATGTTTAATATATTTTTCATTATATTTATATTTGTTTTTTAAGTTGATTTGTTTTCCCCATTTAACATTTCTGATTTATCAAAGAAAATTATTTTTATCCTTTAAATCCTTTTTATTTAGACAGTTTCACATCTTTCATTTGCACACAAAAATGAACACAAACCTTAAAATGAGAAAATTTGTATAGAATTTGAAGTATAGATACATATAGAAATAAAGACAGTCGTTGTTCTATTGAAGATCGATAATCAATTTTATAGAGATTATTTTGAGGATAAAAACGAATTGGGCGTATCATAAACATAAATTTAAAAATTTTCATTTGTTTCAAGTTAAATTTAAGAATTTTTGTTTTGCATAAAATAAATATACAGAAGTATAGTTTTAATTGGAATAAACACAATTTTGGGTACTAAGTTCGCGAAATTTTTTTTTAATTTTATTAAACAATTGAACAAGCTCCAAAACGATAAAAATGATTGCATTCCTTTTACGAATAAATCGAAAAAAAACTTGAAGATATATTGAAAAAACGATTTGACTTTTTAAAATGAGATTTTTTTTTAAAGATATATCCCAAAATAATTTCTCTTTTTCACAATCATATTTGGTCAAAATTTGAAAATAAATCATTGAAATGAATTGGTCTTTTTCACGATTCTTATAAAAGAAACATTCAAAAAGATTTGTTTTTACATAATATCATTGACGAACTTTATATAGAAATTTTAGGATCCATCCATATCCAAGATTAAGGAACCCCTCAAGATTATTCATATATAAAGTTCGAACCTTTGAAATATATGAGATATGGCGGTATTTATTGTCAATGTTTTCCAATATAACATCGGTTATTTATTTTACAAAAATTATTAACCACTTTGTCAGATGTATAATGAATATTTTTAGCAGTACCAATAAGTCCTTTCGAGTGATTTTTGACATTTGACCTTTGTTCCCAAAACAATTCAACTTAAGATTTGTTTTTTTTATATGCTTTTTATACTTACATTTTTTTTTCCACCGGTTCGTGTCGCCTTATAATTTAATAACAATTTTCAAATAAACAATTTTGCTTTATTTGACATCGTTTCTTTATAATTTAATATGTATATACATAAATTAACATTTCATTTCACTATTATTCATATCGTAACGTATCATCATAATTTTTCTACACCTTTTAATTGCAATTATTATTATATTTTTATATATTAAAATTTAATAAACTTTAAAAGTATGTTGAAAATCATCATATAATATATAAAATACTATAGAATAATTAAAAACTTAAATTTCATTTCAATAATTGTCACGTAATTCAGTTACAAAAATAAAAGAATTTCATATAAAAAATAAAAAGGTGTTTTCTCAAAAATCCATACATTATATTGATATTATTTTACCTATTTTATAGAATATATGAATAATAATATTTTAATTTTTTTTTTTTCATTTATATCCATTAAAAATCTTTTCTTTTTATTTAAAATAATAATACCATGTATAAAAATATTTTATTTTATTTTTATAAGAAGGATAATATGAAATTATATATATAGGAAAAAGTTCTAAACAATATAATTTTACCGCACCCACACTATTTATATATATATATATATTTATATAGTATAAAGAGAGTGTAAATAACAAAAAACAAAAAAATATTTAAATTTTTTCAAACTATTAAAAAAATTAATATATTTTTGTATTTATTATTTTACGCATAACAAATATATTGACATTATTTTCAATCATATAATAAATATTAATAAAATTTAAATAAATTATTTATATATACAATTTTTTCTTTTTGAATATATAAGCTCTTTTTTTTTACAATAGAAATATTATTATTTTATTTAAATACAATAATAATAATAATACTAATAATAAATATTTTATTATTTTAATATTATAATACATATTTAAAATGTTTATTATTTTACGAAAATATGCGATAGAATTATAAGATATATATAAGGTTTGTCTCGCATATATGTTTTGTGTCTGCTATTATTATATATAAGAATTATATAAATAAATTCAATACAATATCATAAAATTGATCAATGTTTAAATTAAAATTTCATTAAATCAATTTTTGATCGATTATCATTTGTTGTTATGAATTATGAATGGAGAGAGTTTAATTTTAATATATACGATCGTATATATTTAATGGGAGCTTTTGTTTTTCTATAAAATTTCTATAAAGTTTTGCAATTGCAGAACCGCAAATTGGAGACAGTTGCGTTTCTCTTATACTAAAATATTGGCCAATGTATCTATATTGTGACTCTGTGATGTAGTTCATATAAAAACACCATTCCTAAAATTCTTACAAAATTTTGTGGTCTTCGTTCTGTAAATTATAAATACGAACTGCGAAATTATAAAATATGTTTCGTCTTTGGAATTTTAAATTCTTTGGAAGTCTTTGGAAATTTACTTATACAGATCTTTCTCTGTTTATCCAATCTCGCAGGTTAATTTTTCTATTAGAAAACAACATAACTGATATTTTCCTGAATATTTTTTAACAAATTAGTCAATAAAATGTTATTCATGAGAAATTGTTCCAAATAATACTATAAAATTCAAAATTGATTTCTTTTTGAAACAAACAATAAAAAAAAAAACAATTCTAAATAAAGTAAAAATCAATTAACAAAATGTATGGGATATATTCAAAATTGTGTGGTGTGTGATTTGAATTTTAATAATAAAAAAAATAATATTTACACTAATCGATGGGACGACACATCAGTTCTTTACAGTAATGGATTATGTAAATATGTGAATTTTTAAAAGAATTCACACAATATACAATTTTTTTCCCATAATTAAATATATGCTATGGGGAGATATAACCGCATCAAAGGTAATTGAATTCTTTATTTATATATCTATACAATTTTAGTAATTAACTATTAAAAGTCACGATTCTTTAGTAAAAATATTATTTAAATAATAATCTATATATATAGTTTGTCTAACCAAAAGTCATATATATATATAAATACTACCTAAAATAGATTAACGAAAGAATAATTAAAATGGTAATGAAATTATATGTACATATATAGAAAAAAAGAAAATATTTTTAAGAACAAATCAAATTACTATATAATCAAATTACCAATACCAAAATATATATACTATATATATATAATACACTTGACCTAAATTTTTAGTCTATCTTTACAAAAAAAAGTATATATTTATTTAGAATAAATAAGTTACAATTATAAAAAAAAAGAACGAAATTGATACGTGGACAACTTTTATGTGTATGTAACTTCTTTTTTTTTTTTTTAATTGTATTATATATATTTTTTTTAAGTCATTCACACCTACGCCATCACAATTTTACATATGTTAATTATGTTACTTATTTTTAAAGTTTATAGAGTTCCTATATATAATAATATTGGTATTCATTTTTTTGGTTTTGTTTTTGAGACGACGAGAACATAATTAATTTTTTTTTTTTATAAATTACATATACTTGATATATGTGCTTGATATCATCACACATTTCTTTTTCAAATTTTTTCTTGTAATGTTAAAAAAGACGTGTATTTGTTTTATGTATTGTATAGTATATATAGACATTTATTTACATTACCTTGCACACATTTTAGTATTGAAGCATAAAATATAAATTTATAAAATAAATAAGATGGGATTTGAGCAGAATTTATTATAAATAATTTTTTTTTTGTTTTACGTTAATAATTATTCAAGTATAGAGGTATAAATATAAAAAAAAAAACTTATAGTATGTAGGACATTTTGATATTCATACGACGACTTGTATACGCGATATCGTGTTTGTTTTATATGGTATTTTTTTTCTTTATGATGAATATGTTGTCTTATCTGCATCATGCTTAATATAATATAAAGATTTTTTATTAAATATACAATAAAATTTACAATAATACAATCATGTACTTATAAAAAATATATTTATAAAGATGACAACTATACGACAATGATCTGATGTACCTATATATATAATATATATTTATATATGCAATATGTGATGGTAAATTGATGGAAGTCATACGTTGATTGCATTTATAAATATATAATATAATGTTTTTTTTTTTATTTTTCATATAAACATACATAAAAAATAAATATAATGTTGATTTAATAAATTACACAAAATGAATAATATCTTATTTATTTATTTATTTATCTTTATACAGTAAATACAGTTCAATAAATCTGAATTGAATTCGTTTTTTTTTATAAATATATTATTTATTTTTATTCTTGGAATCAATTTAATTTTTATTTTTAATAATAACATTTATAAATCAATCAAAAGTATATTTGATTTTATGAATATTAATTTAAATATAATCAAATTTAAATCAATGAAAAATATTATCTTATATTTAACTTTTAAATTGTATTGTTATATCATCAACAATAATCACCTTAACTTAATATATGCCATATTTAAAGATTATCATCAATTTAATTTTTGTTTTTTTTTATATATTATCACGTTCGATTAATTTGATTTTACTGTATAGATAGATATATTGTATTATAAATAATAATTTTATTCATATTGAATTAAAAGATCAAGGATTTAACAATTCAACTATATGTTATATGAATTTTTAATTATCTGTCATGCATATATATACATTAAAAAAAAATAAAAATGTTTTTATAAATATTTCTATATATATATTGTGTTGATAGATTTCTTTTTATTGCTTTTTGTTTTGTATCATTTATGTAAATAAAAAAAGATAAAACTTGATGAAATATAATTAGCTAAAGGTATTCTAAGATTTTTTCAAAAAACTGTTCATTCTGTTCACCAATAAGAGATTCCCTAAAGAGGTTCAAATAAAAATTATGAATTTAATATTTATAACACACACACACACACACAGAGGTTGTATGAAATATTTTTGTCTTATATATGGGCATTTATAAAAAATCAAAATAACTAATTATATTATTGAATCCGCAAATTAGAAGTAATTTATGAGGGAAGCAACAATTTATCAAATAACAAATGAGTTTTTAGGGATAGGCACCTTTTTTTTTCATTATATACAAATGTCAAAGAGGTTGACATCTTGATAAAGTTTTTCTTTATTTTTCCTTATATCATTCTAATCAATTTCGGATTGTTCGTATATGAGAAACGTTTTTACAAAACTATTCTTTCCCCGTTTGGTTCAAAAGACCTCCATTTATCCATTTATTATATATATATTTTGGATAAATTTGAAATTAATGTAATGTAATGTGTAAATGTTAAAAATACCAACCTAAAAATTCTAACGAAATTTTGGGGTCGTGGGTTCGAATCCTACTGAATGCATAAAATATGTTTTGTATTTTCGGTTATTTTTCGAATCCGAATTTTAACACAGAGTTGTATTTTCCGCTTGCGGTTGGTCGTACGGCTAATTACCGACACCGTAAAAGTCACAAATTAAGAAACTATAACAACAGAAGGCTGTTGTTGGACGCTAAAAATCAATAAAATCATGAAATAAAATAAAATAATTAAAACTTTTAGCAGATAAATTATGAACCTCTGCGTTACTTGTTGGCATAACTTTCCATATATATATATATCTTTAATATTATTTTGCCTTATTATGTTTTTGCCTGAATATGCTAACTATATATGTTACTATATTACAGAATATATCGTTAAATTAAATAAATGCAAAATAAAAAAGAAACATAAAAATGGTGCGGTTTAACAATCAAATTTATTATATTTTTTTTATTATTATCTCCACATAAATATTTATAATACAAAGCATATTAAAAAGGAATTAATATAATATGAATAGAGTAAATATGGATAAATAAGAATAAAAAAAAAACAAAAAGTGTTTAAATTTAATTATTATTTTTTATTAATGTATACATTCATATAGATATATTAACGATTTTTATCTCAACAACATTATAAAATAAATAAAATATATCTTATCTGAACTTTTCGTTTTATTTTATCAGGGTCAATAAGAAAATACTTCATCAATATTCAATAATATATAATATAATTTATATATATTTTATTTAAAATAATAATAAATATATTTTTTTTTTAAATATAAAATCAATTAATTCTTCGTTTATTTATTTTTTTTTTTTAAATAAAAATATTATTCGTTACGTTATTTTTTCTATTTTTACTTATTATTATTATTATAATATTCTTCAAAACCATATAAACTATTTGCATAATTAATTAATTTTTTGTTGTTGTGCTATTAGTGCGTGCCGGTTTTACTTACAAATATATTTATATATATACATTTCTGCGATTTTATTATAACTATAATTTTCTTAAAATGGTGATATTCGGAGGCTGTTGACATGAATAAAATATATAGAAATAAATATAAATATATATAATAAAATGAATAAATTTTATTTTTTTTTATTTTCGTATATGAATATTTTATTGTGGGTTTTCTATTTAAAAAAAAAAACACATAATTCAATAGCTTTTTGTATTATGTGTAGAAAAAAAATAAAAAATAATAAATATATTTAACTATGGACCATATTTGATATGATAACAATTTTCTAATTTTTTTTATTTTTTTGTTTTGTTTTTTTACTTAATTGATTGGCGCCCATTTTTGAACATTATACTATATAATAATAAGGCGAAGGTGGACGCGGACTTACGCATTATAAAAATGTTAAATTAAAAAAAAAAAATATACTTGATTTATAGAAAAATTTAAATATTAAAAAACATGTTACATAATTAAGAGAATAAAATAATTTATTCAATCATTTCAGATATAAATAATTTATTCTTAATTGCGATAGATTAGAATAAAATTAAATCATTGCTATATTAAAAACGGAAAAAAATAAATAGAAATAATTAGCAAAAATCTTATTGGATTTTTTATACCTTTTATTATATATTTTAAAAATACAAAAAATATATTAAAAATTATTTAAAAACAAATATTTAACATCGTATATAATATAAAAAATATATAAATAAATATTATTTTTTATACATTTTTATGTTTTATGTTGACCTAAGCACATATATATTTTTTTTTCTTTTCATTTCAAATATTGTTTTAGTTTAATTTAAAAAAAAAATGACATTAAAAAGGTTTTTTTTTTATTTATTTATTTTTATATTTATTTGTTTTTTCATTTATTTTAAATATCATTAGCCAATATTAAATTACTACAATAAAATATGATGCGTATTTCCATTAATATATTTATTTATATATATGTTAGTGTTATATTTCAATTTTTTTAAATATTTTTTTCATACAGTGGTGCATATTCGTATAAACGCAAACACATTTTTATAGGAAAATGCTATTTCTCGATATGAAGTAGGCGATTTAAAACAAAAACAAAATTTATAATTAATGTTGAACTATTCACTGAATTATTAGTCATAGTTTCGTCTCTTTCACACTTTTATATTTTTGGCTATTAATTTTTTTTAATACGTTCAATTGAATTAGATAGGATTTATGCGCATATTCATATAAACGCATTTTATCATTTATGGAATAATTTGGTTTTTATGATTTTTTTAATTTAATTTTGTTTATTATTTAACTTTGACTATTTAATTTTGACTATTTAATTAAGTTTTCAGTTTAAGTTTTCTTCAACCGGTAAGTATTTGAAGAGTTTTATCTATTATTATCTTAGCTCCCATTTTACGTATTTCATAATTTCTTTTTGCAGTCATGCCTAGAGGTAAACGTTTGACGGAGGTTGAAATTAATTCAATAAGTATTTTCAAAAACCTTGGATATTCAAATCGTAAAATTGGACGTCAAATCAACCGTTCGGAGACAGTCATTCGAAATTTTTTTAAAATGGGCAAAAATTATGGAAAGAAAAAACCCACAAAGGGCAATAGAAAATTGTCAAATAGGCAAATCGGTCAAATTGTTATTGAAGCAACAAAAAACAGATTAAACTCGCGACAAATCAAGGATAAACTCGATTTACCGGTTACAAATAAACATGTTGCCCACGTTTTACGCAACAAAAAAAATGTGAAATGGAAGAAAATGCAAGGAAAACCTCGTTTAACAAACCGTCATAAGGAGAACAGACTTCTATTCGCACAGAAACACATGTCTTGGACAAAACAATGGGAAAATGTTATCTTTTCTGACGAAAAGAAGTTTAATCTCGATGGTCCAGATTGTTATTCCTGTTACTGGCACAATTTAAATGATAAAAACGTGTTTAAATCGAAACGCAATTTCAAAGGCGGTAACGTGATGGTTTGGGGAGCTTTTTCTTATGACAATAAGCTCCCTATTTGCTTTGTCACAAATAAAATGAACTCTGCAGCATACTGTGAGCTTCTAGATGATGTTCTTATTAACCATCTTGAAAACACGGAAGGAGAGTTCATCTTTCAGCAGGACAACGCTGCAATACATGTCTCAAAGCATTCTAAAAAGTGGTTTGAAGAGAAACACATCACAACCATCGAATGGCCCGCTTGTAGTCCTGATTGTAACCCGATTGAAAACCTTTGGGGAATACTGTCATCAAAAGTGTATGCTAATGGACGCCAGTATTCATCAGTGCAAGAACTGAAACAAAGTATTAAAGACTGCTGGGAGAGTATCGAAGTAAACACGATGCACGCACTTATAACATCAATGCCTAAGAGAATCTTTGAAATAATCAAGAACAAAGGTGGACACACAAAGTATTAATTTCAATCTATCTATAATATTTGTATTAGAATTAATCATTTTGCTGTAAAAATTAACAAACAAAATGTGCGTTTATACGAATATTCCCCTGATTTTATTATTTTTATAATAAATTAATTAAATTGACTTATTTTGGCATAATTTGGTTATTATTTGACTTATTTATAATGTAATAAGCAAACAGGAACCGTTATTTAGACACCTTATAATTATTATAATACAAAATCTCTATAAATTGCTCTGCGTTTATACGAATATGCACCACTGTATGTTGTTTTAAATATTATTAAGAAAAAAATTTAAAGTGAGTTTATATTTCAAAAAATTTGTTTTTTTAAATATTAAATTTTATATTGCATTAAAAAAAATATTTTGTTACGTTTCATTTTTTTTTACGTTTAGTGTTTCTGTTTACTATATATATATTGAAGGTATAATGAACTTGAAAATTAAATAAATAAATATTTTATTTACAAATTTTGGTTTTGTTTGTTAATATGACAAAATATAGTAAAAATAGTATTAATTTAATAGTAAACATTTGCAATATTTTATTTATTGTAATGGAGATTTTGATAATAAAATATTCCTCGCGTATATGCCATGAAAAAACATTGATATTATTAATATAAAAATCAATTTCAAAATTACGCTTTATATGCTCTGATCTCTTGTATATTACAAATTTATTACAAATTGCCAATCAAAATTGGTAGACTTCCTAAAATTATATTCTTTAAAAAGTTAATTAATATAATTTTATATAAAAAATAAATTATAAATCTATATAATAAAACTATTATCTTTGATGGACACACGCTAAATGATTATTAATAACAATGATTTTTAAAAATAAATTTAATTTAATAATAATACAATAATAATAAGAGAACTACAAAATCAACAATTTCTTATAAATACTATTATTAATTCTTTTATTGTTAAATATTTCAACAACTTTTCTTAATAACCAAGTTAATATTAACTATCATTATTTATCTATCAATGAATTTATATATATACATATGTTATTACTTATTGTTACTATTCTAATATTGTAATTGGATATCGCAGAGTAATACAATATACATATATATTTATTTTTTTTTGTTATAAAATTCATACTCATATCTGTGCACCGATGATTTGTACTTAAATATATATAATAAAATTATAAAGAATTATAAAAGCAAATAAAAATCCAACATATATAACAAATCAAATTTTTTCACTAATCACAATAATAATTTACAATTATATCAATTATTTTTTATTATATTATATATTATTATATATAGTCATTAAAAATGTTGTATATAAAATGGTTTGTACAACTAAAAAAAAAAAAAAAAAAACAAAATTACATTTATAGAATCGTTTTCAAAAAACATATGTATATTTAATATTAGATTATATTTTTAATATATAAATACCCACTTATCATGCGTATATATGAATTTCTATATATTATATACATTTACGTGTGTTTGGGAAAATGTATATAGATATATATAAATGTATAATTTAAATATTTATGGTTTAAATGGTTATATTGGAGAAATTCTATATATATATTTTAGACACATATGTAAACGATATGGTATTTTTTTCTTCGTCTTCATTTCGTTTTCATATAGGCAATATATATTAAAATTCCAAAGTATTGTTAATAAAAAAAAATAAAAAAATAAATAATATGTAAAAGAAATAAAATTATAATATATATATATAATTTTTTATATAAGTGTATGATGTGGATTTGTAATAAATATTTAAATAAGTTGCGATCATAGTTGATTATTAAATTGTATATATAATTTTTTTTTAATAAATTATTTTTAATTTGATTTATTCTATATATGCGGTATTAAATAATACTAATAATATTCATCATCATAGCTCAATATAAATACACTCATATATATTCTATATACAACATTTGAATAATAATAATAATACTAAAAATATATCCAGAATTTATTTATATTTATATATGTGATTAGAATAATTCAATTTTATTTATAAAAAAAAATAAATAAATTATCTGTTTTACGCATTCTTCCTATATTCTCTAAATATGGTTATTTATATTTAAAACAAACAAATTTTATTTTTTTAAATTGAAAATTATTTTAATTATGTCATTTATATGCCCGCGCGATAATTTAACATATTCAAAACAAAAAATTGTTCATATTCAAATTGATATTGATGCGGTAAAAATACAATCAAATACAAAATTTTAATTTTAAAAAAATATATCATCATCATATAAAATAACACGCTTATTTTATCAAAAATAAAATATATTTAAAATATTTAAAATTATAAATATTATTATGTTGGTATTGTATATACAAAAAAAAAAAAAGAAATAGATAAGATAAGAGGAGTTTTTTTTTTAAAAAAAACAACGAAATCCTTAATTTTATATTTGTATGTTAAAATATTAAAAATTTTATGTAACAGGATATCTTTGTAAATAATTTTTTTTTTAAATTATGTTTACATATTTAGGTTATCTTAAAAGTTATATGCATATAAATAAAACACTTTTTTTTATTTTACATTATATTATTTTTTAGTTAACATTTCAATTTGTGCATAACGAAAAATCCAAATCCAAAATCCATGCATTATAAATAAAAAAAAACATAACCATTTCACACTGCAATAATATTTTTTTAAAGTTGTGTAATATAAAAATAATGGTATCATAAATATTCAACATACGCATATACAAAAAATTATTTAAGTGCATAAAAAATTAGTACGTTGATGTATTTTAATAGGTTTTCTTTTATAAAAAAAAAAATTAAGGGAATATGTCAAAAGGCGCCAAAACATAATATTATATTTTATTTTTTAATTTGTTTTTTTTTTTTTTGATAAATATAAACCAAATGGTCTTCAAATATATAGAGCCATATTGCACTATATTTTAACATTTTAGAATTTTTTACAAAAAATTTTTATTGAAAGATATAAAAAGGTGATTATCATAAGAATTTGTTCTTTGTTCTTTCAAGTATTTATGAAAGTCTGATTTACTATTAACTGATCATTTTTTTTTTCGCAAAATTAATACAGAAAATAAATTTTGTTAAACATTCCAACATTATTCTTATAATTCCATTTGTGATTTAAAAAAAATCTTCAACTAAAACTTACTAAAACGCGAATCTTAAGCTATATTGCAACTCAAATGATCATTTAATAATATACCAAATATGTAATTTTGGTCTAATTTTTATGTGAATTACATAAATATCGTGGCTCAAAGAATGCTAAAGGTTTGGTTTATTGATTTTGGATGTTAAATAAATGTGCATTTCGTATTCTAAACAGTTAATCATCTTTTTCTATATGCATTTTCTTCATTTAAAATATTTGTTGATACTTAAACGAATTTGTATATTTTATAAACATTTTATTTAAACATAAATAATGTGGATATTATTATTTATAGACTTTAGAACCATGTTTTAAAATAACGCACTCTTTTAAAAGCAGATAGCAGATATATAGAACTTGTGCCAATCGAGTTATAATAAACATATACATATATAGTAAATTATGCATATATGTAATATTGATGGTGTGGTGTAAAATAAATTTCTTAAACATAGCTTAATATTATTGAGTTATCCAATGGAACGAAAAATTTACGATTTTCAACCGACGATTTGATTGAAACTTCTCTTATTGATCTCAAAATTGATTGTTTTTTCAAACAGATCCAGAAGTTTTAAAACGATGGTATCCAGTGATCTAGTGAAAGAGTTCATTTAATCAGCAAAACAATGCTGTATATAAGGAAACGATTTCCACTGTACACTAAAGTAATAAGTAAATTTAAATGGACCATACTCTAATATTGTTACAATAAAATTAATTTATAAATATAACAATTTTGAAAGTGAATTAACTTATATTAATTTTCATATATGCACGGTAAATTTAAACGTTTTTGTAACATATTGGTATTAAATTTTTCCTTTTTTTGCCGAAAAACACTTGAAATAATTTCGTTTTTTTTTTTAAATTCACATCATTTATTATAGAGTGCGGTATAAATATTTTATGTTTTCAGATCATATTATTTGGTTTATTATACCCACTTATATGCAATCTTCTTTACATATATCATGATAAAAACTGAATGATGATGTGAATTTATTTGAAATTTTAAATAAATTTAACCGATTCATTGATATAATTTTGTATCAAACTGAAATAACTTTAAATCCCTTTAAATCATGCGAATACGGACGTATGTAATTTAAATGTTAAGACCACCACAGTAATAATAATAATAATAATAATTTAAAATAAGTTCCACATATGTGTTTGCGTAAATTTCCTCGACATATGTCTTAAAAAATTGTTATTATTTGTAAATGCGGAATGCATGGAATATATCCAATGAAGGAACTGATAAATATACCTTTATGGCATAAAATTTCAACTTATTAGACAATCGTTTCGTTTTATTTTACACATATGTACTGAATAATTATACATATATATATAACAGATAATTAGAATGTAATTTAAAAAAATAAATATATATATATAGAACTAACAAAACAACATAATCTTTTTTTTTTTTTGCTTCATATATTACATATGAAAATCAAATAAAATTATATGCATTGCAATGTTAAATTCGTATAGAACGAATTAAAAATTACTTACGATTATATAAAGGAATAATAAGTTAAAAATAATTTATTATTTTTTAAATTGTGTAACACAGAAAAGCTACGTTTTAAATATAAATTCAATGTAATCTCTATTATAGATATATAAATAAAAATATAAGAATTGAAGAACAATTTATATAAGAAAAATGCATTTTGTTATCCATAGCACATATAGAGATTTTTGTATTTCGTAAATCATCATTAATTATTTTTTCATATATACTTTTTATTGTATATGCGGCAATCTCACTGCATGTTTACTTGAATCTATATACAGTGGTGCATATTCGTATAAACGCAAACACATTTTTATAGGAAAATGCTATTTCTCGATATGAAGTAGGCGATTTAAAACAAAAACAAAATTTATAATTAATGTTGAACTATTCACTGAATTATTAGTCATAGTTTCGTCTCTTTCACACTTTTATATTTTTGGCTATTAATTTTTTTTAATACGTTCAATTGAATTAGATAGGATTTATGCGCATATTCATATAAACGCATTTTATCATTTATGGAATAATTTGGTTTTTATGATTTTTTTAATTTAATTTTGTTTATTATTTAACTTTGACTATTTAATTTTGACTATTTAATTAAGTTTTCAGTTTAAGTTTTCTTCAACCGGTAAGTATTTGAAGAGTTTTATCTATTATTATCTTAGCTCCCATTTTACGTATTTCATAATTTCTTTTTGCAGTCATGCCTAGAGGTAAACGTTTGACGGAGGTTGAAATTAATTCAATAAGTATTTTCAAAAACCTTGGATATTCAAATCGTAAAATTGGACGTCAAATCAACCGTTCGGAGACAGTCATTCGAAATTTTTTTAAAATGGGCAAAAATTATGGAAAGAAAAAACCCACAAAGGGCAATAGAAAATTGTCAAATAGGCAAATCGGTCAAATTGTTATTGAAGCAACAAAAAACAGATTAAACTCGCGACAAATCAAGGATAAACTCGATTTACCGGTTACAAATAAACATGTTGCCCACGTTTTACGCAACAAAAAAAATGTGAAATGGAAGAAAATGCAAGGAAAACCTCGTTTAACAAACCGTCATAAGGAGAACAGACTTCTATTCGCACAGAAACACATGTCTTGGACAAAACAATGGGAAAATGTTATCTTTTCTGACGAAAAGAAGTTTAATCTCGATGGTCCAGATTGTTATTCCTGTTACTGGCACAATTTAAATGATAAAAACGTGTTTAAATCGAAACGCAATTTCAAAGGCGGTAACGTGATGGTTTGGGGAGCTTTTTCTTATGACAATAAGCTCCCTATTTGCTTTGTCACAAATAAAATGAACTCTGCAGCATACTGTGAGCTTCTAGATGATGTTCTTATTAACCATCTTGAAAACACGGAAGGAGAGTTCATCTTTCAGCAGGACAACGCTGCAATACATGTCTCAAAGCATTCTAAAAAGTGGTTTGAAGAGAAACACATCACAACCATCGAATGGCCCGCTTGTAGTCCTGATTGTAACCCGATTGAAAACCTTTGGGGAATACTGTCATCAAAAGTGTATGCTAATGGACGCCAGTATTCATCAGTGCAAGAACTGAAACAAAGTATTAAAGACTGCTGGGAGAGTATCGAAGTAAACACGATGCACGCACTTATAACATCAATGCCTAAGAGAATCTTTGAAATAATCAAGAACAAAGGTGGACACACAAAGTATTAATTTCAATCTATCTATAATATTTGTATTAGAATTAATCATTTTGCTGTAAAAATTAACAAACAAAATGTGCGTTTATACGAATATTCCCCTGATTTTATTATTTTTATAATAAATTAATTAAATTGACTTATTTTGGCATAATTTGGTTATTATTTGACTTATTTATAATGTAATAAGCAAACAGGAACCGTTATTTAGACACCTTATAATTATTATAATACAAAATCTCTATAAATTGCTCTGCGTTTATACGAATATGCACCACTGTATACATACAGTACATACTATTTTTATGTGAATATATAGCAAAAAAAAAAAAGAACCCATATTAGATGTTAAATATATATATTTATTTATTTATTTATATAATAATTAACATATACATAAATATCTTGTTGTAATTTTTTTTTTACCTTTATATAAATAATATGTATAATTATAGTACATTTATCCTATCATCTCTATCTCCGTTCTGTATAGTATATTATAATCAAAAGAAATAATTCGAATTATAATAATGATAAAAATAGTATGATGATGAAGAATAAAAATTAAAAAACAAGTTTTTATTTAATAAAAATTTTTAATCTGGATCAATTTTTTTTTCTTTTTTTATAAATTCCATTTTATTTGTACATATATAAAACAAATTTTTTCATCTCTTCCTCATTCATCTCAACAGAGTTTTATTCATTACACAAAAAAAAAACGTATAGGTAAAAAAATAATATTATATTATAATATAGATAAATTTAAATGACCATCATCATCATCATCATCAATTGATAGTTGTTTGCGTAAGTAAATGTAACAAGTATTATATATAATCTGTGTTATTTATAAGAAGTTGTAGAAGAAGGTCTATTTAAAAACAGGATTAATTTTACAATTATTATACATATTTATAATAAATATTTCATCGAATATTAAATTCCTATCCGCACAATCTATACCAATAAACTATTTTATATATTGAATTTATAATCTTTATATTTAAAAAAAAAAAATGTTGTTATTCATTAAAAATAATCTTTTTTTTTTTTTTAATAAAATATGTTGTAATCTATGTAAATTAACGTTCAGGTATAACTAGATCTTAAAAAATATGTGCTTTTATGTACATATTTGCTGGTTAATGTTTAACTTTATTCTAATTTCAATCAATTATTTTATAAACCAATAATTCCTAATACAAATTATAGGAAAACTCGAAAATCATTTGAAACAAATTCATAAAAATTCTTTTAAATGTCACTCTATTGATTATATTGATATTATTTACAGCAAAAGAAGTATCAACTTTTTTCCAATTCCATTTATAATGACATTTCTTTTGTGGAAATTTTTCCGTGGTTCTGAAAAAAATGCCTCCATTTCATTCTGTGCATTCCCGATCCTATAATCACAATTATATTTTGACCCATTAAACATTTTGTAACTTATTTGAGGTAAACCGCCGATTGCTTTTGTTTCCTTACTAACCCAACAATTGTTTCTCACTGTATATTATACCATAAAAATCATTGATCAATTTTTTTTCACTTTTGTAATAATAAGATAAATAATTTATTCTAAAGAATTTATATGCTCAGCTTTAAATAATAATTTTTTCCCAAAAATATTTCTATATATTATATAGGTGCGATCTTTTCATAATCATCAAATATTAATAATATATTTTGGTATATTCTTTTTCAGGGATTGGTTCAGATTTCAGATTTGTTATTGTTAAAATGCAATTGCATTGCATTCATTACTTGCTGCGCGTATATATAGCTGCGTTGTAATGAATGAATATATATAAATCATATTTAATTTCATTATGTGTGGAATTTACCATAATATATAAAAAAAATCATTTCATATAATTTCATATTAATAAAAATGAACATATAAAAAATATTCAACGATATACGCCGACACAAATTCTTGTGGTTTATTTTATATGCAAAAAAAAAAAATTGCACATATATTATAATAAATTTTCAATAGTTGCATATGCAATGGAAATTAATTCATTGTGACATATTAAAAGCAAAACGTGCGATGCGACGATTCACTTAACAATAATCATTCTAATGGAAATACAAATTGAATTAATTTCTTTTTTTATAATTAAGTAAAATTTTTTTTTTTTTAATTAGAGATTTTTAAATAGAAAAGTTGTTTTTTATATAGCCTTTATATAGACATTGGTCTTTTAGATCCATAGAAAAAAAAAATAATAAATTTTTCTTTACGCATTTAATAAAGGATAGGTCGTAAATATTTTTTTTTTTTTTGAAAAGTAAACTAAAAATATGTTCGTTGCGAGATAAGAAAAAAAAACTATATAATCAATAAATAACATGGCAATAAAAAAAAATTATTATGATTTTGTTAAGTAAACACAAACAAAAAAATACCTGTTAAAAATAACATATACATTTTTTAGCACATTTTAATTATTTGTTATAACATTCGCAAAAACTATAGAAGAATATTTTTTTAAATTAAATATTTATGCAATATCTTTTTCGCTTATATAATAAATAATCAACTCTAAATGTAAATAAAAAAAAATTTTTTTTTTTTTTTCAATGTTGTTTAAATAAAATGAAAAAATACATAAATTTATGTTATCCTATATAAAGTTATATATTGATTTAATCAAAAAATAAATATTTATTTATGTCAAGTTTAAAATAAAATATATAGAATAGAAAAATAAATCATAAAATTGTTTTTTGGTAAATATTGACATGTTAAAAATTGCTTTTATGTTTTTAATTTAATATTATCAATACCCGATGTAGAGACTGTCGTCAAATATAAATATTATTTATAAATTTATATATAAAGAAAATCTATATAAGAAAGTGGCGTTATCCAAACATATAAAATGTAAATATAACGAACAGGTACTTTTTTTAATTTTATTTTTAATCTTCTTGATGTGTTATCTACCATATATAATATTTATTTTTTTTGGGCGTATACACATTTTTAATCAATTTATTTTATAGAAAAAAATTAAATAAATATTGATATTGATAACAAAAAATAATATAATCAGAATAAATGATAAAAAAAAAACAGTCATTGAACAATCAAATAAGTTAATGATGAAAAAATTAGGTTATAATTGACCATTATGTTTTGATGGAGGCCGACCAAAATCGTTTAGTTATTGATTTCATAGGTTTAATTTTTATTGTTTTTTATTTTGTCAGTAATTATTCGACCAGTGGCATGGGAAAATTTAAGTTAATTTGCTTAACCTAATCAAATCATATTTGAATGTTATATAGAAAAACACAGAAAAAAATGTTTAAAGTCTTCCGCGGAAGATTCGAGCGATTTTGTTAGATTTTATTGATGTTTACTATTTTATCAACTATATATATCAAAGCTATATACTATATAGACACTTTATAAATAATGGTGTATATAAAAAATTAAAATTCAAGAAATATTTTCGATGAATTCTTAAAATATATTCGTATATATGGTAAAAGAACCGGTAAAAAAGAAATTAATTACATCTTTTATGTAATTTGTTTTTCTTCTTATAGATATCATCTTATATATTATCTATCTCTTATATAGGAATAAGAAGAAGAATAATATATATATATATATATATATATATACTTTATACGTGTTAAATTTAATAGTTTTAAATTAAAAATTAATTAAATATTTTTCTTAGATGGTAATTAAAAAGAAAAATTGAATTTTTTTTTTATCTATCTATACATAATATTTACTATTTACTATAGAAGAAAATAAATGCCATTTATATTGTGTTAATATAATAAACATATAATATAAATAAAGAATATATAAGAAGGTTGGTAATTTGGTATAAATTTTTATGCATATCATACAATAAGAGTATTACAAATAATTATACAAGAACATTTTTATTCATTAATCATATTTTATATAATGTTTTTGATTATTTTTTTTTCTTTAAAATATTTTTTTCCTGTGTTTTAAAAAAAAAAACAACAACGAATTTTTCATACATAAATAATAATGTTAGATGTTATTAGAATTTTTTTCTTTTCTATATGTTCATTTTGTCTAATTTTTAAGAATAAATCTGTATGTTTATGTAACCATTTTTATGAACTTGTGAAACAGAAGAATTTGATTCTTTCGATTGAATTAGGTTTGTATTTTTTTTGAAAAATCTACTTGAGTTACCTAAATTTAAATGAAGAATTGCTGATTTATATGTCGAATTTTTAAATATACTTTTGTGATCAAAATAACTTTGTTATAATGACATTTTTATGATATTTTTGTATCATTTATACAACAAAAATTCAAAATTAATCAAATTATATCTCATTATAATTCCCTATATAGAACCCGCACTTTCTATATATAAATATCACACAATTCATATTTGTAAATATTGAATTTTTTTTAAGAAAAAAAAAACTAAATTTATATTATGAATATTCACTGACTATATAGTCACTAAATATATATATATATATAAATTTTAATTTATAATTATAACAATTGAATTGTATTAATAAATTGGCGCGGTTAACTTAAAAACAAAATTTTCTATATAAATACTAAATACGCATTATATAATTTATAATAAAATTCTTAATGAATTGATTGAAATGATCGCGTATACGCCTGTAATAATTATCTATATACAATCTGCAATTCAATTCAGATGCCTACGCACGCAAATACAATTTTTATATATAGATGAAAGGAAATAAATTAAATAAAAATATAAATAAAACCATTTATTTATATATGATTAATGTTAAATTACATATCAATTGAAGAGACATTTTTATATATAAAAAATAAAAATTATTTCAATATATCAAAATCAAATCAAAATCCGAATAAATTTCTTTAAAAATTTCATCATAAAATAAACAAACATATATGAATAAAATGAAATATTATAAAAAATTATATTTATTTAAAAAAAAAAAATAAATAATACAATAATTCTTTTTCTTTCAACATATATAAATACGAAATGTATGTATAAATACGCGATAATTGAATTGATGTCACCAAAATAATAATAATAATAATAATTTAATATTTTAACAAAATGTATATATAAATATTTATATATTTTTTATGAATAATTAATTATCACTTTGGTTTTATACAAAAAAAAAAAAATAATACAAACATATACGAATGTACCACAACAAAACGAGTTACAACAAACCAGAGAAATTCGATTATTCTTCTATTAATATTCTAACCGCAAATAATAATTATTAACAATAAATAATTTATTATATTTCAAACAATAATACAAAAATAAAAAAATAGTCTTATTGCTTATTATTTTTCATATATAAAAAACAATTTTTTTTTTAATAATTTTCAAATAAATTTTTTCACGTTTATTTTATAAAAAAAAAAAAGTACCTAAACGTAATATAACAAATAATATAGTAGTAATCATAACAATAAATGTATAAGTATTTTTTACTTCGTGTACTTCGATTTTTACATACACAAAAATATGTATGTAAAAAAATATATTAAAAATCACTTTTAAAAAAAAAATAAAATGTCCATTAATTGATATAATACAAAATGATTTTTTTTTTAAATATTAATACCTATAAAAAAAAACTATCACCATATAAATATACAAAATATTTTCTATTGTCATATATGAAAAAAAAAAAATTTAACATGAATTTATTAAAAATTATTCAATATACAATAATATTTTATGAATGTAAAATTAAGTAGCATGTTAAATAATATTTACAAATTATAATGTTGTTGTAAACAAAAAAAAAAACAACTAAAATAATATTAAAAACAACAATTACATATATATAATTTTCTTATAATAATATAAATATCTAGAAACATGGAAAAATACAATGTAAAAAAAATAATTTTTAAGTGAAAAAATACTTAATTACATGCTATAAATTTTTTTTATATATAATAAATACATGAATGAATGAAATAAAACAGAGTAATTGTTTAAATATAATTATAAATTTTGTTTTATATACAATATATAGAAATAATAATTATATAGAGAAAGTATAATTTTTTAATATAATATTTAACATTTCTTTTTTTTTTTTTCTTTGATTATATTTCAGATTGTGTTGATTTTTGGTGTGCGCGGATTGTTCGCAATTATAAAATAATTAAAAATGTCATAAAATTTAATCATATTCTATAATCACTAAACAAGAATAATCCATCGATCAATCAATCAATCAATTATGTCTTTGTTGATATCATCAAAAATGATTGATGGCATTACAATGGGTTATAATAATAATAATCATCGAATGCAATCAAATCAAAAAAATTCTATATCATCATCTTCATCGGGTAGTATGGTGGCAAATATTAATAATGGTGGTGGTGGTGGTGGTGGTGCTGTTGTACAACAATTAATAACATCACCACCAACGGCAACATCAACAAAAGGTCTATTAAATGGACCCGGACAAAATAATTGTTTTCTTAATTGTGCCGTTCAGGTATGTGTTGAATTTATTTATTAATTTTTTTTTTCATTTATTTATTTATTCACAAACTATCATATATAGGTGAATAGAATTGATATATAAATAATTGAATAATTTCTCTTTGAAAAACTCTTTGAATGTATTACATTTTGTTTTTTTCCTATATATGCATTAAAATAAATGAACACGGAAATGATAATTAATTGTGTATCGATGCACAAGAATATCTTTTATAATTATTATGATTAATATATAATTCTTTTTGCGTATTAGAGATAAAATTTATCTATAGAAATGATATTATAAAAATTAGTTAAGATGAGCAAATTTACGTTTTATTATTTTAAAAAAACTAATTGTTGAAAAATCTTTTACCTAAATTATATTAACCGTTGAGCGATCCTTAAATTATGCGATCCTTAATCTTACCATTCGGTTAGATTTCTATACCCTATGTATAAAATTCAATGGAAAATTGTGTTAAAAACTAACAAACTCATCAAAACACACAAAATATATATTTCTCTATGATAGATTCCGAGAAATTAAAGAAAGAAAAAAATAGAAATTGGTAGAAAACTACCCGAGGATCGTTTGACGGTTATCATTTGAATCATATTGATTCATATCGCGATTTGACCCAAATTTAGAAACATTTTGTCAAGTAAATTTATCAGTAAATTTATAAGTAAATTTGGTGATCTTAAATATTAAATATAAATCTTTTCTTTTAAGATTCCTATATCGAATTGATTTTTTTCTATATACATATGGAAAAGGAATAAAATACTCGAATAATAATAGTATTTTTTCGGGAAAATGTACTTTTTCTATATATTTACCATTAGAGCATTATAATTTTAATACAAACCAGACAAATCTCTTACAAACATTAATTCTGATTATTAAATGCCTTATAAAATTCCCTCCAATATCAGAATAGATCTGTTGAGAATGGACATTTTTTCCTATATATATACATTTAAAAAACAAAAATTTAAATTCAATCATTAACATTAAAATTAAAACCATAAAAAAAAACAATTAAATTTAACATTGAAATAAATAAGAATTTTTTCTATATTAATTCTATAATGAGAGATTATCAAAAAAAAAATTAAAATAATGTTATTATAAAAAAAAAAAGATAAAAAAATCTGATCCTATCAAATTTAAATATCTTTAATAAAATAATCTTTATTTATATGACATTAATTTATTAAGAAAGAAAAAAATTATAGTTGTTATGACTGCGAACAAGATTTTCTATATATAAATATATTTATTGTCACAGTCTGTGTTTATGTTTAATTTTTCTCAATTCAATTTTTCAAATGTATCTTTTTAAATATATCTAAAAAAAAAAAAAATACTATATTTGAATTAATTTATTAATAAATGACTATTATATACCATATAAATAAATATAATACATTAATTAAAATTAATGTAATTTAATAATAGAGAATAAAAAAAAAACAATTACACACGCACGCACAATTATATTTATGCCAATTATACACAAATATTCATGTAAAACATAATGTTTATTTATTTTTCTATTATTATTGGTTCCACACCAAAAACCATCAAAATCGCGTTTTCCACATATGCATTTATTTTTATATACCATATATACATAGAAAAAAAAATTGGAATATAAAATGTTTTTTATTCTTCGAAATTGTTTTGCGTTCTAGTATATTGCATATAGAATTTTTATAAGAAAGTGTTATATATATATATATATGAAAATCGTTAAAGATATATGCATTTGTATATACCTCTCTGCGATGCATAAAGTTGATATTTTAATTTGATATGAAATAAATATATAATAATAGTATTATTATACATATTTATTTATTGTGGAAATGAAAGTTCACACGGTGTTTTTTTTTCTTTTTTGTTTCTACTCATGTCTTTAAAGTTTTTTTATTTTATTCTTATTAAATATATATGAATTGGATATATGATGTTTATTTTCATATAACTATACAACATATATATTATTTATAAGTATGTGATGAGAGGACGACTTCTTCAGTTCTTCACACAAACAAATCCCAAATGAAGTTTATCTATGAGAAATGTTATATATATATAAATATATCGGATACAGTCTACGTTGTATATATATAGTTATAACGCCATCATCATTATATATATACTTAAGTAATGGAAAAAATAATATTATAATTATTATAATTTTTTTTTTTTTTATTATAAAGTTACATGGATTTAATTTTATTTTTGTAATTTTCTTCTTGATAATAATATAAAATGAATAAAAAAAACATTAGTGTTATATACATCATACGAGTATAGTATATGTATATAGAGAAAAGAAACAGAATTAAATGATTCCTCATCATATCATATATTTTTTTTTCTTTACATGGGCTCTAAATAATTTTATCAAAGTAGAATAATAATATGTAACATGATTTGTTTTTATTTTCTTTCTTATACTTGTTTATTTTTGTTTTAATATGGTGAGAATAAGATAATTAGTGTATTAATTAGTTCAAATGATTAATTTTCTATGCATTTCGAAAATGTTTTTTTTATTTAATTTCAAATCGCACTTATAACATATTTATTATATGAATGACTATGGTTTTTTTTTATGTTTGTTTGTTTTGTTTATTACTATATATATATATATATATATAGAAATATTTTTAGACACTTAAAAATTGTAGTTTTTAAAACATATATAGAAAAACATTTACACTAATTTAAACGATGTAGTACTTCATCATAAATAATAAATATATATATGTACATTGTAATTGTAGAGCTAATCTGACAATGTTTTTTTTTTATTTATTATATTTAGATTAAATAATATTTAAAAAAAAAAAATCTAATCGCTTATATACAAACACAAATATATAAAGAAATTTATAAAACAGTATTTTCTTTTTAAAATCTTGTATTATTTTTTTTATATTTTCCGTCTGAAAACAATATTATTTAATTTAATTATTTCTAAAAAAAAATTATTCCGATAAGAGTACATACAATATCGAAGAATATGTCTGGTTGGGGCTTCATTCATAAATTATACATATATTCAATTCAATTTTTTTTAATATATATATATATTTATATTAATAATAGTGTGAAAAAAAAAATTGTAAACTTTACGGTTGAAGTAATTTACATTTTTTTTAAAAAATTAATTTTATATTTTTTTATATTATATAATATTAATGTTTTTTTTTCTATTTCATTTATTCAAAGCCATAATTTTCATATTGTATAAAAATTCATTGTTGATTGAATATTTATGTGAAAAAAAAATCTTATTTTTATTAATTTTTTTTTTTTCATTATTTTGTATATGCATCAATGAAATTAGCAAAATCATATCTAAATACGTTTTTTATAAAGGGTGATTTTTTAGCTATTATCTTTTTGGCAACACTGGTTTAAACAGCTGACGTACGTTTTGTGTTTTGTTTCACTGTCAAACATCTTCAGTATGGTCTATAATTTAACCATGAATCGTCTTACAAACGAACAACGCTTGCAAATTATTGAATTTTATTATCAAAATGCGTGCTCTGTTAAGAAAGTTCATCGCGACGAAATTGTGTTCAGCGACGAAGCTCATTTTTGGCTCAATGGGTACGTAAATAAGCAGAATTGTCGATTTTGGAGTGAATATCAGCCAGAAGCATTGCAACAGCTACCAATGCATCCAGAAAAAGTCACAGTTTGGTGCGGTTTATGGGCTGGTGGCATCATTGGACCGTACTTCTTCATCGATATTCAACTTTTTTTGCCCAAAATGCAAGAGCTTGACTTGCATGCCATGTGGTTTCAACAAGACGGTGCCACATGCCACACAGCACGCGTAACAATGGATTTATTGAGAGGCGAGTTCGGTAAACATTTTATTTCACGTTCGGTACCGGTCAATTGGCCGTCTAGATCGTGCGATTTAACGCCTTTAGACTATTTTTTGTGGGGCTATGTTAAAGCTCATGTCTATACAGACAAGCCCACTTCAATTCATTGGAAGACAACATTGAAGCATTTATTCGTGAGATACCGGCCGAAATGTTGGAAAGAGTATGCCAAAATTGGACTAAGCAGATGGACCATTTGGGGCGCAGTCAATGTCAACATTTGCATGAAATAATCTTCAAACATTAAATTATGTGGACCTATACTATCGATTCAAATTAAAATTTCATGCATTTTTCTGAATTTTATGTGTTTTATTTTTTTGAAAAACTTTCCTATAGCTTTTAAAAAATCACCCTTTATATATATTGAATCTTATTTATAATATTACGTTTTTATAAGAAAAATCTTTTCTTATTTGCATTTGCCAATAATTGTATGTATATATATAATACAAAAAGAGAACATCGAAATCATTTCATAAATTATTATTAATATTATTACAATAATATATTATTTATCTTGTGTTACTGAACTCAATTTGTTTAATCCATTTTTTTTTTAATTTGTGTGCTTGCTTGAATTTTATATATAGTTATTTATTTAATCAAATGCGCTATTTATAGAAAATAATTTAAATTTTCATTTTATTTACGTTTTTTTTTTTCATTATTATGTAATATAATTGATGACGTTCAAATTATCTGTATTGATTGGTTATTCTAAAAAAAAAATGGATAAAAGCGAGACAATTTTGAAGAACAAATACATCGATTTGATAAAATTCACCTCTGTTATGTTATATGTTTAAATATACTAAAATTCAGGTTATATTTTCAATTAAAGTGAATCAATTTGATGATAATTCATTTGAAGAATATCTTTAATTTTTCTCGATACTTTGCCAGGTCATTTTTGCTTTTAATAAACTCCTATTATTTGTATCATAATCATTTCAAAATGCATTCCTTTAGTTGAAAACTTTTAAGAAAATCGATAAAATTTCCTTTTCAATCACATTACGAATTTTATTCTATGAATTATTATATAAATAGATATTATAAAAAATTTTCTCTTTTTAATTTTCATTGGAAAAAGAAAAAATTGAAAATCAGTTTAAAATTTACCGAAAAATCTGATGAAGTCAATGATTATTAATATTATACGTGCATAAACTACATTTTTATAGAACATTCAGTTCCACATTCTTCTAATAGTTAATATATTGATGAAATTAAATATACTTTTCTTTTGAATTGTCCATTTCTATATATTATAGTAAATACACACATAAATTTTATACTATCTATATAATTAACTGATTTGTTACACATATTCAATAATATACACACAATATTCGTTTATATATAAATTCTTTAAATAATTTTAATAGATATAATATTTCATTTTCATTGTTAAAGTGCGTTTAAATTTATATTATATATATATATATATATATATGTATTTAATTCACCTGACTGAATATTTTAATATATAAAAACTATTGTTAACCAAATATATAGTTATTTATATCATTTAAAAATATGTACTTTATGTAAAATAATAATTATATTACATTTTTTCTCTTTATATAATTTAAATTTTTTAAATATTTTTGTGTCGTCTATTAAAAATATTTATATAATATAATAATAGCTCCTATATAATTATTATATATATATCAAAGATAGAATTTTTAAGAGGTCTATGAATACCAAAAAAAAAAAAACAAAAAAACAAATTAAATTTTATAATGAATGTCACATTCATATTATTATTATATTGGAATGTGCGACAATTTTATTTTGAATTGTTGTTATTTTGATAATATTTATTTTATATTTTCCATAAATTTTTGTATATTTTGATTATATATTTATTATATATCTTTAAAATGTTATATTAAAAAATTTCCACTTATGTAGATATAAATTAATTGAAAAAAAAAATAAACAATCATTTAAGGAATTTTCCCAAAACGTATAGTATAATGAATAAAACGTTTTTTAAGTACCTCAGTCATTTATTAAATTCCATATATGTATATATAATTATATATAATAACTGATTAACAAAATCACGCGGTATTCAGACTATATATTAATATATGAAAGAAAATGATAAAAATTCAACTTTAATAAATCATAATATATTTATATATATTATAGTCATATATATTTATAGTTAGAATGCATGAAATTGAAATAGATTAGATGATATTTGTATTGTATACAGTGAAAGTGGAGTGATGCATACTGGGATATATATATTTAAAAATTTAATAACATTTAATTATAATTCTTTGGGAATCTAGTCAAAAACATTACATTTAATATTTAACCAAATTTGAATAAAAATATTAAAATGTGTAAAATTTCATATTTTAATACAATAAGAAAATATGTTTAATATGTCTACCGTATAGTATTTAAAACACGCGTCTGAACTTAAAATTTTGTCAGAATTTTTTGGTTTATCAACTGTCATACATATAATAGAATGGAATTTTAATGCTTTTTAGGTACTTTAAATGATTGTGCGATTGATCACAGTTTTATTATAAACGGATTCTTGTGTAAACAAAATAGCGAAAGGAAAATTCACATTATGTAAAAAATTAATTAAATTACATTTTATTTTAATTAAATGCATCAAAGAAAACATTTATAGATCTAAATTACTGTGTTGCGAGCCTGCAACATCAGATAATCCGACAACTGAATTGAAATGAAATCAGAATTATTTATTTTTGATATATTTGACAATTGACACAATATTTGACTAAAATCAAAGTTGATTATATGTAATTAAATTATCATTATTAATTAACTGACTTTTTAAAGTTAAATTTGTAATCAAAGTTCTTTTCGGTATAAACATTAAATTATAATCTATGTATTTATAAAATAATGGATAAATTTATGAGTTCAGAATACTTTTATACCTTTTATTATATACATAAATTTTGAACTATTATAAAACCATGATATTTATTTTTCAACATAGATCGCATATAATCATCAAAAGTTAATCAGAATTTAAAAAGAAAAAAATTAAAATACACAAAAATTCGTTCCAGAAAATGTTTTTGTTATAAAAAATCATTGATTGTTTGTTATACATAAAGTTATATAAATACACATACATTATATATTTATCGTTATTTCATTAAAAGTAATGAAAAATTTTACAAAAGCTTTTCAAATATAATCATATAAGAATTATACATTTTACAATATATAAAAAAAAAAACTTAATTCTTTTTTCAACAAACACATTTTAAATATATGGAAAAGTATTTTTTTTTATTTCTTCTTTGTATAATCCAAAAAAATAAATGTTTGTTTGTATAAATATAATCTAAATTTTAAAATAATGCATTCATAATGTTCGTTACGCCTTCAATTTATTGATTATTTATTATATATATATATATATAATATGATTATTATATAATATAATAATAAAAAAAAACGTTTCGTTTGATTATTATTATTATTATTTTTAAAACACACATATATTAACTTTTGTTGATTATATGCAATCGTGTGTATGTTTTATTTTTTCTTTGAAAATTAATTTTTTTTATATATTTCTTTATATGGAATATGGAATTTTTTATTATTAATATATAGACATATTTTTCTTATTTAAAAAAAAATATTTAAATATTATTATATTCACAAATCGCGCTCACGGATAATGAAATATATATAAAATAAAATGTTTGATCGGTTTTTTGATCTAATTTGAAAGGCGATTTTGAAAGAATTTTATTAAAATCGTTAAATTTAATCAATTTTGTGCTTTGGATATATAATTTTATATTTTATTTAAGTATTAAAATTAATTATTAAAATGATAAATTTTAAATTAAAATCTCGTTCTATGCTATAAAAAATAAGTATATATTAAGTATTTGATAATAAAAAAGTAATTTATTTAAGATATAAGCTATATATAAAAAGTAATAATTATTATTATATATACACAGTGCATTGCATTTTTTAAGACACACGGATTTATTTTAATTCATATCTGAAATAAACACACAAACACTTAATACTTAAGAAATTAATTTAAGTAAGTAATAATAAACATTTAGTCTCTTAATTGGGGCAATTTTGGATAAGTTAAGCATGAACTAATAGAATCATATTCATTCCAAATTATCACCCTTTATTATTATAAGCTAGAAATAATTTAACATCATCACCTCTATACTTATATTTTGTTTATGATTATTGTAACATCCACGTTAATTATTAGTTTGAATAAAATTAAAACCCCAAAGTGCCCCGATTAAACACTATACAGAATATGAATCTTTCAAGTATCGCATATAATCAATAATAGAACATCTTGTATATTGAATATACAATATATACATATACATCATTAGACAGATTAGCGACAAGAAACTTTAATAAAAAAAATAAAAAATATAAACATCGCGTATCTCAAACATGTTTATTACAAAAAATAAAAAACTATAATAATAAAATTTTATATAATACTCCAGTTAGAAATTTTCTATAACATTTTATAAATATATTTTTTTTATCTCTATATTTTTATATACTCGTCGTAAAAGTATATATTTAAAAAAAAAAAAAGTTATATAAAAGCCGCACCTGTTGTTTTATTTATTGTTGTTCCTCAATCTATCTATATATATGTATCCAATTGAAATTAAAGCAAATTATACATATAGAAATGAATGTATAACACATAATAAGTTATAAACACACCGGTAAAAGAAAAATAATAAATTGCCACATGTATATATTTATTATTATTATTATTATTATTATATATACAATCTTTTGTAAAAAAAAAAATTAAATCATTTTCAATATGAAGGTTTAATTAAAAAAAAAAAACAAAAAATAAAGCCCATATTTAATCATCTGTGTAAAAAATATTGTATTTTTTAAATATATATATAAATAGTTTTTTATTATATTTTTATCTTAAATGGCTATAAGGCTATAAATAATATATCCAACTGTGTCTTATTGAAAAATAATATATTTATTGAATAATCAAATTTACAAAACAAAAAAACACATTTCGAACGATTAAACGCGCAGGTGAAGATGAATTAAATATTAAAAGGATTTTTTTTTTCAAATTTTGCCAATTTTTTTATGCAATAATTTCAATATGTGAATTTATTCTTTATTAATATTATGCGGGATTAATAGTTCAATAGATTAAAAATTAAGCAAAAATGAATCTAATCTTATATAAAACGATAAGATTCATATAAGGTTGTTATTACATAAAAGTTAAGAGAGTTCTCCCGTAATTAAATATATAATCTTGATAGAATAATCATAAAATTCAATTGGAAAAATTTTTGGACCTATATAAATCCTATATATAAAGAAAATTTTATCAAATCAACAGAATTTTTCATGCCAATACCCAATTTTCATATAGAATTATATAATTATAGGTAAACTTAATTATTAAAATTTCATTTAAAATAAATACCAACTAAGGTGTGGTTTTTTTATTTATTTTGTAATTAATCAAATTTTATATAAAAAAATAAAAAATATTCATCTTATTTTGTAAAAAATAAAATAATACACTTTGTTGCAAAACTATGAATTTATTTTAACAACAAATTTCTTGTTATGTATAAAGAAATTTTAGAAACTTTTGGTTTGAATGAATGGGAAGAAACTTAAACTGCGTTGAAAATTCTATCATTTTCATCCAGATAAAAATATTTTATTTTACATACATTAGGAACGTTTCACAGAAGAAAATTCTTAAAACTTGCATTTATTACTTCAAAAAAACGATGCTCATTTTTTTTTTTCAGTGTATTTATATTTTTGCAATAAAGTGTATATTGACAGAGAAAACAATTTAAGGTCACCAGGTATTCATTGTATATAATATATATATTGAACGACCAAAAAAAAAGACGCTCGGATAGTACAAACAAAATAATAATAATAATTGACATGTTTATTTGATAAATTATATTTTATTTCAGTTTTCATTAATTTTTTATATACAATAATAAATAATAAAATTAAAATACATAGGGACATTCACCCGTCAAATTAAATTATATGTTAATGTATATCAAATTTATGTATATGATTTAATATGAAAATAAATATTACATCGTGATAGTTCTATTATAGAAAATTTCTGCGTGAATTCAAAATAAAAAAAAAAAAAGATGCTGTACATTTGGCTGAATATTTTTTTTTATAATTGTTAAAAATTTTACTTATTATATATTCGAATAAATTGTTTTGCCTTTTTTCCATGTAGGTATATTACGCGTATATATACAAACGTATGCAACTCAACTCAACTCTTTACGTGTGTAATACTTTTTGGAAAGCTAATTTTAAAACCAATAATATACAGAGTATATATAGATAAATATATTATATACTATATGTGATGAAAGATCTGCGTGATTTTACATTATTTAAATTTAATTTATATAATAAAGAATGTAACATATTCATCATTTACACAATTCGTTAATTCGATTAATTTATATATAAAAAGATTACAAGTTTTTTTATTGTATATATATATAAATTGACACCATCACCATCAGGAGTCAAATATAGTATAATGGGAAATATTTTCAAATAAATAAATTAAATTTTGCATTCCCACAGAGAATATTTTAATTATTTGTAACATTTATTATTATAGATTATATTAAAGGTAAAATATTAATACTTTTATGGATAAAAATGTACAATTGCAATTAAATATTCAATCGAAAAAAAGACTGACATTGATTGACTTTAATTATGTTAAGGATTTCTTTGTATAGATGGTCATTTATATAATTATATATGGATAATTCTCTGTGATATATCGTTGGTTTTTTATTTTATAGAATTATCTATTTGGATATATTATTAATGAAATGTTGACTTTCTATAAAAGGATTGATCAGATTTTATAAAATTTCCTTTTTTTTGTCATTGTATAATAACAACGCACAGTTTATGTGTTTAATTTATTCAATGAATTGATTAATATTTGTAATTATTCATTGAATGTGTATATAAGCTTCCGAATTCTCCTAATACAATGTTCCGAAATTCTATTGTCGTGAGCGCGTCAAACGTAATCACTTAATTAGGTGATGTACCTCATATTTGTGGATGTTACTATAATAGTTTAGGTATAGGTTTATAATAGTTTAGTTATTTTAGTTGCTTATTGCTTAGTCCTTTTATCATCTGATTGAATCTCAGGATGAGTCGGTACTACAGTGATAGACTAACGTACACAACACATAAATTAATTAATCTAAACTATGCGATGAATATCATTTTCAAATAATACATCAAAAAACCTTAGATTAGTTCGAAAAAATATATGATCTCGAAGATTTCGGAAGACAAATTAATACCACAGCCTTCGGTATCTCGATATAGACCGATTTATTTGCAAAGAATTATATTTTTTTCATACGAATCTAGACCTTGGGGTATCTTCATTGCTAGCAATCGAAACGATTTATCAAATACGAGAAATCATTCAGATAATATAAGGCAAGAAATAATATAAGGCAAGAAAATACTAGGGCCTACTATCATACTAGTGCTAAGATCAAAATGCCAAATAGGAGATTTGAAAATATTTAAAATTATGAAATTTATGAAAGAAATATAAAGGAAATAATCGAAATATATTGCTATATTGAGAAATTGTATTGAAAAAGGAAAAATTGATTTGAAAAAAGAAAATTTAAATAAGAAAATGGAAAATATAAATGAAATGGAAAATATATTAAATATGGGTGGTGGGGATGAAATATATTTTGAAAATGGGGAATATGATTATCAAATTGAAGAATTGTATATGAATTTGGATTTTGATGATGAAAGTGATGAAGATGAAATTGATTATGAAGATGAAGATGATGGGATTTGTAAAAAATGGTTTGTGTTAGTTGGAATTGGTGTAATAGTTGGAATGGGTTATTTGTTTTTGAAAAGGAAGGGGTAAGTAGGAATGGATGGGGATTCGGGTGGGTTGGGGGTTGGAAAGGAGGAAGGTGGGTGGGATGGAGGAGGTTCGTTGGTTGGTGGGAAGGAGGAGGGCGGGTGGGAAGTTGGAAAGAAAAACATTTTTGAAAATACACATTTTTTGTGAAAGGATTGAAAAGAAAAGTTTTCCCATTTGATTTATTTCCTAATAGTATTTTTGAACATTGAAAATTTCATTGATTTAATTGATTTAGTATTGTTTGTTAAAATCAATATTATTATATATATATGATAAAATACACAAATCTTCGTTCCATATTCATTACACAAATCAGATCAGATAATTGATATAAATAAACATTTTTAAAGCATTAATTATGTTTACACTTATATATTAAACATGATCGCGTATCACGAATATGATTTTATTGAATTGATTATTTGATTGAATTAAACTTTCATCCCATATTTTCAATATGAATCCATTTTATATTTGAAATGAATGGTATTATATAATAGTTTAACGAACACATAATTTTCAAAATCTTTCCTAAACCATCCCGATATAAAACTATATTATTGCTATTATATCAACTGTTTCAGAATTGCGTTATAAGAAAATCTATTCCGATTTATAACAATTTTCATATACATAGATTGAAACAATGAAACCCAAATACTATAAATAAATACACGTGTAAAATTAAACATTTTTTTCTTCCGTTAATCCTTTACGCTCAATAAAACAACTATATAACATACAAATACATAAATATTCTATATTTTGTAAATTATTTATCATAATTTTCATGTAAGTTCATCGTGTAAAATATACTCACATTCATATAATAGTAATAATAATATGATTTAAAACTAAAAGTGCTTTTTTTTTTCTTAAAGAAAAATATAACCCTTTCTATATATTTTAATGGGTTTTTGTTTTCTTCATAATTATCATATACCAAATTAATTATAGAACAAATAGTATTGTATATTATATATTAAAACTATATATAAATTAAATTAAAAAAATTATAATAAATATATATATATTTCATTTGCACTTCAATAACTTTTTCCCACACAAATGCATGTCTATAATAATAATAATAATTATTATTATAATGCAAAAGACTAAAAGACTCTGTTTCTTCGACGTTTTCTATGCAATATATATTAATATAGTTACATTTTCATTTATTATTATATATTTCTACTCTATATAAGAAGTGTTGTTCATGTTTTTCACTTTTAATTTTAATAAATATAATTATACCATTTTTGTGTGTGTATAAGCAAATTAATAAATTTAAATATAAATTTATTTTATTAATATTATAATTTTCTTTTATTATATTTTTTAATAAATAAATGCTCTATTTTTTTTTTTATTCTTCATCATAATTTATATTTATTTTTTTAGTTTTTTGATGCTTCTCTGTTCACATTACATATATATATTTTCGTGTTAATTCGCTTCACAATATTGTGCATATATCATAAAAAAATATTTAAATTTTATTTTCAATTTAAATTTGTTTGTTTTTAAATTTTTTTTTTATGTATTTTGTATTTTTAAAACTTTATAAATATATATATTTTAAAATTTAAAATAAAGCACGTTTTTTTTTGGTAAACAATAGACCAATTGTTGCACAAAATTTTCTCATCACTATATATTATATATTATTATAATGTATATATGAAATGGAATATTAAATGCATTAATACATTTTTTTGTATATTAAAGAAAATCTATTCATTTTACATCAAGTGTATTGATAGAGAATGAAAGAAGAAAAAATAAAAATCAACCAAAATATAATATATGGAAAGAAAAAATAATGATTTTAAAACATCTGTTCTCTATGTGTTTATTATATTTGAATATATTGAAAAACCAATAACCAAAATATTATTGATGGTTTTTTATTTTTGCTTTGAATATATATGGTATAATGATGTGAGCTGATGCTCTTTAAAATTCCCTTTCAATAACTTGTAATATATGAATTTTTTTTTCGTTTTTAATTTATTTGTATAAATATTGGATTTTTGTTTTGTATTTGTGTAATTGATACGCATATATATTATATTTATTTACATTACGGCATATATAATTTAATCTGTATGATGGTAGATTAAGAAAAAGGTATTATTATAAATCATTTATTAGTTTTATTATTACAATAGAGAATCTTTTATAAAAAAATCTTATAATATAAAATTTTTTTTAAATTATACAATATATTTTGATTATTATATACACATCGCTAATTTTTTTTTTATTTACCACTTCTTTATTTTTTGTTAATTTATTATTACACCGTATATATATATTTTTATATAAAAAAAAAATAATTAAAGAAATTATTACATTTGTTCTGTAAATTGGTTTTATAAAATAATTTTTAAAGTAAATGAAAAAAATTGTTCTGCATAAAATTTTGTTTTATATTATAATTTATCATTTGTCTAAATTTAACAGATTTTTAAACTTTTATGGGATATAATTTATTTTTTTTTTTAGATAGATATAGTTTTTTTTATTGTTTTTATAATAATAATAATAATATTAAAAACTGCAAGTTATGATTGAGTTATAAAAAATATATCTGCCTCAAGAAAGAGTTCATTAAAATGATATTATTAATCCATATACATATATTGTATATATTAATTTTTTTTATTTATAATTCAACCATTAATTATAATATAGAATAATTTATTAATGAATAAATTTGTTTTATAATATGACTTTAGAAAAATTACATATATTTATATTTAAATATATTCTTATAAGCAGCATGCGATTTCATGTGCAAAGTGTCTTCAAATAGGTATATATATATATATATAATATTAAATGAGTTAAAAAAAAACTAAAACTCTACTTCCCATGACGTTAATTTTTTTTTAATATATTATACTACATGATATATACTATAAAAGATATATGATAGAAAATGAAATTATATAGTTTTTATTTTGCTTAAATCAAAAAAAAAAAAAAAATTCGTATAAATAAAATCATTAAAAATTCAAATATAATATAATAATATTAAAAAAAGATCATGTGAATTCATCTTCATGATAATACATTTTATTTTTTTTTTTTATATTTTATTCATGCGATTTCGTTACTTCTTATATATTTGAATATAAATATATTTAAGAATCCATTGTTTTGTTAAGATATATAAAATAATATTATTTTTTTTATAGAGTATTATTATTATTATTATTAAATGTTATATTAATATACTTATTATATCCATCATCCACCATCATATCTATTATAAAAAAAGATGTATATTTTTTTTTTCTATTTTAGGATTTTTAAGAATAATTAATTCAATTCCGTTTCTACTTTATTATATTTAATAAACTAACAAACACATAATATATTGTGCGATGTACATTATTTAATTAGAACATATGTATGTACTGTATAATTAAATATTGTGTTGATTTTGTTATATATAGACATTTATTATTTTATTAAAGGCGTTTTTTTTTTAAAATCTCTGATTTTATTGGAATAATGCGTTTTGTGTTTTAAATTAATTTATATTCAAAGAAATCAAGAAAAAAGTGAACTCGTACATGCAATTTTCTATTAATTTTTTTATATTTTTAAACCTTCGTGTGTTAATTGCATATTTCGAATATTAATTTTAATGTGTAAAGTTCTTCTAAAAATTGAACTTGATCTCTTCTAATTTGATCTCGATTTCTAGCTTTAAATTATTTAGATAAAGTAGATAAATAAGTAGATAAATTATTTAGATAAAGTGTTTTAACTTGTTTTAAAGTGTTTTAACTTATCAAACCAGATCTAGTGAACCAGATTAAACAGTCGATCTCAAAGATGCAACGGATTTTCGAAAATCCAAACGTTTTTTTTTTTTAATTATTTCAGACATTTTTATAAAAATCCATGGACGATATTTTATATATGGTTTGTAAATCTGTCAACCGAACATTTTAAAATAATTTAAAATATAATACAGGTAAAATTTACAATTATTATGTCCAATGAACTTAAAAATTTCAAGAAAATATGTATTTGGATAATCAAATATATAACATTTATTCGGTAATCCAATACATATTAATCTTATATATACATGTTTACTATACAAAAGAATTAAAATTTTAAACATAAAATCATTTGTTCATGGTTATATCAATATATATATAAATTTTTAGCGCCTTTAACAACAAAATAATAATCCATCTGAATTGATATTTGATACTTTTTTTTAATATAAAAATTATTATATCATACATAAAATTTCGTAATTTCAATATTAAACAAACAAAAAAATTAAAATTTTTCTCGATTCAAAGCTGATAAATTTATCAATGTATTTGTCATCACAATTTTTATTGATTATATATTTTAAAATTCAAGATATTTTCATTGAACGTAATTTATTAATTCGACAAATTTTTATTTATTTTATATTCATAATTTAATAAAATAACGTTTTCGTAATCGTAAGATCTATATCAAAAATAGTATTATATCAATTATAATTAATCCGCAGCTCTGAATAAATAAATCAAAGTTATATATATATAAAATGCTACTAAAATGGCAAATACATTTTTAACACCATCATTTAACAAAGATTAAATATATGTTATTATTAATCGCTCTAAAAATATAGACATTATATGGAAGAGAAAAAAAAATGTTATATTTTTAATGCATTTTCACATTAGCTGTTGTGTTGTATTTATTATGTGATTTCTTTTATAATTGAAAACTTGATACACAAAAAAAAATTATATATATAACACATAAATTAACAGCAATAAATTATATTGAAAAAAAAAACATTCAAAAACCCTCTATTATTAACAACAGGCCTCACCATAAAATATTTGATATATTAAATATAATTTAATCCTTTTTTTTGCAAAATGCAAATCATTCTGTATATGTATAATATCTGTAAAATAAAACACTATATACAGTATTATATCTATCTATAAAACAAAAAAAAAATGGTTTGTTTTTTTTTTATATATATATAAATTAATATTGAACACGGGGTTTAGCTCGTGCGTTTTATAAATTATCCGTGTATATCGTTATATATATATATATTACCGCAGTTATACATAAATATATAGATATAGGAGTAATGGAACAGACAAAAAATAAATACTTGTAGAGCAACAACAAAATGAAATTGAATTTACAAAAAAAAACAACACAAAATTTTTACATACATCTTAAAGGCAAAACAAAAAAAAAAAAAGTATAGCAAGAAAATTATCTTACAAAATATATCTTTGCAAAAGTATATACAATACATATACTGTATATATAAGAGACTGCATAAATATATATATCTATATATCGTTTCGTATATCTATCGCGGCTAATGTAAAAAATTATTAAAATAAATAAACGAACATAAAAATATATAATATGCTATTTTTCTTAAATGATAAATATAAACATACAATATATTTATTTACCTTTACAGCACCCAGCATCCAATATCATGATGAAAAACCAGTTTCCATTTGGCTATCTATATATACATTTACTTGCGATGATCGATATACATAAATACAATAAAAATATACTACTAAAAGTAACTATAAAAAAAAGTAACAATATCACAAGAAAAGAGTTGAGAAAAAAAAAACGTTTTTTTTTTTTTAATGTTTTGGTGTCTTTAGAGTTTTTTTTTTATTATTACTATTTTTCACGTTCACGTTTCTTTATTGTTGTTTATGTATAATAATTTTTTTTTATTTTTACTCAAATTTATTATTTTTTTTTATTTAATGCACAAAAGAGTGTCTTTTTACAATATTTAAATTTTTATTTATATAATAAAATTCTATAAAAAACATGTATAATTTTACAATATTTAATATAATATCGATTTTGGTAGAGATACATTTTTACAAATCTATATACAGCCCATTAGAGATATGATTAATTTCAAATTAAAATTCTATGTGTATATTAAAAAAAATACAAATCTATTCAAATTAATTATATTATATTTGAATATAAAATAAATTAAATATTATCCATAAATTACAATTTTATTTTTTTTTTGGTTCTGGGAACAATTTTATTTTTATTATTATTTAGATATATTCAATATATTCAAGATGAAAAGAATTTTTAAGAAAAAATTAAGTTCGATTTTTAAAAGAATTTAAATTTTACATTATCTTATATATATAAATAATATTCTGGGAAATTTACCCATTAAACTTGCACCGTTTTAAGAATTTAATATTGCATTTTTTATAATCACACATAAATAATCATTTTTATAATAAAAGCATTTCCGGTCCTTTTATATTATAGATTTTGATAATGTTATAATAATATATATTTCGCTGTTCAAGTTATTTATTAATCGGTTTTCTATAAAAAAAAAAGTATTCTTTATTTAATATGCGTTTATCTATATATTAAATTTTACTATTTTATATTAAAATAAAATTTATTTGAAAACATTTTATTATTATTAAGATAATATAAGCTTAGATTACGAAAAATGCTAATAAAAATATCCAATGTTATTAAATACAAATACTTTGTGGTTGAAATATTTGACATTCTTGCAAAATGGAAAAAAAAAATAAAAATATATACTGAATTGAACAAAAAATTGGTTAATCTAACGCAATGTATATAATATATTGAAATGATCGCGTCCGCAGTCACCACACAATCTTTAAAAATATTTATGTATTGTGGTGTTTTTTTTTTATATATATATATATTTAAATTGTTTTATAAAAAATTAAGCAGAATATTTGAAATTCTTTGTAACAAAATCTGCAAAATATAAAAAAAAATGTTTGTAAACAAAAAATATATATATTATATTATCTATAATCGTAAATGTGATACTTTCGATTATACAGCAGGTATATTTACCTTTTTTTTTTTTTATTAAATTAATACATTATTTTTTTATGAATCATCAGACGTCTTTCGCTTTGTCGTCCAATATTTTTATATCTTCTTGATCTGTATTATATCTTATTTATTTTACATTTTTCCATATATATGGTATAAAATATATAAATCATAGACATCTATAATATTGGTGGTTTTTACCAGCAGTGACGAATAACTGATATCATTTAATCTATGGAATAAAATAATACATTATTTATCTTTTTACTATATATAATGTTTACAAAATTGTGTCTTTGTATCGTCCTAAACCTATTTTGTAAGGTAATTTTATTGATTTCCTTCAGTGTTAATATTCTGATTCTTTTTATATAGTGAATGTTTTGTAAAATCATTTTAAAACTATATTATTATGCTTGTAAATATTGATATAAATATATATAGAGACATGATCAATTACTTTAGATGTGCTAACGATACCTTAAAAAATAATAAAAAATTATTATAATAAATGATTTGTGAAATCGACAAGTTCTTTTATGAAGTACATTTAGCAAACAATTTGGATCTATATACATGAAATATATACTATAGTATAGTATTTTTTATTTAACAAACAGTAGTCAGTGTAATTTCATATTGTCTTTCACTCTAATATATATTTACTTCTAATATAAATTCTAACAAATTATACGGTAATTTAAATATTGTATATATACATAACGAGTGTAATAATATATATATGTATATATATATATATATATATATATATATTTGTGTAATTCTTTTGTGTTTTATTATTATAATAATGCATCATTGTACAAAAAAAAAAACAAAAACATGTTTAAATATAATTATTACTTTTTTTTCTGTATATACCATTTTTACAACATAAATAAACCACACACAACAAACTGTTAACACACATAGTAAAAAGTTTTAAATGATTCTAAAAGACAAAACAAAATAAACAGAATATTAGAATAACAATAATATTAAAAATAAAAAAAATTAATTACTCATTTCAACATGCTAAAGAGTATATAATAAAAATACAACATTAAAAATTGTTTTGTTTTTTTTGCTTTTCTGAAATTCATTCATTTGTATACCTGTATTTTTTATTTTATATATATTTGAGATAAATATTATTGCATGATTAGGTTTTTATTATTAATATTTTCAGCAAATTTCAGCATCATTTTAATAGGAAAAATATTATATAATACATAAATACTAAGAAATTCTAACATATACAAAGATTTTCATTAGAATTATACATTTAAAATGCATATATAGAACAATTATATGTTATCATGCAAAACCAATCATTAGTATTTTATTTTTTTAATAATCGCACTAATTTAACTAAAAAATAAAACAACGAAATTCAATATATTCCAACCGTAATATATTGTTCTTCCGGTTATTAAAACTTTACACACACAAAAAAACCTATAGACAAAAAAAAACGTTTCTTATATATATATATATATATCTAAAAAGATGCATTTTGTAATAAAACAAAAAAAAATTAATTCTATTATATAATGTTTTTTTTTTCTTTTTTACTTTCTTAAAATCATTTATTTATACAATTTTTTTGAGTGTTACAAATTGTGTTGGTTGAATAAATATAAATGTATATATATATATATATATATGTAAATATTTTATATGTGCGGTTTCAATTTATGTCTGTTAATTTTAATATTAAATAGAAGAAAAAAAAATACTATACTAAAAATAGATATCAATAGGAAGGAAGAAAATAATAGAACAAAAAAAAAATAAAAAAAAGCACAGACCAATAATTTTCAGGTTCGTCGCTTAAGTCTATCGAATGTTTTTCTATACGTACGATTTTTTTCCTTTCATTTGTTGTATACTGAAAAAAATATTTATATGAAATTATAAATTTAAAAAAAAAAAAAAAAACATTTTAAATTTGTTTTCGAGTTAATGTTAAATGTTTCGATTTAAAAAATTAATTCAACCACCACAATATATGGATATATATAAATATAAATAAATAATAGTGATGAGCATGTTCTTTTATTTTTTTCAATAATGGATTTTTAGTAAAGTGAAGACATTAAATAACAAAAAAAAAAATAAAACACAAATTGAAAAATAAAATCGAAAATGAAGTAAAATGAATATCATCATCATATTATTCATATTATTATTATTATTAGTATTATTACAGAGAAATCACGACAATTCGTGATGTTCTTATATATTATATTATATATATTTATTTATCTATAATAATTGACAACAGCAATAAAAAATAAAATAAGATCTACATCATATATAAAAATATATATACCAACGCAGAAAAATAAAAATGATTTTAAGTGTTTCCATGTGAAGATGTATAGATGAAGTCAGAAAAGAATCCACATCTATAGGAATAAATCTTTTCCTTTTAACATTACATTATTAATAATAATAATAATATAGTAATTTATTATATATAAATGCGTTAAATCATAAAAAAAATGTATATATAGTGATTATTATAGAATGAAAATGTATTTATAATTATTCAATAAATATTTTTTTTACATTAGCTATAAAGCGATATAATCATATATATGTAGTTATATAAATAAATAAACAAAGTAATTAGAGGATTTCTGATATATATATATATAAGATAAATCTAACTTAAGGCAAAAAAAAAAAATTCGTGTTAAAAATATTATTAATTTTATTCAATTTTATGAATATATAATTTACTTATACGAGAATTTATTAAACCATGAAAATTATTCGATATGGATACTATTTCTCTAAAGTGTAGTAAGTAGTAAATTGAAATCTATATATATATATGAGGTTATTATGTCAATCATTTCACAGTTGGATAGAATTTTATAAGAATTTATTTACGTATAGCTGCGTGTATATCATGAGGGTTACCGTATATATATATATATATATATATATATAGGTAATATGTTCCATTTAGAAATCATATATGTGATATATGCGATAATTTTAATACGCAACAAATGGTATAAATAAAAAATATACGCGGATATCATATACATATATAGAGAATTTGGCCATTCACTGTAAATAAAAAAGAACAATTTTATTCGCGGTCTACATAAATTTGTGATTTATATTTTTCATTTTTTAACTAATAACTTTTCATGAAATCAAAATAAAATGTAATATTTATTAAATTTTATATAAATCTAATTTTTTTTCCATTTAAAAATCTCTGAATTTCATATTTAAAATTTATTTTTAAATTAATACAGCCAAAAATATTCTCTGATTAATAGCATTAAACAAATAAAAGCGCAAAACAAATTAAAAAAAAAATTGTGGTTTTACACACATAATATTTTCTTTGAATTATTGTTCCTTTTTTTTTTTTTTTTTGTTGTGCTAATTTATCTTTTTGTATATAATTTTTAAACACAAATTTAACACTTCTATTTGAATATATATATATATATATAATTAATCTTCATCTTTATTATATATATATATTATGACAGGAATATAATAGATGTTAAATTCAATTTACTCTATATTATATATATTTATAAAAAAAAAAAAAACCAAAACAGAAAAGGTCCATATACAAATTGTTTTTGACAAATTGAGGTACAGTTTTTTTTTTATTTATATTGTATTAATAATTATTACAAGAAAAAAATATATATATAATAATAAGCGGGCATTCATAAATAAAATAAAGAAAAAAAATCTTAATGAAATAAAGTGTATATAAAAAATAAAATGTGTACCAAATATATACGGGTATAGAAGAAAACAAAAACTTTTCTCTATATTGTTTTATTATTACGCACATTCAAATTTCAAATAATGAATATTGTTGTAAAAAATCTCAAAATTTAAATTATATAAAAAAAAACCATACCTTTTTTAAAATAATAAATAATATTCCGTAAAGGAATTTTAATCCTCCATAAATTTTAAAATCTTTCAATTATAAATAATTTTTATAAATAAATAATCTTATTTTTTTTTGATAAAGGATTTAATGATCATTTTTTTTTTTTTTTCACCCTCAATAACTTTTGTCGTCTGCGCGTCCGTCATATAATTTATATAAAACTTTTCATCGGGAATGTAAAACAAGCATATAGGATAAAGGATAGAGAAAAAAAATGTTAAATAAATCAATTTAATCTTTAAATGCGTAAATAATAATAAGCTTTTTTGACACAAATATTTAAATACCTTTAATTTGAAAAATATAACAAAAACACACACAATTTTATTTCACATATTAACTCTCATAAAATATAATTTATAATTCATATATGAAATAATACAATCAAAAATTATTATTATATTACAAAACTAAATCTATGTTAAATAAAAAAATTAAAATTCCTTTCTATTATTTTTTGTTTTTTATTAGTACTGCTGTGTTATTTTATATTATTATTATTATTTTTTTTTTTTGACAATGCGTATATAAAAAATCTTTTAACTAATTTGAATTTTATTCACATTAAATTATGTACATACATACACACATAATAATCGCCTAAAGGTCAAAATAGTTATTTGTTAAGTTCCATCGCATATATATATATATGATTATACTATTAAATTTATATAAATATATTTTCGGCGTTTCTTATATGTAATATTTAAGATGACTCACAGTTACATGAACCTACATACATACATATATTGGTATAGACAAAACATTAAGTATATATTGTCTTATAAAAGAAGGTCTATTCTATTAATAATATATTATCTCTTAAACATAAAAAAAGCTTATCGAAATTATAAAAAAAAAAAATATATTCAGTATAAGAGGAGAATTAAAAAAAAAAACAACAAAATAGTAATTTTATACTATTAAAATCTCTATATTAATATAACCAAAAAAAAAAAATATAAAAACAATTAAAATACCATTTAACCATTTATTAAAAATAAAATTAAAAGATGTTTAAAAATTTAAAATAGTACTTCTTTTATAAAACTTTTTATAATATATTCAAAATGTATATATATAAATACAGATGTACATAAACGTTTTATTTTTATTTATTTTTTTTTTTTTTTTTTTGCTTCAAATTATCTTTAAGATTTTTTTTATCAAATCATTTTCTATCTATCTGTTCATATAACATCATCGAATATATAATTAATAAAATAATACTAATAAACCAAAAAAAAAAAAAAAAAAACGTAAATAAAAATATGTTGTTGTGGACCAAAACAACAACAACATCAATATATATATGTAATCAAATAACAAAATATAAATATTGTATTTACAAATGTATAATGTTTTTTTTTTTTACTTTTGGTTAGTAAACGTGAAGAATAATAATAATATTATTATATGCTTAATCAAATTTATGATGTAAAAAAAAAAAAAAAATTAATAATATTATTATAAATATATGCACAACTGATACAACCTACAAAATTATAATATTTGTATTATTTATATGTTGTTGGTTGTTGGTTTTTTTTTCTACAAATATAAATAATATAACGAACAAATGTTTTTGAATCTTTCAGTCAGCCAGTTTAAATTATATATATATATATATATACGCAGTTAATCGTCACAAATAGGGTAGGTTCCGCATAGAAACCGTATAGTGCGGCGTTATACAAATCACCAAAGGTTCACGTTCACGTTTATTAGAAAAAGTTAGCGTTTCCGAACTCTGATCTTTCTTTAATTATTCAAATATTTAAACAGCAACCGTTTTCATATGGCAAAACGTTATCACAATTTTTAAATCATGTTTTTTTTTTAATTACCTCATTGCGAGGCTTTACTCTAAATAATTATATATATTGTATATAAATAACGTCTATTTGGTCAAAGATTTTCTTATATATTTTCTTACATGATATACTACTATATATATTGATGTTGCTGATGATGATGATGATTTCTTTTTAGTATTCAATGTCCATAATAATATATATATTTTTTTTATGTATATAAATATTATTTAAAAACAAAAAATATATTCATATATGAACTTATATTTATTTATATATATATATGTAGAAGAATAAAAAAATTAATATTTACGTATAAAATAGCCATATGTATTATAAAAAAAAATTATACGTAATGTAGTTTTACTCGCTTTTGTTTTTTTACCTTACTCGCTTCGTATATACATTTAAGAACGGATTTACTACAACCGCGGTTTTTTTTTCTTCGTTATCTTTTTTTGTTTTTTTTTTATTTCCATTGTATATTTATTAAACCGGTTATTTGATATTTTTTACGATGAACATCAGAACATCATCCCAACAACGAATATATATATATATATATATAGCTTTAAGATTTACCACATAAAGTTGTTTAACTTTTTTTTCCTTTACTATGTTTAAATACAAATTGTATAAGAAATAATGTTTATTATTGTTTTTTATTATTATATTATTGTTGGTTTGTTGTATATAATCTTTAATATGTACTGCGGTTGTTGAAGACATCAGAGATAGTTTAAATGGGATTTTGATTATATATTTTTTAATCCGCAAATCTTGTATATGTATATATGATAAAGGAAAAACTAAGTACATTTTTTTTTTTGCATTTATAACGATAAAAAATAACAATATAATCCATTGTATAACTTTTATATTGTTTTTCTTATACAATATATAGATAATTATGATATATTAGTTGATATTTTTCCCGCTTTTTATTTCAAATGCGATGATATTGAAAAAAAAATTATATTATAGGTGCATTATATTTGCATATATTCGTAGAGATGCATTGAACATTTTATTATAATTCTTGTTTTCCGCGCATTTTATACATAAATATCGATTGATGGTTATTTTTTTTATATTCATTTTTAAATCAATGCACTTTAATTACTTTATTCAATTTAACAACAACATATACAGTATAAAAACAATATGGTATATTTTATGTTTTAGTGTCTATTGAATTCTATATATATGGATAATATATAAAGCTGTTTTAAAAGTACCATACAATATTGTAAAACTGCGATGATGTACTGTAATAAATCTTATAATAATTATTGATTCGTTTTATTAATAATTCGAAATAAATTCTGTATAATTATCTGAAGGAAATTGTCAATGATTTTCTAAAGGAAATTCTGTATCATTTTATAAATGAAATTCTGCATAATTTTCCAGAGGAAATTCTGTTTCATTTTCTTACCAAAACCTTGTATATATCTAAAGAAAATTCTGTTTGATTTTCTAAAGGAAATTCGCCAGATTCTGATGGAAATTCAATTTTCAATTTTCTGATGGAAATTCAATTTAATTTTCTAAAGAAAACCTGCATAATTTCCCAAAGAAAATTTTGTTAAATTTTCTAAAGGCAATTCTGTTTCATTTTCTGTATGATTTCCTAAAGAAAATTCTGCATAATTTTCTAAAGATAATTTTTATTAGCATATTTTCAAATATATAAATATATAGATTTATTTTTTCCTTATAAACGTGAAGAATTAATTTAATAATTATTCTATACATAAAACATTAAAGTTAAAATCTGCCCGTTGAATTACGAATTCTATATATAAATATTGTCTATATATTTTTGAATATATATATTCAAATGTTGTAACGTATTTTTTTAAAGGTAAACTATCATCTGTACACTGCACTTATATATATACAATTTTATATATATACAACATAATATAATATATTATACAACATAATATAATAGTATCTATAATAGTAAAAATATTGGATCTTTAAAAAAAACCAAGTTTAAAGAACTTTAATACTATATATATATATAGAAATACAAGAATATAAAGAAGCATATACAAAAAAAAAATATAGAAAAGAAAATTTACTATGTTGTGTTTGTATATAAAAGAAGAAAAAAAAACATTTATTATTAGATATATATATATATATAGATAAATGTGTAAAGGTAAAATATAGAAATAGTAAAAAAAAACAAAATCTCCCGCTTCTTACAATAACAATAATAATAATAATAATCCTTTCATTTTATACAGGTAAAACAAGAATAGGAAAGTTTTTATTTTATATTAATTTATATATATATATATATATATATATGGTAGCATAAAATGGATATTGGATATATGTTTTACAATAGAGAATACAATTTTTGTGCTTATGCGTCGTCGTTTATGTTATACGTGCAAAGAATATATATAGATTTATTTATTTAAATGGTAAAAATATATATATTATTGAATATTATTCATATATGATTTTATTTTTCATCTAAATTTTATTTTATTAAAAAAAATATCACTGTTAATATATCAAAATTCAATATTTTAATGAATTGGAAACCATTAAAAATTATGTAACCCCGCGTTGTTACACATATTTTAATATATATATATTGGGTAAACAAAATTTAGAAATACAGAAAGCTATAATTTATAAAAATAAACTCTTATTTATATTTAATACAAAGATTAAAAGTATAAATTTGACTAAATTGAAAATTATATATTAATATTCGTATTTTCTTGACGTTCAACAAAATGGCCGTTTTTAACACAAACACAAATAAAGCGTTTTATCTTTTAAAAAAAAAATATAATTCACTCGCTCACAAACACAAACTCACATTCGTCATCTTTTAAATAAAAATATATATGATTTTATGCTTTTATGTAGCATTTGATACTCGTTTCTTATTATATATACCTGGTTTTTCTTATTCTTTTTCGTATACGTAAATGAACTTACGATTTACCTGTAAATTTTTTTTTTACCATCTAACCTTTCTTAGTTACGAAGTCAACAACTTGAAATGTAGACATACAATATTTTTGTTTATTTTTCTCTATTTATTTTTGTTTTTTAAAACGTAAATTTTGGTGAATGTTTTTTTAACTAAAGTTTTTTTATGTAATTTATAATTTATTAATAATAATATAAAAAATAAAAATAAGTTTTGTTATTAAATTGGTTTTTTTTTTTTTGCATTAATTTGCAAAAGTATATTTACGCATTTAATTTATTAGTTTTTGAAAGGAAAAAAAAGGGTGTGTTTTTTTTTGGACTATAACAAATTATTTATAGTGAATATTTAGTTAATATAAGATTATAATTTATTTTTATATTAAAACTAAAAATAAAAAATATATAAATAGAACAAGTGTCACTTCATCATAATCATCATCATCATAATCATCATCTGTAATTGATAAAGTGCATTTAAAAGACTTAACATAAAAAAAAAATAATATCAACTAAAAAATTATTATCCATGACGATATTTCCTGTAATTATTATTATTATTGTTATTATTACTATCCCTAAATAAAAATAAAAAATTCACTTTGCATATACTAAATTGTGAAGATATAGAAACTATATAAATATAATATAATAAAAAATAACAATAAAATTTAAAAACAAGTGAATTAAAAATATCAAGTGAATGTTTCCGATATAATATTATTATTATAACCCCTAATTTATATTTATTTTTTATATATTATTTTAAATGGATTTAAAAAGAAAAAAAAAGAAATGATGACGAATAAGAAAATATAGAAAAAAAGAAACATCTTGCTTGTGTATATAGAAAAAAAAAATAAAAACTTTATATATATTTTTTTTTTTTTGGTTTTCTTAACAAATTCGGGAATTAAAGGCAGGTGTGCTTAAAACACGGGGTGACTTTGTAACAATATGAGATGTTCTATATATAAATATATTTATATGCAATTTATGTATTATGTGTATATCTTTAAATTTTGAAACTGTGTTATAAAATCAACCTGAAAAACATTTTAATTTAATATAAAAAAAAAAAAGCATATGCGTGTTTTTTTTTTATTGTTTTTACACATGTTTTGTTATATATAGAGTGCAATATATATGAGAAGATAAATATATAATCATATCAAAATGATTTTGTGTTTGGTATAACCAAAAAAAACACCTTTACATTTTTTTTTTTTGGATTTGAAGATTTTCTTATATTATACATATTGCGATATCGTTCTATATATAAAACAATATGGTTCTATCAAATGTTGGTGGTTTTTTTCAAACATGCAAAGTAAGTTTTTAATTCATCGAATTATCATCATATATATGTACGCGGTATATATATTTGAATACGTGTATTGTATTAGAAATATTTTTTTTCATTAAATTAATTTTGAAATATACATATATTGATTATTATTAATAATGTACCATTTTTCTTCGTCGTCTTGTATATAAACACGACGGAAACATAAAATTTTTGTATAAGTATTTTTGATTATTGCTGCTAATTTATTTTTTTGTTATAGAAAAATGCAATTAATAAACTTTTCTATTCGTCTTGGACAGACGCAAATTTATATATATAATTTATCTTGTATTATATTATTCAATTGTATAAATTTTTGATATCCTAATAAAACACGAATCAAATCAACAATTTTTCCATAACATTTTATTTAAAAACCTCGGATTTATACAAAGCAAAGCAAAGCAATATTTTTTTTTTTATGTCTTTTCAATTTCAACTGTATTTTATATGTTGCTGTGCTGTGCATGCATAAACTTTATGTTTATTATATGTATGTATATAAGATAAAATAAGAAGTTAAGAAACAGTATATATATATATATATATACTAATAACAACAACCAAACAGGTATATCTTTTTATAGCATTCAAAATGGCTGTTATTATTATATGTATAGGTATATGTTCATCTTACCTGTATTTTATGCTCAAAGGTATATTTTTTACTAACATATCACAACATCATCATCATGGTTTTATTCGCGGATCATACATTTTAAAGTGTATATTTAAAGCATCTTTTTAGAATTATTTTAAAAAAATATCTTTAACAATTCTTTATAGATATCTATATATAAAACATATTTTTGATTAAATGTTGTAAATAATAATAATAATAATAATAAAAAAAATTTATTCTATGTATATAGTTTTATTATTTGATTAGCATATATTTTACAAAGCGTATATATAAGTTTATAAATAATAATATTATAAAAGATATCAAGTTTATCTATCTATACTATATATGAATTTGAAACCCATCCATATCCATTCTATATAACGTCATAATTCATATATATATACGACGTTAGCGTATTTATTATATTATTACACTATTTATTTATACATTTATACATGATAAATTGTAAAAATAATAAATACAAATAATCATATAGTAGTTATATATACAGACATTGTTTACAAAAATTACGATAAATACATATAAAATTACATGCCCATATATTTTTTATCATGCACGTATGTTTAAATAAATAATATACCAATTATAATCTCTATATTCCATTTTTTTAATGTTATCGCAAAATATACGATAAAAGAATGATCCAATTTTATTAATATATGTGCGCGATTTGCTATATTTATAATATATATCATATTGCAAATTATTATAATAACAAATGGTCAATAGAATATACGTAAATGATTATTTATATATACGCATATGTGAATAATTATGGTGAAGAACAAACAGGTCATATATTGGAAGAAAAACCGTTGAAAATTTTGATCTTGGATCAACTGAAATAATGCAATTATACTATATCCTCAATCCACAGCACATAAAAAAATTGACAAGTACCTTAAGATTTACATAAAATAAAAATTATTAGAATAAATAAATGACTGGGGAAATAATTATGATATAAAATTAAACAGGACAGAATTTTTGGATCCTGCTAACCGATATTGTTCATAATAATGCGTTCCATTCGTTAACCAGGACTAGGTAAGAGTAGAAAAGAGTAGATTTTTACTACTCCGAACTATACTCTTTTCTGTTGTAAGGTCAATACTTCTAAATCCATTGTTTTTTAATCTTACCTAATCTTACCTATTCCTGGCATCGATTGGAACACAATTAAAATATATTCTATTAAAATTATAAAAATTTCTTAAATCCCCGATTAGAAAATTAGAAGATTCAAAAGTGTTTGTTTGTTTTGTTTTTTTTTAATCTAGAATGAAATAATATAATAAAAAATATATATATATAGAAATAAATAAATATATAGAAAAATATATATCTATATAAAAATCTATATAAAAATATATAGAATAAATAATAAAAATAATATAGAATGAATCATTTACTTATTACAAAGAAAACCATTCGCAAATTCCTACAAAATTCCAAAAAAGAACCTCATCAATCCATGCCGGTAAGGATCCTATTTAAAACTTACTCTATCCGATGTTTATTGTTTAAGGATATTATAATATATATTTTAATTTCCAAATCCATAAGAAGAAATTGTGATTTTTCTATGAATGAACAAAAGTCATAAATATAAATTTTAAAAAATATTACAAACCCTTTCTTCTTTAAATTTTTGGTTTTTTAATTATTTCCGTTATATAAAGATTTTTAATACATAAATTCATAAAAGAATGTTTTTTGTCGAATTAAAATACCTCTTTCAAATAAAACCCGTATTAATATATAATAAAAGGTAACTTTTCAACATAATCCTTGTCGTATAAGACTGTGATGATTAATATAACTACAATTACTTCCAAATAATTATTTATTTGTATCTACAAATAAATATTCAATGAAATTTACTAAATCCATTTGAAAAATCATCATATGAATTCCATTAGTGATCTTATATGTATAGTGATCCCCCGTAATCATCTATATTTATTATTCCATTCATTTGAATGCGAATATAAGAAAATTTTTCTCTATATGTATATTGACAAAGACACACAAAAAAAATCTGTTTAATAAATGATTTTTTCAGTTTTTCTGGGCGCCACCAATTTTACAACATCAATAAATCTTTCGATTGTCCGCGAAATTTATTATTATTGTATATACAAATAATATTATTATTGTGTTATACCATTTTTTTTTACCTGAAATACTATAATAAAAATAAAAATATCGTTAAATTGTAAGATAAATTCATTCAGTTTTTTTTTGTTATATATATATATATATTGAGTTAAAAATTTTTTTTTTTATTTTAAATATAACAAAATTATTGATTATACGTTAATTAATTTGTATTTTTTTTTTTTTAATTTCTTGTTATAGGTTTTATGGCATTTGGATGCATTCCGTCGATCATTTCGTCAATTGAATTTACATGTTTGCAGTGGACAAGATTGTATATTTTGTGCATTAAAGGTAATTAATTATTTTTAGTTAAAATCTATATTTTTTATTAACAGAATATAGCTAGATGAATAAAATGTTAAGTAAAGATACATTTTTATTATTATTTTTATAATGAATTTAAGAAAAAAAAAATAACAATTTGTTAAGCTTTTTTGTATGAATTTTGGCGCAAATAAATTTTTTTAAAGTTGCTGAAGATACATTTAGATTATTTTATCTTTTAGTATTTTATTTGAATGTGAAAAGATAAAAAGGATATTTTATTGATATTGAAAAAAATTTGAATGGGAAAACGGAAGATAAAATTTTTGTGAAAAGTGGAAAATCTTAAAAAAAATTATTTAATATAGTAAAATACTTAAAAATTCAACTTCACTATTACAAATCAGTTTTATATTTATTATATCTAGAAGTATCTTTAACTAATTTAATTTAATGATTAATTTAATATTAAATCAAATCTGTTAAATTTTCTTATTATACTTTTTTAACTCTAAATGTAACGATTTTAAATCATAATTTTCTGAGGAAAGATCAAACACAAAACACGCCAATTATTTGAATTTCCATAATCGAGAAAAATTATTAAAATATTCGTATTGTATTTGTGATAACAAACATATTATTTTTGGTAAATTAACAAGACAAGATTTACCTATCTGTATATAAAATAAATATACCTTTTTCCATAATTATTTTTCAAAAGAAAAATTGGTTTATTTATCAACAAAACAATAAAATATACATTAAAATTCAATGTTTATAAATACATGATTTTTTTTTTTACTATGAAATTTCCGGTTCATTGCAATATATATTGTCTATTGTCTTTAAGCATACATAAAAATTATTATATATATTGATAAATTATTTTTTTACAATGGATTACAACATGAACATACAACATATATAATAATGATCATTTAAATGTGATTTGTGATTTGAACTAAGAAAAAAAAAAATTCGTGCTAGAAAATAGTGATTTTAAACAACATAGAAACAGAAACACCTATATATTTGTGGTTTTATTTTTTAAAGTAAAATTACATTAACGACCGCATTTAAATTGAAATTATTAGTATAACTATATGGAAGTAAATATTGATTTGTATATTAAAATAAATCAATTGGTTTTTTTTTTTTTTGGTTAAATATAATGTTCTTATATTTGAACAAAGGGTGTGACTCACTTAAATTATTAATAATAAATATATATTTTTATTAAAACTATATGATATTCCTAAATTAGAAACTTTTATTGGTCTTATACCAAAAAAAAAAAAAAAAATACTACTACTCTAAACAGAAATCTATATTGAAAATCTTATACATATAAAATTTTTTTTTTATTTTTTTTTAATTTATATACATCGTATATATGTATAAATAATATTTTTATAATTATTATTGATTTTAATTAAAGATTAACATAATTATATATATATATATGCATTGGATAGAGAAAGAAATATAAATAATGTGTGAGTGTTTGGTTTTAAAAAAAAAAAATAATTAACTTATATCATGTTACAAGTTGTCGTTTTTTTTTTCTACTTTGGTTTTATTATTACATGTATCTCTATATTTCTGAATAAATAAATTATTGATTTATAAATTGAATGGACATAATTGGAACATTTCATTATAATGTTGTTTAAAAATTAAAAACATTACAACTTACTATTATGCTATTATTATAAAGTTACATATTTTATTCAGTTGGTTTTTTTTATCACTTTTATAATATTTATAATATAATCGATATACATACATATATGTGTTGTTTTATATAATTATTGCAAGGCATATAGTATATGTATATAAATAAAGAATTGAATTGAATTCATATATGTATGTATATATAAAGTACCTATATATTATTAAATTATAAACACATTTTACTATTGATTATTATATGTATTTTACTATAATTGTATATATATGAATAAAATAATTCTTATATTTCTATTTCATAACATTTATCGACGCGTCACCTTTCACTTTATAATTTATTGCATATATATATTTTCTTGTTTTACTATGCTAGCTAGCTCATTTATGTATTTTAAAAACCATAAAAATATATTATTATAAGTTCAGTCAATTGTTTTTTTTTGCTGTATATTTTTTATGATATTTTATGTAGCACACGAAATTGTATATAGTTTTTTTCTTTCATGATTTTATATACGATTTAAAAAACTTATACGTAATATTGCAAATAATTTCTTTATATATATTATTTAAAAAAAAACATAAGTATGATTGCTTTAAATTTCAACAAACTTAACACCCGCAAAAACCTTAATATTCTTATCTATATATAGTATTCGAACACAAACCTATAGAGAACTCAAAAACTTTTTATGAATAATGATAAATAAAAATCGCATAATGCCCATTAAACTTCCGAAATACAAAGACGAAATGTCTGGGATCTGAAATACAGTTATATAAACGAATTTAATTTTTCATAAACACAAAATATTATCCAATATGGTTCGTATAGTATATTAATAAGCACACGTATTTATGCCATTCCCATTCGATTCACTTTCCTATTCAACAAATTCGTACATCTTTATTAATGTGCGATTGTGTTATTATATTATCTTATACTATACCGTATATAAAAAGAACATACGAACGTGATATTTTTTCTCGTTTTTATAATAATAATAATAATAAAAACTAAAATCCAATACGTTTTTAAATAAAACATTAAATAAAAAAAATACCGAAAAAAAAAATCAATTATATACGAATGAAATATAAAAAAATAAATAAGTTACGTGAGTTATCTTAAAAAAATTATATTTATATATAAGATCCTTTATATATGTCGTAGTGGAAATTGTTTGCTAAACAACACAACTCAATATAAATACAGCTCGATATAGTTTTTCTTGTGTGATTGCCAAACAAATTTCGTTAAAATGTCTATATTTCGATATAAAAATTTTGTAGAGTACGCGCGTATTTAACACAACCTTAAAATGTATGTCCTTTTTGGTGTATATTCATATAGAATTGTCTATAAGTGATTCTAAAACAGCAATTTTTCATAATATTATAGAGAATCCTTTGAGGATATCCCTCCTGAAAATTTTCCTTTAAATGGAAAATTAACTATGGTGATCGAAAAACATTGCTTAACATTTTTCCTTCAATGAAAACTATACATTGATAGAGAATAATCCTTTAAGCATTCCACCTTCAAAATTTTACATCAAAACCCAGTCGTATTTCATTTAAAATCATACAAATTCATTTATATTTTTATGTTTGACACAAAAAACACAATCCGTGCTTTTGTGAATTAAAAATATCTTAAATTTATTGGAAAATTCCAAGATCTTAAAATATATAAGATATTAATCTTTATATTATAGTTTAAGGCATAATTCTTAAGGCAAAAAAAAAAATAAAATACCTATATAAAGAAATCATATATACGTGATGGTAAATAATGAGTATTTAAATCACAAAAAAAAACTTTAATTTAGTTAATAAAATCTATATTTAATAAAAGTTAAATAAATCTCAAAATTGGTATATATTTAAAAAAAAAAATGTTCAAACAATTAAATTTATTCTATATAATTTAATATATTAAAGATATTATAATTCATAATTTGGCAATCTCGCGCGCCTTATAGAAAAAAAAATAAATAAAAATAGTGCGTGTGTGTTTTATATTTTATATATATATTCATTAAAAAATATTTATTTATGTATACTATTATAATGCGGTCACCGAACCTACTCTATATTTTTTATTATAATACACATAATATAAAATTAATAAAATAAAATACAAAATGCGTAATCCTTTTCATTTCTATTTTTAATATTTCATATCAATTTTTCTCTATCGTCATTATTTTTAATGAATTTCAATTTTTACTAAATTCAACAATATCTTAATGAAATAAAATTAATTTGGTATTGGTATGATTACGCGGGATTATTATAAACAATGCATTTCATTCAGTTTTAATTATATATTTATAGTATTTTTTTTTTTTTTTATTTTTAATATGCTGCCGCTTTTTTATAATAATGTTTTTTTAAAAGGTGTCTTAAATCTTCCGCCCATACAAATTGGTAAAAATAAATAAAATATGTCATTTTAATAATTTTACTATAAATTTATATTTTTGTCTATTATTTTTTCAAGAGTAAATTTCACGTGTGTTTTTTAATTGAGATATAAAATTAAATTAAAAAAAAAAAACATTATATAAGAAATATTAAACGGGCGGCTATATTATACACTTCATTTTTGTTTAACTTATAATAATTAAAAAAAAAATTATATTATAATCATAAATCTATATATGCGTTATAATGGATGGAATCATTAGTCGCAGGTAATTTCTATATATATATATATATATATAAATGTACCTGTGTAAAATCAACATGATGATGAAAATATAATACTCTTTTATGTTAATTTATTTTCTGTATGTGCATAAAAAAACTAAAAAAAAAAAAAAAAATCTTGGGTTGTTTTTTTTTTCCTATTCTCAATATTATATTTACCTTTTTTTTTATGTATTTTTTTTTACACCTACATCCAGGTTTAGGCACGTTCTTATATATATCCGATAACATTACGTTTATGTTTTATATAATTAAAAAATAAATAACGCATAAGGTAGATTTTTTATTTTTTATATGTATATTAATTTTTAATCTGTATTTTATTTTTTTTTTTTTTTGTTTTATCGTTAAAATAAATATTAAACACACAAAGTAAAATAATATATACCTACATAAAAAAAAAATCAGAGATAGTGCACAATATAAATAAAAAAAAAAATTCATAATAATAAGGTAAAATAAAGCATAAAACACTGTTATATTTTACATGAATATATGAAAATTAGAAAAAAAAAATAAATCAACAAAGATAAGAAAATTTGTAAACGTTTCTAAATATATATATATATTTATTTAGATCCTACAACTTTTGATAATTTTTTTTTTGTCTTAAATAAATATTTAAGATATATCGCTTATTATTATCTTTAAATGCACTTTATTTATATTTTAAATAAATGGTGTTTATAGAGATAATAATGCTTAAAAAGAGGTATGATACGCAGCTAATTCTTTATATATTGTAGATAAGCTTAAAAGGTTTTTTTGTACCTTTTTTTATAACTAATAAAATAAAATTTAATTTTTTTTCGGGGGATTTTTTTTTTAATATTCTAAAAATATACTTGAACTTACAATATTAGTTATATTATTACCCATTTTAAATACTTATTTTAATTAACAATTTAAACACCTCGCAGTACTTCATATATATATATATAGGACTTTTTAAAGTAATTTGTTGGAATAAATTCTATGTACCATAAAAAAGTGTTGTTCAATTCGTTATAAATATATGTTTGGATATAAATGGATTTAACAGACATATAGAGATGCGTGTGGATTAATTACAAATCTACCCACACAATTTTCCACTTATCTCTTTTTATTTTTTTTTTTTTTGTAAATTAACATATTCATGTAAAAATATACAATTATCTACACTTCGTTATATGGATATTTTTAGATTGTATTCAAAATTCATGTCCATATATTCTTTACAATTTTGTTAATAAAATATATCACTGATAAAGATACTATATGAAATTTATTATATAGATATAATCTACTATATGGATTTAGTTTTAAATTACATTAGCTCTATATTGGCTAATATATAATTTAATTTTTTTTTCACGTAAAAAAATTCTTTCAAATTTAAATCTGCGATGTTTGGATGCTGCTGCTGGCACCATTTTTAGAAATTTGCAATATGAACCAAATGCTGAATTTTCTTTCTTTGTCTATGATTTATTCAATTCGATTTATCTATCAAGTTATATTCTATAAAGTTTTAAATTACCTACAAAAAAAATTAAAATTTTTTTTGTACACGCAATTCATTTAAACCAAAAAAAAAAAAATAAAAATATATTGTTATATTAACAATACAAACTATAAAAAAAAAAATAAAAGTAAATAAATTTATAATCTCCCACATATAAAATAAAAAAAAAAAATTATTTATTTATTTATTTATTTATTTAACCATATAAAAATAAAAAAAATTAAATATATATACTTTATGCACACACAACATACACAAAGCTATAAAATAATTCTTGTTTATAAACACTATATTTTTGTTGTATTACTAAAAATGTTGTTTTAAAAATTTAATTTTTTAAATTACCATACATTATACAAAGCAAAATATTATATAAATAAAAAAAAATAAAAATATTATATGTATTTGTAAGTAAATAAATGGTTATAAAAATTAACAATAAGAATAAGTAATATAAAGGTATATTTTATTTACGTTTTGCACTAAAAAAAAAACATTTCATTTTTCTTTTCTATATATGTATAATAAAAAAAAAAAAGGTATGAATATAATAAATTAAATAAATATAAATTTTCATATATTTACCTTTCCGTAAAAGCTTTTTATGGAACAAATATATATATTTCAATGAAAAAAAAATACCTGTATTTTATTTTATATGTATTTATTTTATATATATTCTTTTTTAGTGTTTATGTATACAAAATGAATTTAACACAAATACTATTGAATATAAAGGTGAAAATCTTTTAATATATTATAGAAGAAAAAAAAAAACAAAAACCTTTCTTGGATTGAAAATTTATTTATGTTTTTTTTAAATTTTCTTGTTTAAGATTTTATTTTAGTTGATTTTGTTGTTTCGCCGTTTCGCGTGTGTTCTCGCTGTTTTTTTATTATTGTTATTATTTTATTTTTTATTTTTTCTTTAAAAACTTTTTGTATAGTGCAAAAATATATATAAAGGTATATATTTTTTAAATAATATAAAATTCGTATATAGTAGAGTTTATTTTTACCTTTTTGTTTTTTTTATTATTTCTGTTTTCGACTAATGTATATTTCAAGTTTTAGTGCACCAATAATCGAATCTTGTTATTTATTTTATTTTTTTTTTATAAATAAATAATTTTAAATTTTCTTTGTGTTTTTAGCTGTAGTTATTTTGTTGTTGTTGTTGTTCTTAGTTCTTATTCTTATTACTTTTTTTTTTTTTGCTATTTTTGTGTGTGCTGCAAATAAAATAAAATAAAAAAAAAATAATTGTAATATTTATTTTTAGTTAAAATAATTTACATAATAAATTTTACTATATATATTTGAATATGTTAATTAAAAGAAAACATCATCATAAATGATTATAATATAATCGAAGCAAAAAAAAACAGTTTTTTTTCTTTAAAAAATTGATTGATTATTGTTTGTTTTTTGGTGATTTATTTTTTAAAACTTGAATAATAATAATAATAATGTGTGTAGCGACGATGGATTATTCAATCAACAAGCATCAATCAATATATTTATTTTTCATTTACGTGTAATGAATTTATTTTTGTGCAAATAAAAAAAAATTAATATATTATATTGTCTATAAATAATGCGAATATGAATATTTAATTGAAAATCACACGTTAAAAAAATATTAGAACTTTTTTGTTTTCTTTTAATGAAAAAGTTCGTTAAACAAATAAATATAAATTACCATAAATGTTAATGTTAACTTAAATCTAAATAAATAATATAAAAATTTTTATGTACGATACATAGAATTTAAATGATTATATTAAATAAAGTTATATAAATTCATTAACATTCATCATATAAATACACTTATTATTATTATTATTATTATTGTCGTCGATGACTATAAATACTATAATACTATAAAACATGCAAAAATTTTGTTTTCGTGAAAATTATATTTAATTTATAAAAAAAAAATAAAGGAGCAGCAATCAAAATAACGTTTTGCATTTTTTTTTTATGTTAAGGCATAAAAATTGTAATATATTTTTTTATTATTATTTCTTAATTATAAATAAAATATAAATGATTTTATACCTTTTTATTATATTTAAAAAAAAATTATATATATATATGTTAAGGTAAACGACGACGGAAAATTCCAAATAAAAAAATATAATTCATTTCGAGTTTTTTCGCATTCGATTAATTTTTAATGCTATGTATTTACAACAAAAAAAAATGTTTTTTTTTCTTTGTACTCATAACGTATTGACAATTTTTTATCCAAAAACAACCTTTAATTTATTACTATATATATATAAATGAAGGTTTTCTGTTTAATAAATGCTCATAGCTTTTTCACGTAAAAACTTAATATTTAACAAAAAAAAAATAAAAAAATGAATTGAATGCAAATTATATATACCATATATACAAATCTCGGTTCATCGTCGACTATATATCGATCGATTATATATGTTCAGAATTTACAACAATATATATAGACTTTGTATTTTATGGATATCGCATAGGTCTCTATTTAGCGATTCTATAAGCAGTTAAGTTTATATTTAAATTTAATCTGAATATGAAGAAAAAAAAACAAACACACACCAACAAACAAAACAGCATCATAAAGAAGTTTATATATTTATTTATTTTTAACTTATAAAATAGCAAATTTTGTATTTTTTTTGTAAAAATTGCATATATGCTTTTATAATATATGGTATAAATAAAATAAAGTCAAGTTAAAAAATTGTTGCATGCTTTAATATGTATATAGATATAGATAAATACAACCAACCGAATCTTAATATAAAATAGAGCGTATATATGTTATATATATATATTTTAATTTTTTATTTCTTCTATTATATATATTTATTTTATATAAAACATGATTGTATAATTAATTGTGTTATATTTATACATATATTATATATAGAATTTATCTGATTTATATTCGTGAATATTTATATTTATATGTATATGCATTCATTACAATATTACATATACGATATATATAAATATAAATCACTTCGTTTTTTTTTTTTTTTTTGCATATTATAAACATATTCAATGTATATTCGGATAGACTAAAGATACTTTTATAAATACAGGTTTAAAGAAAAAGAAACTATTATTCTTATCTATATATGTATAAAATATATGTAACGATTCTTCATTATATTTCATTTCAATTAATGTTTTATTTTAAATTTTTTGCAAATTTCTAGTATATAGAAAAGAAAATCTTATTGAAAGAAAAAGAAAAATTTATTGTTAATCCAAAACGGAAATATTTTTCATCAATATTAAATAGTCTAAACTATGATTTAACAAATGTTTTCCATAACTTCATATTTCTTAGTTGTTGAATCCATCATTAGTTTGCATTTTAACCACAAATTGGAAAGAATCACAAACAAATTTTTTTAATTCTCTTTCATAACAAATTTTTTTAATCCTCCCCACTATCATAACAACTTAATTGTATTTATTCGCTTTATGAATGAAATGAATTTTTCGCTATACAACCAACAATCTGGTTTTAGCGTTTAGCGTCCAACTTAATTTGTGTCTTTTACGGTGTCGGTAATTAGCCGTACGACCAACCGCAAGCGGAATATACAACTCTGCGTTAAAATTCATATTCGAAAAATAACCGAAAACACAAAACATATTTTATGCATTCAGTAGGATTCGAACCCACGACCCCAAAATTCCGTTAGAATTTTAAGTTGGCATTTTTAACATTTACACCACAGAGTTTCGCTTTATATAATTATTTATATAAAAATCTGATCTAAATTCGAATTCATAAAACAGAAACAAATTCATATGGTTTAATAATATTGGGTCATATAATATGCAAAATTTTTATATCGATATATAATTAATTTAAAAAATAAAAGCAATTAAATTATAATATATATATATGTAATATAAATATATTTAGATCACTTTCATTTATGTTATTATTATTTTATAGTAATTCGGCATTGTTTGTGGATTAATTTTTTTTTTTGAAATATTAAATCGATTAATAAAATTTATAATCTGAATTTTATGATGCGATTTTATGACGTGAATTAAAAAGATCTTACCTGCTATATAAAAAAATTAATTTTTCGCTATACAACCAACAATCTGGTTTTAGCCTTCTGTTGTTAGTTTCTTAATTTGTGTCTTACCTGCTATATAAGTTACTGTAATTTTTTTTTTGTGGTTTCGAAATCACATGATACTAAACCATATAAAATTCATTTTTTAAATGAACGACTAGCTATATTACGACTAATCACGGACACCATGAAAAACTACACCCAAAAACCAATCGTAAATCGCTAGTAAATTCCTATTTATAATCCAACTCAAATAGATATTATGTGATGCGATAACTACACAAAAATTCCTTGAAACTTAATAATATAATTTAACCGGAATGCTAAAACGATAATAAGTCCATGAGTTTGCATTTATTTGCATTATTTATACACTTTTAGATCTTATATGCACATTATATGCTCATTTTTGTTTGACCAACAGTCTAGCATTTCTTTCATTATTCATAAAAAATAAACATGTTCAATCGTCTATAAAAAAAAAATAGATTAGAATAAATGAATGAAAAAATGAACTGTACAAATCACATTTTATATGTACCATATGATTTTTAATCTATAAATACATAAATTATCTAATCCATAATAATAATAATATTAATTTTATTATATTGTATATATATGTTTATCTATAGATCAAATCATATTTAATTTAGAGATAAAAAGAATAATTTTACATAAAAATAATACAAAATAAACAAACTAAAAAAATAAATTACATAATTTAAATAAATAAAAAAATAATATGAAGTTAAAATAAAAATTCAACTAAACAGTTGTTTTTTTCAATTACCGCAAAAAAACACGTCTAAAAAAACGAACATTTATGTATAGATATACAAAACATAATAACAATACAAGTTTTTTTTTTTGTAATTTTTGTGAGATTATCCAAAGTTATATTTTTTATTTTTTTTTTTTGAATAAAAAAATTATATACAAAGTTTAAGAATGATAAATGCAAGTGTGAAAATAAAACTATAAATAAAAACAAACTGTTAAATTTTATTCTTTTGCCATTTTAAAAAAAAAAAATTAAAATTATACTTTCTTTGGATTGTTTGTAAATGATTATTTTTATTTTTTTTAAATTAAAATTTTTTTGCGGTTCTATAAAACGATAGAACTTATTTCTTGTTTTTTATCACTTTTGTATACAATTACTATTTATCCTTTATTTGAGATCCACAGACCAGAGTTTTTGACAAACATCACAATTTCATGTAATATAAATAAAATTATATCTTTATTAGATTGGAACTTTACATCTTTATTTCAAAAAATCTGATCAAATCACTTGTAAAAATAATACATTTACCATATAACCAGATAATGCTGTCTGTAACTTAACAAAATCTACATAATAATAATAATAATAATGTTATGAAAAGATCATCAAACCATAAAATCATTTGCTTTTTTTTTTATGCTGCCAACAAGAAAGGCTAAATTTTGTATACATTTTCTGCATAAATGAAAATAAAAATAAACATATAAAATAGCAAAATTTTATTGCCATTTTTTCTCTTCATTGTATTATATTACAATCTTTATATATCTGTTATTGTTGTTTATATAGTTGTTTATATTTTTAATTAAGTGTTTAATTTCTTTTATATACACATTTTTTTTTTTTTTTCGTACAATTGTTTTAAACAGGAAAAAAACAATAACAATATATTTCTATCTAGTTTATTATTTAGTATATTTAGTAATTAATTGATCTGTGAAGTTTATGTTATTTTATATATGTATGTATGTATATTCATTATCAAAAAGTGTAGAAAAAATATACTTAATTTTTTTTTTACTCGTACTTATATTTTAAGATGGAAAATAAAATGAATTGTAATAAAAAAAAAAAACAGGTCAATGAATTAATAAAAAAAAAAAATTATTTATTTTTTAACATTTAATTTTAAATTTCCAATTTTTCATTTTCATATTCATTTTTTGTATTTTGCTATTAATATTCTTTGTATATAAACAAAATAATACCTGCGAATAATAAATTTTCGTTTTTTTTTAAGCAAAAACTAAATTTTTTTGTTATACAAAGAAATAAAATTTGTTATCGCAGCTGCTAAATATTCAAATTTAGTTTTACATTTCAAGGTCTATATCAATTTAAATACGCAGTATAATATAAAGTTATGATAATATTTAATTTGCCAATTTTAGCACACATATGGGATTTTTATTCATTTATTATTCAGTTTATAAGTTCTAATTAAGGACAATCAATAAATAAAATTTCTATAGTTAAAACATTTTAAAGGTATACAATCTTTTTTTTTTTTTGAATAAATATCACCTGTCTGTAGAAAAGTTGTTTTTTTTTTCAACTATAGATTCAATTATTTAAGATAAAATTATTGTATTGTTTTATAATATATATTTAAAAAAAAAATTAATTAGCAACGGTGGATTTCTTTTTTCTTTACCAACGTGAGATGAATTAGATTTTTTGACAATCCAAAACAGAGAAAATAATCAAAAATTTTGCAAAGTATGATATAAAAACAATTGTAAAATTAATATAATAATAATAAAAATTAATAATTAATGAAGCACATCAGCGCATTGTAATTAGATTGTTAAAAACAAAAACGACCACTTAAAACAATTCTTAATTATGCACCTCGTTTTCTTAGTAGTTTTGTTGTTATATTATACAGCCCATGCGAATATTTGAAAATAAATTTTTATTTTAACAATTTCAAGTATTATTTTTTTTTATATTATTTATCTTGTATACCACAAAAAATATGCAAAGATCTTGGAAAAGGAAAAGAACTATTCCGATGCGATTTAGACAAAAAAAAAATAGAAATAATAATCTTTAAAATCAATTTATTTTTATGTAATACAAATACAATAAATTTAAGTAAATTCACCATTCTCTTATATTTATATTTATATTTTTGTCACAAAATAATTTTTCTAATATATGACATATTATTCAGGGACGCATTCATTTATTTTAAGTTATATTACTCATATATAGAGATATTTTGTAATGTGTTTGTAAATTTTTATAGTAAAAAATTGAATTCGTAATATTTAAAATAATTTATCTTAAAAAGATCTTCGTACATCGATGATGATGATGGTTATAAGGTAATAATATACGAGTCTATATGATCTAATTGTGTAATTCATTTTATTTCAATTTTATTTTATTTTTTATTTTGTATTCCCATATTGCATATATATATTGATCGACTCCGATCGTTTTTATAATATTATACCACAAAGAATAATAAAGGTAAAACAGCGACATTGTTCTGAGAAACATAAAATATAAATTGTTAAATGAAAAAAAAAAATCATAAAGGGATTGACGTCACTTTTTTTTAAGTCACGGTTATTATTGTAAATAGTATACATTATAATATAATTTAAATTAATATTAATAATGATAAATATACAAATAAATATGAAAGTCTTCTACTATATATAGTATATACAGACAGCGAGAGGTATAATAATAAGTTTTAAATAAATATCGCTTGTTGTAAATCTTAAAAATACATATTGATTTTATAAATTAAACGTACTACATATATAAAAAAAGATAAATCATTTATAATATGATGAGTAATTTTTTACATATTTTAATAACATAAATAATATATATTACCGCAACTTAAAAAATTAAAAAAAACTCAACGACTTTACGCAAAATTTTTGTCTTTTTTTCAACAAAAATTTCCATTTAAATAACATAAATTCTTGGAATTAATGTGATTTTTTTTTCTTAAAAAAATAAGAAATTTTATTGATTTCGTTTTAATGCATATTTTATACCTTTATTATTCTTTATAACAAAAAAAAAACTCCCTTTATGGAACTATAAATCGAAAAAAAGGTTAGAATTTTTTTTTTAATTCTTTCTAAATTTATATTAATCAAATTCAAATCAAAATCAAATTTTAAATATTAATCAAAATCAAATTTTATATAGGATTTATGCTTTAATTTTTTCGTTTTTTCTATAAAGTACACTATTTCGATTTATTATTTTATATATACATAATTATTATAATATAAACATAATTATTATGTATTTGTATTATTATGTATTCTTTTATTCACCTCTTTTTTTTTTTTGTGTGTTCATGTGTTGTTCTTATAATAAAGTATATATAGATTTTATTGCATATATATACCTTGATGTATTTTACATCTACCATATAACTTTATGTATCATCTTCCATCGTACCATCGTTTATTCATTTTTTATATTATATATATATATACACAATTCTTTATGGTTACCTGATTTTATGTGGGAACTTTTTTGTTTTTACAATGAATATACTTATGAGTCACATCACAAAACATCACTATGCATATATAAATATACATATATATTTACTATACAGATATGAGTTGGATATGACCGGAAATGTTTTAAAACTCTTGCAGACTTTATATTCCGTATATTCCATTCATTTCTTATATACCATTATACGCAAATAATAATTTACTGACGATATATAAATTGAATCTTGAGGCAATATAATGTGTATAAAAATGTGTATTTTAATTTTATTGATAAAATAATCTAATAATTCTACTATTATATAGAAAATTTTTTGTTTAAAAAATAATAAATACAAAACGACAAATATATTATTAAATAATATATTTATGATTGTTCTTCGCGTGTGTGTGTGTGTAGGTGGTTAATTTATATATTTTAATAACTATTAAATATTGTTTGATTGATGGGCTTTGTTTTTTTTTAAATTTTTTTTCATATATATTTACAATCTTTCTGGATAAGGTAATATTTTTAGCAGGTGTAATTTGATAATTTTCCATTTATTTATTTAATTTACTTTTTTATATATATGTACTATATTAATGAAAATGGCATATGCGATAAAATAAACTAATATTATATTTTTGTTTACTTTCAATTTAAATAATAAAAAAAACAACACATTTATTTATTTAAGTAAAATAATGAAGGTGTCTATATTATATAGACATATGTGCAATTAAATTGAGTCTATATGTTAAGAAGTATTGTTATTAAATTTTTAATAAAAGTCTAGATAAAATTGATTGCATAAGAAGTTGCATAAATTGATATGGGTTTTGATAAGCCCCTTTTGTTCGATCAAATTCTGATTCTAAATTTGGTGCCCTTAAATCCTTTTCATATAATTTAAAATTTCTTACAATTTTCTAAACAAAAGTAAAATTTTCCGATGGGAAAAGTCCGATGTTGAAATCGAAATTTTTTAAGCTAACTTATAAAAAGGACTCATCAATCAAGATTTGACCATTTTAAGTTCTTGTTGGAGATCAATGAATTTATATTAACATTAACTAGTTTGATATATATATACCTTTAGCAAATCAACTATATAATAATAACTATATGTCCACCCACAGACCGATAATGTTTTTATTCTACCATTGCAAATAATGAATGTATAACACAAAAATAATGAAAAAATTCTCCCGTATGTGTTTTGAAAAATTCAAATATAAAAAAAAATAAACATATATGTATATAAAGATGTGATGTATATCAACTAATTTTTATAAATGTTTTAAATACATTATATTTTGTTGAGTCATCATCATCGTCTTGACTCAATTTAAAATAATGTATGTGCATATGCATATAAAATATACTATACTATATATAAATATATTATACGATGTTTATCGTTTGTTTATTTATTTATTTATTAGTTGTTTTATATGTTGGTTTGTTGTACCCTCATTAAAAATAAAATAACAAAATAAAACTAATATCTAACATACAACAGCATTTATTAGAATATATATAATAATATTCAACAGAACAAATTTTACCTATAATAATAATAATAATAATATATTAAAAACGTGCTTTTCAATTAAATACATTATTCATTGAAATTTCAGTATAATAATATAGTAAAACCTTAAAAACAATGACGAATATGAAAAAACAAATAAAATAAATTTAAAAATTAAAATGATAAATAAAAAAGTTTTGAAGAAAAAGAACATTGAAAAATAATTATAATAAATAAATAAAGAAAAAAACCTATTCTTAAAACTTAAATACAAAAAAAAAAAATTACAAAATGATAAAATTTCGATATAAACGAAAAGAAAATCCAATTATAAATTCTAATAATCCAATAAATAATACAAATATTATCAATAATAATAATAATAATAATATTGATTTTAATAATAATAATAATAATAATAATAATATTACAAGTAAAATAATTGCAATAAATATTAAAAATGATGGAAATAAAATGTATATAAAAAAAGAACAAAATAAAAAAGATGGAAAACCACCAAAAGGAATTCGTAAAGATTATATTGAATGTGTTCGTGCAGTTGTTGTAAGTTCAATATATATTTTTGTTTGTGCTATAAAATAAATCACAAATTTCTGTATTAAATTTAAGAATTATTTTAATTTTTAATTTATAATGTAAAAACAATAGAATAATTATTAATTTTAAATTTTGTCTGTATAATTACAGGAATTATTTCAACAATTACAAACAAGCTCAGAACCGGCATTATGTCCGGAAGCGTTACGACGTGCATTGGCCAGCGGGCCATTAGCCGGACGTCGTTTTCCATTAGGCTGTTTGGGTGACGCTGCTGAATGTTTTGAATTGTTATTACATCGTGTACATTCACATTTATCATCCGAAGAAAGTGATAGTTGTGAAACATCACAATGTGTTGCACATCGTCGTTTTGCTATGCGTGTCGTTGAACAAAGTGTTTGTGAATGTGGTGTTAAATCTGAACAACTTCCGTTTACTCAGGTATGTTTATTATTTTAATACTATATACATTTTTATTTAATTGTTTAACAAAAATTTATTGTTTATAAAACGACGACAACCGAAAAAGGGAAAGCATTTATTTTTTTTTATTTATTTTTTTTTTTTGTATGACACCTACACTCTATAAATAAATAAACATCAATATAAATATAATACCATTTAGTATTCAATATATCTTTTAAAAAAATCAAAAATAAATTGATAAATTTTATTTTGATCTATTTGACAAATTAAATTACAAAATAAATTAAAATAACATGAAAAATAATAAATAATATAACAAAAATATATTAATTTATTAATTTTTTTTTTTTAACTTTATATATAAAAATGTTAATTTATGTATTAAATAATTACGCAAATACCTACACAAATCTTTAAAAAAATGAATTTAAAATAAATGTGTTTTGTGTGTGAGAAAAAATATAAAAATATATTGTATTTTTTTTTAATATATGAATGAAATTTGAGAAATAATTTATTTTAATTGTCTCTATATTTGCCTATATTTTATTTATTTTAAATGGGAGTTTTTCTTCCCCAATTATCATAAACGTTATTTTATTGTTTTGTTATTTGCGAATAAGTTTATTGATTTTTAGATTAAATCTTCTTTACCGTATTTGCTGATTCTTCTATTGTATATATTCTTGGTTCTTGCCATATATAAATTTCGAATTTTTTGTTTTTTGATTTCCTAAAAATAAAATCTCACACTTCTTCATAATAAAATATAGTAAAAATGACACATTTTAATTAATTAATAACCTTGCGTTTCTTTTATTATAAATTTAAATTCAACCCGATTTTATGGCATAATAAATAAATACAGGGAAATAAATATTTATTTATTATTTTATTAATTTGTTTTTTATAAACCAAAAAAATGCATAATTTTATTTACATTAAAATTATGTACAAATTTTTATTTTATTGTTAAAAAATTAAAGATTTATATTTATTTATAAAATTTAATTAAACAATATATAAAACGAAAAAATTGATGACAAATTAAATTACAACAATTTTTTTTTTGCAAGATTACAAAATATCCGCCTCTTCATTTTAAAAGTATACCACCAAATAATTTTTTTTTTCCTATATATACTTTAATTGTTTTTTTTTTGTTATTATTGTAATTGTGACTTTTAAGTCTCGTCTGTCTTGTTTTGATTTATGAATCATTTCAAAATAATTAAATTTCTCTCTATATAGTAAATTATTATAATTTTTATTATTACAGTCATTTTATAATAGTTAATACATTATTTTTGTTTTTTGCATAATTTAATATTAATAATTATTTTTAATTTCTAAAAAAAAAAAAAATCAATCTCTATCTCTCTCGGGTTAATATGGAAAAATATTGCATAATAACCGAGATATATATAATTACATAAGAAAACAAATTCTTGTAAATATATAATAATAATCATAATAAAAAAAAATAAATAGTAATTATATATCATTAAAATATATATAAATTTTTACCTGTATAAATATATATAAATGAAAAAAAAATACGATAAAATTCAGGTAGTTGTGTTATTATTTGTTTATTTTTGTATGATGAATGTTTTCTTTGACATAGATCGTAACTATATGATGTTTTGTTTGTTTGTTTGTTTGTTTTTTTTTGGCTTTTGAAATATAAATCGATTAAAGAAGTTATAATATTAAAATAAATAACACAAAATAATTATTAAATAAATTATTTCATTATTAAAAAAAAAATTTATTTAAATGTAAATTGAGAATCTGTAAAGCAAAGTCACTTGTAGATTCGCTTCAATCCTCCATAGAATTCTAATATTTTTCAATTTTTATATGTAGATTTTTTCATTCTTTTGTTCAGGATATCAGTTCCGTTATGGAATTTTACAAAAAAAAAATTCTCTATCTTTAAAATCATTTTATTGTGAAATCCATTTTTATATATAATTAATGTACCTAATACAAATTATTATAAAAATTAAAATGATTTTAATCGGATTACATTGGCGTAAACAAAATTTCGATAAATGTACATTTAATATTTTTATTTTTTAAATATCGCCATAAAGAATCATTAATCAAAATGATTTAATTTTAAATACTTTTAAATTAATTTAGCTTAATCTTAATGTTTATTTATTTTTAAATAATAATTTTAATTGTCATATTTACCTATATATTATATTTTAAATTGACAATTCGACATGGAAGATCATAATATATATTATATTGAATAAAATTTTATGATTTTATTTTAAAATTCATAGAGAGTTTACAGATTACAATTGAACGTTTTCTACATCCATCCTCAATATGGATACAAATATACAAACAAGTGGTTTATAATAAATCATATACGATATAATTTAAATTATGTTGGTAAAAGAATAACAGCTTATTTGTTAACTTTACACATTTGACTTGTTTAAAAAAGCATTACTGGGCTCCCTCCGAAAATAGACGATCAGCTTTACAGAATTACGACCTAAAAGCAGATTAATAACTAAACTGCATGAGGATTTTTATATCTAATTTGGAAATCATTTTTATAACAAATATTTTATGCTAAATAAATTTATATCATATATAAAAATGATAATAAAATCAAAATGCTTCAATTGCAAAATATGTAAATTAGTGAAAATAATAATAATAATTTTTCCATATTAAAAATGTATCTGTTATATATATTGAAAAAAAAATCACTAGAAACATTTTTTTTTAATTTACATATATGTAATAATATGTTATGTATTTTGTTAGATAGTACACAAATAGTCACAGTAGTTATACTATATTACATCTATCTATATATCAGCTATAGTAATGGATCAGGTAGTTGATATGTTATTGCTGTATGATTTGCTAAATATTTATACACGTATATGAAAGAAAAAAAAAAGACAAATGAATGAATGATATTATATAGTTAGTTACTATATAAACTTATGCATATGATTACATATCGTTTTTTTTTTTTTGTTTTTAAATAGTAAATTACAAAATCTTATTTATGAATTTTGCCAGAGGCTGTATGTTGCTTAACTGTAAATTATTTATATTGATATGAAAGAAAAAAAATTATACTATTTTATGTATTTGTGTGTGTGTCTGTTTCCACATCATATATATATATGATATTGTAAAATTACCTAGAAATGTATATATACATTCATTTTTAACATTTTCAAAAAGTCAACTATAAAAACATATTCGCATATACATATAGAAAAGAAGATGATATTTTAAAGAAGACGACGACAAAATAATAGCAACAAAATTTAAAGAAGTCATACATCCATAATTTATTATGAACTTTAATATTAAAAAATAAAAAAAAATATTATAAATAAATAATACATAAAATTGCATGTGCAATTTCACTATTTTTAATCATTATTATTATTATTATTCAGAAAAAAATTTTCAAAATATATTTCAAAATATAATTACAGATGGTTCATTATGTATCAGCATCAGCACTTACATCACAAAATATGTTATCAACACAAAATCATCAACAATTGTCATTTGGTGAACTTTTACGGAGTGCCGGAAATATGGGTGATATTCGAGATTGTCCGGTAAGTCATTATTGTTTAATAAACTATATATATATTTAATTTATATGTTTTTTTGTTTTGTTTTGAGTATTTAAAAAATAAGGTGTGCCAATTACAATTACAATTAAAAATATATTTAACAAATTTTGTTGTTATATACACCTTATTTTTTAATATTTTATTATTTTAAATACTTCGAATTTTGATGTAAATTTTTTGTTGTTATTTGAAATATAAATATAGATATTATTATTATTTGTTATTATTATAAGTTCTATTGATGATTGACATCTCAAAACAATTCTTAATTTTAAATAAGTTTTGTCACAATTGAATATTTAATAACATATTGAATAAAAAATCAAAATCAATGAATAGAGCAGACAACAATTAAACTAATATAAATAATTTTTACATAAGTAAATTTTTGATTGGAATACGCGGAACTCTGAAAAATATAATTAAATTCAAAATAATTTAAACAGTATAGAATAATTCAATATTGTCATATTCAAATTTATACAAAATCTATTATTTTTATCAATAATATTCCATATCATTAATCTATAATTATTGTTGTTATTTTCTTAATTACCTGCGATGAAAAAAAAATACATCAATTTTGATATCTTTATTTAAATGTATATAGTGAAAGTTTATTTATTTTTTAACAAAAATTTGCAGCATGAGATTTATATTTATATTTTTAAAAGGTATTTTATCTCGCTTTTATCAAACATAAATATAAAATTTGATTATTTCGTTTCGTTTTTTTTTTCTTTATATATATGAATAATTTATTTTCAAAAACCAGAATTTCTTATATATAAATATATGAAAATGTTAATATAATATCCATAATACTATTATTGATATGTATGTAATATTTTACAAAAGTATTTCAGATATACAAAAATAATAAAATAACGAATATATGAAAAAAAAGTATGTTAACGTTTTGAAGAAAGAAAAAAATTTATAATTAGGTCAAATCACAATTTCAAACAAATTATTTTGTATTTTACAAATGTGTTCGATTCGATTTATAATTGATGAATGAACCGGTATATTTTATTTAATTATTTTGTAGGTGATTTATATTTTAATTAAACATAAAATTTTAAATTTTGATTAAAATTCTCCGGAGTTTTTATTATTTACAGACATTTTTTTTTTCAAATAATTTTACATTTTTTCTATTGGTTAAGGTGGTTTTTTGAATAATAATTACCGATATAATACCAAATTTTTTCATGGTCTTTTATTTTTTTTTTTGATTTAAAGATCTGCGTTATTCTATTATAATTTAATACTATTTAAAAATAATTGCTAAAAAAAAAAAAAATTAAAACAATATAATATAATAAATAACATGATCAATTTTTATTATATTATTATTAATTGTATTACAATTGGAAATTAATAAATTGTATTATATGATACATAAAAAATATGAATTATTATTATATAGTTAATAGCAAAAAAATATATTTCAATTCAATTAAAAAATTTTTTATAACTTTTATATAAACTCTAGCATTATTTTGATATTTGGTATTATTTTATTTAGATATATATATAAGAATAAATATTCTTGATCTTGTCAACCTTGGAATGGTTTGTTTTTTCTTCATAACAAACTCTATAAACTACAATTGTTGTAACCAAATATCTTTTTAAATGTACATTCATATCAAGATGTTGTAATAATATATATATAAAAAATATTAATAAAATTAAATATATGTTGAATGAAATTTTTTTAAAATGTATATATTATATGTTGCAAATATAATAATTATATACAAACTATAATAATAATAACATAATAATATAAATATAATAACAATAATAATAAATTTAATTTAAATACGCATAACTCTTTGCGATATGTATATAGAAATATATATTTTTATTAATTTCAAGAACAAATATATATTTCATTTCAAATAAAAACTAATTGCATATTGTATAATTTTATATATATACATATATCTATATAGAATGCATGCGGTGCTAAAATTGGTATATGTCGAGCCCTATTGAATCGACCCGATGTTGTATCAATTGGTGTCGTATGGGATTCGGAACGTCCACCGGCCGATCAAGTTTATGCTGTACTTAAAGCTATCGGTACATCATTAAAATTATCCGATGTATTTCAACATGTAAATGATACAAGATGGGCACAAAATGTTGAACATGAATTAGTTGGAATTGTATCGTATTATGGAAAACATTATACAACATTTTTCTTTCATACAAAACTTAAAGTATGGGTATATTTTGATGATGCAAATGTTAAAGAGGTAAAAATATTTATAATATAAATATACATTACTATATGGTAAATTAATAAAATTATTTTCAAATGTTTAGGTTGGTCCAAATTGGGAGGGTGTTGTTGAAAAATGTAGTCGTGGACGATATCAACCATTATTATTATTGTATGCAACAACACAGCCATCAATTAATGATACAGCTGTAGCATCCGGAATCGGTAATGGAATACCACAACAGGTGGCAATGGCAATGCAACAACAAGATATGATGATTGTTAATCCATCTACAAATAATACATCAATAAATCGTCGTGCAATTACACCAAGCCCGGAGAAACCAACAATCGGAACGAATCGTAGAGCAATAACACCAACACCAAATCGTCCATCATGTGATTATCAAAATTTAAGTGTTATACAAAATACAATATTTAATGATTATGATGGTTATATTTCACGTAAAACCGTCGAGAATCTAATGAACGCCCAACAACAATATCAAAATTTAAATTTTATACAAGAACGCATTCATAATAACAATAATAATAATAATAATAATATTAACAGTAACATTAATAATAATACTAATGCGATCCCTTCGACCACGACCAATAATAATAATAATAATGAAATTATTGATAATAATAATATAACAAACAATACAAATTTATCTTATAATAATAATAATACAAATATTAATAATAATATTGATAATAAAGATGGTTATATTAATCATCAATCACAAATGGCTAAAAAGCAACAATTACATTTACATCGTAGTTTAAGTGCTGAATCGACATCGACAACTACCATCATACCACCAGTCACATCCACAGCGGCTGCTATTCATCAAGATGGTCTATCGATTCCGGAACATTTAAATCAACCGAGACGTCGAGATTCGGGTAATTGGAGTGGTGATCGTAATAGTGCATCATCTTCATCATCAACAACATTAGATAATCCATACATGTATATTGTTGGTAAACGTAATGGGGTGAATGGAAATGGTGGCGGTGTTGTTAGTAGTGCCGGTAATGGAAGTCATCCACCGAGTCCAACAAGATCCGGTCAACCATATGATGCTGGTTATGATTCATATTCTGTATCGTCTACCGATTCATATCCATCGAAACAACATAATCCACAATTAGCGAATATACCCGAATCCGTTACATTATCGGTGGAATGCGAACGATTGTGTAAAGAAGCCGATGTTCTATTGGAAAAATCGAAAATGAAAGAAGAAATGCATGAATTAGATGCTGCATTTACATTTTGTACGGCAGCCGCCCAAAAGGCACGTAGCGCCATGGAAGCCCCTTACAGTAATCCACATACAATGACATTTGCCCGTATGAAACATAATACATGTATAATGCGAGCTCGTAGTTTACATCGGAAAATATTCAGTGGTGAACCATTGAATTTACAAACATTCATTGGCGGGGATCAATTGATGTCCAATGGATGTACCACCAGTAGCAGTAGCCGTGAAGGAAGTATTAGCAGTTGTAGTAATAACAGTCTGATTTCAACAAACAATCTAAATAATATTCGACATTTGCGACAACAGCAACAACAACAACAACAACAACAGCAGCAGCAACAACATCATCAAATGATGATGGTCAATCGAATGGAAAAACCAACGAATAATAAATCCATTGAAATTTATGCTACTCTACCGAAAAAAGGTAAATCACCATTGAAATTAATTGAAAATGATGATTGTATTGAATATGAACGGGGGGCTACGGTGAAACCGGAACGTGAAAGTCGTAGTATTTTTAGTCGTAGCAAAAACAAGGACGATCATAAAGATAAACGTAGTCGTAGTGAGGATCGCAATAAAATGTCACGTGAATTTTCGTTAGCCGAACCACCGCCAGTATTGGCAAATGCAAAAGATACACTGAAAAAACATAAAGAAGATAAAGATGAGAAAAAAGAGAAAGATAAATCGGGTAAGAAACAACATAAAGTGAGGCGAAAATTATTAATGGGTGGTTTAATTCGTCGTAAAAATCGTTCAATGCCAGATTTAACAGAAGGTGGTAATGCGAATGGTAACGGTGGTGGTTCTGGTTCTGGTACAGATACGACAGCAACAAATACAAATGATTCGAAATCATCAAAGGATATAAAACAATCGATTTCGAGTGATGACAGTGCACTCGGTATGACCAATGGTAATTCATCAGCGTCCAATAGCGGTTATCTATCAGAAGGTCATTTTGAATATTCAAGTATATCAAGTACAAATCCAAATTTAGAACGTAGTAAATTGATGCGTAAAAGTTTTCATGGTAGTGGTCGCCAATTGACACAGGTTAAGGTACCGCCACCACCTCCACTTCGTACAAATTCAACATTATCACAACATGAATTACAATTGCATCAACAATTACAGCAACAAATTCATTATGAACAGGATACGACAGCGATTAAATCTTTACAACCGTTTCATCAGGCAAATACATCACTTATTTCAAATATGAGTTCAAATACAAGCATGAGCGAAGATTCATGTCAAACAATTATAACATGTGCGGTCGTACATCAAGAGCAAACACCACAATATCCACCACAACCACATACAATCGATAGTTATAATAAATATCATCAACAATCATCACAATATCCGCCAACAACAACAACCCCAAATCCAACCACTAATGTACACAGTTCATCTGCTTCCGTTGATGACGTCGATTGTCATTATGGATCTAACTTAGAATTACCACCATATCCAAGTCCACCGGCATCAATAAGTCATTCACGCCAAGCCAGTGAAGATTTTCCACCTCCACCGCCATGCATCGATTTGGAACCCGCGAATTCAAATGAATCCGGCCAACCACAACAACCACCGGCGCTCCAATCACGATCTGCCTCCACAATGATGACTGCACACGAACCGATGAATAAATCAAATGTTTTAGATACATTAAAGGGTACAAAATCAATATTGGCTCATTTACAACAAAAACAGAAACAACAAATTCGATTGAAAACGGATGATCCGAAATACACGATGACTCAACAACAACAACACCAACAAATTCAACCACAGCAACAGCAACAAGAAGACCATCAAAATATGATACAATCGACGACGGCTGTTGATAAAAATCCAGGAAATGTACGTGATTTAGCATTACTATTTGAACAAATTAAATTACCAGTCGGTAATAATAATGCAAATACTGAAATTCAATCTCAAGCATCACAACAATATTCACCACAAAATGTTACAGCACCACAATCACATTTTAATCATTTAATGAGATCAAATTCAGCACAAGATATTGTTAATAAATCATTAATTCGTACACAGATGAATGGTCTTTTGGATTCATCCAGATCAATTTCACAATCAACAACGCCAACACTGCCGATCTCAACTAATAATAATTTTAATAATAATAATAATAATAATAATAATAATAGTGATACACAATCCATTGATGAAGTCGATTGTGTACCAATGAATAAAATGATAATGATGAAAGCAAATTATTTATCAACATTACCGAAAATCAAATTTGATATAGCCCAAAGTCAAATTGCTGAGGAAATTCGTGAAGTTGAAATGTTAAATGCGGTTGTCCAACAAACATTAAATAATTCACAAAATATGAATAATACAACACAATATTCAAATAATGGCATTATCAATGGTAATAGCAATAATAGCAATAATAATAAAACAAAAGGTAAGAAAAAGAGTGTATCATTTTGTGATCAAGTAATTTTAGTGGCAACGGCCGATGAAGAAGAAGATGATGATTTTATACCGAATCCAATATTAGAAAGAGTATTACGAACAGCCAATTACAATGGAGTTGTATCGAATTTAAATGATAATACTATCGATGAAGTTGATTGTAATAGTAGAATGACAACAATATCACCATCACAATTGACTCAACAAATGCAACAAAACATTATGCGTTTACAAAATGAACCACAAACAAGACAAATACTACAAAATGATAGTCAACAACAACAACGAATGGCTTTAGCACAAGCTTACGTTATGGGATTGGATACACATCGACAGAAATTACAGCAACAAGAACAACAACGAAATATGTTTAATGCACAACAATCGATGCAACCACCATCGAGAACACCATTTCAACAATCATTACCACAAAATAGCACGTTAATGAATAAACCTGGTTTATTATCACATCAAGATGATCAAATAAAATCATCAATTTCTCCGGTATTCCAATCACAAATACAAAATGCTAATCATATGGTATATCAACAACAGGAACCAATTAATCGATCTCATTATAAACATCTTCAAAATATAACCGAAACATTGAACCAAAAACCAATGTTGCAAAATCAACATTTACCACAAATGAATGATATTAACAGTGCATATGCATATCCACCACAATATGATAATCGTAATAGAATGATGAATAACGTCGATAATACTAATAATGGTGGACAATTTCGATCGGCTCCATTTGATGGCATTCCAAATAATAATTCTCCTTATATGCACGTACCGCAACATCAATCGCATCAGCAACAGCAACCGCAACTACAACAGCAACAGCAACAACAACAGCCACAATCACAACAATTACCTAACGTTAATTATTTACAAAATCGTCAAAATTACATACAATCTCCGATGAATTATGTTGCGGCTATTCCACAAAATAGACAATTGATACAACAAAATAGTGTTTATCAAAAACCTCCAATGCCATCCCATTTATTAAATGGTCAACTTATGAATTTGAATAATCAACAACAACAACAAATTCAACAACAACAACAACAACAACAGTATCAATATCAACATGTAAATAATATGGGTTATACCCAAACGGATCCAACAAAATCCCTACAGATGTCAAATAATAATATTGCCGGTAATATATCACCATATCAACGTGTACCAATAATGCCATCGAATTACAATAATGGATCTGCTATGGATGTTTTACAATCAACAAATGATCAACAACAACAACAACAACAAACAATAACAAAACCCAATTTGAAAAAGGTAAGTTTTGAACCAGGTACAAAAGGTGGAACAGATTCCCAATTATCACCAAATATATCAACATCATCTTTATCCTCATCAAATTCATCATCATCTTCAACATTATCATCCACATCTACAGCTGCATCCACTCCAGCTGCTGCGTCTGCCATCATTCCGAATCCAATGAACGGACCGGATTTTACACAATTAAATGTTACAGCTATTCCTACGCGTGTCTTTAATAATAATGCAATTATAAAGGCATCTGCTAAGGCCGTCCAATGTAATTTATGTCGTAAAAAACATGTTATTGCACCAGCCATTTATTGTACAGATTGTGAATTTTATATGTCACGATTTCAAACAAGAAGGTAGTCTCAATCAGCAGCAGCCGACTTTTTTTTTAGTTATTATTAGTTATTTGATTTTATTTTATTTGGAATTATATTCAAATAATTGCATTTATAATTAACTATATATAGAAATAGAGTAGGAGGAAGACAAATCACAAATCACCGTCGAAATCTGGCAGTCGAAAAATAAAGTTCAAATCAAATATAGTGTTATATTATATATAATAAAATTTAAACGAATTTTATGATTTTTTTTAATTTTAAATAATTTTCTACATTTTAGTATTCTAAAATAAAAGTAAGTTAAAAAATAATTAAATAAATAATAGAGTTTAAAACAAAAAAGTGAAGAAAACAAAAATTTTCTACACGGTAAGTTTTTTTTTTTTGTTTGTTTTTTTTTTCAAACAAATGAATAAAAATCAATATTTGTGCTATTATATTATGTTGAGTTTCTTATTTATGTAAACTATAGTAAATAGCAGCATAGCATCGATGTGTGTGCGAAAGGATAAAATGTGATAATGTGGAAATATATTATTTTTATTTCCTTAATAAAATATTACTTATATATGTATGATTTTTTAATTCATCATCATATATATATAGTATATGCCGTAGATTGTGCATATCTACTCTACATTAAAAAAAAACACAAAAATATTTTTTTAAATAATTTAAAAATTTTTATTTCTTTTAGATTTAAATTAATATATATATATACATATTTTATTTTTATATTTTCATTATTTTATATTTTTTGTACAGATGATTTTAACTTTTATAATGTTTTTTTGCAGAAAAAAAAAAATTATGAAGAAAAATAAAAAAAGAAAATACAATTCAAGAACAAAAAGAAAAATTACAAAAAAAAAAAAAAAGAAGTAAATAAATAAATAATTTTTAATTTTCAGTAAAAAAAAAATTAATTGTTTTGTTTATTATTCAAAATTTGAAATCCTTTAAAATCTGCAACTAAACATGATTGAATTTGAAATACAGGATCAATTTATCGGGGGCGTAAATTTGGTTATTTCATTAATATGAATTATGTTTATTGATAATCCTATTTGAGTTGTGAGTTCTTTAAAAAATTTATTATTCGCATTTTTAAGATTTTAAGATTTTGTTTTTTTTAAGATTTTGTGAGATTTAAATATAATTTCAAAGATGTTTCAATTAGATTGTGTTTATTTATGAATCAGTATCTATGACTGACTGTTTTTGACATAAAACAACACACGAAATCTATATATTTATCAAAAAAAACTTTTTTTTTTCATTATAAATTTTCATAAACTTTTAAAATCACCATTTAACTTTAAAAAGAAAAAAGCTCTTCAAATAATTAAACAAAAAGTTAAGTTATTTTATAAACTTGATATTTTTAGTACAATTATTCAATACTCCATTTTTAAAAAAATAAAACTTGGAAAAAGCTATAAGAAAAACTTGGAATTATATGGTATGTAAAAAATTATATTAATAAAAATATTTATAATTTCATAAATCGCCTTAGAATCTACGTTATTAAGCTTTTATATAATCTGCTTTGAATAGTACTACAAATCAATTCGATATAAATGAAAATTTATTTGATAAAACGAGTAAAATTTTTTCTTAAAACGATCAATTTTATTATAGTTTCTTTTTTTTTTTTATAGTTTTTTTCTTTTTGATAATTTTGTAGACATTTTGCTGGTTATTCCTTTTAGGAATTAACTGTTTTGTTTCAACCATACCAAAATGACTCTTTATTGTGTAACTTAAAGGTTTAAAGGTATAACTGGGTTTTGATTGATTGATGATAGTTGAACCAATTTTCTAAACACATACATTTAAGTAAAAATTTAATTTGTAGTTTTTAAAGACAATTAAATATATATTTTTGAATGCAAAACAATTGATTAATCAAAATTCATACGATGTGAAAACATAAAACTATCATTGAAATAATTCGGAAAATTTGGAAAATTCGGAAAATTTCACTCACTAAAATTCACTAAAAAGTATAAATTTATTAACTTCCTTCCATATTTAACATTCGTTTAATCAGAATTTTGCTCCTACATCAATTTTATTCATTTAAATTAGTTTATGGAATCAAAAGTAAAAACCAATGATTTTTTTTTTAATATTTCTAATAAATAAAAAATCTAATAAACTTTTGAAAATACGTTTTTTTTTTATAAAATAAAAAATAACTATATAATAATAATAACCGATGAATCAAATAAATAGAATATTTTATTTTATTTTTATTTGTTACACAACAAAACGTATAGAAATAAGCAAAAAAAATAAGCAATTTAATTAAACTGGTAAATATAAATGTAAAATAATAACAAATTAATTTCCTTTAATAACCGGTATTTTGTATTATGTTTATTTTTTTTTTCTTTAAATAATGGATTTGTAACAATTAATATTTATTATAAGTTATATGTAAATTTTTTAATATATGAACAATATTTATTATATAATTCTGGGATGATATATTTTGTATAAAAATATATTAAATTAAAAAAAAATACGCGAATGTGATTATTATAACAATGCAACGACAGTGTTAGTGTAATTAAAAATAAAAGAATTCTCTTAATATATAATATAATATTGTATTATTTATCTGTTTAATTTAAAATTTATTATAAATTATTATCGACAAGTACATTTATTATATAGGTATGATGCGTTTTTTTTTATTGTATTTAAATAATGTGTATTTATGTAAATATATGAAAAAATCAAAAAATTATTAAAAAAAAAAAAAAATTAAATACAATTGCGAAAAATACGCAAGGTAAGTTTAATTTAAATATACAAATATTGACAATGCACTTTATTTATTTACTTATTTATTATACAAATGAATTGTAAATATATGTATGAATAAAAAATGATTTTCTTAATAAATGCTATTATAATATATAGGATAATTAGTTAAGAATTAATAAATGCTTAATTTTAGTTTGTATAAAATCTAACCAAATGAAATTGAACAAAAAACACCAAATAGAAATTAAAAAAATCTTATTGTAAATTTTATGAATATATATAAAGGTTGGTTTTTGAGTGAATTAATTTTTGGCACCTCAAAGCGACAATAAAATTTTATTTGTGGAAAACCAATTCGGAATCGTAGCGTATAAAGTCAAAAAACAAAAATATTTCAAACAAAATATAAAAGTAAAATTTGTCATCAGTTTTTCGTTATCATATTTTAATTATTTTTCACAAAATTGCTTTAAAATTTATCTAAATTATTGTCTTTATTTAGCTGGAATATTTAATGTATAGTAAAATAAAACGATAAAATATATTAAAAACCCCCCAAATAAAATCGTGTTTTTCCCAAACTGAAAAAAAAATTTACTATACGATTAATATTCATCAAAGTAAGAAAAGTTCTATATCATAAAAACGAATACAAAACTATTATTGTTAAATGCTGCTTTATATATCAGAAAAAGATTTGAATTTATTTAAATAAAATAACCTTTTTCATACAGATTGGGATATTACAATTTTTTTATTTTTTTTTATATTTGTTAAGCGCTTATAGGATTTTATAATATAGCGAGATATAATAAATGTTTTATTTTTAATATTTATTTTGGGTGATATATCAAAAAAAAAATCATGTTTTGGTATTTCTCGAATTTGGGATTTCTATATTAATTTTAAGATGTTTTAGAAAAAGAATTTTTTTTTATATACGGAGGATTTTTATGGATTATGATTTAAAAGTATTTATGTAAATTCATTTTAAAAAAAAAATGTTAATAAAGTTTTATTCATATGCGATAAAATTGCAATATTAGGTTTTTAAGTTACAAATAAAAATATATATAAATTGTATGTAGTTTTTATTTATTTCATATCATTTTATTTTTTTTATAACAATAAATAAACCTTTTCCTCATCACATAAATCTATCATTCCAATATACATGAATATTTCCGTCAATTTGTATATGATTATAATTTTAGTCACATTTATTTATTTTTATATAAAATTTATTAAAGTACAATAATATACCTAAATCTAATAAAAAATAATGCATTTTATGCTAAAATATGAACTGGAATTTCAATTGTATATATACTAATCACATATAATATAATTCGATTTGAAATTAAGTCATGAACGATGATTAATTTTTATTTAAAAATATATTTGTTTTTTAGATATATTTTTTAATGATATATAAACGTTTTGTTTGAATATTTACAAATAACTGACTTATTATTATTACATTATTATTGGCTGGTGATAATAAATTAATGTTTTTTTTTTTTAAAGAATCGCATAGAATAATTCATTTCCATTTTGAATATTAATATAAAGGGTGATTTTTTAGCTATTATCTTTTTGGCAACATTGGTTTAAACAGCTGACGCACGTTTCGTGTTTTGTTTCACTGTCAAACATCTTCAGTTTGGTCTATAATTTAACCATGAATCGTCTTACAAACGAAAAACGCTTGCAAATTATTGAATTTTATTATCAAAATGCGTGCTCTGTTAAGAAAGTTCATCGCGACGAAATTGTGTTCAGCGACGAGGCTCATTTTTGGCTCAATGGGTACGTAAATAAGCAGAATTGTCGATTTTGGAGTGAATATCAGCCAGAGGCATTGCAACAGCTACCGATTCATCCAGAAAAAGTCACAGTTTGGTGCGGTTTATGGGCTGGTGGCATCATTGGACCGTACTTCTTCAAAGATGATGCGAATCGTAACGTAACTGTGAATGGTGAGCGCTACCGTGAGATGATATCCAACTTTTTTTTGCCCAAAATGCAAGAGCTTGACTTGCATGACATTTGGTTTCAACGAGACTGTGCCACATGCCACACAGCACGCGCAACAATGGACTTATTGAGAGGCGAGTTCGGTGAACATTTTATTTCACGTTCAGGACCGGTCAATTGGCCGCCTAGATCGTGCGATTTAACGCCTTTAGACTATTTTTTGTGGGGCTATGTTAAAGCTCATGTCTATACAGACAAGCCCGCTTCAATTGACGCATTGGAAGACAACATTGAAGCATTTATTCGTGAGATACCGGCCGAAATGTTGGAAAAATAGTATGCCAAAATTGAACTAAGCCGATGGACCATTTGAGGCGCAGTCAAGGTCAAAATTTGCATGAAATAATCTTTAAACATTGAATTATATGGACCATACTATCGATTCAAATAAAGATTTCATGCATTTTTCTGAATGTTATGTGTTTTATTTTTTTGAAAAACTTTCCTATAGCTTTTAAAAAATCAACCTTTATAAATACATTTAATTAAAGAAGAACATATTTTCAAGCAGAACTTTACCATATTTTTGGGTGGTCTAACATCAAATAATTAACACAAATCAATTGAATATAAAATAGTTCGCATTATTAATTTATTTCATCACACAGCATTGCGTTTAAAAAAATCGCTAATAATTTTAATTATATCTATATATATATATAATTACATTCCGTACAAGGATTTGTACAATAATAAATTTTTGGTAATTGTCTTTAAAAAATATAAAAAAAAAAAAAAAAAAAACAAAAGATTACATTATAAATTGCGGTAGTAATGAGTTTAAAATATAAATGTTTAATTAAAAATTTAATTTATTTTTGATATTATCACATGTAACATTCGCAAATGATGAATTTGTAAAGAAAACACGAAAACATAATTATATATTTAAATATTTTGATTTTTTTTTTCTTTATAATATACCCGATTTGAAAATTTTAGTTAGTTTTTTTGTTTTTGTTTTTGTTCATTTCTAATGTTTATTTATATATAATACACACATCAAATGAAATAAATTTAATATAAACATAACGTGACAAAATATTATATATATATAAACAAAAAAAAATCAAATAAAAATAAATATTTGAAAAATGTCATATATATAGAATGGTAAATAAATATATAAACTCGATATTCAAACGGTGCAGTCGTGTTTAAAATGAATTTATATAAAAAAGTTTATTCTATATAATTTTAAACACAACACAAATTTTTTGGTTTCAACCACGACCCAAAATGAAAAAGTCATAAAGTCATAATAAATCATAAACACTCGAGAGTATCTAAATATTTTATTAACAAATTGCATTTATATATAGGTCTTAAAAAGTGTTTGAAATTATAAACTTTAATCTAACACTTTTGAGTATGGGAGTCGTCGGCATACAACAGAAACAGAATTCTGTATACATATATTTGACATTCATGGATTCTGTTCATATTTAATAAATCCCGAAAAAATTCTATGTTTATTGCTGATAATCTGTTTAAGTTTAAAACTCTATTTACAATATATCGAATTTTATAATGAATTTTCTGTACATTATAGTTAAATGAATGTGAGTTAATAAAAAAATAAATAAATACAATTTGTTTCATTTGATAATAAAAAGAAAAAATTAAATATTGCATGACAAAAATCATATATTAGTACCTTATAGCTACATATTATTAATTTAAAATTGTCAATTAATTTTGAAAATATTTAAAATTAATTTCCTATATTATTATATATTTATTAATATTTCTTTCTCTATATATTTAATTTATAATTATACCATCTTATTTATTAAAAAAACGAATATTTATTAAAATACCTGCTATTACTATTTTATGATAACTGCAAATATTAATACTATATTTTATATATATGTTATTATACTGATTATAAGTTGTCAAAACTGTTAAATATCTGTCTATTGGAACTATGTAATTTTATATATTATATCCTATTCCTGGATATAATGACTTGTAATCGATTAAGCATAACATGTAAAAATGTGACAAAATAATTTTTAATAAGGCACAGAAAATCTTACGTACCAAATGAGATTCGAATATTAAACTACGAAATCTACGAAACCTATCACATTGATTGAATAATCAAGTTATATTTTATACGTATATAAAATAATTTTGAATCAATTTGAAGTTATTTATCAATACAAGTTTGGATACAATTTTTATGATTTTGATCAAAACTCCCATAATATGTATTTTAGATATAAATTAAAATTTCTTGATATAAAAAAAAAACACATTTTTCAAATATATATCATAAAAAATTTCAATTATTTTAAATGATATTTATAATAAATTATATTATAAATTTATGTACATTTACAATAATAATAATAATCAATTTTATGATCGACAAATGGAAAAAATGATGAAGAAAAAAAAAAATTTAATATAATTTTTATGTATAACATTTGATTTTATATATACATTTCTTAAAATCATTTCTGAATGCAAAATACCTCGACCAATATATACCTATAACATAACGATATAACCTATATATAATGACCTAATGTGTTCGTAAATAATTCCATATAAAGAGAAAAATACCAATTGTAATATAAACAAATTTTTCATTCAATCACCCAAATCATTATGTAATAATCATTTTAATATTAATAAAATTCTTATATAAATATTTAGATAAAATTTCATAACATTTCTAATTATTATTTATATATGTAACACATAGACAGAGGGAGGGTGTTCAGTTATTATTTTAAGATATATTAATCGAAAAAATATGTTGATATTCTATTAAAAACAAATTATTAAAAAAATATGGCAGTCCTTTGGAAAAGTGTGATCTAAAAACTTAATTCGTGTTTAGTAAAAAAATACGAGTTAAATTTTCTTTAAATTATCAAAATCCACACAATTCAAAAAGTAACTTTCTTTTCTATTAATAAATTGTTTCCACTTTTAATGCATTATTCATACCATTTTAAAAATTTTTTCGCCAGAAGATTTGAACCAGATATTATATTAGAACTCCAAATAACACTTATGATTGGTAATTTTTTAGGATTCACCAAACGAATTCCAACATAGCTGTAGAGTTGAAATTTACTAATTGCATTCATTTAGAAAATTTATTACAATTTTCTAATTTTTATTCATGCGTTTGATGTGCAAATGGGGATATTTGGTATCTTCAGCAGGAATCTTCAGCAAAACACAAAATCGCATTTTGAATCTCCTTTTATTTTGTACAGATATAATTAGTTTATCAGTTGACTTTAAATTAAGTTAACGCAACAAACAATTAGTGAAGAAAAAAAATCAAATACACTCTGTAATGTTATTTGTTTGCTGTGTTTTGCATTAATTTTATAAATCAATAATTAAAAGTTTGTCTAGTCTACAATATATACACGCTATATATAGTTTATATAGGATGATTAAGCTTTTTATTTTTTTTTATTAACCGTTGCATGTTTTTATAAATATCAGAATTCTTTAAATATATAGTATAAAATGGTATTTTAATAATAATAATATGACTGCGAGGAGATAATGATTCGAACAAAACGCATGAAATGCATTTCATATAAAAATGCATAATATAAAAAATATATATGTAATTGGAATATCGACTATTTATCAAGAGAGAGGTGTAATTATTAAAAGTATATTTATCTATTATTATAAATTGTAAATAGTAATTATATAAGAAATAAATTAAGATCTGAGTGAAGATCAGGGCTGAGACACCTTATAACTTATTCTAATAATTAATATATAGTGAAACGAAGTGTAAGACTTTACCACAATGATACAAGACTTTCGCAGGCCTTTCGAATTCACTGTTGATTTTACCATTATGTTTTAATATCCTTATACCTTTTATACATTAATCGATTATTGCGGATGTGCTAAACCTTTGACAATCATCATCTCAACAGTCATTCGATTAATTGCCGCCTTTTGGTGTACGTTCTTTTATATAAGTCGTTTTTTTTTGTTTCACTCTGGGTTTGTACTTCGATTCATCGGAATTGGAGAATTGGAGTTGGAGACTCTGTTCCAATAAATCAACAAATTTTTTAGCTAGGGTGAAGTTATTAAAAATTTATCACATCTTCCTATACATTCAATTAAATAATTTTATTACTGATATTGCACTGTGAATTATGCTGGATTGAATGTGGAATTTTGTATTTGAAAAAAAATAATACAACTATAGTATAACTATAGTACAACTATAGTCTGACGCGGTAGTATTTACAGCTCTTAAGCATTTGTGATAACATAATTCAGAGAGTAAACCATTCAATAGCAATAAAACTATTCTATACGATCGTATATAGTAAAAAATTTCCGCACCCCTGCTTATACAAATCACATATATTTTCCTATATCATATCAACTATATACAATAATACAAAAAAATAATTCCAATCAAATCCCCACTTTTAATATGACAATTATTTTAGAAATAATATATTGAATATGAAATGAAAACAAAAAAAAAAAAATAAAACCATAAATGATTCTGTATAAAAATTTATTTATGTTATATTATTAAATATTTTTCTTTTATTTTTTGAAAACAATAAAAAGACAACGAACCATTACAAAAAAATAAATAAATAAAAAGCTTTTTATAATACAAAAAAAAATTATAAGTATTTATATATATTATAAATGTGTAAAATATTTAAATTTGTATTTATTTTTATTTAGTATTTTTTTAAACTTGATCGTGATCGGTTAGTTTTCGATTTTCTATAATACATTTTTATTAGTATAGTATATTAATAAAAAAAATAACGTGCTTTCTGAATTTGTTTTACATACAACTGTTTTGGATTATATTAACAGCATATAGTTGTTGAATTATATTTATAAAGAATATATATGAATAAATAGGTATATTACCGCGACGAATGTTATATATGTTTTGTTTTAGTAAATTAAAAAAGAGATTAGAAAACTTGTAACATTTATTGAATAATTTGTATAATATGGATATATATATATTGGAAATAATTAAAATGTGAATTGAAAATAATACAGCAGAAATTTTTTTTATATACTATTAATAAAATTAAATGTTATACAGCAAAAAAATAAAAAATTGATAAAAGAAAAGTATAACTTTCTGGGGTGTGATTAATGACTGTGTTACTGTATTAAATTTTTTAATCACAAGTGTTTGCGTTTGTAATATATAATTTTCATTATGAATTCATGAGATAAATCTCATCCATTATCAGAAATATGGATGAATATTTAAATAATCTTTAAACAAAGTTCATGGGTGCTATCGCAGTAAATTTAATAATAATAATAATAATATCAGTTAATTAGAAATAAAAATTTTATTTTATTAATTTTTTGTTTTGTTGAAAGTAACAAAATCTGTATTTTTATATGTAAAATTAACAGTTTATATTATTTTTTCTTCATTGCATTTTAGACCTACTTATTTTTCAATATGTTATATGTTAATGTACAAACACAAATAAAATTATTTTTCTTATATAAAGTATTTTTTATTTAAAAAATTAACAACACAAAATGTTAGAAAACATATAAATACATTTTTTTTGTTGTATAATTTATTGTATGTTGATCAATATAAAGAATGAACATTATTTTTTCTTTTTAAAGTTTTTTTCATATTTTCAAATTCTTTTTTTTTTTTATATTCAATGCACTTAAGAATACCCGCGCGTATATTAGATAAATATATATATCGTGTATTTCCTCATTTTCCTCATTTTATATATATTTTCTTTTGAGTGCGTGTAACTAACTATATATATATATATATATATATATATATAAAAACATTATAATAAAAATTTACAAACATTTTATAAATGCTAATATACTAACAAAATAAAAGAACACAAACCAAAAAAAAAAAAAATTTCAATTGTCAGTGATATAGATATATATTTTAAATATAACAGAAAAACAAAAATATTCTAAAAATATTTTTCCGTTTTATTTTTCCTATTTATTTTACTAAATTGTTAGATTTTTTTTTTTATTCGTATGTATAATAGAACATTTGAATATAGAAATAGAAACAAATTTACACACAAAAAATACAAAAAAACCTAATACCAACGAGCGATATGTTTTTTTTATAATAAAAAAAACTTTAAAATATCTATAATTAACTTATAGTTTATTTTATAGATTTAGATATTATTATAAAAAAAACAAAAATTGTGGATTTTGAATAATAAAAAAAAAAAACATATATATATTTAATAATATTTATTATTGTTTTATATAAAAATTGAAATATATCTAGTTATTGTTATGTTATGTATAGTTGAATTCAATTCAGATTATAAAATTATAATCACCATAATCATTATCATCATCATCATCAATATAATATATATATCAACATTTAAAAAAAAAAACAAAAACAACATAAAGTAAATAAATAAAATAAAAAAAAATTTGTTGTATGTTAATTTTTTTTTTATTTTATTAATTTTTTAACAACAATTTTCTTCAACGCATACAAATAATAATAATAAAATAATATATATTTTGAAAAGTGAAGTTGTTTATTTTTTTATTATTAGGTTACTTATTTTATTATTATTTTGTTAAATCAATTAGTAAATAGAAATAAAAATTGTGTGATTTTTTTTTTGTGGACAATTATAATTAAATTGTGATTATAATAAAAAAAAAATAAATGAGTGAATAAAAGTGAAATTTATATAAGTAAATTAAATAAAATTAGTGATATTGGAATGCATGGAAATAATAAATAAATTGGTTTAATTATTTTTTTTTTTGATAAATATAGATTTTATATAATTTAATATAATTAAAAGAAAAACACCAAAGAACATTTAATTAAAAATTCAACAAAGGTTAACAACAACACCCCAACAAATTAAAAAAATTAAATAAAGGTAAAAAATATTTTATCTCATAGAAATATACATTTATTTTAAATGATATTATTGTTCTTTATATTTCCGTATTCGCATATATGATAATTTGTCTGGTGAAGATGTGATCATCCATATCTGTTCATGTGACGATAAAAATTCACTTTATCATATGACTAGCAAAAACACCAAAATAGATTCAAAAAGAAACTGAATATTCAAAAGAATAATTTTCTGAATAAACTCGTTTGAAAATTAACAAATATATTATGTCTTTATCGATATCGATATTTCATTGATAGAAATGCATAATTTTTCCATTTTTTATAAAATTTCAATTGGATTGGTTATCGAAATAAAAACAAGATTACCCCTAAAAATTCTTTGGTTTTCTGTGGTCGTCTTTCTGGTTGTCGCAAAGCAGTATTTTGTATACTTAAAAGCTGCATTCAAAATTTCAAGGTAATTTTTTTTTTAAATTGTTTGAGTTTAGCGAGAAATGCAAAAAAAAAATAAAAAACCATTGGAAAAAAGTCAAAATTTTCAAGGAAGATTTAAAAGGGGATGATCATTTTCGAACTGTACCTCAACGAAAAAATCTTATGTTGAACTATAAACAACGAACAATTTCTTGCATAATCTCACAATAAATATTTATATTTATTTAAAATTTTATTCATATCCATATTTTTATAACACACTATATTTATATTTTAAAGAATATATCTTATACAATAAATCTTCGTAAATTATGAACTTAATTGTATTGTGTGCTCTTTGTAACTTATATTTCCTTGTAAATTCGGGGCACATGTACCATAAAAAAAATTTCAGTCATTAATCGCCATCGTTATCAGTGCAAAAAATAGCACTAAACTTCAAATGACCCTGCAGTTTATGGGTAATTTATTGAGGTATTTTGTGGTTTGGTTTGGTATAAATTAAATTTAATAAAATGATAAAGTATACAAAAAATCAATCTGTTTCTATAACCAATAATCATTATTATATACAATAATTATCTGTTATCACTATATAAAACTATATATTAACTATATATTCGTATATAATGGAAAGATAAATTTTCTTTAATTGAACAAAAACTATGGCGGTCTGTTCATAAAAATTGTGTAATTGATTTTCATTTTATTAATAAAAATAAAATCATATTCTATAAAATCAAAATCATTAAAAATACGAATTTTATAGTATTTTTTTTACAAAAATACATATAAATTATTAATACATAAAAATACATAAAAATAGATAAAAAAAAAAATATTGTTATATTAATAGAAAAACACCAGATGAAAAAACAATAAACTAAAAAAACCAAAAACTAAATTCATCTCTATATATAATATAATAATAATATTGTTAAAACTGGGTTAACTTGGCCATTGAACCACTTATTATTTTTAACATTTGTCATATATACATACGTCTATTATCGTATATTATTAAAGAATAAAGTTTTCAATACTTGGCGGCAGTTATAATGATAATTTTTTAGAAGCATAAATACACATAAATAAAACATTAATACAAATATAATCCACTAAAATAAATAATGTATTTGTGTATGCGTATTAATAAATTAATTTTTTGTTTATATATATTCATTTTAAAAAAACGTAAACAAAAGTAAATAAATACAATAAAAAAAAAAAACAAAATAAATAAATTAACTTTCTACTGTTGTACAGATATACATATGCTATAATATACCTTGATTGCTTGAAAACATATACATTGTACTGTATGTATAATATACCAAAGATTACGTACTGATTGTACTCGTATATACATTACGTTTACACTTAATCAATTTCATTCATGGTAAATCAATCGTAAATAAATATATATAATAAACAAAATAAACCCATATAAAATATCACGATTAAAAATTTATAATTGATTTAACAATTCCTATATATAACAGCATAATATTAAATATTTTATAGAGCACTTTTCAAAATGGTTATTCATTTATATTTAATTGAAAAAATGAACAAGATAGAGTGTACGTTATCAAAACAAATTATTTCAAATTTTTCATCAAATTAACCAAAAGGAAACAGCAAAATTTAATTTAAAATTCATAAAGATATATAATTAATTTGTTTTATGCAAAATATAATGTTTGTGTAAATGTTCTGCAAAAAAAAATTATGTATTTAAAATCAAAATTTCTATATATATATACAAAACCAGAATCCAGAATAAGTACGATCGATAAGATTTAATTAGATTGACCTTATCGCCTGTATGGAATATATATGTAAATATAATACACAACAAAATGTTATACAAATACAAATTCAAAATATACTTATATATTTATAATCTATTATTATTATTATTATTATTACTATAAAATTTACGATAAATCAAGTATAAGGTCAATATAATTTTTTTAATTATCAAATATATAAAGACACTATATAGACGCAGATATATAAAAGTTATCAACAATATATATATGGTAATAGTAATGAAAATTATTAATAAAATGATAATAATTTTTTTGTTCATTTTCTATACATTTATATATAATATACATTTTGAATCATCCCCGTTTCAAAGATTTATTATAATTCACTCATAAAGAATTTTAAACTTATCAGCAAATGATGTGTTGCATGTGTTTTATAAGCGATACTCGTATAAAAAATGTATATATTTAAATTGTTTTGTTATTTATAGAATATCATCATGTCATTCGATGTTTGTCATCTATAATTTTCACAATAATCCGTTTGAAAAAAAAAAATATGTTAATTTGATATATTAAATCTGTGCGTTATCTTAAATTTTTGTTATAGTTAAAAATATATATAAATATATATGGGATGGGATCAATAAACGTTTTATTTTTTGTGTATAATTACTTTAAATTCGATTTTATCGAAATCGAATAAAAAGGAAATCAATCAACCGAATAGTTTATACAAAATCGTTAACAATCTTGCCATATAGAATTATAATACATTCAATACAATATATATATATTCATATAGAAATTAATTATTAATCGATATAGAATTTAAAATATACAGATCATTTTTATGAATCTTAATTTTATTCTTATGTTTATACACGAAAAAGTTATTTTCTGTCCGTTTCGGCCGTCGTTTTTGTTAGGCCGATAGGACAGCAATGACGGGCAATATTGCACTTTCAATACCATTTTCATTTACCTACATTATTGTTTTTTTGCTCGTTACTATACGGAACAATCGGTTTAGTGCCCGTAAAACCTCAAAATTCTATTGTCGTGAGCCCGTAATAAAATCACTCAATTAGAACCTATGATGGATTACATATACATCTAAGTGATTTTGGATGGCGAATCTTTCATAAAATGTGAATTAATTTATGAAAAAAACATTAGAAAAAAATAAAAAACGTAAACTGAAAAGCAATAAGAAAAACTCATATGGATTCAAACAATTGTTCCAGTTCCAGTTACACTTTTAGATGGATGAGTCTTATAATTTTCTACATAAGGAATATGCCGATGTTCGTTAGGAAAATAGTCTTATTTGAATTTCTGGTAAGCGGAAAATTTTGGAGATTAAGAAAATTTGATAAAAGTGAACGTTATGACGACTGCTATATAAAAACAATATCCATTAATTTCTTATAACTATTTACAAAGAATATTCGTCTAAAATGAAATCTTCTATGGTTATAAATATCACTATTTAATTATAATACAAATTTAGGACAAATTGAAAATTATTATATATTTTCCTGTTAAAGAAACATTTATTGCGAGTTTGTCTGACAGAGAAATTATTATAAAAAAAAGCCGTTTTTACTATAATTCACTCATGCCTTTGATAAACAAAAGAAAAATTAAGAATGTTGAATAGTATAGGTAGTTATTAAATTTATAATACAATGAGTTTTAAGAAAAAATTAATTAAAATAAAAAATTTACTTATAATATGTTAAATAATTACAGAAAATTCATTTTTACTTTGAAACCATCTGAAAATTATTAAATAAAATAACAAAAATATTAAAATAGAAAAAAATAATTATTATAAAATATTATATTATATTATCAATGTATAATTTTGTTTAAATTTTATAAAATTATGGAAGAAAAAAAAAACCAAACAAACAGGCAACAAAAAAAAACCCTCCTCATCATCATCATACTCACAAAACATGTTTAATTCAGATAATATTAAAATTTCTGAAATTCTATAATTAAAAAAAAAAAAAAACAAAATAATAATAATAATAATATTATTGATGATTAGCAAAAAAATTTTTGTTCATTATATCGCTTCTTCTTAAATTTTGTGGTAATTTACTATTTTATCACATATGATAAATATATACATTTTATATATATTTTGGAAAATAATTTTTTTTTTGTCAATTATAGTCAATTTACATTAACAATATATGTAAAAACCACATTAAAAGTAAATAACAAAAACAGTAAAACATGTCCAAGGTTCTTTCTATCTCTACTATAGAATTGATGATGAAAATTTTGATTATCATCTTATTTTAGTTGTAACCGCAAATCACAAAAATAAAAAAAAAAAAAGGAAAACTTTGAATGCACATTTAAAGTTGTTTATACTTTTAATTTAAATTTATACATAATATAATATCGAGTAAATAAAGTAATAATAATACCAGTCAGTATATAATAAGCATATGAGGTAAAATACAGGTTTGTATTTTTTTCATCTTATACAAATTTAATATAAAATCTTTAAGTTTGTTATTGAACGAAAACAAATATAATAATTCCATATATAAAGAAACTATATTCTTTATGTTTTTATGTAAAGCTTAAAGTGATTATATATTATATGGAAATAAACAGGGGTTGAAAACATTTTTCTCTAAATAACTAAATCGGATGTTGGCACCTGTTTTTTGTCTTGGAAAAATTTTATTATGCAGAACATTAACATTATTATTGCTCTTTATGTCTTATTTAGTTGCATTATATATATATATATTTTAGTTAAGCTTTAGTTAATGTAAATCCAATGAAAATTTAATAGCAAACTTTAGATCAAGCTGATTTGGATTTAGAAAATGATTTTTTTAACTTACATTTCATTTTTAACACTTTGAGATTGTCTTAAAAGTTAGAAATTTTCTATTGAATGTATTTTGAATTTACAGCCTCTTCAAGCTAGTGAACACATTTTTTTATCTGCAAATTTTACATACAACATTTAATTAACCACCCTGAATGAAGTAATTATATATACCAAATGCAAAAAAAAACAGTGTTAATACTATATATAATTTTACAATGATTGATTGAATAATGAATATGTATGTAATGAATCTATTGATGTTAAAATCTTTTGAAAATTCTGAAAGATTTACATTTATACAAAAAAGAAAAATAAATAAATAATGAATGTTGGGCCATGTCCCGAAATCCATCTACGTGTAAAAAATATATACCTATACGTTGTTTAAATATATTTTAATAGAAGAAAATTTCCAATAACAATTATATAAAAATATCGCATCCTCATTCATCATTTTTTTTTTATACATATACGTTAATGTTTTTAAGTTTTTTTTTGTTCAATTATTTATTATATTATTATTTATATTGTAATAAATATTTTCATCTCATTGTTATGATTATAATCACCTATATATTTTTATTTATTTTATTTTTTTTTTGATTTGTTTGTTGATGAACTTTAAATTTATCAAAAATATATAGATACGTAATAAAAAAAAAATTAACCTTGAATATTTTACCATTTTTCATGCATCATTTAATTTAATATATATGATAATTTTTTACAAAGATTTAGTTGTTTTTTTTTTTTTCTTAAAAATGAAAACACGTAAAAAATGTTATAAATTTATACTTCATCTTTTATACTTCGTTTTCGTTTTTTTTAACAATTATTTCATTTTTTTTTATTTATTGTTATAGTATAAATAATGATTTTATTGTGTAAAAAATTTATCAAAAAAAAAATGGTATTTTATTAGAATTATTTTTATATTTATATTTGTGTGATAAATATACAGAATAAATAAATGATTCATATTATATAGATATGGTATATATTTTTTTGATTTGATTTTTAGTAAATAATAATATTTACTATATATATTATTTGATATTATGCGCGATTTTATAATTTCAAAAAATAAAATAATATAATATAAAAATCAATATATGAAATTTGCAAGTCATTTAAAAAAAAAAAAAATCATATTATAATTTAAAGGCGAATTGCCATTCATCAATATTATTACTTGAGTTTTTTTTATTAATTTTAAAGGTTTTTTTCTTCATTATTTTTAAGACACGTCAATTTTATTATGGATGTTTTTTTTTTTTGTAATATATTTATTATTACATTACGAAGGATACTTATATTAATATTTAACAATCACTTGTTGCTTGTTATATATATACATTATATAATTACTTTTTAAATCCTCTGCAAATCACATGATTTTGTATATTTTTTTTCAACTTTTTATATACAATTATAAATGTACAATCTTTAAATTCATTTTTTAATGTTTTTTTTATTAATAATAATTTAACGAATTACGTCTGTCTGTACTGCATGCATATTTTGTGTATTAATTATTGGATTGGAAAAACCAAATTACCTATATTTTATGAACACAATTTTTTTTCCTATCTATAAAAAACAAAATATCTATAAATCTGTAAATATTTATTTAAAAAAAATAATTTAATTAACATTTTTTACCAGTCAGAAACTTACAGATACAATAATTATTTCTATTTTAACATAAAATCACAAAAAAAAATTTATTATAATTTTAATATAATAAATATTAATAAGTGAATTCCCTAAAACGAAAAAATATATTTATTTTGTAAATGCATTTTTTGATAAATTATGTAAATATATTTTACAAATATAAGAATTTTATTAATTGTGTATTTTGTACTTAAAAACAAAATATTAAATATGCAGTTATTATATAAATATGATTTTAATTTATCTTATTTCATTTTACATTCCACTCTTTTGTTATTTGGTTTTAATTGATAAATAAATACAACCATTGGTAGATTTTTGTTTTGTTCGTTTCTACGGTAGAATTTGTTTAGCGACCGAAAACCATCGGAATTCCCGTGACTGTGATAAATCACTTCAGGTGATGAACCTATTGAATACATTTAAGTGATTTTGGATGGCCAAACTTTAATAATATGTGTATTAATTTATGAAATTTGAAAAATAAAAGCAAACATATTAGAGAAAAAAAAACTTAAACGGAAAAACAGTGAGAAAAAATAGTTCAAGTTCAGCACTTTATGTGGATGAGTCTTTGCAGATATAGGATGCAATGTTTAAATTAAATAAATTAAATATTAAATTAATTTATTTTGCTTAGATTATCTATAGAATAGACATAGAAATCTCATTCTTATAATTCCATTCTTTATATATATTAATTGATATTAATTGGATTTGGGATTATTTTTATTGAAAAACCATTTCATGTAATTGACTTTATCTTTATCTAATTAAACGTATAGATTTTTTGTCATTTTGTAAGTAAAAACTATCGATTAATTAAAGATAAAAATTTGTTTTTAACGAGTCTGTTTTGAATATTCATATAGCCGAAGACTGATGCCAACAAAAAAGTGTAAATTCAATAAATCTTTTCCACGATTTAGCTATTCAAAAAAGATCTCATAAATGAACACAATTCTGTTGAAAAGATCTGTGATAATTTTTTGATTGATCTATTAGGAGAATTTTTTGTTTCAAAACCATAGGAAGGGAAAGATCTCCAAATTAACTGAAAGGATCACAATTTTAACTGCATTTTTAACAAAAAAAAACCATTTTATGGATAATTTAAAATTATTTAGTATTTGTTTTTGTGATTTAATACCCTTTATTATTGTTATATAAATAAAAAAATTACATATTCATTTAAAAATCAATTTAAAATAATTAGAAATTCTATTATAATCTAATTATAAATATATATTCATCAATATATATAATGGCTAGAAAAATTACCCCCATTTACATTATATATTTATATAAATAGTTTTCAAGCAAATTAAATATAGAATAATAATTTCAATCATAAAAAATATATAATTATTATGAATATTTTTTATATTAAAAATCTTATTAAATATCTGTATCAGTATATGTACTAATAATAAATAGTTAATTTCGTAATTGACGTATAAAAATTCACATACGTATACATACTTTAATAATAAAGTGCATTTGATGTACACATGCGGTATTATATATATATAATATATGCATTTAAATATATATTAATTAATAATAATAATAAAAAAAAATGCAAGGTAAACACAAAAAATTATATAGTTTATATAAAAATAAATATTTTTATTTCCGGTCTTTAATTATATATGCATACGAAATGTGTTCCACCTACTCTCTCTGCGAATTATATACCATCTTATAATTTATTTTATTTCTTTTTCAAAAGCTTTTTCTTATAACAAAAATTACGTAAATTTTTCTAATAACATATAACAAATCAATGAATATTACAAAAAAAAAAAAAAAAAAAACTAAATTCCAATTGAAATACATATTTCATAATTATATTTATTTATTTTTTGACAAATAATTATTATATAAATGTGCGATCAAAAAAAAAAATTTCCACTTGGATGAATTATTTACGGTGTACTAATAATAATATAACTATATAATTAATATTGAAAAAAAAACCACGAAAATAATTTTAACAACGAAAATAATAAATTGTTAATTACCAAAAACAAAACGTTAATCACAATAAAAAAAAACTTTATGCGTGATGATTGAAATTGAAATTTCTTTTTAATAAACACTATTTTTATTTCTGTTAATTTATATTTATACATTTAGATTCCATTTTATGCACAAAAAAAAGGCGCAGTAAAGATGCTGAGGATTTAATAAAATAGATTAATTTTTTTTTATAAATAACAAAAAATAAAATAACCAAGAATGGATAAAATAAATGATTTCTTAAAAGAAAATATAAGCACAAATCAAATAAAAGCATTATTATGGAAAGATTTTCTTGTAAGAAAACGTAAACCAGTAAGTAAATTTAATAAAATAAAAAAAAAAAAAAAATTAAGTTAAAATTGAATTATTCAAAATATTTTCTATATCAATTTCTGTGTTCTGTATTAGTGGATGATATTATTACAATATATTTGGCCATGTATAATATTTATCGCATTATATACTCTACGAAATCGATTTCAATCAACGGAAGTACAATCATGTAATTACCTTTTATTATATTATATTAAATTTTTGTTTATGTAAAAATAATGAAAACAAATAAACATACATTTGTTATTTGTCTATTCTATATATATATAGGTCAATATCCAACAAGGCAATTACCAACAAAAGGGGAAATTTTACCATTTTTTCAATCATACATTTGTACAATTGAAAATCAATGTATAAATACAACAAAATATGAAGAAACAACAATATTTGATAAAGCACCGTCAGTAAATATTTAAAAAAAAAACAATTTTTAATTAATTCATTAAATATAAAGGGTGATTTTTTAGCTATTATCTTTTTGGCAACACTGGTTTAAACAGCTGATGCACGTTTCGTGTTTTGTTTCACTGTCAAACATCTTCAGTTTGGTCTATAATTTAACCATGAATGGTCTTACAAATGAACAACGCTTACAAATTATTGAATTTTATTATCAAAATGCGTGTTCTGTTAAGAAAGTTCATCGCGACGAAATTGTGTTCAGCGACGAAGTTCATTTTTGGCTCAATGGGTACGTAAATAAGCAGAATTGTCGATTTTGGAGTGAATATCAGTCAGAAGCATTGCAACAGCTACCAATGCATCCAGAAAAAGTCACAGTTTGGTGCGGTTTATGGCCTGGTGGCATCATTGGACCGTACTTCTTCAAAGATGATGCGAATCGTAACGTAACTGTGAATGGTGAGCGCTATCGTGAGATGATATACAACTTTTTTTTTGCCCAAAATGCAAGAGCTTGACTTGCATGACATGTGGTTTCAACAAGACGGTGCCACATGCCACACAGCCCGCGCAACAATGGACTTAGTGAGAGGCGAGTTCGGTGAACATTTGATTTCACATTCGGGACCGGTTAATTGGCCGCCTAGATCGTGCGATTTAACGCATTTAGATTATTTTTTGTGGGGCTATGTTAAAGCTCATGTCTATACAGACAAGCCCGCTTCAATTGACGCATTGGAAGACAACATTTAAGCATTTATTCGTGAGATACCGGCCGAAATGTTGGAAAGAGTATGCCAAAATTGGACTAAGCGGATGGACCATTTGAGGCGCAGTCAAGGTCAACATTTGCATGAAATAATCTTCAAACATTAAATTATATGGACCGTACTATCGATTCAAATAAAGATTTCATGCATGTTTCTGAATTTTATGTGTTTTTTTTTTGAAAAACTTTCCTATAGCTTTTAAAAAATCACCCTTTATAGAATTTTTTATTAAATATATATTTTAAAAAAATGTTATTAATTAACAATAAAATATTAATATATATATATATATATAGCATAACACCTGTTCTAAATATTATACAAATATTTTTAAATGAACGTACCCTATTTGATGCCGTTATTGATTTACCTGAAACAATGAATTTTATTGGAACAATAACAACGGTCGCTACTCATGATAAATTTAGTATTATAGAAGGTATAATAAGAAATAGAAACATTTAAAATAGAAGTGTTATTAATAATTAATCCTAATTCTTTTTTTTTTTACAGAAAATATTAATTTATTAAAAGGATCAATTCAAGATTATGGATCATTGATTGGAGAAAATTTTGATATTAATAAATTATGGTCAGGTATGTAAAATCAAAGGGACTTTTTACAAATAAATTTTAATCAAATAAATCTCTTACAATTGGATATATGTCGCAATAGACGATATGACATTTTCAAAAGGTGGCAATATATTATGTGGCAGGCCATTTCCAAGAAGTAATGATATAAAATTTGTTGATAATCTATTTTATAAAGAAGATTATAATGGTCCAGATAAGGCAGAATTAAACGTAATGCCAAGTAAGAAATAGTATTTATATGAAAGATTCCTATTACCATTTACTTACAAAAAATCATTTTTATTCGTTTGTTCATTCATTAAATGTCTAATTTAACAATATAATAAATTTGTCCAAATATATTTTATTAAAAATTTTATATAATATTCATTCACGCATCTCAATAAAAACTAAAAAAAAAAACAAATTATTTTTACACATTTTTTTTTAGCAAATTATTGTAAACAATTGTATTTAGACGTAACAAATACAAATCGTGGTAAAATAACATGGAGTGAAATAAAACCAATTATTCATGGAAAAATTTTATATGGTCCAAATACAGAAAAAAATAAAGAAATTATGTCTTATGTAATTTAATTTTTAAATAAAGTTTTATTTTTTTTTTTTTTGTTGTTTGTAATTATCACGTAATTTAAACAAACATAAAATTATTTATTTATAAATTTATTTGTTATGAATTTACTATAAATTCTTATTTATCTATTTATTTTTATATATATAACATATATATAGGCAAATGAAACATTTCAACAAATTCATAATTTAAGAACATTTATCGGTGGATTAGATAAAATTATTGTTATGTTAAGAACAAATGAAACATTTAGTGGAAAATTCAAAGATTTAATTAATTTAACAAAATCACCATTTCTTCAATCGATTATATCATCATTTGGTATTGATACAAGTATGATTGATCAATTATATGAAACGTTAATGAACGATGAAGTTTGTATATTGCGTTTTTAGATGTTATATGATTTATTTTGAATTCCATTTAAAAAATATTTTGTTTTTTTTTTCAGGTTGTTGCTACAATTATTGAAAAACTTTACAATATCTTGGAATGTTTTACCGTTGATAGATTTGTACCCGTTGAAAATGAAATGGAATTAGAAGAAATAGCTAATAAATTAAATGGAAATAAATTATTTTTTGCTGGTATTTATTTCAATGAAAGTCGAAATAATCAAAAACATTTTACATATAAATTAAGAATGGAAATCGATGATACACCGATAACAATTGAAAATAAAAATCGTTTTTGGTTTCCCGGTCCAAATGATGATTTTGATTTAGAAATGCGTTATCATCGTGGTTTTATACAAATTCAAAATGCAATTGATCAAGGTATTATCAAAAGTGAACGGAAAATATTAAATGCACAATTAAAAATGGAATCAGATAAAACATCAACGACAACGACAACAACTACAACTGAAGATTCTTTATTCAATGATAATTATGATGATGATGATGATGATGATGACGAGGCGTATACAGATATTGATGATGAATCGGTTGAAGGAGATAAAACGGATGGTGATAAAAAAAATAATAAAATAATTTCATCAACTGAATTGGCGGATAATAGTAACAATAATGAAATAACAACAGAATCAATTATTGAAAATAATACCGATGAAATTGATACAAAAACTGAATCTATTATAGAAAATACAACAAATGAATTGGATGAAAGTGTAGAAGATTTTCTTAATTGGGAAGATGAAAATCAACAGGAAATTGTTACACAACCCAATATCCAAAATATTTCAAATAATAGAATTCAATTAAAAAATCGTACAAAACGTGCACCACAATTTGATGGGATTTTAGGTTTATTATTGGGTACCGGCAGTGGTAATTCGAAAAAAAACTATGAAATTGAAGAACAATTCAATGTTGATCAATATAAAGTGTATACAAAAGAAATGCCATATCCAAAATATCGTAAAGATAATTTTAAAAAAGGATTATATTTGGCACAATCCATTCAATTGGCATTCTTTTTTGCGTTGATCGTCCAGGTTTCGGGTGCCGTACGTCAACGTATTTGGATGAAAGAAAGTGGAAATATTATGGTAAATAAAAAGTATACATTTAAAAAAAAAACATATATCTAATTTTAACAATATTTATTCTAAAATTTTAAATATATAGTTAATGGAGGCTATGGGACTTAAAAAATCATCAGAAACAATATCTTGGATAATAACAACGATTATTGAATTGGCTGTGATATTTTTATTATGTACTATAATTTTATATACTGGTGGAATTTTAGAAACATCAAATAAATTATTTATTTATTCATATTTAATGTTATTCGGTTGTTGTACCGTTTCGTTTTGGTAATTATACAAAATTATATGCATCACACATCATAATATTTTTTATTTTTAATAAACCAAAAAATTTTTGTTTAGTTATATGACATCAACATTTTTTACCTCAGCAAGTACGGGTTCAGTTTCAGCTGTGATATTATTTTTAATTACATTTATGCCTTATATAATAATTATAGCATTGGGTGCATCATTAAGTTTTGGTGCAAAATTTTTAGCTGTAAGTTTGGAGAATTATTTATTTATCTTTTCTATATAAGGTAAATGAATTTCAAATATACTTGTTTTTAATCTCTTTTTAGAATTTATCAATATCAACGGCATTTTGTTATTCTTGGCATTTTATAATGCGTACAGAATTACAACAAAAGGGATTATCATTTACGAATGCTTTCGCAAATAGTTTACTGGAAAATGATTTGAAATTTGGTATGCTAATGTTATTCATCGATACGGTGCTATATGCGGTAATTGGTTATGTATATGAACGGTATTCAAATGGTGAATATAAATTTTATAAAGTAAATGTTAAAGATATGGATAGTGGCATTGGAGCGGCCATGACCAACGTATCGAAATCCTATGGTGAATCGATGCCAGCCATTAAAAATGTATCCGTTGTATTTCGTCGTGATTTTATAACATGTCTGTTGGGACGTAATGGAGCCGGTAAAAGTACAATGATAAAATTATTAACCGGTCAAATACAACCAACCACTGGCCAAGTACACCTTGCACAAAATTTAGATCGTATCAGTGGTAATGAAACGGAAGAAAAAATTGGTTTATGCCCGCAGAATAATGTACTTATACCGAATTTAACCGCCAAAGAACATTTACAATTATATGCACGTATTAAAATGAACGATGGTTTTCACATGGAAATCGAACGGATTATGAATTGTTTAAATTATGAAAAATATAAAAATTTTAAATCCGAAAATTTATCGGGTGGTTATAAACGACGTTTAAATATTGCCATTGCATTTTTAGGTAACTTTTTTTTTCTTTGTTTTAAATATATTCTCGCGAAATTTTCTCATTAATTATAATTATTTGTTATTATTTCACTCAAAAGGATCACCAAATTTAGTGATATTAGATGAACCATGCAGTGGAGTTGATACAAAAGCAAGGAAAAATGTTTGGGAATTAATTGAACAATTACGTAAAGGTATTGTACATCATTTAGAATTTCTTTTAAATTGTCAATTATCAGAAAAACGTTGTTTAAAATACGATAAATTTACATTACTCCATACTTACTTTTACTGTAATGTCATGATTATAATTATATTTTTCTTCATTTGTACAGGACGAGCTGTCGTTTTAGCAACTCATTATTTAGATGAAGCCGAACATTTAAGTGATAATATGATAATGCTAAACAATGTAAGAATAATTATTCATTTCCGTATTTTTATGAATTATCAATCAACCGTTTTTCAAATTACAGGGTTCGATTGTAGCCGAACACGATGCAGCATCGTTGAAAACACACTTTTCAAAATCATTTGATTTACATATTGATTTATTTGATACGGATAAAATTAAAATTGTGGATCGCATTAAGCAGTTACTAAATGAATTTACTCCGAATTCCTATAATTTTGTAAATGAATCATCGTATAATAAAAATACATTTATTAAAATTACCATTTCATATTCAAATACAAATCGTAATTTTATAAATGTTAGTCCATTAATTAAAGAAATTGAACAATTAAAAAGTGAAAAACGTATAAGAAATTTTAATATAATTGGAAAAGGTCTAGAGGAAATATTTAATGATTTAAATGACAATAATAATAATAATAATAGTAATGGAACGTCTTCCGCGGATGTCACTATTTTAGATGTGCATCCAATAATTCAGGAATCAAATGGTAATGGAAATGTAAATCATTATGACACTCACTCAAAAATAAATAATCATTTGAATTCCAATGAAATTGTCATACGATCTAAATTTGATATTATAAAAAATCTATTTTGGAAACGTTACCTTCATTTTAAAAGAAATTATAAATTATTATTATGCATTTTGGTGTTGCCGGTTATTTTCGAAATCATTGCAATGGGATTTATGAAAATTCGTCCACACGGTGACTATGATAATGCATTAACATTTTCACGTGATTTATATGCGGGTAGTCAACAGTTTTATAGGTACATAAAAAAAATTTATGAATATATTAAACTCAAATAATTGTTATAATTAATCATATAATAATGTTATACAGTTTAGAAAATGAAGACAATGGAACGGAGAGTATTTATAATTATTTACATGAACATTGTGGTCAAGATAATTGTAATTTATTTAATTCATCGGAAAATGTTTTTCGTTGGATATTAAAAACACATGATGATTATTTAGAACGACGTTATGGTGGCATATCAATTAATAAAACATCTGAATATATTTGGTATGATAATAATGGTTATCATGTAATGCCGGTATATTTAAATGAACTGAATACAAGAATATTTCAAACGGAATTGGATGATTCCAGTTGTAAAATTACAACAATAAATCATCCAATACAATTTGGACGCACGGAATTGAGTACATCATCGATATTACAACAGGTTGCCGATGCTGGTATATCATTAATAATATTAGTTGCATTTAGTTTGGTTGTGGCTGGTTCATCAATATATTTGGTTAATGAACGTGTTTCGGGTGAAAAGTTACAACAAATGTTATGCGGTGTATCGTTTACAACCTATTGGGGTGTATCTTATGTATGGGATTTAATTATTTATTGTATTGCTATGCTATTGGCTGTTATTATTTTTCAAATATTTGCTATACCAATTTATACGGCCAAAGATAATTTTGGCGGTGTTATCCTATTGATATTTTTATATGGATTTGCAACAATACCAATGGTACATCTATTTGAAAAACTATTTCGTGATTCAAGTTTGGCAAATATGTATATATTTTGTATGAATATTATAATAGCGCTAACAACAATTATTATTATCATATTATTTGATGTACTCGGTGAAACGGATGTAAGTTAATGAAATTAAATTAAATTTTTTATTCTGATTGATTATTAAAAAATATATTTTGTTTTCTCTCTCCCGCAGGAAAGTGTAGAAAGACGAAATTTGTTAAATCGAATATTTTTAATATTTCCACAACATGCACTTGCCGATGGTTTAATTGAAATATGTAAAAATCATCTTTTGGTAAGCTCTATACATCAATATTTTTCTATATTTATCAAAAAAAAAAATTGATTGATTTTAAATTAATATATAATCTTGAACAAAATATCATATACAGGCTCAAATATTTGAAAGATTTTATATAAATACATACAAATCACCGATATCAAGTGATTTATTAAAACCACACTGTCTTTGTTTATTTATCCTCGGAATTTTATTCATCGTATTAAATTATATTATTGAAAATAATTATATAAAATTAAGTCAATTGAAGAAAGCAACATTTGGAAAAGCTAAAAAATCGTAAGTTAATATAAATTTTTTGTGGATTAAATTCAAATAAACAATAATCATATAATTAATTTTTTCATTAACCAAACATTTATTGCCTATATATATATATATATATAGCGATGAATTAAATTCAAATGCAACAACGGAAAAATCTAATGGTGAAATTGGAAAAAATCAAATGAATAAATCTTTGGCTGACACAAATCATAATGATATTACAGAAAATGTTTTGATTGTTAAGGATTTAACAAAAAAATATGACGATCAATATTATGCAATAAAAAATGTTTCATTTTCATTAAAACGTGGAGAGGTAACACAATTTTTGGACAATTTTTTTTTTTTTTTGAATTTTATTTTAAATTTTAAAATTCATTTTATTATTTTTCATTATGCTGTTGTAGTGCTTTGGATTATTAGGTGCAAATGGTGCAGGAAAATCGACAATATTTTCAATTTTATCCGGGCAATTACAACAAACATCAGGCACTGTGGATTATTGTTTTAAATCAATAAAAAATAATACAGCACACATTTCCTATTGTCCACAAAATAATGCATTAGATGATCTATTAACAGTACAGGAAATTATAAGATTTTATGGAATTTTACGAAATATCAAATACATTGAAGAGGTAAGAAATTTTAATTGTTTTTATATAGATAAAATTTTCACATTCACATTTATATGAGCTTACCTGTGAATTAAGTTATATAAAATATTTCAAAGTGTTATTCCTTCAATCAAATGTTATGTTTTTTTGTAAAACGCTATTTTGAATTTGTTTATTTAACTGTTTGCGAATTATTTACTGAATTATGTTTTTAATATACATAAAAATTGATTAAATTATAACAAAATATACTATATAAATATATTATCAAGCTCGTCAAATCACCCACAAAACAATGTCCTATGCTTTATGAAATGTTTTTTTAAGAGATAACTATATAAAAACAAATTAAACCAAAAAATATGATTAATTATACGTTGTTCTTAAAATCATTTAAAAAAAAAAAATTGATAAGTTTTATGAGTACCATAACACATATATAATACATATCACATAAAACTGTTGTTGCCTTATATCACAATTACTTTCAATTTTGTGTGTGTCTGTTTGGGGGTTTATGTTTTTTTAATCACGTACTTTTTTTTTTGTGGTTGTTTGTATAATGTAAGGAAAATCAAATCATATAGATTAAAAAAAAACGATGCGAATAATCATTTGATGTTAATAAATAAAACCTTTGACGGTATACTTAAAATTAATTGATCATTTATTGTTGATTACAATTTAATAATAATAAATTTTTGCTGACTCTATCCTCTATATTTGTATAATTATTTCAAAAATAGGGTAATACCAATTAAATAAGCCAATGTAATTAATACATTTATTGTATAAGAATTGTTATTAATTTTATTACATATGCGTCTACGGAAGAAAATGTATAAGTATAATAAAATCTTTAATGATTTTATAATATTTTTTATGGTAATTTAATTTAAGTTTATGTAAATTATTGTCAAAAACAGAGGATTTTCAATTTTGGTCTTTTTATAAACGAATTGAGGTTTGTGTTCCTTGATGATTGAATTATTAAGAGTTCTTTATCAGTTTATGGACAAATATCCTAAAGGGTTTTATTAATATTAACAACTAATTTTCTGCGATTACTAATGTGATTATATATAGTGATTTGTTATTAAAAAAAAAAAAACTTTAAAACAATCAATATTATTATTTTTCCAATCAAAGTACAAATATTTTGAGAAAATAAAAAGCGATTAATGAATAAGCAATTCAAAAAATGCTATAAGATTATAAAAATTTAACTTTTTATATATATATACATATGCAATATGTGCGTAATAACATTTTCACATATATATAGAGATTTCAATTATTATGCTAAAAGTCCATTATAATATACTATTCACAAAACAACGATTTCCTGGATGATAATCAATTTAAAAATAAAAAAAAATTATAAAGATTATGCCAATTTGACTTATTTTATATATATTTTTGAATTCAATTATCAATTATGATTAATAATAATAATAATATATTTATATAATAAAAAACCGAAAAAAAAAAATTAATACACAGTAGGTAAAATACACATATATTATAAGTACACAACACAATACGCAGTCATTATAATAATCAATTGGTTCGCGGCGGGAATATTCATAAGTAGAGTGCTTATCAAATTAATCATTTAACAACAATATCTTATCATTTTTTTTTTTTGTTAATAAATAATAATATTTAAAAATACATATAAATAAACTAAAAAATACTAAATATTGAGTATGTATAATAAAAAAAAATAAGTTATGAATATTTTTTGTTTCAGCTAACAGCAAATACATTAAAATCATTTCATTTGGAACAATACAAAAATATATTAGTAAAAAATTTAAGTGGTGGTAATCGACGAAAATTAAGTGTTGCAATCACATGCTTTGGTAATACACATACAATTTTGATGGATGAACCAACAAGTGATATGGATCCAATGACTAGGTCACTTGTATACAAAGCCATTAATAATTTAATTAAAGAAAATCGTTCAATTATATTAACGTCACACACAATCACGGAAATCGATAGAGTTTGTCATCGTATTGGGGTATTACATGATGGTAAAATTATATCCATTGGTTCACCACAAGAATTACAAATTCTCTATGGCAATCGATATTTAATAACAATATTTTATGAACATGCTGAAGCGTTAAATATAGAAAGGGTCAGTATCGTTATTATAAAAGTATCCTTTGGATAATTTTCTATAACTATACCGAAACTAAAACATATATTATTTTCTTTCTTTATGCATATCTAGGACTTAAAACAAGAAATATCAGAAATTGAAAATTTAATTGTACACAGACATTGTTTACAATTTACTATAAGAATTCAGAAATCATCAACAGCAATCGATGTAAGTATTATTTAAAAATGAATTTTGTGTGTTATTGGCAAGTAAATTTAATAAAATTTATTTTTTTATATATAAAAATATCATTTTCTAGATTGCAAATAATACGGATGGAGAAGGAATGAAACTCAGTAATTTACTAAATAGATTACATAATTTTACGGTTGATAGGAATATTATTTATACAATTACTGAATGTCAATTGGATCAGGTAAAATTTGACCATAAAAAATATAGAAAATTTTTTTAATTACATTTTTTGCCAATAATCTTTTTTCTATAATTATAGGCATTTGAAAAATCAATGGAATCACAAATGCATAAATAAATTTAAGGGTTATATTTTTATATATTGTATATAAACGCGATATAATGAGAAAAATTGAATTGCGTTACAAAAAAAAAACACAATAATATTAATATTAAATATAGATTAATTTAAAAAAAAAATATATATTTTTAATAGAGGGATGTGTTTAAGATTATATAGGATTAAAAAATAAAAATGAATTATACAAAATTGAAAATAAAAATTTTTTGACTTTGTTTTTTTTCTTATAAAATAAAAGAATTTTTACCTTTATGGCATTGAAATCTATGTAAGAAAGCAAATGATCTTTTGGAAAATTACGATTTGTGGATAAACAAACAATTAAATCAATTAAATATCAAAATCAATCAATATCAAAATCAATTAAATATCAAAAAAAAATTTATTATTCAGATCTATCTCATCAATTCCGAACAGAATCAAGTCACTTATTGTTGATTCCCTCATCGATTATTATGTTTGTTTGTATATTAAGTTTAAGGTTCACATCGTCGTGTAATCTTTAATTATTTATCTCAAAATATTATTGTCTATATATTGTAAGATAACACACCAAACAAAAATAAATACAACGTTTTAATCATTATTATTATTATTATTACATAATAAAAACGTTGATGAATATGCGATGGTGGATATATCATAAAAAATAACAATTAAAATATAATAATGGGTTATTAAAATAATAAAAGATATTATACAAAAATATAATATTGTACATCGGCATAATATAATGTATAAATCATGTGTGTAAATCGATGTTGTTGAATTAAAATGATTATTTTCTAAAAATTTTATTGTATATTTGGGCGTTAAACACTATTTGTCATGATCATATAGTGAAAAGGTAGGGTTTTGAACGAATTTTTTGAGGAAAACTTTCATTTCTGAATGTCTATACCGATGCAATTTTCCATTTAGATTGGAACTTAAAGTAAAAATAGAACTGAAAGGTTTTAATCAGCCCAATTTAATATTTTACATCCATTTTAAGAATTAAATAATATTAGAAACATCATTTACTTCACTTCATCGATATGACGTCTAATGATAAAGAGCTGATACAGATGACATATTGAATTCTGATTTGCATTCAGAAAAGTATATTTTAACGTTTAGACGTAAAAAATGCAGTAAATTTATATTTCTAAATTTGGTTTTTTTTATTGTTGTTGTACCGATATAAAGAGTTCATAAATTACACTTTATATGTATCATGATATGTTTTACGATATTTACATCACATACACGTGCTCTTAAGTACACGCACTGTTTTGTCTAACAAATATTATATCAACCTAAATTTGTTTTATATTTATATCAGAGTATTATTCTATTGTCCTATTTGTATGTCTACCTATCTATAGAAATAGATATAATAATAATAATATGCATGTTATCTTATCAACATCTATAATAAAATTTCTATATATAATATATAATAAGTTATATTTATAGAGTTTAAATTGGAAATCATTTTTACATGATAATATATCCTCAATCCCATGTTATTTAGTGAACAAATATGTAAATTGCGTTGTCATCAATCATAACAATTGGAAGATTTTGGGATCGGTTGCATAAAAAGAAAAATCATTATGAAGATTTTTTCAATTTTCCATTAAAAAGTTTACGTTAAAAAAATAGATTAAATTAGATAAAAAAAAATGAGATAATTTAATTAAAATAAAATATTTTTCATTCGATTGGTCATTCGATTAAAATTAAATCGATTAGATTAAAATTATATAAAAAAACAACGTTCCAAAAAAAATATACGAATTAAATTATAGAAATACAAAAAAATAATTCGTCTTTAATATCTTTAATATATAAATATTAAAGCCATTTACTTGAAATCGCGTTTAACTGATAAACAACTGATTAACACAAAGATATTTATATAATTTCCCAAATTGTGTTTTCTATAAAAACATATCCTTTTTTCCATATGTATAATAAATTCACCATATTTGTAGAAAGAATGATGAAAATGTGTTTTCTTAGTAAGCAGTTTTTTTTGAGGAAAATCAACAATTCTTTTGAATAAGAGAGAGTTTATAAATACGAACCATATTTCGTTTTTTGTTTGTTTTTCGTTTGTCGTATTCGTATATTTCTTATGCCTTTTAACTCCCACAAACAACCCAAACAAGCGGTTAATTTCAATTATACTTATATTTATATACCATATATAAATGGATGTGGTCATTTTAAAGTATACTAAAATTTCTATAATGTTCGTCTTACAGTATATTTAACAATTAAAAATATGATTTATAATAAAAACAAAAACTCAATATTTATTCTTTATATACATGTAGCAAATGAATCCTTGAATTGTTAAATATTCCAAAAAAAAAAAAAGATTAATAATTTACATATTAAATATATGATAAAAACTTGTTTTATTTATGTTTTGATATAAATTTTACCTTAACATAGAAATTATATGAAAGATATATGAATTGATGTTTGAATTCAATAAAAATTAATATATGCATTGTCAAGTGTTGTATATACAATAATTTTATATATAAAACATTTAAATATACATTTTGTTTTCAATATTCTAATAAAAAACTGTTTGTTTATATTTTTTTCAATTTTTTTTTGCCCAATTTAGGTCAAAAATTATAATTTTATATATTTATTTATTTTTAATTGCCATATTATTGAAAGTGTTTGAACAATTTTTATTTATATATTATTTTTAATAAATAATTTATAATATAATTAATGTGATTTAATCGTTTTTTTAAAACATAAAATAAATGAATGATATTTATATATCAAAATTGAAAGAATTTTTATATTGGATTCCATAATATATTTATTTATATATATGAGGGGGCGACGATTTAAAAGTGAATGTGATATGAGATATGATATAGTGAACAAAACAATTTTTATAATATATATTATTTAAATGAAAATATCAAAATCGTTTTTTTGGAAAAAAATATCGTTATTACCATAAAAAAAAAGAACGATCTCTGCTCTTGTTTTTTATTCATAAACATTTTGATATTAATGCAATAAAATCTAAAAGAATTTGGTTGATGTAAAATCTATTGATAGATTTTGAATATGCGTAGGCTTTCACATGTTTAGAATTTTCACACAATTTTTTATTATTCTATTACTTAAATTTTCCATTTTTGAATCAAAAACCTTTTCTGTTATTTTATATATAACGTGAATAAAATAAATGACAGAAATTTTTTTTTTCTTTGATATTTCTATTTTTAAATAATTAAACAAGACCTATATATTTAGCGATATTACTTGCAAAAAAAAAAAATACACGATTTTTAAGTAATTAAAAAAAGACATTCAAATATATTAATAAATACTATATATAAATAATTATTATATATAATAAATATACAATAAAAGTGAAAAAATTGATATAAATTTAGCAAAAAAAAAAAATCAAACAAATTTTAAATTTGCATTAATTTTGCAAATTATAATTATATATTTCGTAATCATATAATTTAAAATTTTTATTGCACATTTAACATAAGAGAATATATTCTATAATTCCACAACCATATTAGAGTGGGTGTTATAATTAATACAAGTTATACTTTTATAGACAATCAATTTTATATAGAGGACACAATTTTTTATACTTATCAAAATCATAGAAAGGGGTTTATTCCATTGATCATTTTCACACCGCGTGAAGATATCCAGGGACAAGGGGTATAAAGTCCAGAAGATCTATATCCTATCGGATAGCAAGGCGGCACTTATAGCCGTGAAATCAAGAGAGATAGGGTCAAAGCTCGTACTCGACTGTCTTGGGATACTGAAAGAGGAGATGTCAAGGGTAAATAAAGTCACACTAATGTGGATACCTGGACATAGTGGAATAGGGGGTAACGAGAGGGCAGATGCAATCGCCAGAAAGAGCTCTGCTGACTCGGGCACTCAACCTAGACCATTTTGTGGTTTAGCTAAAGCAACTATTAGAGCAAGCATAAAGGAAATACTGCTACGGGAGTCCCAGAAACACTGGAATGACACCGATAGCTGCAGGCATTCTAAGCTCTTTATTCAGGCATATTCAACTAAGGACTGATGGAACAAATTCTCGGTCTAAATAAGACAAATACGAGGTTAGTAGTCGGATATATAACCGGTCACTATAATCTAAGAGCTCACCTATACAGAATAAAAATCGGTAGCTGCGATACGTGTAGGCTGTCTCACTCGGAGGAGGAAACTGCGACGGAGCACATTCTCTGTGAATGTGAGGCTTTAGCAGGGAGCAGACTTAGGATCATTGGGACATCATTTCCATTGCCTGAGGAAGGTATGTCCATACCCATCAATAAGTTTGCAAAGTTTTTGGGCATCCGGGCCAATGAATGGATGAATATGGAATCGGTAGGGCAGTAACACAATGACCCCAGGGGGTCAAGTGTTTAGGGGACGGACGACCCAACCCAAGACGATAATTCTAATTTTAATTCTAATAGTTTAGAAAAACTCCTTAGAGTAAAAACTTAAAAACTCCTCCGTGGTTTAGAGTTTAGCCATCCAATCTCTTGCTGGCTTTTTTTGTCATTAGACGGATTTGCGTAATCAAAAAAATTTCGAATCAATCCATTAAAATATTACCAAAATCTCAATATATTATCTTAATATTATATTTATGTCTTGGCCTTGCATCCAAAAAATATTAACAAAATCTCACAATTATATAACATTAATAATTAACACATAAGAATGTTCTAAAATATATTCATAGAAAATCTCTCAATAGTACGATGGGAGGGATTTTTAGAAAATAATAACATATTTCTTATCAATTTTAAATGTTATATTTACATTTAAATTATAAATTGCAATATATTATATACAATACATGCATGAATGTGCACTTACACGTTCATTATTTTTATATTATTACTATTATTATTATTATTTACATATGATAATATACCTGTCTGTAATATATACAATAAAATTTCAATTGTTTTTCGAAAGTTATATATAAATTGCAAGTATAAAATTTATATGTGTTTTGGTAAGTGTGAATAACTTTATAATATATAGCAAAGCAACAAAAACACAATACAATAATAGAAAATTTATTAATAAATAAAAAAATTCTCTATATTACGATTCGCATATATTCATATAAATATGATATGAGATGATACTATATATATATATATAGATATAAATGGTAATTATAATCACATATATCATAACATAATAATCGATATCACATTTACCTACTATATAGCTCTACGAATTGAAATTATATACAAACATATATAAATAACTGTGTATTGCCTATTTAAAACTTACAATTGTACTGATCCAAATATTCATATATATTATATATACATTATTATATCTGTTATTCTGTTCCATATATATTTCAAATCAAACTACACGAGAATGATTATGAAGGATGATATGCGATAGGTATATGACTATCGTTATGATAAATGTATATTATTATCTAAACTAAACGAATAATAATAATAATAATAATAATAAGAAAAAAAAAAAACTTTTTTTTTTTTTGTTAAGTATGTGTTAAACAATGTACAATGTTCATTCATCAAATATAACTACAATATATATAACATATATTACTGATCATCTTATTATATACTGCGCGACAAAACATTTTGTATGTCCAGTTTAGTAGTCCAGTGGATTTAATTTAGTTTACCACTAGCCGTGGACGACATAGTAAGCAAAAAAATACACCCTAATTAGACATTTTTTTAACCGTAAAATAAATTGAATGAAAAATTATTTCATATAATAGTAAAATTAATTAAACTTGATCAAAAATATGAATAATAAATAAAACTAATTTGTTTTTTTTTTTATTTAAAAAATAAAAATAATTAATTGCTTTTATTTATTTATTTAATCGTCGGTTCATTATCAATCAGAGTTAATGTATTATAATTAAAATTGTGTATAGTTCATTAATTTTTGTTTTTTTTTTGTTTTGTTTTGGTGTTATAAAATTAAAAAAAATAAACACGATACGAAATCAATGAAATATTAATTTATATTGTGATTTGTTTTTTTTTTTTGTAAAATATTTGAAAAATAAAATTACATTAAAAGTGTAACAATTTTTTTTTTTGTATTTATTAGTGTGAAAATATATATATTAAAAATATGGGCTTAAACGACGATACAAATCGACAAGGTAAAATTAATATTTTTTTTTGTTTGTTGTTTAGTAAAGACAAACGGTGTGGTGTGTAGAATTTAAATGTAATAAAAATGTTTTTAAATTAAAATTAAGTGTTTTCTTACCGTATATATATATATAATGCTAATTATTTAAAATGACGATATTTAGACGAAATGAAATATAAATTAACTTATAAAAATTGATGTTTTTATTATAGAGAGAGAGCGCATAAGAAATTAAAAATAAAATACAGTTGCTTTAAATGAAATTTAAACTTTTTTGCATCAAATCTTTTGGTATGTGAGAAAAACAATAAAAAAATAATTTGTTTGCTACAGCAATAAAAATAATTTACCTAAAGAAGTTATATGACAAAATTACTGCGAAAATTTTCAATTTTTCTTTAGACATTCAATGTGCGAATTAGATATTATTATTATTAGCAATTGTTAAATTCGTTTGCCAATTTGAGTATAAATTTATACTAATATATTCATTCCATCAATGGAAATAATATTAATATTTTGGACTTAACAAAAAAAAAAAATTAACAATACTATATCAACCTTGTAATAATTTATTCTTTTTTTTTTAAATTAATCATATACTTACTTAATATATTATTTATTATTAATTTTTATTCTTATATTATTACTTTTATTATTATATTATTTTATATTTTTATTATTATATATACATTCATTACATTGTGACTGTAATTATATATAATATATTATTCGTTATTCAACCATAAAAAAAAATGAATATGAATTCAAAATAGTAATAAAAAAAAATAATAATATAGTGGATGATTTTATTAAAACTAAATAAAAATATATTTAAAAAAAAAAAAAAAGACGAAATAAAGAAATACCAAAATTAATAATAATAATAATAAAATAAATATGATTTTTAGTGGGTGGAAATATAATAAGAAATGAAAATTATGCAAAAGTGATCGTTTAATATTAATAAAAAAATCAGTTCAATAAAATGAAATGCCAAAATTTTTTTTGTAGTGATATTAAAATAAAACGCAATATTTTTTACGTACAATTTAAAAATTGTTTTAAAAAGTATAATTTTTATTAAAAAATCTACAAAATTATATATTAATAAAAATATATTCCTTTAAATTGTGGTAATTGTTTTCATTTCATTTCGAATTTTTTTTTTTTATAAATTTATTATCGTTTTTTTTATTGATTTTTTTTCACATTTTTAATAACATTATTTATGTCATCAATATTTATTAATATGTTTATTAATTTTCATCTTAAACACATTTCGAACGGTCTACATTTCAATAAGAAATGGTTTTATTACTTTTTACTACTACTTACTTTTTTTTTTTTTTGTTATTCATTGAAATATAATGCATCGTAAAAACGATTATAAAATATAATAAAAATAAGAGAAAACTCTGTAAAAAATTTAATGAAAATAATTAATTTCTTAGAAGAGAAAATGTTTTTTACATCCATTGCAAAAATATATATTTAAAAAATTGTTTATGTTTATGAAAATCTTTATGAAATTGCCAATGTTTGTGATTAAAAAGTATCAAAAATAAAAAAAAACTATATTTTATCTAATCAAATATGAGCATAATAAACATTTCAAACTATATATAATCATATATAATTATTAAACCTATAATAGTGGTAAAAAAATATATTATTTCAAAGTCAAAATATCGCCTAATTATTATATTATATTAATTTTATTATTTTTTATTGTTATTATTATTATTATTATTATTATTATATAGCACAATATATCTGATAAGTACTGTGTTCCTATGTCAGATAGAGCTATATTGGTTAAAATGCGTTATTTTATATTGCGTTTGTTTTATAGTAACATAAATAATTTAATAAAAATTAAAAAATAACGATTAATTAATAGAAAAAATATCGCAATAATATCGCAAATTAAATTGTGATAATATAAAAATAATACACGACGAATATAGAAATGAATAAATATGTATATATAGTATATTTATTGATTGAACTATAAATTTGTTGGAATTAATAAAAAATCATGTGTATGGAAAATATTAGGTTCTTATAATAATTTAACAGACATTTATAGAATCAATTATATTAAAACCAATTTTATAAAATATTTTTAAGAGTTATCTAATCGATATTATATAGTTTGATAACTGGAAAACAAAACTATAGCTAAACATCTTTTATTCAATGAGATTTACTTTGCAATTATTAAAATAAATGACATTCTTTCATCAATTTTCGTTAATGAATAAAAGAAAGAATAGGTAATAGATCAAAATATAAATTACATTGGGAATATTATCTAAAACTAAATCATCGCGATTGTTATTTTTTTTCATTTCATATAGATATTAATACAGTGTTTTATTCGACTTGTTCAAAGGAAACCAAGATATTGAAATCATGGAAATAAAAAAAAAACCTTTTTACCCAGAAATAAAAGCTGCGAACAGCAATTAATCATAGTTTTTAAATAAATTATAAAGAAATAAATATAATATCGCAATTGTAGAAGAAAAGTATTTTTTTATAGATATATAAGAAAGTATTTTATTAATTGTTTTTATATACGTGTACTTTCCAAATAATTATAAAAAAAATTTTATTGCGTTTATAATACACGCAGATAAATAATCATTTATATAGATAATTGTGTAAATGAGATACGGCTTTTGTTGATATGATAAAATTGAAATTTTACTTTTAAGCAATAATAAATTAAATAAATTATATATTTTTTTGAATTATACGATTTAAATTTTGGCAAAAGGATATTTTTATTTGGTCATAATTAATCATAATGTTAACATTGAATAATGCAAATTTGAATTAAAACCTAAACCCACCAAATACATATTTATTTGGATCTCTATTCCATATAAAATTAATACTAAAGTACACTCAATATAATCTATAAATGGTATTTTATTTTCACATTAAATATAACCAATAAATCAATTATATTTTTAATAATAAATCACAATTGAACAATTAATATAAATATATTAATTTCATTGCGTACCAAAAAAACACGATTAACCGCATCAATATCAAAAATATCATATTTTTTTTTGGAAATTCAATCAATCAATCAAAGGGTAATCGAACAATGTTTACATTTTAACAATCTCAAACGATACACGATGTATATTCTGCGAACAAAAGGTAGCGATGATTCAAAAAAAATTAATTATAGTAAAAAAAAAATATTTTCTCAAACAGTATTTTCCCGAAACATTGAAATTTTTCACATTTTGTATTACACTCATGTGTTTTTCTACAATTTTCATCATTAGAAAAAAACAATCAATTTTCGATTTTTCTTATAGTAGAAAATTTTCAATGATTTGGATTTTGACAAAAAAGTGAAATTTTCCGTCAAACTGTTTGTGAATCATCGGACAAAGTTTTTTAAGCATACTTTCGGCGTTATTTTTTTTTTGAAAAAAATTAACTATTTTCCAAATTCTCCTCTATTTTCCTCAAAAAATCAGAGTTTCCAAATGATTTGAAAAGAAAATGTTAATGTGGAAGAAAACAATATAACTGCGGAATATTTTGTTTGAAAAAAATAATGTTTTTCTTGTAATATAATTAATTTATTTTTAAGCACAGAATATCCAATCGTTTGCGTTAACACATTTTTTGAATTTTAATGCCATAGTACTGGCATTACAATTTTAATATGATGGGTCAATAATATTTTAGGTAATCTCATTATATATATAGTTCTAAGGCCATCACACATAGATAGAAATAAATTTTGTTTAAAAAAATTATTACAATTTAAAAACTAATCTTCATTTTTACAAAAAAAAATCGTTTTTAGTTTAAAAACCTTATAATTTGTTAGATACGTAAATAGCTTCTTTTATATGGTATATTCGTCGTAACCATTTAAACATCAATTGCATCAATTATGTACTTGAATTATAATCTTTATATCTTCTCTTATCGCTTATATATATATATATATATATATATATATATATATATATTATGTCGTACATATATATACAACTTGTATTAAAGGTAATTTTATATATTTTGTATATAATTGTATTCAATTCTGATTATATTTATTATTGTTTTCATATTCGTACAATACAATTGTATTATTTATATATATAATGTTATTAATAATAATTTATTTATTTATTATACAACAGACAACAATTTGTTATATATTTACAATAATCGCTATATAATTTTATATATATATATATTGCTATTATCAAACAATTTCTCATATACAAATACGATTTTTTGTTTTAACCATTATGATGATAAAAGTAAAACAATAAAAGAAGGTAAAAAATTATGTACTTAATATAATTTTTACATTTGTACTTAACAAAAATCCCCCGATAAAAAAAAAAATTTTATACATTCATTTGAAAACACGAAACCACTTAAAAACTATGTATTGTATATAATTCAATATAGTAGTATATATAATTAATTGATAGAGTAGGTATGTATAAAAACAAATATGTTATTAATTATATAAACATATATAAGATATTATTGTTTTTTATTTTTTATAAATACCGCAGATTTGTTGAGACAGATTATTAAAGAGTTAGTTTGATAATTTGTTGATTAATTGTCAGTCAGTAGGGTTTTGTATATATTAACAGGTAATTTTGGCAAAAAAAAAATTAGATATAACAAGACAATAAAAAACAGAAGCAAAATTCAAAATAACATGATAAAATAAAATAAATAAATAAAAAATCATATTTAATAATAATATTTCAAATATACGGTCTATATTTAGTTATAATCAGTATATATATATAGCTAAATAAATATCTAATTGGCCTTATCAATTTGATTTATATTTTCTATATTATATATATAAATCATATATATTTTGATTGATTACATACTTATAACACTTTAGTATATCATATATGAAGAGTCAACATTTATATAATCTATTTTCTATATATATGGTATATAAATTGTGTATTGTATTATTTTTAAAAAAAAAAACAAATTAATTATATTTATTTAAAAAGAAAAAAAAAAAACAAACAAATAACCAAACGTTTGATAAATAAAATATATATTATTATTATTATTACAATATTATAAAGGTATTTAATAAGGCATTGTGTGTTAATTGTTATCAATAATTAAATTCAAAGATTATTCTCTATATAAATATGTATGTGAATTGAAAAACAGAATTCTAAATTTTCACAGAATTCATAATAGAAATTGCTGAAGTTAAAGTTGATTTAAAAATGAAAGTAAAAATCCCATTTATATTTGTAAATTCTGTATAATTTTTGAAGAGGAAATTTTGTTTAATTTTCTATAGGTAATTCTGTATACATTTCTAAAGGTAATTCTACCTAATTTTCTTAAGGTAATGCGCTGTCTCATTTCCTAAAGCTAATTTTGTATGATTTTCTAAATTTAATTCTGTCGCATTACCTAATATAGATATTCTGTATAATTTCCGTAAGGAAATTCTGTTTAATTTTCTTAATGGAATTCGGTTTAGAAGGAAATTCTGTTAGATTTTTCTAAGGAAATTGTGTTTAATTTTCTTAAGGAAATTCTGTTTAATTTTCTTAAGGAAATTAAAGCAAAATTAACCTTAAGAATTCTGTATAATTTCCTTAAGGAAACTCTGTATAATTTTCTAAAGGTAATTCTACCTAATTTTCTTAAGCAAATGCTGACTCATTTCCTAAAGGTAATTTTGTATAATTTTCAAAATTTAATTCTTTCGCATTTCTTCTTTCCATTCAGTATAATTTCCTTAAGGAAAATTGTGTCTAATATAAAATGAATTCTATATCTTAAGGAAAATTCTGTTTAATTTTTTTTTAAATATAATTCCACATAAGTTTTACGATTGAAATCCCTGTAAATATTTGTCTTAATGTTAATCAATTCAATTATAATTTTAAGTACATTCGATATTCGATACATAATTGATTTTAAATTTAATGTACCTGTGCCAGTACAGGTGTAATTTGTAATTTGTGAAATAAACGTTTAAAAATGACCACATTTCACACACAAAATCATCAAATTCACCTGACGGACGCGTATAAATGAATTGAACTAAAATATGTAAATATATATTCAGTCAGTTATATTTATCATATATTTAATAAATTTTATAATAATAAAAAAAAACAAATAAATTGTGTTCACGGTTATGTGGTTTACCAACGACGGGGGTTAGTCGTGCATCACGCGGTCAATAAAACCTAAATATATATAATAATTTCTATGTTTATTATAAATAGCATATACAATATAAAAAAATTAATATTACATTCACCTCATAAAACAATTATAATAATTATATGTTATATATTCTCATTACCTGTATATTACATAGATAATGTGGTGGACGAAAGAACAAATGGAGATGCGGCGATACAAGATGAAGAAGCTGTTAAACCAAAAGTATGTATATATAAAAATAAACAGATCATTTAAAGATATTTCAAATAATTTATATTTTACTATACATTTTACTATATATTTAGAAATTACCATATCCAAAATCAGTTTTCTTCATAATTAGTAATGAATTTTGTGAACGTTTTATGTACTATGGAATGCGAAGTAAGTATAAATATTGTAATTAATTATAATAAATAATTTATTTTATTAATTTTTTTATTGAATTTTTTCCTTAAAGCTGTATTGGTCTTATATTTAACGAGAAAATTAATGTATGATGATGATACGGCAACCGTTTTATATCATTCATTTACAACATTAGTATATTTTATTTGTGTTTTTGGTGCTATGATATCAGACAGTTGGTTGGGAAAATTCAAAACAATATTGATTTTATCAATTGTATATGCACTGGGTAGTATATTGATGTCGGTGACGGCTATCGAACATCTTGGTATACCCGGAAGGTAAGCATATCTTTTATAATTTTGTTTTTTTTTTTAACCAAATATTCACAATATAGAATAGATAAATTTAAATCAATTTTCTATACATATATTTAAAATTAGAGGTATGACAATGTTAGGTTTGGTATTGGTTGCAATCGGTTCTGGTGGTATAAAACCATGTGTGGCCGCATTCGGTGGTGATCAATTTAAAATGCCCGAACAAGCCAAACAAATGGCAATGTTTTTTTCTCTATTTTATTTTTCAATAAATTCGGGATCATTCATTTCAACGACAATAACACCAATTTTACGACAGGATGTTGCATGTTTTGGTGATACCGAATGTTATCCATTGGCATTCGGAGTTCCGGGAGCATTAATGATTCTATCAATTTGTAAATATAATTTTTATTTCTACTTTTTTTATTTTTGGATCAATACAAAATTATTGTTATCTATAGAATAAAATTTTAATAAAAACTATATTTTATAGTTATTTTCATATTTGGTAAACCTTTGTATGTCATTAATAAGCCAGCCGGAAATATGGTAGTTCGTGTAACAAAATGTATTGCAGTAAGTGTGAAAAAATAGTTTTTGAGTTATTTTATTAAATAATCGTTAAATATTTTATGTTTTTTCTCATGATTTCAATTATATAATTTGCGACAAAATAATAAAATATAGAATGCAATTTCAACGAAACGTCGTGAAAAGACAACAAATCCACGTGAACATTGGTTAGATTATGCTGAACCAGCATATGGCAAACAATTGGTGAATGATACAAAAATTTTATTAAAAGTATTGGTGTTATACATTCCATTACCGGTATTTTGGGCATTATTCGATCAACAAGGTTCACGGTGGACATTTCAAGCAACCCGTATGGATGGTACATTAGGTGGATTTGAGGTGAAACCCGATCAGATGCAAGTGCTTAATCCATTTTTGATATTAGTATTTATACCATTGTATGATGTATTATTTTATCCACTATTATCAAAAATCGGAATACGTCGTCCATTACAAAAATTAACACTTGGCGGAATATTAGCGGGTGTTGCATTTTTACTATCAGCATTTGTTGAATTACAATTAGAGAAAACTTATCCAATATTGCCGGTACCCAATGAATGTCAATTACGAATATTTAATTCGTTACCATGTAATTTTGATGTGACCGTATCGAATGCACAAGATATTAATGTTACCGGAACACTGCAATCAATGCAAATGTTTGAGGATAAATATGTGAGTGTACCGAGTGAAGGTAAAATGGTACAATTTACATTTACAACGGTAATGGGTGATTGTCCAACACGTACCTTTGACGTTGAATTACAATCAAATAAAGCAATTAGTTTATTTTTTGATTATTCCGGTGAATTGATTACATTCGAAGATAATCCAAATAAATCGGGTACCGGTGATCCATTATTACGTATTCTATTAAATACACCATCATTATATAATTTCACATTAAACGATCATCACAATGCAGATAATGTTATTTTGATACAAACGGTGAATATGACAAAAACATTAACCGAAGTATATGCTTCAACATATAATATATCAATTATGAATCCAGATTCAAATTTTATTGCAACATATCAATTTAAACAAGGTAGTGTCAATACAATGTTAATACATGAATCAGAAAGTGGTGTTTTTACGTACAGTATCATTGAGATAACATCACCGAATTCATTGAATATGTTATGGCTTATACCACAATACGTTGTAATGACATTGGGTGAAGTAATGTATTCGGTAACCGGGCTTGCATTTTCATATTCACAAGCACCGGTTAGTATGAAGGCGGTATTACAAGCCTGTTGGTTATTAACGGTAGCCTTTGGTAATCTAATTGTTGTTATTGTGGCCGGTTCAAAAGGATTTAGTTCACAGGTAATATTAATATTATTTATAATTGATTACGCATGAACACAAATCGATTTTTTATTTTTTTTATTATTTATTTTTTTAAGGCCGCTGAATTTTTCCTATTTGCCGGCATTATGTTTTTGGATATGTTAATATTTATGTACCTTGCACGTCGATACAAGAGTGTACCGATTATGGCCGAGGATAGTGAAAGTGATCAAACGGATGAGGCAGCTATAATGCCCGATGATAAAACCAAAGATAATAGTTTAATAGAAGGATTTGATAATAATGCTTTTAAGAAAGATTAATTATATGATGGAATATATAGTATATATGACAATTTATATTATTATTCTTTTTATTTTTTTTTTTACATATATTTAATTAAATTCAAATTTATTATATGTTATTTTTTACGTTTTTTTTTTTTAAATACGTTTTTATGGAATAAAAATATATGGTCTTCTAAATAAATTGAAATCCTATACATGGAAATCTGTATCTCGATTAAATTTAATCGAAAAAACCCCGAAAAAAAGTTAAATGTCTCTTAAAAGAGGTCAATGAATTTATCTAAATTTATCTTCGAAGTCAATCGATTGCAATCGATTGTAATGTAATGCAAATGAAGTGAAATCAAACTAAAAAAATTCATAACTTTATATATGAATATGAATTCCATAATTTATTATAGTTTATTATGTAAAATAATAAACGAAATTATATTTATAATTTTCGCCTACACAAGTACTAAAAAAAATAAAAAAATCGAATTAAATTTTATTTTAAATTAATATTTATGAGTCTAAATATAATAATATGTGATGAAAAGTTCAATATACAAATTTTATATAATTTTGTTTCTTTTAATGTTAAATACCATTTTTGATATTTTTTTTTTTAACAAAAAGTTAATTTACGCATATTAAATTAAAGAAGATAATTAATATATAAATAAATACTTTCCCATTACCTATATTATTATATACTAAAGATATATTGTTAAAAAGTAAAAGTCAATTTTAATAAAAATGTGGGCTCATAAATTTATTTGGGGGTTCATTAATTATATATTTGTTTTGTTTATATAATAGACGTATATAATTACGATAATGACATCTTATTAAGTATTAAACAGTGAATTATTAGTAAATGCGAGTTATATGAGTTCAGCTTTCAGCAGTTCAGTTTGTAGATTCACAAAAAATTCATCAAAGTTCGAATTATGGTTGGTTCTTTACCCCATTGCAGCAAAATTTTTAAAATAACGATGATATCCGAAAAAAAAACGTCAGGTATTTTAATAAAATTATTCCACATTAATACAAAATTAATGATTAAATTATGTACGTTTAAAAATTATTATTATATTTAAAAGCTTTGTCTATTGTTTAAGTCAATTAGATAAAAAAAGATTAAATTAACCGCATATATTATATATAATAACACATAAAATAGATGAATCGTCAATATCTTATTATATCTTATTTAACTTAACAAAACCTTGTCTGTGTCTCATGCTTATAAGAACACAAAAAACCAAACATTTAAATCACAAAACTATTTAAATAAAGTAAATTAAATTATATATTTACTATAAACCAATTTAAATGTTTGTACACATGCAGACACCATATATTTATTTATATATTGTCGTTAAATATTTTTAATATCCCATTCATATACAATCAAATATGTATATAAAGGGTGATTTTTTAGCTGTTATCTTTTTGGCAACACTGGTTTAAACAGCTGACGCACGTTTCGTGTTTTGTTTCACTATCAAACATCTTCAGTATGGTCCATAATTTAACCATGAATCGTCTTACAAACGAACTTGGTGGAATTTTTGAATTTTATTATCAAAATGCGTGCTCTGTTAAGAAAGTTCATCGCACGAAGCTCATTTTTGGCTCAATGGGTACGTAAATAAGCAGAATTGTCGATTTTGGAGTGAATATCAGCCAAAAGCATTGCAACAGCTACCAATTCATCCAGAAAAATTCACAGTTTGGTGCGGTTTAAGGGCTGGTGGCATCATTGGACCGTACTTCTTCAAAGATGATGCGAATCGTAACGTAACTGTGAATGGTGAGCGCTACCGTGAGATGATATCCAACTTTTTTTTGCCCAAAATGCAAGAGCTTGACTTGCATGACATGTGGTTTCAACAAGACGGTGCCATATGCCACACAGCACGCGCAACAATGGACTTATTGAGAGGCGAGTTCGGTGAACATTTTATTTCACGTTCGGGATCGGTCAATTGGCCGCCTAGGTCGTGCGATTTAACGCATTTAGACTATTTTTTTGTGGTGCTATGTTAAAACTCTTGTCTATACAGACAAGCCCGGTTCAATTGGCGCATTGGAAGACAACATTGAAGCATTTATTCGTGAGATACCGGCCGAAATGTTGAAAAGAGTATGTCAAAATTGGACTAAGCGGATGGACCATTTGAGGCGCAGTCAAGGTCAAAATTTGCATGAAATAATCTTCAAACATTAAATTATATGGACCGTACTATCGATTCAAATAAAGATTTCATGCATTTTTCTGAATTTTATGTGTTTTTTTTTTGAAAAACTTTCCTATAGCTTTTAAAAAATCACCCTTTATATATATAGAAATATCTAAAATGATTTTACACTTTGTTAATTTTTCCAACAAATTTAATCAAATAATTATGATAATATTTCATTCATTTGTTAATATATAGATTAGAATACGCGTAAATATACGTATATACAACAATAAAAAATTTATTTCAATTATATCCCATACATAAAAAGAATATTTCAATTAAATATAATTCATAAATAAGTTATTATAAAAATTATAGTTTTTTTTTTATTATAATCTATTGCATGGATTAAACTTGAAAATATTTTTATTTATATATGGATAATTGAAAGCCAAACAAAAAAAAATTAATCATTTTTTTTTTGCGAAAATAATAAACCTATATACAAAATTATTTAAACATCACTTAATTTTATTTTAAATTTGCTATTTTTATTTTTTAAATTTTTTTTTTGTATCTATGCTGGGACAGTCGAATTTTTTTTTGTTAGTTTTAATGAATAAAATATTTTGTATTATTATTTTCAAATTTTTTCGCAATTGTTAAATATAGGTTTTTAAACAAAATTTTACGCATAGGATTTTTATTCATTGTATATGACTCGCAACGGAATTTGGTATTGATTATCTTAAATTTTTGAATAGTTTTGTTATGGAGTATTTAATTAAAATATATTAATAATTTATTCTTTAATTAATGAACTTTCTCATTCACGCATCATTTCTATGAATTAATATAATACACAATTATTATTTTTCTTATCATATTTATATTATTTACAGAACAAAAATTGACTTTTCAATTTGAAAATTTTATTCTAAATGTCTATATATATTTATTAAAATTAAATATAATTAATTATTTTGAAATAATATTAATATATATAATTACGTCGATCATATTCAATTGAATTTGATGTCACGGCTATAACAAAAATAATGTTATCATTTTTATTGTCACATGAATATTATATTAAATGAATATACATAAATTTGTAAATAAACTCGTTCTATAAATATTCATATAAATAATTATTTAATATATATATAGAAATCTATAAATAATCCAACCGTATATATAATAATAAATAGGAATGTAATTTTTTTTTTTTTAATAAAAATAATTATTAAATAAATAATTTTATTTTAATAAATTTAAAATAATACCTGCGTGTTAAAAAATTCTAATATAATGATTTCAATAAAATAATTCTCTTTTAGTTTTTTTTTTGTATTTGAAATGTTGAATTCGTTAAATTAATAATTCATCAAAAAAAAAAAAAAAAGCATTATTAATATCGTTGCTGTTTTAAAATATTCTGATTGATTTTATGGATTATGAATAAATTTAAGTAATAAAAATAAACTCATCAGAATACTTTGTAAATTTTTCATTTCGCATTAACACAGTTAAAATTTTGAAAATTATTGTTTAATAAATGATGAAAATTTCGCATTGTCATAGTTATCATCTTATAGAATATTTTTTTTATGATATACGCATAATGTATATTAATTTTCTAAATGTACTCATGAAGGTGAACAATTATCATTTTAACAATTAATTTTTTATTAATTTAATTTTTTTTGTTGTATAATAAATAAGCATTAGTATTTTTATATTGGCGCGAATGAATGAGAAAAAAAAAATAAGCATATACCGGGCGCGTTTATGTGAAAAAAAAAAAATTCGAATCCGGAGGTTAAAAAACACAATCCGTAACAGATCTTTAATAATAAAATACCTTTTACTGTTGAAAAGAAAAACAGAAGTATATTTTGCCAATGTGTTTGAAGTTCCCATAAGGTATTAAACGAATTTCCACCTGTGCGGGCTCACTCAAAACTTTTCTCTAAAACGTTTTTGTCTATAGTAATTACTAAATAATTTTTTGCGCACAAAACTGTATAGGTTTTTTTTTATTATTAGACTCACCCAGTATATATACGAACAATGGTAATGATTAAAAAAAAAATAGGTAAATAAATAATTAACAAACGCTAAAAACATTATACAATAAATTTTTAGTACATATACAGTACGCGATTATTATGTACCTTATATATGTATAAAAATAAATAATGATTTCAATGAAAATGTGCATGAGAAAAATTTTTATTAATATATTATCTGTATTTTTTTTTTACCTTTTTTTGGTTAACAATTATAATTAAAAATTTTTCATCTATATTAAACGTTGTATTATTTTTAGACACATATGAGATGCGATTAATTTGAATAGATAATTATTTTATTAAATGTAATATTTTTCATATAGCTTTTTCACTTAAATGTATTCAATGCATCATAATTGACCTTATTAAGTGATTTCGTTGCGGGCGCAATAGAATTCAGAGGTTTTACGGAAGCTAAACTGCCGCAGTAACGAACAAAACAAAAATAAATAAATATATTGAGTGTATATAAAATAGCTTTATATAATCAAAAGGAAAAATCTTCAGACCGGAGATTTTAGTGTATTATATATAGGAAAATGATGAGGTAATATCATTATTATTATTTGTTTAAATTAATTAAACCATTTCTATATGGTCATAAACGCATGCTGATATAGCGAAAATATGCGTAAATATTTCGGCAAGAAAAAAATCCATAACCATGCCCATTTTAGATAGATACGATACCAATTTATTTAGTGGTATAACTTGTTTGATTGTTTTTTATTACTTCTTCTTTTTAAATCATCTTTAGTACCTATACGTATAGATAGATCTCTCTAAAGCACAATGCCATCAAAATAACAATAAATTTAAACGTACAGACAATGTGATAATTATATATATATAGTTATATTTAAATATAATTTACTAATGTATATTTTAATTAATGTACATGCCAATAGATGTATATATTTTTTTTTTTTGGCAAATTTATGAGTATATGTAAATTTAAGTGAGTTTTTTTTTTTGCTATGGATAAGTTGCTAAAATATTTTCTATATATATAAATGCCAATTGGTTAAATTCATACAACCGTATATGAATAATATTTTCTTAACGATTATTCCACCTTTTTTTCATATTTATAAGATTCGATTAAATTTAATTCGGTGAATATCATCTAAATGACTTGGTAATGGAAATGATTCCTATTTGTTTTATTTTGATTATGTATATACTTAGATGTCACTCGCCCGTATCCCTCTATTACATAGCTACGTTGTAATTTTACTTAAAAATTACTTTACTTTACTAACTTTTTGAAGGGGTTTGACGAATCCTGTCGCTAAGAAAATATTACAAAAGGGAATGATGAGGCAATGAAGTGGTAAAAAAAACTTCACAATAAAATCGTTTTTTGAAATTTTTTTCTTTTATAATAAACTGATAATGTTAATTATATTTACTTGATTTATTTAAAGTTTTACCTCTTTTTTGTCATTATATGAATTGTTATATTTATTTATTTTTAAATATTTTTTTTATTTACAATCGAACATTGTAATAAATTTTTTAAATCTTTTTTATATATATATTAATTTTTGATTTTTTAGCAATCGTATCTCATAAATCATTTTATCTATAATAGTATTTTTTTTTTTCATATATAAAATAGCATTTTTCGTTACGTTAGTTAAAATTAAAAACTATTTTTATTTGAAATTGTGTTAAAATTGTTCTATGTTGATTCCAAATGTAAGTGAATTTGGGTTTTTAACTTGTTTTTTTTATATAACTCGCAAACTAAGTTTGTAAAATATTTCGATAACGAAAATTCAACAATTTCACGATTCACACGATTTCATTTCACCAATGCGAATGATGTGAAAATTTACTTAAAAATAGGAATAAAACTGAATTTTCTTTAATAAATCTTCTATAAAAAATCTTTGATCCGTTTATGTAATATGATAAAAATAAAATACAAATTGAAAAAAAAAACATATTCTACCATATAATATTATTAAATTATGTCAAAATAAAAATAAATTCGCAACTTTGCAAATTAAAAAGAAAAGTTATGTCATTTTAAAAACCAAAACAAATCAGGTATAGATTCAAAGTTTAAATTTTCAGATATTCTTCTCCAACCAGTAAAAAACGAACGAACATAAAAAAAAAACACAAATCAATCTTCAAAAACCACTTCAGATGTTTTTTGTTAAACTTAACTTGAAAAAAAAAAAAACAGGTATCTTAATTTTTTTTTATTGGTTTTAATAAATCAATTTTAACTTGTATATATAATATAATACATAACTTTTTTTTTTTAATACAATTGATTTGAGTTGTACAACAAAACAACAAAAAAAAAATTATTATTTATTTACATTTAAATAATTTAATCACATATAACATTAATCTAAAAGTAAAAACGTGTTTATTGTAGTTGTTTTTTTCTTAACATAATTTATGTGTAAATATTTTGCAAGTCTACGAAAAGCACCCAAAAACTATATATTCTAATTCATTATTATATTAATTTTTTTTTATGATCTCAAATGTATTATAATAATATATACATACGGTTTATAGTTTTGTGTATATCAACACAAATTATAAGTTTTAACCGTTTGATCTCAAATTTATAAATATTTAAATGTATTAAAAAAAATTAATTCAGAATAAATTTTTATTAATCAGTTTATGATTTTCATTTTATAGTAAACGAGCACCAACGAACGGTAGTAGGTTTATGGCACAACACCAAAGCGTATCCAATTGGTCAGAACAAATATCAAACGGCGGACAGGTTTAGCTACCTTGGAAGCAACATAAACAGCAACAAATGATATAACGGATGAAGTTCAATACCGGATTGCTTCAGGAAACAAGGCCTTTTACGGTTTCGCGAAAGATGTTCTTCTCGAAGACATTGAGTGAAACATTGAAAGTAAAGTTATATCAAACACTGGTTCGGCCAATTGTCACATACGGTTCTGAAACGTGGTGTATGACACAGGTCAACGAACGGCGACTTGGAGGGTTCGAAAAGAAAATACTACGCCTCATTTTTGAACCGGCAAAGGAAAGGGGATGGTGGCGTAGGCGGTACGATTTCGAGTTATATAAATTGTATACCAAACCCGACATCGTTCGGTTCATTAAGATTGGTCGCCTGAGGTGTTTTGGTCCGAATGTGGTACGAATGGATGGCTATCGTATAGTATCAATAAATGCTGGACAGCAAGCCGGGCGGAACAAGGAGTGTGGGAAGACTTCGGGCCCTCGGCGTTTCCGGCTGGCGGACGTTGGCGGTAAATAGGTCAGGTTGGAGGAGGCTGTTAATGGAATGGACGCCAAAAACAAATTTTAGGTTGAAGGCGCGTTGCAGTAAGAAGTAAGTAAAATTTTTCGATTAGTTTTTTGATTTTTTGTCAGCATAAACAATCAGAATCCGTAATTGTAGATTGACAAGATATTTAATATTTAAAAACATTTAAACACACACAGACCTCTTACGCATTTTATTTTATTTTTTCATATAACTATATATATTTTAAATAAAAATATAATTTATATTCATATATATATATTAATGTAATAAAATAAAATAAAAACAACAGATGAAAATCCGTTTTGTCATTCGTTCGCACACCGACCGAACATTAACGCGAATATATAGAAAACAGTTCAGTTGAATAGTAACTGTCGTTAAGAGTTAACTTCTTATTATAAAAACAAATAAAATTAATTTTATTATTATTTTTAATTTAATTTTTTAATTCAAAAAAAAAGAAAAAAAAAAACGTTTAATGTATTTTATTGTCGAAATCTGTTAAATATTGTTAAAAAAACTATGTATTTTTTGAAACATAGTTATATAATAGTATTTGTGAATTTATGTTTATTTAAAATTATTTTTAAAATTAAGAAAAAAAATTAAAATTTAATTTAATAAAAAATATTTAAATGCTATAGATTTTTATCATAAAATAAATTATATTGATTGTTAAAATAAAAAAATATACGTAATTTTTAAATAATTCCAAAATAAATAAAATTGTTCTGTTTGTGCGAATGTTTTTTTTTTTTAATATATTCTTTTAACAAAAAAAAAAGTTATTTTATTATAATAAAAAAAATTAATTAGTGATAATATTTTGATTATTGATTATTTTACTATTTGTGTTATATTCTAAAAGGAAAAATCTCAAAAAATGGTTACCAAATCAATTGCAATTAGTGATAATGATGAAAATAAGGTAATTTGTGTAAAAAAAAATTGTGTAAAAATATTTTCTATTGATTTTCGATCATTCGGCAATTTGTTTTTTTTTTTTTTAATTAAATTAATTGAATAATTTTTTTTTAATGAATTTATTTTTATTGAATAACGAATTATATTGAAGATATATAATTTAAATATGACCAAGGTTATTGTTAAATATCCGAAATTATATTGAAATTAAAAATATAATTTTAATATATTCTAAAAATAATTTGTTTTTAGAATATTTCCATTTGGAATGTTTTTTTTTGTATATTTTACAACAAGTACCAAATTGATTAGCATCTTTTTATGATATATCAATTTTCAATTTTCAATTTTTATTTTTAATTCTATTATATTCTATTTGGTTGATTTTTCTAATTTGATATCCGTTAATTTTTATATCGCTCTATATCTCAATCTGTATATCAGTTATTATATAGTAATATATAAATAATATATAAATAAATTGTAATTTGTTTGTTATTATATTTTTCAATTATTATTATTATTATTAGATTATTTTTTTTCTCCTTTTCATTAACATATATAATTACTATATGTCGCGATATAATCTCTCGTCTCGTGATAAAATTGCATGCCTGGTTCTTCTAGTCTAGGTGATAATAATTTATAATCGTTACCAATTTGGATAAATGTTCAGATAGTATTTTATTTTTTAAGTGTAATATGAATTAAAATATATATGAAATCAATTTGAACATAGATTTAAAGTAAATTGCATCGCAAATACCTTGCTTAATATTTTCTAAATAAAAGAATTATTATTTAAAATAAATCATCAATTATTTTATATAATCAATTATAACAATAAAAATTCGATTAGTTGTTTTTCATTAAAATATTTTCAATATAAACTTGTTTGAGTATTTTTGTTTTTTGTGTAATTTAAAGATATTTCTCATATGAAACAGTTTAAAATAGTTTTTATTTATTATAATTTACATAGAGAATATTGAAATATTTCAAATCATAAATGTAAGTTAGACAAATTTGGTAAATTTCCATATCACCGCAATTTTAGTAAATTAATAAACATTAATTCTATAATTATTGCGGTCCCAGTCGTAGTATTGCATTGTAATTTTTAATTATATATTAAACTATTCAAAATATGTTCTGTGTGTACTATTGAAAATTAAATGGCATTGGATTTTTCATTTTTCACTTGAAAACTTCTTGAAAATTCTTTAACCTAAATCCATTTGAAAATCATTACCAGAATATAGTATATTAATTCATTGAAGATTATTTCTATATGTAAAAATAATTGGATTAGATTGTGCCTTTTGATGATTGATTTAGAAATGAGAATTTCTCATCAAGATTTTCAATACTTTTTAATGAAAAATTTTACCAAATCAATTTCGTATATTGCGATTTCTTGAAAATTCTTTAATGAATGATATTGAAAAAAACATTACTTGACATTTTTAATTCATTAATCTCTGAAAAATATATAGATACTATAGATTTGTTGCGACGATTATTCAGAATGAGGATTTTCTAAGATTTTGCATACTTTTTCAGCAAAAAATTTTACCAAATCAATTTCGTATATTGCGATTTCTTGAAAATGGTTTAACGAAAATCCTTTTGAAAATCAATACTATATAGAAATATTTAATTCATTATAGTGATGATATCTGAAAAATACTATAAATTTCCTTCGACAGATTTATTCAGATTTGAGAATTGATATATTAAAAAATATTGTTTGATAAAATTTTAAATAAAATGGTAAACATTTTTAACAATACAGAATATATATACAACAACCGCATATATATATTGATAAAAAACCAATAAATGATTTTTTTCAATAAAATTCATAAACATATAATTATACATATACATACATCCATACATACCTATAATAGGTTTTATTAGAAAGTTGAATCGTTGAATTAATATATCGCTTTATCAAAAGTGTATAATTACATATTGTAAAATATTTTATATATAAATCTGTTAAGTATATAGTTAAGTATATTGAAATTTATATATGCATCAATCTCTTTATATATGTTATGTTTTATTACTATATAACACGTGATTGATATATACAGTGGTGGACAGTTAAATATCACACAGTGATTCATTACGCCAAATATTTTAGTTTTACAAGTACAAATTATATATAAAAAAAAAACCGATAAGTTTCTGGAAAAATGTGTTATGGACCGATGAATCGAAGTAAAATCGATGTGAATCGGATGGATGGAAGTGTATGTAAGACGTCTACGTAATCAAAGCATCAATTCATTATACACGCATTAAAAACAGTAAAACATGCTGGCGGTAGTATCGTGGTTTGGGGAGCGCTATCTTGGCATGGTATTCGTCCAATACACAGAATAGTAGAAGGAAAAATGGATCAGTATATGTATAAAAACAACATACTTGAATATGCAATGGAACCATATGATGCTGATGATAATATGCCACTTAAGAGGAAATTTATATGCACGATAACGATCCAAACTCACCGCTCGTGTTGCATAAAATGATGGCTGTTATAGAACAACAAATTAGTGTATTGGATTGAAACCCATTGAGAATTTGTGGGGAGATGTCGCAATAGGGATTAGTGAAAATCATCGACCAACAAATTTGAACAAATTGTGGGCCATCGTGCAAGAGGTTTGGCTTGCAATGTCATCACATCGATGCAAACGTTTTGTATACGTCGTCGGTTTGCCGAAGTAATTAAAATGAAAAGGTTCCCAAAAAAATATTAAACCAAATTTTAATCAATTTTTTATTTTGTGATGCCAAAGATAAAGCCAAAGTTCGTGGACTGTGCTATTTACTTGACCATATAACTTTAAGAATTTTTTTACGTTTTATGTTTTTAGAATTTTGTTGTTAAAGAAAATATAGATATTTATTTACATTAATTATGAAATTATGTATTACTGTTTCATTTCTATAAACTCCCTTAGTCAGTTTCACACTGCTTCCACAATTAGATATTTTTAAGAATTCATACCAAGAAATGGGTGTGTTGTTATTTATAACTGACCACCGCTGTCATTGAAACTCATAAGCGGTTACCTACCATATATATATATAATTGACTTATCATACGGATTATTATAATTGTACAACAATACGACGACAAGAGATACGTGCGAATATAAAAATATATATATTAAATTTCTTTTTTAAATAATTTATATAAAAAAAATAAAAATAATCACTTTAAATTGTATTACAAAAAGCTAATAACCTTAATATTTTCTTCTCATTTTTATTTTATTTTTTTTTTCAAAAATACTATAAAAAGGAATTTATTTCATTTGAAAAGAAAAAAAAACTTAAATACATTAAAATTAACTTTGTATAAAGTTTTTTTATTGTATAAATAAACTGAAAAATTATTGTTATTATGCAAAAATTGATTTGTAATTTTGTATTTATTGTATTTTTTTTTTTTGGTTTGTTTATTATTTTTGTTAAACAGACATCAAGGTAATATTTTTGAATATAGACAATTTTAAAAGGCCAAATTATATTTTTTATTTATGCTTTTGTACCAAGTGCAATTATATACAATTCGTTTAAATATTATTATTATTATTAACGTCATATTAATAATCAGTCATAATCAAATATTAATATTATTTTTTTTGATTGATAATTATTTAAAAAATTATTTTATTTTTTTATAATTAATTTTTATTTATTGTTTTTTTTTTTGCTACTTAATAGTAATTATTATTTTTGATAATGAAAAGCAAAAAGTGAAGATATCCATGAATGATAATGTTAATTTATTTCTTGAATGATTTACTAGTATTCATATATATATAATTTATGCATTTAAGTTGTCTTTTTCGCGGTTATTATTTATTCATTATATGCACCGCACGGTTTATATGAATATTATAACATATATATATGAGATGTACTTGAATGAATTTCATTTTTATTATTTTATTGTTATGGCATTCATTATTTTACGTGATCTATGTCTATATATGCAAATACAAATAGTGTAGGTGATAAAATTATTAATATAATTTAAAAATTTTATAAACACAAAAAACAAGCGGTTTTCAATACAAAAAATATATATTCATTAATTTATTATCAATATCAATATCGTATTCGAATATGTATAGTATTTTTAGTATTCAAACATCAATTTTTCATATAGTTCAATGTTTTCTTTATATTATATGATTGGAATACTAACAACTTAAAATTTATATTTAATTTAAAAATAAAACGCGATTAAAATAAAAATTGGTGGTATTTCCTACTGTAATTCTTATATATGAGTAAACGATAGAAAAACTAATAATTGTAAAAGTATATCTTATATCTGATAACAGGCTGAATAAACACATTTATTCGAGGTGATTAATTAAATTAATTGTTTATCTTGAAATTTAAATATATTTGCTTTTTTTTTTGTTTAATTTCTTCTTAATTTTATTATAAATTAAAGTATAAATTCTTCTTTTTTTTTTTTAAATTTGACTGACAAAACAAAAAAAAATTTACTTTATCACAAAACTCTACGAAAAAATTTAAAATAAACAATAAGTCATTATATATTATTTGAACAGGTGTGTAATTACATACAAATTTAATTATAAATTGTTAAAAATTTTATTAATCATATTTATTATTATAAGAATTGGTAAAATTAATTTTAAAAATGCGATCCTTGTGCGGTATTTGTTTTCAAGTATTAAGCAAAAAAATTAATTGATCACTTTAACAATAAAGTGTTTTGATATAAAAAAAACATTCTTTAAAATATTTTTAATATCATAAACCGATTATGATATGAATAATTTAGTATCTTATTAAAATTGAATGATGTATAAAATCATTAAATATAAAAATAAACAATAAATTGATTGGATGAATTTGTTAAAGTTTGAATTTTAATTTGTTTTAAATGTATTGAATGTATTGAACATTTTTTAAAGTGCCTAATTAATTAATTCATAAACAAATAATTCCATTTTTTATTGTTTACCTTCGTCACGAAGCCGCCGAAGCCATCAATGAACAAGAATACTAAAGTACAATTTTAAGCACTATATTAATAAGTCACCAAAAATGAATGTATATAGATCACAGCAAATTGAATATTGCTACCAAAATTGTCATTTATACTCTAAATATTGAATAAATATCAGTCCATTTTTGTTTTTTTAATAAAATAAAAAAAAATAAACCAATTTATTGCAAAAATAATTATATCTACCTTATGGAAATGAAAAAAAAAATTGTATTTCTTATATGAAATGAAAAAGTATCTCGTAATAATAAGATAAAAACAGAAAGAACCATATACAAACCATAAAATTAAATTTAAAAAAAAAAATAAAAATAAATTGAAACGAATTATTAAAGTAATGCTTTTCATGACATGCCGACGGCAGACGACGGCAAATGTCAAATTGAAAATACATGCATTTCAATGGCGGTGCTTTTTATGAATATTGGACGGCGGACTGACGGCGGACTTTGATATTTTTTCTTCTATTGCCGACGGCTGACCGTCGTCCAAACTTGATTTTTCATTTTATTTACATTTTATTTAATTTTTATGATTTAATTTCATAATAATAAAATAGCCAGTTAATTTACAAACTAATAAAAAATGGAATTATTTAGCAGCAATTATTAAATTTCGGTTTTTTTATCCAGGCAAAATGAATTTCAGAAAAAGCACATTTTTTTTATATATCACATATATCATAATTTGATATATAAAATATTTTCATAGAAATCCAGGCTTAAGAAACGAAATAAAAACCGGTTGCGAATTTACAAATTAAATAAATTATATATGCAATTTCATACAAATATTTACTTTTATTTTACTAAAAAATACTTTACTTTTTTCTTTTTTTTTTACTTATCCATCACTCAACTTTTTTGGATATGATACAAAATACAAAAATACAAAACAAAACAATACAAAAAAAAATTACCTCTATAGCTAAAAAGTAAATCCAATGAATTAAATGAATCTGAACTGAATTCAGATTTATAAATTTATATTGTTCCAAAAAATGGATACGACAAATGATAAATGACCTAGTTCCTTTTTACTGCACTAATGCAAAATTGAATCACATTTTGATTACCCGACAAAAAATATATACAAATTTATAGAACCAAACCCCCTTCGATTAAAAAATGTACGATGATATGAGAAATGACATGATTAAGTATAGAAAGTTTTTTTTAATGTGATTTTTATATACGTATATATTTTAAAGTAATTTATATATGTATGTAAAACGTTGGAATACAAAAAGTGAATGCAAAACTTGAGAATTCGCAAAAGAATAGATATAAAAATCATTTAAATAAAGAGACAGACAGTAGAACAGTTTCTCGCATCCACTGTTAAAGGCACAAAGTTGTCGTTAATAAAACGTCGATATTTTGCCTAAACCGGGTATATTTATACCCAGAAATTAAACGTTAAATAACTTCCCTAATTCTTAAGATAATTAAATCGGGATAGACACATTTTCTGGCTATTCATTATATCTGTCAAATACCGTGCGCAAATTTGGTAATTCTATTCCAAACCGTTTTCAAGATATTCCCAAATAAACCATTTTTGAATCACAAAAATATGTTTTCCAGTCGGGTGTTCATAGATAATCACTTTAAATCATAAGTTTATTTCTTCAAAATGATGATAAATCGATTGGTAATAAAATTGTACACATAATTATAGGCATAATCTGGTTCGAGGTTTCTCGGGAATAATAAATTACCTTACCTTAAAAAATCCAATCAAAATCCATGTTTTTTTAAATAAATAAAATAAATAAAATAAAAATTCACATGCACATTAATCATTAAAAATGTTCTATATTTTTATTTTATAATCGTGAATAACTTCGAAACTATTAGAGATAGCGCATCGAAACTAATATCAAACGAAAGCTCATTAATATAGCAAAATTTTTAAGTATGTTGGACGGAAAATTTTACAGGGTGTATTTTCAAGATAGGAAACCGCTTGTCCAATCTACATCATTTTGAACTTAATTTAAAGATAATTTAATGCTAATAGTTTATCTGATCTCGTTTAATACCGCAACGGAGCGAAATCGATAAAAGTGTTTGCGAATGTTTTCGTTTACAAATGCGTAATATAATCTCAATTACAGATTTTTAGGTAGAATTGAATATTCGAAGATGTCACCAAAGATGGACATAGACATAAGTAAAAAAATAAAGTTTGTACATCACTTTTAAAATCAAATGGGTATTAAAATACCCATACATGCATCCTAGGGTTAATATTCTTGATACAGCGCATAGTGAATTAGCTTCTTTATACATCTTAATAAAACGCTTAGTAATATTTTAAATAAAACATATATATACGATGGACTTTAACTATATTTTGCTATTAAATGGAATTACTGTATACAGTGTATGACAATTTAATATCCTAATTATATTTTATAATTATATTATGACTATATAATAATAATAATAATAACTAACAATAAGACATATAAATCATCATCATCATCATATATGTATACTTTTTAAGTGAAAATTTAATTCCAAATTCTTTATCATCATAACAATAATAATAAAAAAAACATTATTATTATTATTATTATTATCTAATATAATTTATTTAATTCTTTTATGATTTAAAAAGAGATAACTAAAATGTATAAATAAAGATAAAATTAAAAAAAAATTAAACAATATATTATATTGGATTAAAAAAATATAATTATACAAAAGCAATTAAAAGCGTGTCTTTATATTAAACTTTATACAATTTGTTATTCTTTAGGCAAATGTATTTTATTTTATTTTTTGTAAATTCCATTATAATAAAAACACAATTAATAATTCAAAAATAAATAATAAACAATAAATATATGTTATATACAATTGAAGTTAATCCATAAACTGTTCCATAGGTCAGTGAAATTTATGTATAAATCAACAAAACAAAACCAAATAGAGTAGAATATATACAAAGAAAAAAAAACTATATATATAAACAGTACGAACTATACAGACATAAAGATAATAAACACAAAATTGTAGACCAAGGTATTCAAGATATCAACTATATCTTCATATATATAGTATTATATTGGTATTATTCTGCAAACTTACCAGTTATTATATATTAAATAAATTATATACAATACACTATAATAATAATAATAATAAAATATTTACTTTTATCATTTGTTTAAGTACATATATTATATATAAATAATGAATTGAATATATTTAAAAAATAAAACAACTTGTTTTATAATAATAAATATTTTTTTTTTGTTAATTATATTGCCAAATTAATGATAAATAAATAAATAAAAAAAAAACAAATACATTATTATTTATTTTCTTAAACACCGCACACATTTCATTCATTCATTCAATCATTCATTCATTTGCATTCATCATCATCGAAATATTTGAATAACTACCAAACAATTTTACAATAAAAAGTACTTAATTTTAATTATTATAAATAAATTTTAAAATATGTAATGTATTGAAAAAAAAGCCTGTTTCAAAAATTAAAAAACAAACCATCAATAATCATAATTATAGAATGCAAAATAAACTATTCAAAATAATATAGCGGTTTTAGCGTCCTGGTTTTAGCGTCCAACAACTACCTTTTGTTGTTAGTTGCTTAATTTGTGTCTTTTACGGTATCGGTAATTAGCCGTGCGACCAATCGCACGCGGAAAATACAACTCTGTGTTAAAATTCATATTCGAAAAATAACCGAAAACACAAAACATATTTTATGAATTCAGTAGGATTCGAACCCACGACCCCAAAATTTCGTTAGAATTTTTAGGTTGGCATTTTTAACATTTACACCACAGAGTTATTCAATTAGCTATTTAAATTTAATTAAATTAAATTTAATATTTTAAATGTAAATTTCTATAAAACATTTAAGAGATTAAATTAAATTTCAAATTAGATTTTACAGAACATTTTTATCGTTACCACTTAAAAAAGTTATCAATCTTTTAGTTAACCGAATAGAATCACATTTAAAAAAAATCAAAACATTTGATATTATTTACGATACCTTTCAATTTCATTTTTATTCGTTTATAGTGGAAAAGATTTGAATTTCTATTCCATATGTTCATCTTCATATCACAAAGAGCTTTTCATTTATTTATTAGTTATTAGTTCCCATAAATCATCATATATTTTTTTGCCAATTTTTCATTGAATCATTGCCCAAAAGCAATGAAAATTAAAGTTAATTTTAACTTTACTAAATAAAAAATTTATTACTCTATCCGTCTTTTACTCTCCAACAATTTCCTCAGTATTTGTTTCGTTAAAAAACGGAAGAGAATAGAAATATTTCTATTTTTCATCCGTTTTTTTACATTTTTTTTCTTTATGAAAATTATTATTATTGTTATTGTGTGTAATTTGAACAAAAAAAAAACAAAATAAAATAAATAATTTAATAATAATAAATGAAATAAGTGAATTTACAGTATCTGATTATAGAAAATCAATTTTAAGTAAGTAAAATAAAAGTTATTAATTGAATTAAAAATATATATGAAAAACGGACCGTCGGCTCCGTTAGTATGTGTTCACCTATTGAGAGCAGCCATGTTGGTCCGTCGATTCCATCAGTATGTGTAGCCCTGTATTCAAATTTATAAAGTAGAGAATATTGCAGAGAGAGATATCCCGTTTTCGTTAGGTTTCTATCTTGAAATTTTGGAACTGACACGAAGCTTGACGTAAAGTTGATATAAGTTCTATCTGTATATAGGAAATTTGAACTCAACCGCAGTTCACTAATGTCCATTCAAATCCAAGTGCGTTTTTAGGAATGTATTGTAATTCTATGTAAATTAGCTACACCATTTTAACCTTGATTAATGATATTAAATTTAACTTTTCATATCCGTCAATTTACATTTATAATCTTTTTTTGATATGATTTATAAAAAAAAATCTTCTAAATTATCATAAATATAATTAAAACGAAAAGAATTTAGAGTGTATCTACTATATAAAACAATAAATCGCGATTTACAACTGATTGGATTGTTTTTAGTGTCCAATTTCTGATGTTTATTTTATAATTTGTTAATTTTTATGTTGCCGATAATTTCAAATTGTACAAAATTCCCAATCGCATGCGGGAATATTTGAATCACTCTGCGTAAATTCGCAATACTAAGGAAATTTAGGAAAAATACGGGACTGTCCGGCGTAATGTGGAACGTCTGTCAAGTCTAGTTACAATCCAAAAATGCAATTCTATTATAATAAATATATTTCTATAATAAAATTCCTTTGAAAATCGATTAAGTTTATTTTTGAAGGACTGCGATTTGCATAAAAAAATAAAATATATATTGATTATTTCTTAGTAAATCTCCCAGATTAACAGTAAATCTATAAAATTTATCGAATTGTTTATTATATGGTATATACAATAATAAACTATATTACATATAATTTTTTACATTTTCAAAAGACGTCATACGTAATTTTATGTTAATATTAAAAAAAAAAAAAACAATGTATTATTATTAATATAATAATATTCTTTAAATTTAATGAACTTGATTATTTTTTTCTTTCCTTCTTTATTGCGTAAGATATAATCGAACAAGATTTTTGTTTTGAATTAAAAAATTCTGGTTTTCATCATATTAATTCATATAAATTGTATTTTTTTTGACATGTTTTTTTTTTTTTAATAATTTATTGATGATTTACCTCTCTCTATCTATACTAAACTATATTTAACATATATAGAATAAAATAAAATTTAAACAGGTATATAAATTGAATATTTATATAGAGATTTTTTTGTTTACAAATACCCGAAAATGTAGTTAAGTTTGGCAAGAAATAATGAAAAATCTAATTATTAAATTACTTTAATTGGGCAAGTATAAATTATTTGCGATTCAGCGTTAATTTGATAAAAGATTTTTATTTTAAATTGAATACAAATTTTTTGTTTCCTTTAAATTTATTATGGTACCGGTTTTAATTTTTTTTTCTTTTTGTATAAGTGATGTAACACACTTAACTTATGTTTTAAAAACCAAACCATCAAATATATATATTTTAATAGATATATGAGTTAGTAAAAAATAAAAACAAAAATGTAAAGGTTAAAATTAAAAAAAAAAATTAATAATTTGTTTTTTTTTTTTTTCATTTCATTTTATTCTATTTATTATAGAAATTAAAATATCCTAAATCCGTAGCATTTATTATTAGCAATGAATTTTGTGAACGTTTTAATTTTTATGGAATGCGAAGTAAGTTTTTTTTTGGATTTGAACAATTGAACAATTTCTTATGTTCTAATTAAATTAATGATTTTCATGAATTTTCTATATAAACATATAGCAATTCTTGTTCTGTATCTAACAAGACGTTTAGGATATGAAGATGATGAAGCAACCGTTTTATATCATGTATTTACAAGTTTAGCATATTTTTTTCCATTAATTGGTGCAATTATTGCTGATAGTTGGTTGGGAAGATTCAAGTAAACAAAACAAAAATAAAAATTAATAATAAATAAAATTTTCTAATTAAAAATGTCTCAATTTCTGTTAATTATTTGTTTTTTTTTTTTTTCATCAGAACAATATTATATTTATCAATTGTATATACACTGGGAAGTGTTTGTATAGCCATTGGTGCAATACCACAATTATATTTACCAGCAACGTAAGTTTTTACAATTAAATAATTAAAAATATATTTTCTTTCTTAATGTAATATAATATATAAAAAATATTTCGGATATGTTAATGATATATAAAAAACTATGTATAAAATTTTTTTTTTTTATAATTAATGTATATATATATATATATAATTTACAGTTTAGTAACTGTAATTGGTTTACTTTTCATAGCATTTGGAACGGGTGGCATAAAACCATGTGTATCGGCATTCGGTGGTGATCAATTTAAAATTCCCGAACAAGCCAAACAATTGGCAACATTTTTTTCATTATTTTATATATCGATAAATGCCGGTTCACTTATTTCAACAACAATAACACCAATTTTACGAGAGGATGTCCATTGTTTTGGTAAACAAGATTGTTTTGCATTGGCCTTTGGTGTACCCGGTGTTTTAATGATAATTTCAATTGGTAGGTATTTTCAAATATAATAAACTTTATAGTCTTTGCTTTATACAACAACGATCCTACTATCGTCGGGTCTATCTTAAAAGGTTTTGCTTTTTTCTAATATACAACTGAACTTAACATTTCATTTCGGTATCATAATTTTTTATTTTAATTTAAAAGCTGCAATAAAATCATTGCAACAAAAGCATTGAAAATATATTCCATGTCGAGGTACTCGCCCCACGTAAAGACAATCTGTATAATTATAAAACGCATCGTAACAACGTAAAAACCAATTAAATTGATGTTTTTAATTTAAAGATTTTAATTTTCTGACTTTTTTTTATTGGGTTTAACATTTAATTATATATATTTATTGATTTTATCTTTTACAGTAATATTTATATTGGGAAAACCATTTTATGAAATGCATAAACCATCTGGTAATATGATTGTTGAAGTTTCGAAATGTATTGGTGTAAGTTGTTTAAATTTTTTATCATAAAAAATTTATTATGATGTTAATAACAATAATAATATAAATAATATTTTAATTGTAAATTAGCATGCAATTGTGAAACGATCAAAAGAAAAAACACAAAATCCAAAATCACATTGGTTAGATTATGCTGAAGAAAAATTTGGTCGTCAATTGGTGGACGACATAAAGGTGTTATTAAAAGTATTAGTATTATATTTACCGTTACCATTTTTTTGGGCCCTACAAGATCAACAGGGTTCACGGTGGACATTTCAGGCAACGCGTATGGTTGGCGATATCGGTTTATTTACCATAAAACCCGATCAAATGCAAGTTTTAAATCCAATTTTAATCATTGTATTTATACCGATATTTGATTATTTTATTTATCCATCATTGGAAAAACTCGGTTTACGTCGTTCATTACAAAAACTTGCATTTGGTATGTGTTTAGCGGGTACAGCATTTGCAATTTCCGGTTTATTAGAATTACGACTTGAGTCAACGTACCCGGAATTACCGAATGCCGGCAAAGGACAATTACGTATATTCAATGGTATGCAATGTAATTATCATTTTGAAACAAATATACCCAATCATCCACGGTTTAACATTGAAGTGGGAAATATGTTTATCGATAAGCATATGATGATCAATGAAATGAAAACATATGAATATAATGCAACAACAACAGCCGGTGGTTGTCCAGATATAATGATGGGTACGATAAATGTTATGCCGGGAGAAGCAATAGGATATTTCATTACTACAACCAAGGACGAAATGAATGGTATTAACAATAATAATAATAGTGATATAAATACATTAACGACGGCCCATCTATTACAATACAAAGATAATCCAAAGAAACCAAATAAAGGTTTTCCACATATACGAATATTAGCAACTACAAGTCAAATTCGTAATATAAATTTTCGAAATACGGATGACATTGATTTATTACAAACATTCCCATCAAATAATCATAGTATTAAAACAATTTTAGCTGGTAATTATGAAGTATTTGTTGATGACATTGGTGTTAGTGCAATTGAATTAAAACTCGGTGGTTCCTATGCAATCGTTATCAATGAAAAATCTAATATTAATTATGTAAGTTTTTTTTTTTTTGGGTTTAATGAATTCAGTTAAGATTTTGATTTAATGTGAATTGTTTTTTTTTTGTTATTTTTCTAGATTTATAATAGTCATGTTCTTGTTGAACCAAATTCAATACACATTTTATGGCAAATTCCACAGTATGTTGTAATAACCGCTGGAGAGGTATAAAGATTTAACTCATCTTCTGATTTTTTTTTTATCAAGAATAATAATAATAAATCATTAATTTTTACCATTAACCCATTTTTAGATTATGTTTTCGGTAACGGGATTAGAATTTTCATTTACACAATCACCACAATCAATGAAATCTGTTTTGCAGGCCAGTTGGTTGTTGGCCGTTGCCATTGGAAATGCCATTGTTGTTGTTATTGCTAAAGTTAATTTTTTCGAATCTCAAGCCGTTGAATTTTTACTGTTTTCCATATTGATGGCCATAGATGTAGGTGTATTTATAATATTGGCAATGCGTTACAAATACACAAAGGTACCGGGTCATCATCAAGACAACGATGATCATCGAAGCGAAGCCATTGATATGCCGAATGTTAATAGTAATAATAATAATACAAATGATAAAAAAATAAATGGTATTGATAATGCAGCATATGAGATATAAAATAAAAATATATATAATTGCATTTTGTGTGATTTTTTTTTTTTTTTTAGTATTATTTATTTTAAATCGAATTATTTTTATTAAAAAGAGGATTTGTTCGAATTTTGTATTTTTTTTTATTATGTATAGATTAAAATTAAATGATGTAAATGTTTTAATTTATTATATTTGATTTAATCTAAAAGCAATATCTTTTTTTTATTTTTGTTTTGTTATAATTACAGTATGTCTGTGTCTAATAAATATAGATTAATTTTAAGTAATAAAATGTATTGCATTTTTGCTTTATTTTATTTTAGCGGTGGTTCTTTTCAATATTTTCTTCTAAAATAATTCCAATAGTAAATCAATGGTAAAGATGAATCTCTTTTCAATAGCGATTGATTTGATAAATGAAAATCTACTTTACGTAAACGTTCCAGATACCGATCAATGGCAATAGCTGGTAAAAATATATGTCGAATATCTTTTGGTACTTTATTCGATAAATTTCTTGCCTAAATTTACATAAGAAAATAGTTTTTTTTTTGATTTAATTGATTTAATGAAACCCCCCGGAGAATATATTTCTACGAATATTTTATGATACTAACTTTTACTAAATGTGAATTAGCTACACTGGCAATATCGAATATACAATCGGAAACCCCCTTATCATCATGTTTATTTCGAAGCACACGTTCAGCATTGATCCCGTAACGGATCATTAATTCTTGTGGTACACCTAACGAGTGGGTTCTTTGTAGGTACACTATTGAACGTAACATATTAACAATTCCTTGAGATTTACCCAAATGTGAAATGGCATGATCAACGTCGACATTTTTTATATTATATATTTTCAATAAAAGATAATAAAGTGATGTAACCGATTCCTCAGCGTATTGTTCCAATTCGTTTACCGTAATAAATGGTCTATTCGATGGACGTTCACGTGCCTTTATCAAACGCATCAGATAGAGTTTTGGCAATTGATATTGTTGTATTGTCTAGTGTTTTTTTTTTAAATGAGTTTTGTTTTTAATTTTATATATATGTGGAAATTGTTGCGGGAAATGACAACCATTTTCAATATATAACCGCATCATATTAAAAAAAAATTAATTAAACTTACCGCATTTAATTGTTTAATCACTGGATGATCTGGTATATGGGCATTATTTTTTTTATCATATAGTTTTTCAATTGAATCATGCCAAAATTTTAATCTCATAATACCAATTTTATCATCTGAAACCTTGGAATAATTCAAAAAATTTAAAAAATTCTATTTTGTATTTTTTTTTTCTTTTGTGTTTTAATGTTTTTTTTTTTAAATGTTAAATAAAGAAAACTTACAGCACTTGATATTTTTGATATTTCCACATTAAATGCACGTATTGCAAATGCACTTTGTCTTTCCGTACCTTTCCATAATAGTGTACTTAGAAAATTTTCATAATCGTAACGTCTGTAATTTAAATTAGAACGCTTATATTATTGGTTTTTAAGACATTTTAAAATTCATTGGGATCATAAACGAAATTGCTTGAATTGCGTTAGAATTAAAGACATTTTTTTTTAAATATCAATTGAAAATGGTTTTATATTAGATACATAATAGAATTACTTCCTAAGCTAATCAATTCTTTTATTTCAAAATTCTTTAATTTACCTGACTAAATCCAAACAGTAATCGGCCGATGAATTTTGTTTAACATTTGATTTTGATGCAAAATTTCTACATAATAAAAACGGGCACTGTTGAATTCTATTTACAAATAATAAGTAATTTTTTAAACTGCATAATAACATATTTTTAATTTAAATTAATTTAATTTATTTATGTATTTAATTATAATTAATAAATTCACAACCGCACAATTCCATAACAAAAAAACAGTAAAATTAAAATTTTTATTATCAAAACAAATCAAAACAAAACAAACTGATAAGAAAATAATAGCAAGATTTCTGACGTTTACCCAGAAGACAAAAATTAATGCAAAAATATTGTCAAATTAAAGTGTATGCAACCGGTTCTAAAATAACTAAAATAATACTAGATTTTTTCAATTTTTTAATTTCAAATTTAAGTTTATTCATATTTTAATATCAAATACATTATTATTGATTGATTAATTTTTTAATTTATAATTATAATAATATAATTATAAATTAAAAAATTATATAAAGAACAATTTATTTTATAAAAATTCCGGCGTGATTATTGCAAATCTAGTACACCATTTAATTTTGAATTTTTTTTATCGTTGTACTAATTAACGTATTTTTTTTTTGTTCAGATGGAAAAAGAATCACAAACGATCAACATCGCAAGCTCTTTGATATTTTCGTTTTTGTATTGCGAAAAATTTTTTGTGTTTTTTTTTTAATTAAAAAATTTGTGCTTTAAAAAATTAATTAAATATTAAAATTTTAATTGTTGTTAACAATATGTGTGTAAAAAAAAAAGAACAAAATAAATTTTAATTAAATTGTGTATGAATATTTTTTTTTTTTAATTCAATAGGGTGTTGTTTGTTTGTGTTTTTTAAACCGCAATAACAAAATCAAATCGAAAAAAAAAAAAAAATCATAAAAAATGGAAATTGCTTCTTGGAAAATTGTCTTATTAGAATGGGTAAAATTTAATTTTGATGCTTTTTTTTTATTTTAAAATGTGATTATTAAGAAAATGAATAATTGGTTTTTTTCCCCCCTGGTTTTTTGAATTCAATTATATAATATAGGCAAATTTATCTGGTTATTTGGATCGAGTGTATTTTAATTTAAATCAAACTGATATTGAACATTTTTTTCTAAAATTCAAATCAACATTTACAACTGTAAAAGTTACCGTTAATGATTGTAGTCAATTTTTAAAAGGTTGGGATTAGTTTTTTTGTTTTTTTTTTGTTTTGCATTTTATTTCATTGCTATGGTAAAATTATTAATATTTAATTTTTATATAGCTTACTATCCTGAATTTGAAAGTCATTCAGATGATGATGGCCAACTTAGTTCAGAGGATTACATTTATATATATTCATTATTTTTACATTTTTCATGTGTTTTACATCCGGTGGTGGAGTGTCAAGAGATCTGTAAGAATATGAAAGAAACATCTCAATTGATTATAGCAAAATTTTTCCAAACATTGGTTGAGGATAAAAAATTTACAAAAGATGCATTACGTGTTGCTTTTTATAATGCTGGTTAGTAATATATATATAAAACATATATTAAAAATATTACTTGTATATTTATTATTATTATTACCTTTTGTTTAGTTCCATCGGATTTTGGTTTTGGAGCTGGTGGTGGTGGTGGTGGTAATAGTAATGGTGGCCAAACATTTAATGTTTCGACTCCATTAAAATTGAATGTTTCCAGTGTTTCAAATTATTCACCACCAACACCGAAATCGAAAATGCTTGAAGAATGGAATATTGAAATGAAAAATTTAAAAGCTCAATTAGAAACGGAACGTTATGAAAAGGGATTTCTTGAAGTACAAATGAAACAATACGAAGAGAAAAATAAAAAATTAACAAATGAACATCGTCAATTATTAAATGATATACATGATTTGAAAAATTCCTTGTTAATTCGTGATACTGAAAATTTATCCGCAAATCGGAATATTACAGAAGAATTGGTAAGATTTTAATATATTCACATAGTATATTTACTTAAAATAGCTCATGCTTTGATCATCAACTATATATTAAATCCAAGCATACTTTTTATAATGAATTAAATAATTTCTTACATAAATCATAAATAAATCGTAGGGATTTCAAATTTTTTCTCTTTAATCAATAGATTAATAATTTTAAGAAAATATTTGTTTTAATTAAAAAAAAAATAAAAGAGGATCATGGTCAATCGAGTAATGATTAACATAACCCTTTTAAATAAATTTCTTTAAATGTTTTTTTTTCATTTCTAATATATTTGTTTTTTTTTAGGTAAAACGTCGTTTATTGAAAGAGATCTCCGAAAAAGATGAACAGATTATAAAATTAAAATTAAATATAAATGATATACAAGAGGATAAATCATCGTTGGCCGAAGAAATTGAATATGCCCGTAAACAATATGGCATCATAACGGCAACGGCAAATGAATTAGATTTCCAATTGAATCAAATGAAATCGAATTTAGAAGATAAAGATGTTATTATACAAAATTTACAATCATTAAATAATGAATTGGAAACGTTCATTAGCGAATCGAGGGGCACAAATAAATTATCAATTTTAGATTCTTCAATAGATAATAGTTTTAATTATTCAACGTCTGCATTTAATATGGGTAGTGGAAATAGTGGAAGTCCAAATGGTATTTATTGTAATTATTATAATTTTAATACCAAAAAAGTTTTTTTGATTTTAATTATTATTCTTTATTCCAGTTAATGGTGGTGACCACCGATCCAGAAGCCATAGTTTTAGTCCTGAAAATCTAGGACGTTCTGTTATTGACATCCAATTGAAAGAGGAAAAATTAAAAAATAAAGAATTATGTGAATCAATTGATCGATTAAAAGGTGACAATAAACGAATAAGTGAAAATCTTAATGAATTTATAAAAAAACATTCAATTACATTCAATGTATGGGATATCAGTGATTTATTATCGGTCACTGATGGTGGTGATGGTGGTGGTGGTGATATTTCTGAAAATTTTATGATATACATAAATTATTTTGAAAAATTAACTGAAAAATATATCCAATTGGAAACAGATTTAAAATCAAAATCTGATGAATTTAACCGTTTAGTAGACGATGGGTTACGAATCAAAGATACACATGAAGTTGAATTAAAGAAATTAGTTCGTAATAAATCCGAAATTGAATTGGCAAACAATACGCTTAAAGCGGAATTAATTGAAAAAGAAAATGATAATAAAAAGTTTCAATTGGAAATTGGACAATGCCAAGAAAAATTACAAACTTTTGAAATTCTATGCGCGAATCTAAATGATTCTCTTCGGAAATCTCAAGAATTCGGTGAACAAGCTAAAAATGAAATTCAATCATTAAATATACAATTACACAAGCTAAACGATATTCAAAAAACCAATGAATTTGAATTAAATGATTTACGTCAAAACATTGTCAAATTAAATGAATTTATTGTTGAATTGGAATCTGTTAAAAATCAATTATCCGATGAAAATACAAAACAAAAGGATAATTTAAATGAAAAAACCCAACGAATAACAGAATTAAATTCAGAATTTATTGAAATCAATAAAATATTGGGTGAAAAATCATTAATATTAAATGAAACATTACAGAAGTACAATAGAATTAAAGTGGAAAATGATGACCGACGTAAAGAAATAGAAAAATTAATCGAATCAATAAGTGAATCCGAATATGGTTTAGATATGGCTGAAGAGCATTTGACGAATTGCGAAACAGAATCGATTCGATTACAATCGGAAATTTCGATGAATGAAAAAACAATTACCGATCTAACGGCAAATGTTAAACATTTAACCGAATGCAATTCAAAAATGTATCAAGAATCAATGGAATTTAGCCGGTCAATGGACGTACTCATCGATAATAATAATAAATTTGCCATTGAAAATCAACAGTTAACTGAAGAATTGGCATTGTTAAAAAAATCATTTACAAAATTAAATCAAAATTATAATAAAAAATTAGACAACTGTATTGAATTAAATGAAAAACTTACGGTAAATGATAATGAAATTCAACATTTGAAAACGTTGTTAAAAACAAAATGTGATGAACAAAATGAAATTACCAAAAAACGTTTAGCACTGGAAACGGATATACAACATTTAAATGATATCCATTTTGAATTGAAAAATAATTTGGAAGAAGCAGAAAATACAAAAATTAAATTAAACGATGAAAATTTCAATTTAAATGAAACCATTAAAAGTATGCAAATAAAAATTAACGATTTAAATAATTTAAAATTGATGTACGCCAAGGGTGCGGATGAATTCGAAAATGAAAAACGTGATTTAAATACAGCTATGGAATTATTAACAGCAGAAAAATTGTCCGTTGAAACAAAAAAACACGAATTGGAATATGAAAATCAACAATTAACAATAACAACATCGTAAGTATTAATTTTTTTTTTAAATATTTTTTTGTTTTTCTGGTTTTAAATAATAATGTAATGTTCTAATGTTTTTTTTTTGTATTTTTTAGTGATTTACGACGTCAATTACAAGAAATTAATATCATTAGAAATGAAATGGAAATTGAAAAAATTCGTATATCAACGGAATATGAAGAAGTGTTAATTAAAAACGATATTCTAAATGAAGAAATTTCAAGTAAAACCTTGGAATGCACAAATTTGAAAAGTGAATCGGATCATTTACGATTAACAAATGATCGGCTAACAATTGAAAAAACAGAAATTGTAACCGAATTGAATGGGGTGAAAAAAGAAAATACTGCATTAAATGTTTCAATTGCAGAAATTCAAAATGAACTGGGTATTTTACAAAAAGAAAAATTACAATTTGCAAATGATTTGGAAACAAACGCAAATGCCTTATTAGAATTACAAAATTTATTAGAATTAAAATTAATTGATTATGAGAAATTATCTGTAAGTTGTAAGGAATTGGAAAACAGATTAAAAAATAAGGAAATTGAAATTGAAAATGCAAATGTAATTATCGATGAATTACGCCGTCAATTGGATAATTTGAATGAAGTAAGTTGAATTTTAATCAATTTTTTAACATTAAACATATGAAATTGAAATAATTTTTTTTTGTAGGAAAAACTAAATTTTGTTAAACGTTTGAATGAAAGTTCGTGTCTACAAAAAAAATATGAAAACACTATGGAAAAATTCATTGAAATAAAAATGTTTTTAAGTGAAATTTCACAACAAATTACCAATGAATTATCCGGTAATTCTAGTTTAGATGCATGTGAAAGTAATAATGTTCATAAAAATACAAATGGAATTGAATACAGTAATATCGAAACAGATGATTTACCATCACCCATAATCGTTGAACTTGAATCAATTTCAAAGGATATTGAAAAAAAACTAAAAGAAAAACAAAATAAATTAATACAATTGAATGAACAAAAAAATGAATATACAAAATTATATAACGAATCAATAAATCAAACGGATAGTCAACGTATCGAATTGGAAATTTCAAATAAGAAAATTTTAAATTTAGAATTACAAATTTCCAAATTAAACGAAAAACTAAATGATAACGAATCGTTAAAATCTGATAATGAAAAACTATTACAAATACAAATTGAAGATTTAAATAAAACGATTCAATTCGATAAGAATCAATTAAAATTTGCAAATTCAAAAATATCTGAATTAGAAATTCGATTAAGTGAAATGGAAACAATAAAAAAAACCACCGATGAAACATTTGAAGCAGAAATAGCAAAATTTCAGGACAAAATTCACCTGCTACAAACGGACAATCAAACAGTTTGGGATAAATATAATGAAATGGAAAAATCTGAATGCGAATGGCTCTCGAGAGAAAACGAAATGAAATCACAAAATTTAAAATTTGAAACTCTTATCGCTGAATTGAAAACAAAAATCGATATGCTGAAAGCTGATAATGAAATGCAGGTAAACATTTCAAATGATAAACTACTGCAATTGGAAATTGAATGCGAAAATAAAAATGTGGATTTAAATAGAGAACATAAACAACAAATTGGTGAATATAAACAAGAATTAATTGAAAATCTTCAGCAAATTAACGATTTAAAAACGAAAATTTCTGAAAATGATATGGTTTTAAAAGAATCAATTGAAGAAAATCAACAATTAAAAGAACAGATTACAGATTTGGAAAATAAAATCAAAGATATAAATAATTCATATGAAAATTCTTTAACGATTAACACCAAACAACTATCCGATATGGAATCAATTGTTAAGGATACCGAAGAAATTAAATTAAAATATGAAAAACTTCTATTAGATAATGAAAATACCGAAAAAGAAATTTCCCAATTGAAATCATCGTTGGCTGAAAATGGAAAAACAGTTGAAGAAAATAAACAATTAAAAGAAAAAATCATAGATTTAGAGAAGAATATCAATGAAATTAATGAAATAAATGAAATTTCTTTAGCAACTACCATAAAAAAATTATCCGATATGGAATTAATTGTTAAGGAAACCGAAGAAATTAAATTAAAATATCAAAATCTTCTATTAAATAATGAAAGTACTCAAAAGGAAATTTCCCAATTGAAATCATCATTGGCTGAAAATGGAAAAACAGTTGAAGAAAATCAACAATTAAAAGAAAAAATCACAGATTTAGAGAAGAATATCAAAGAAATTAATGAAATAAATGAAATTTCTTTAGCAACTACCACCAAAAAACTATCCGATATGGAATTAATTGTTAAGGAAACCGAAGAAATTAAATTAAAATATGAAAATCTTCTATTAGATAATGAAAATACTCAAAAAGAAATTTCTCAATTGAAATCATCATTGGCTGAAAATGGAATAACAGTTGAAGAAAATCAACAATTAAAAGAAAAAATCATAGATTTAGAGAAGAATATCAAAGAAATTAATGAAATAAATGAAATTTCTTTAGCCACTACAATAAAAAAATTATCCGATATGGAATTAATTGTTAAGGAAACCGAAGAAATTAAATTAAAATATGAAAATCTTCTATTAAATAATGAAAGTACTCAAAAGGAAATTTCCCAATTGAAATTATCATTGGCTGAAAATGGAAAAACAGTTGAAGAAAATCAACAATTAAAAGAAAAAATTACAGATTTAGAGAAAAATATCAAAGAAATTAATGAAATAAATGAAATTTCTTTAGCCAATACCGCAAAAAAACTATCCGATATGGAATCAATTGTTAAGGATACCGAATTAAAATATGAAAAGCTGCTATTAGATAACGAAAATACTCAACGGGAGATTTCCGAATTGAAATCATCATTGGCTGAAAATGGAATAACAGTTGAAGAAAATCAACAATTAAAAGAAAAAATCATAGATTTAGAGAAGAATATCAAAGAAATTAATGAAATAAATGAAATTTCTTTAGCCACTACAACCCAAAAACTATCTGAGATGGAATCAATTGTTAAGGATACGGAAGAAATTAAATTAAAATATGAAAATCTTCTATTAAATAATGAAAATACTCAACGGGAGATTTCCCAATTGAAATCATCATTGACAGAAAACGGAATAGTAATTGAAGAAAATCAACAATTAAAAGAAAAAATTACAGATTTAGAGAAGAATATCAAAGAAATTAATGAAAGAAATGCAAATTCTTTAACCATTACCACCATAAAACTATCCGATATGGAATCAATCGCCAAGGAAACGGAAGATAAATTAAAATATGAAAATGAAAAACTTCAAAATGAAATTGCCACATTAAATCAGAAAATTTTAAATGATAATTTAATTACCGAAAATCAAATCAAATTTACCGCAAGTAAATTATGCGATGTAAATAATAAATTAAAGGAATCCCATGAATTAAATGAAAAATTAAAAATTCAATTTGAAGATACAACCAAAAGTGTACAAGAATTAAATGAAAATATATTAAAATTAAAATTAGACAATGAAAATCTAACAATTGAAAATGTTAAACTTGTGGAGCACAATCAAACCATAACGGAACAAAGCAATTTGAAAAAAGAACTGATACAAATTACAAATGAAAATACAAAATTAACCAGAGAATTACAAAAGGCAAATGAAATGTATCAATGCACAGATGATAAATTAACAAAACAACAATTGCAAATAAAAATATTATCCGATGAAAAATCCACATTAGAAAATCAAATTAAATCTTTTATGATGTTACACTCCAAAGAAGAAATGAAAGATTGTAACAAAAAAAAGGAAGCGGAAAAACTTTTACAAAAACACGATACGAATCAAAAACCGCAACAACAACAACAACAATCATTGACGACGACGACGACAATCGATGATCAGCATCCTACCGTTAACGTTATAAAACAACAAAATGAAAAATTAAAACAAGATGTTGCAATACTACAAGCTAAATTATATAAACATCGTGATATGACCAAATTAAAAGAAGAAGAATGGCAACGAGCATTGGAGACAACCGTTAAAGAACAAAAATTATTAACGGAAAAAAGTATAAAAGAAAATCGACTTGAATTAGAAGGGAAATTGGACAAAATGAAAGCTAAAATGGTAAGTGTGAGGGGGGTTTTATTTATTTATTGTTATGCTTATTATTCATTTGTTATGTTGTTTTTGATGTTTTGTAGTTTTGTAGTTTTGTAATTTTGTATCATAGCTAACTGTACTCCTCCCATTGTTAGAAATGTTAGAAATTCGGAATGGAATTTTGTATTTTTTTTTTTTGGTATTATAAATGTTTTGTTTTATCCTTCGTGATCTGAACAAATATTCTGACTAGATTTTCCGTCCGGTACTATTAGAGATAATCACTCTGTCTGTCTGTTTCTAAAAAAAAACGTACTTGAAATTTGTTTTTGAATTTCCCTAAAATAATTTGAATTCAACTTTGCAGATTGTTTTAGCAGAACAAATTGATTCAAAAAACTTATCCATAATACGATGACATCATTCTTCATTAATTTTGCATTGCATTGTTCAATTGTTAGATTTATTTATTGGGAGTATGCATTAATTCATGCGGGTTTTTTTTTCTCGAAAATTAAGGCTTGATTGTGAAAAAAATGGTTATACAATCAATGATCAAAGTATTGTCCATTGGAAGCTACAACATTTGCCCATGTTTCTGGTAGTTTGTGGATTCCATCCCAAAAGAACTTCTCCTGAAAGAACTGGTGGTGAAGAACGAATCGATTCAATTTTTAATACCCTGTTCTAAAGTGAGAAGCGTATTCCGGTATTCCGGCATTCTGGATTGATCTGAACAAGTAGTGATCACAAGGGGCCCAGACATAGGCTATAAGGCGGGTGAGTTAGAATTTCCCACCCATTGTTTTCCAAATAGTTTTGAACCGGTCTTGAAACATGTGACCGAACGTTGTCATGATGGAAAATTATGGATTCGTGTCTGGTTGCATATTCTTGTCGTTTTTCCGCAATCGATCTCTTCCATCGAATTAATTGTGTTCGGTAGAGGTCTGACCTTTTGATCGTCTAACCCGATTTCAACAGCTCATAATGCAACACACTCTTGTGATGCCATCTGAAATACAGAGCATTATACCTTGGCACCATGGATATTCGGCTTTACCGTGGATGTTGATGGTTGGTCGGGCTTTACATACTTGATTTCTTGCGCTTGGGGTTATCGTAATGAATCCATTACCATCCATCACCAGTGACAATCCGATGTGAAAAAATGACTTGTTTTTGTGGCGTTGAAGCAACATTTCCGACATGCAGAATCGGCGTTCGATATCTCTAATTCATACGGCATCCAATTTCTGAGATTTTGGATGAATCCCGCTTGCTTTTAAACGTCTGAAAATGGTTGCTTGATCAACTCCCAATGATTTTGAAAGATCTAGTTGCGTTTGACATGCATCTTCTTGATCAAGCAATGCCTCCAATTCTTCATCTTCATCATCTTTTTGGCTGTCCGGGGGTCGTTCATCGTCTTCTAAATTGAAATCACCACTTGTAAACCGTGAAAACCACTTCTGGCACATTCTTTCAGCTAGAGCATGGCCACCATAAACCTCTACTAAAATACGATGACTTTCTTCTGAGCACTTTTCTTCATGTTAAATTAATGAAGAAGAACTCCCCGCAAAAACACTTTTTCTGGCACAAAGTTCGACATATGTTCAACAATGAATAGAAAAAAATGTTATTTACGTTTCAATCAAACTGAAAAAGACGCACAATAACAGTAGCTTTCAAATCAATATATAGTAACGGATGAACATGACGCGAAATAATACTATAGTAATAACGCCCACTCTTAGAAAACAGCACGAATTACGGCATACTCCCAATATATTTTGATTTTCCCATTCATTCATTGCACATTTTTTAGAATAGATTCATATTATACATATTTTTTTAGAGTAGTATTGTGTAAAAATGAAACTAAAATATTCTAATTCTAATTTTTTTTTTTTTTTTTATTTTTCTCTTATCATACATTCAACATCAAATAAATAAATTACTGCTACCACTCACAGATATCCGAATTGACTCAGTGTAATTTAAATGATTCTTCGCCATTAGAAAATTGGAGTAGTCGTCGACCACCATATCCAATTGAAAGGGCAAATCAAAATAATCGAACGTATCGAAGAACCTGTTTTTATAAAATTATCGAATATTTTTTTGTTTTATTAATATTTATGTTAATCATTTTAATGTATTGCTATTATAAATTTGTATTTAATAAATACAATGATTTACAATTAGTTTGGAAAAATAAAAATGATCATATACCATTTTTTTGACCACCACCCCAAAAAACTATTATTATTATTAATATTGTGTTTTTGTTTATTTCGTTTTTTTTTTTGTTTTTAATTAACTGAATTTAATAGTTTTTTTTATTAATTTGTGCGTAGTTCTAATATAATTTTTGTAAAAATCTTTTTTAGTCTTTTTTTTTTCCGGGTTAGTTTTATGTTAAAAACATATATATATATATAGATATGCAATAAATGAAATTAAATTTTTTTTTGTTAATTTTGATATTTTATATTTATTCCCTTTTAAAATTATATTCCTCTTGACAATGACATTGTTGATTTCATCACATTGCTGTAATTTGAACAAATAAAAAACAAACAAAAAAACCATAATCTTTTATCATAATACAAAAATTCATCGATTTAAAATTAAAAAACAAAATTAAAAAAATTATAGAAAGATTTGTATAATGAAGAAATCACAAGAGTTAAACAAAAACATGAACAAGAAATATTTGAGTATAAAACTCAGGTACATCAACAGAAACAAAAGGTAAATTTTTAATTTTTTTTAATTAAATAAATATTATTCCTTTTTTTATTTCATTATTAATTTGTTTAAATTAAATTTGATTGTTTTTTGTTTTTTTGATAGTTGGAACAATTCGATCTACATGTTAAGAAATTATCTAAACAAATATTTCAATTAAATGAAAAACAACTTGATATACAAAAAGAAAATGAATTTTATAAATCAAAAATACGTACAATGGAAAATCATCCATCATCGGTTGGTGGTGGTGGTGGTGGTGGTGGTAATAAACTACGATTAATGTTACCAGGTAATAATTAATTGATTTATAAAAGGAAAAATCTTAATAATCAAAGCCAAACTGAAATCAATTCCGAAATAAACTTTATTTTTTTCCTATATTAAATTAGATCATTTAAAAATGGAAGACGAAGAAGGTGAATTGTTTAATAATACCTATTTACATGATTTGAAAAATGGTGGAAAATTATCACCAACTGGACGTCAATCTGTTCGGTAAATTTTCTAATATACTAGTTTTAAATTTGTATCATTATAGGTACATTTTCAGTCTCGTCTTATAAGCTTATAAGGCTTCGTCTTTTTTTTTTTTAAATCAACCAATAAAAATTGATTATTTGTCTGTCGGAGAGTCTTATAAGTCGTGACTAGGATTGTCTTGTGTCTTTTTAAGACGCAACCGAGACTTAAGCGGCCATTTTTGTGAAAATTCATATAATATACAAAAATAAATATATAAACACAATTAAACACAAGCACACTTTTAAGCCGCGGCGGCTTATAAGAATGGACTGAAAATGGTGTGTCTTTTTTCTGTGTCTTTTAAGAAACATCACAAAATAGAAAAAAGACGAAGCCGAGGCTTATAAGAAAATGTATCTTTAATAAGTTTTTTTTCGTAATGTCAATAAACAATTTTTTTAACTACTTTCACCTTCTGCTTCTTTTACACTCCGATAGTTATTCCGAATTACAATTTCGTAATTCATTGTGTCCGCCACATTTACGAAGTGCTTATGCAGCCCAATATCAAGATCAAGATTTTCGTGAAGAAGATATTAAAGTAAGTTATTTAAATAATAAACCACCGGGTAAATTAGAAAAAACATTTACTGTCCATAGATCAAATCCTAATCTATCTATGTATCTTGAATATTAAAAAATTGAGTGAGAATTAAATAAATAAAATTAAATAATTTTATATTTTCATTATTATTATTTTATTATAATATTTTCAATTATTTATTAATTTTATAATTTTTAAAATTAAAAAAAAAAAACCATTATTATTATTATTATAGGTTAAGTTATTCTGTAGAAATTAGTTTGATAAAAATAATAATAATAATAATAATAATATTTATTATTATTAATTGTAATTTTTTTGACGATTTTTGACGATCAGTTAAATGTTTTTTTTTTTATATGCCGATTATTTTGCCAAAATATTGTTTTGTTTGCTTTAATTTTTGAAATAATTATAATATTTATTTTATTTAATTTAATTTAATTTAATTTATTAATCAAATTGCATTCAAATGTTTAACAAAAAAAAAAAATTTAAATATTAAGTTTTTTATTTTAAATATTATTTATATTTATTATAAAATTATTCAGATATATATAAAAAAAAAATAAATACATTTTCAAATAAATTGAATTCATTTTTTGACAAAAAAAAATTCTTTTTTTTTTTTTTAATTTTATTTTTTATAATATTCTATATTAATTTATAGTGGTCGTAAATAAATTGTCGTATTTGTTTTAATTTTTTTAAAATACCAATTAATTTTTTTAATGAAACTTTTTTATTTAATCTGAAAATTTTAATTCAATGTATTTTTATATTTATTTGAAAATGTATTTAAAAACATTTTATTTTAAATTAATATTCATCATTTCATTCTCTTGCATATATTCATTTAACATTTTTATTATTGTTTTTTCTCCAATTTTTTTAACACTCTCGCACACTAAAATATTCTAAAATCATATATAACAAATACGACTTTTTATTAATTAAAAACAAAAAATTATGCTATAATTTAATTTAAAATATTATCCATTCAACTCCATTCTCTTTCCACCAATGATAAAATATCAATGGAAATGTTTTCTTTTAAAAAATGTTTTTGTTCCTTTGAAAAAATATTGATTCTGAAAGGACTATTAATACTTTATTCTGCTCCTCTATCGATTAAATTTCCTATAATTTCCTAAAAACAGAACTCAAAGTTATCGTACTGTGTCGAAACAAAGAGTTGAGAATTTTTCTTTTGGTTTTCTTTTCTTAAAAATTATCTACGATCAGTTCAATATTAATCTACGAATACGGTTAAAGTGTGAATTTCACTTTGATTTTGTTCTTCATTTCAAGTAACTGTTAAAAAACAAAAAAACGAAATCAGGTAAATCATGAAATAAAGTCTATGTTCTATAAGATATTGAAATCATCATCATTTTTTTTTCTATTTTGCCTCCACTAAATATTAAGGTGAAAGTGTTTTTTTTTTTTTTATATAATCTACAGAAAATACTCCAATTAAAATTTTGAAATAAACATAATTTTTTCCATTAAGATCTTGATTGAAATTACTAAAATAATTTACAAACCATCGCCTTTCTATCAATCGCCTTTCATTTGCTAAATCACAAAATGCACTACCGCCGTCTAAACATCCAAAATGCCACAAAATTTGCTTTTATTTGGGTACTTTTTTTTTTTTTTATTGGCACTTAAATTAAGAAAAGGAAATAAAAATTCTTTTATCATTCAATAAATTTCTCTCTTTAAATTTAAATATTCCGAAAAAAAAAATAATAAAACAGTCACCCCAACATGTCATCACAAAGACTACTTTTGCCGATCTAATAGGAAATTGTATACTTCCACAATCAGAACATAAAAATAATAAACAAATTACATATAGAAAAAATTTGGAGGTAAGATTGATAACAGAAACAGAAATTGATAAATTGAAATCATCCTTTCACATAAAAAAAAAAATCATTATCTTAACTTAATTCCATTCATTTTAATAAATTTTCATAAATAAACCAAATTAAAAAAAATCATTAAAAATCATTTAAACGTAATAAAATATAGGACATTGGACGTCGATCAATTGGTGATGATAGTCTATTAAGTGGACAATCAGACGTACGTCGTGGTACAATTTATAAACGACCGGGTCCTCCAACGCCCAGTAAAAATGGAGGACGTTTATCATTTGGTGGCGGTGCTGGTGAAATAATGCCAAGGGAAATATTCAAAGAAATCCATTCAAATCAATATAATGTTCAGGCGTCAACAACAACAACAACAATGGCAGCCCCCACGCTTTCTAAAAAAACAACACCGGGAAAAATACGTTCAATGTTTACATCATCAAAGGTTAAAGATGAGGTATGTTTGAATTTTATTATTATATAATTGTAAACTCATTGGTTTGCGAGATTACCTTCGATTGTTAAAATGTCAAGTGTGCCAAAAACCGTCCAATAGTAAACTTTAAAAGAAACATAATAAATGTTTTAATGCGGTATTCTAGACTAGAGGTTAGAAGAGATCTTTCGGTAAACTCGAATCGATTTTTTTTTCACAGAAATAATGAATATTGAATTCTAAATCAAAAAAACAATTTCGTTTTTTTTTTTCTTAAATATTTCTCGATTTTTCAATATTGTATTGTTTTTTTTTTTTTTTATTTTAATATATATTCTATATATATATATAGATTTTAAAAAATCATTTCATATTAAAATCTATGGGTTTAAAAAAATTAATTTTAAAAAAAAAACGTAATGGTAATTATATAATATCTAAATCACCGTATACATCGACACCATCTCGTCATCGTCATCATCATTTACACCACCGTTCCATTAAACATCATAATACAACTATGAATAATCAACAACAACAACAACAACAACAAAATTCAACAGCATTGTCTAATAATAATAATAACGGGATAACAAATAATAATAAAATACCTACATCAAATTCAAAATGGCGCTTTTCAATTGAAAATCGTTTAAGTGCCATTTTACCGATTAATAAACAACAAAAATCATCACATAATCAATTAATGAAATTGTATGATGAATGGCGTCAACCTGTTCAAATAATTAATTCCGATGATGATGATGATGATGATGATAGTAGTAGTATCTCTTCAACAATTGATTCTTGGACTGATGATTTTCAAGATGATGATGATGATGACATTACAATAAATATAGAAAACCATAATACCAATAAGAATCAAAATATCAAAAAGTCAAAATTAAAAAATCCTTTATCATCATCTCCGCCGTCACCATCACACTATCCCCGTCGTCGTCGTCGTATATCATTTTATAATAATAAAAAATCAATTTTAAATAATAGCAGCAAACGAATGCAAAACAATTGGAAATATAAAATGCAACAAAAATTAAGGCATTTAAATCGTTTAGAACAATTCGATAAAGCACGTAATATTCAATTTAATTCGAATGTATCTACATCATCGGCGACAACCAACACCAGTACCTCTTCATCATTAAATAGTAATTGTAATGATGAAAATTCGATTCAAATAAATTCATTACAATTCAATTTATATAATTGCATTAATAATAAGAATGATTTGAATTTTATGATCCCCAATAATACAAATAAAAAACAATATGAATTTGAAAATTTAAGTAAAACAAAAATTTCACAATCACCATACAATAATCATCGTAATTACCGCCGTTCGCCGCCACATCAATTATACTATGATAATAATTCACCACCAATAATCACTACCACTACCGTTACTATGAATCAAGAAAATCCCATTAAATTATTACATGATTCATCATCATCATTATCATTATCATCATCAACGACAACGACAACACCAAATAACACTGATACAATGACAATTTCAATAATTGCATCTAAAATAAAAAATCAAATTTATTCAACTGGAAATGTTATAACAAATTTAAAAATTCCAAAAATTTTAACATCACCAACAACGTCATCATTCCCATCATCATCATCCCCATCATCATCATCATCATCGTGCATCAATGCAATTACGAAAAAAAAAAATCAATATTTCCAAATGAAAAAATTATTTCCCATTTTCTTCTTCATTCTATTAATCATTTTTGTATTGTTTTTTTTTTTTTTTTTTTAACTTTTAAATATCACTTTGATTATTCAACAACAAACAATGATCAATAATCATCATCCATAATACAAATCCATAATGAAATGTCCAACCAAATGGTCGCGCCCACACACACTCCCAATAATAATATATTTATATTTATGAAATGTATATTTTTGTGATAAAAAAAAAAAAAAAATTGTTTATATTTCTTGAGATTTTATTTTTTTTTGTTGTTTATATGTTCAATAAAAAGTTTTTATTGGAGTTTTATTTTATTTAATTAAATTACAAAAAAAACAATAAACAATTTCGTATTTATTATTAATTTTTCTCTCAATAATATTGTTTTAAAAGTTTCATTTCCGTGAATTTCCTGTACAGAATGAATAACATTTTGTTTTTGTTGTGGATCCCTTAAATTTTGCTTTTCCTAATCATTTCATTTTCATTCTATTAAATTGCCAGATAAATTATAATCTTATCTAAAGGGATATATCAATAATCAATATTTTATTCAACATAAAGGAAAATTTTCGATGACTTCCTGTTTATAAAAATAAAACTCAGAAATAACGGTAAAGTGAGATTATTTTTTTTTTTACCTATCACGTGATTTTAATGAACTTCTTCCATGGAGAAAAAAATAATTTTCAAGCATTCGCTAGTTTTAAGTTATATTTACATATCCAAAAAAAAAAAAAAACTTTCAGTTCCATAAAAACAGATCTTGTGATCGGATTATCTTGAGCGTAGCGGAAAGAGTTCTAAATTAAGAATTCTGCAAAAAAAAAAAAACTGATTATTTTATAAATTTCACTATTTTTTATGGTTCCTGTTTCTGTCTGTGAATCCGCGAAAGTGCGAATGAGCTTAATAATTTATTAAGAGATATTATCCGAATATATATAAATTATTTTTTATTTTTTTAATTTTTCAAATATAGAATTCAACACCGACCAGACGACGTCTGAGCATCTTCAAAAGTAGATTCAATAAATAATGCTGCGATTGCCAATGTAAGATAATTAATAATTTAATATATAGTAATATATTTTTATTTTTATTTCTGTACAAAAATCCGCGAGCTGCTAATGATTTTTTTTTGTTTTTTAAATAAGTTTTTGATTTATTTGTTTAATTGCTATAAGCGAATGTGTCAGAATTTGCATTTGCGTGCTTTAATATTAATCCATTAAATATTAATCCAATAAAATTAATCCATTAAATTTTTAATTTAGATTTTATTTTTTATTTTGTTGTAAATTTTTTTATAATAAAATATGCGCTTTTGAAAATAATATCTTAATTTATATAAACCTTTTTTTTGTTATGGCTCGATGATTGGATTGAAAATATATGGGCTTTTGTTATGTCTTACATTGTTTTTTTTTGTTGTGATATTTCAAAAAACAATTATACTGCTTATTACTGTTTAGGCTATTTCATTGATTCATTTGCAACCAAGCATTTCTATATAGATTTCTATTTCTGTAGATATCTATATAGATTTTTAATCTCATTATCATTAATTTTTATTGAATTGTAAAATCGCACGATATACGAACACAAAAAAAAAAACAAAGATAAAATAAAATTTGTACTTTTATATTTATATGACGGTCTATAAATTAAAAGATTTTTGGTTTTTTTTACTTTCGATTTTCAATTTTTATACATATAAAGGTTGATTTTTTAAAAGCTATAGGAAAGTTTTTCAATAAAAAAAAAAACCCATAAAATTCAGAAAAATGCATGAAATCTGTATTTTAATCGATAGTACGGTCCATGTATAATTTAATGGTTGAAGATTATTTCATGCAAATGTTGACCTTAACTGCGCCTCAAATGGTCCATCCGCTTAGTCCAATTTTGGCATACTCTTTCCAGCATTTCGGCCGGTATCACACGAATTAATTAATGCTTCAATGTTGTCTTCCAATTGAAGTCAATTGAAGCGGGCTTGTCTGTATAGACATGAGCTTTAACATAGCCCCACAAAAAATAGTCTAAAGGCGTTAAATCGCACGATCTAGGCGGCCAATTGACCGATCCCGAACGTGAAATAAAATGTTCACCAACCTCTTGCATTTTGGGCAAAAAATAGTTGGATAGCATCTCACGGTAGCGCTCACCATTCACAGTTACGTTACGATTCGCATCATCTTTGAAGAAGTATGGTCCAATGATGCCACCAGCCCATAAACCTCACCAAACTGTGGCTTATTCTGGATGAATTGGTAGCTGTTGTAATGCTTCTGTCGGATATTCACTCCAAAATCGACAATTCTGCTTATTTACGTATCCATTGAGCCAAAAATGAGCTTCGTCGTCGCTGAACACAATTTCGTCGCGATGAACTTTCTTAACAGAGCACGCATTTTGATAATAAAATTCAATAATTTGCAAGCGTTGTTCGTTTGTAAGACGATGATTCGTGGTTAAATTATAGACCAAACTGCGAAGATGTTTGACAGTGAAACAAAGCACGAAACGTGCATCAGCTGTTTAAACCAGTGTTGCCAAAATGATAATAGCTAAAAAATCACCCTTTATTTAAAATAAATTGTTAATTGATAAGACTATCGCCAACGCCTCTGTGTTAAGAATTGAAATGAAAAAAATAAAATCATTGTCACGGTAAAAATACTAAAAATAAATAGGAAATAATCACAATTTTTTTTTTTGATATAATAATTTTTAATATTAAATATATTGTTTGTGTGATGTTAAAAAAAAGAGTGTATTTAAAAGAAATTAATATTATTTAAAAAAAAAATGTCTGAATTAAATACAAATAATAATATTATAAATAATTTAAGTAAAAAATGGCCATTGAAAATGTCTTATTTTGCTGGAAAAACTGTACATCCAATTTTAAATATAACCGAATGTTTATTTTGTGATATCAAATCAAATCCGGATAAATTAAATATTCCTTTATCGGTTGGTAAGTTTGTTATTTTTTTTTTTACTAATCATATAGTTGATTAAATATTTTAATTATTTTTTAAAAGGTGTTATATGATTTGAAAATACAAAATGCTTTATATTGTATTATAACCTCTCACACTATATTTATCGCCCCAATCAATACATTTGTAAGTGACTGTATTTGAATCGCATAGAATCTAAAATCGAATAGTTTATAAATTAGTTTATTTTATATACTAAAAAGATTAATTCTTTTAATATCAATTATTTTAACTATAAAATGTTAAATTAATCCGTTTTTCCACAGATAAGCTTAATGAAAATGTAACAGAATAGAATTTATTAGTTTTTCATATATTTAACGGACTATAAAGTTTCTTATTAGCTTAGTTATTTTGGACTAATGAATTTTTTGTTTACCTTGTTTTTTATCAATTTTTAGTTACTAGAAATGATAAAAAGGAATTCCGAAATTGTGTTACTGGGTAAAAAATGGATAAATTAAAAAGAGAATCGATACAAATAAAACTCCATTCGCATTCATCCATATTTAGACGAATCCAAGAGATTATATTAAAGATATAGATATCTTCATTCTGTGTCTAATATCAATTCACTTCATATTTTATATCTACTATAGATGTTTGATGAAAAATGGAAAACTTATGAATTGCCGGAAAATGTTTTCTTATCTTATACATAACTTCTTAATCCACTATCCACATAAATATCCATTGAACACTCCTTTTCCCAACCCAATTTTCATACACGTGTTTTGGGTGTTTTCTGTCTTGTCTTGGTCTTGGTGGTCGAAGTATTGGTCTATAGCAGCGTTTTCTTTTCCTTTTATTTTTTTTTTTTGTTTACTATCAATGAATTCAAAACAAAAAAAGGTATAATAGAAATATCTCAAATATCACAAACAAAAAATTACATCACAAAAAAAAACTCAATTATAATCACTTTTTATATAAAAAATAATTTTATAATAATATAATTTTCTTCCTCATCATATATCACGTATATACAATATACAAGCTTCATATATATATACCGAGTGTCCTTGTTTTTAAAAATAGTCCCATTCAAAAACTATTAATTTGTTCTTATTAACTCTCCGTAACTCCTTAATCGAAAAGGAAATTTCAAGTTCCACAATTATTTTATTTTTTTTTTGATGCGAGGGGAAATCCACCACGATCAAGGTAACTTCCGAGCGAGAGCTTCCACAATTATTCATTCAAGTTCCCCTCAGAAAGTTTCTTTGTTTTTTATTTATTACAACGGGACACTTGGTTTTAACCAACAACCGAATCTGTTGTTATAGTTTCTGAATTCGCTGCTTTTACAGTATCGGTAATTATCCGTACGTTCAACGGTACGGGAAAATATGCAGCTCTGTAAATATTGTAAGGTATTGTAAATTTGATTCTATGATATTACAATTTCTTCTAAAACGCTTTGTTTTCAATCAAACAAAAAATTCCTGTATTTATTATATTGGACACCCGGTATAGATATATAATTGTCATCAATTCATCATTTATATACATATTATTATTATTATTAACTAATTGTATTTTAAAATTATATCCTCCTATAGTGTGTAATATTGATTTTAAATATAACTTTTAAATAATAAAGTGATGTTACAATTAATTATAAATATAATTAAGATGGATTATTATTTATATACATAATCTCACCATATACATATATTACATACATATAATTTTCATAATAAATAATCATCAATTAAATTTAAACGACGGGAGAAATTACAATTTATATATATAAAATAATTATATATAAAATTTCCATATTGATGGATTAAATAATAATTTGTATATATACTTCTCAGAAAAATTATTGTTCTTATATAGGAATTTTGTTGGTTTTACTATAGATTGGTTTTGTTCTTTAAATCGTATATATAATATGTTAAAATGATTATATGATTCTATTCTCTGTTTGATCAATTGAAGCGATTATGAAAAAATTAAGGAATAGTTAAATGAAAATTTTATCCTTTTGTGAAATATATCTCAAATGACAAGAAGCTTTTCATTTATTTTTTCCTTCCTTTTATATAGAAAAAGATCAATTAAATTCATCATATGTCAAACGAACTGTAATGTTATTTATGTAGTATATAATTAAAATAATAACTACATCAACTGCATTTTATAATAATAATAATAATTAATAAGTTTTTACGTAAATACATGATTTATATTTTAAATATAAATAACCGCAAACCATAATTTATGAAATTATTCGTGAATTCTCTAATATAATATATACTTAATGCGAATATTATCTATATTAAAGTGCATAAAATTGACAGTGTTTTTATTTGTTTAATTTTTAAGTTTTTAAAGTCGATAATATTTTATTTATTATTAACATATAATAAAACATAATATAATTTATAGTAATAAAATTATTTATTTATTTAAAAAAAAAATAAAGTAATATTAAATATTTCAAAAAAATGCCTAATGAAAATCAAAAACAACAAATTGAAAAAAAAACCAAATGGTCATTAAAATCTACCGAATTTGCAGAAAAAAGTATAAATCCATTAGAAAATTTGTTACATGAGGCGACGAAAATCGAACGGATTACAGATAAACTTTTTATTCCTTTGTCAATTGGTAAGTTTATAAATCGGATTAATTTTTTTTTTTTTAGTTTTTTGTTTATTTCATCCCAGAAATGTTTTTGTGTGTGATAAATTACAAAAAAAATCTATGTTCTATATGTTTTATAATATTATTATTGCTTTCGTCTTGATGATGAATTATCATATATAAATTATCGATGTATATAAAATTAAAAATAAAAATTTATTCTCAATGGAATTCTAAAATATTATTTATTTATTTTTCCCGGCTAGTCTTATCTCAACAAGAGGGTTCTTTTATGATCGACTTCCAAATTGAAATGTTTTTTTTTTTTACCAAATTTCAATCGGTTTTGTCTTCTATATCTTGTCAAAACTCCTGACTCTTTCTTGATGATACCATTATTTTTGATTTTCCAAAATACCTTTCCATATTTTTAACTTTTATTTTTCATATATTACCTTTTGTGTAACATCCAAAAAAAATTCCCCGACAACCCGAGAGGTTTGACGAACGATTGAAACTTTGTTATATACAAATATAATATGGAAGAAAATTTTCATGTTTCGCAATAAGCTACAAAAAAAAAAACAAAACAAAAATTATTAAATTTTATATTTATTTATCAAAACGTTATAAAAAATAAAAAATTAATTTTTTGCTATACAACCTAAAACAATCTGGTTTTATCGTCCAACAACATCCTTCTGTTGTTAGTTTCTTTTAATTTGTGTCTTTTTACGGTGTCGGTATAATTAGCCGTACGACCAACCGCAAAACCGGAAAATACAACTCTGTGTTTTATAATTCAGATTCGAAAAATAACCGAAAACACAAAACAGATTTTATGCATTCAGTAGGATTCGTAGAACCCACGACCCCCTGATATTTCGTTAGAATTTTAGGTTGGCATTTTTAACATTTACACTACAGAGTTCTATGTACTGTATAATATAATGAAAATTCTATAAATTAACCATAATTTATGTATTGTATATAAAAAAATATAATAATTTTTAAACACGTACTAAAAAAAATTATATAATTATATATACATAATGATTATTTATTTTTTTTTTCCTATAATTTTTATCTTATCAAATAACCGCATAATAAAAATATATCGATTATTTTTTTTTACTAAAATTATTTCTTTTTTTAAACTATAATTTATATTATGTACACACGAAATAATAATAAAAAAAAAAAACGAAATTATATTGAGTTTTTAATTAAAAATTAAATTATATTTTATTATTGATTCTTGAACACGCGGTTCCATTCATTAATTTATTTGTCCGTTTTTTTTTAAATAAAATTAAATTAAATTAAATATTTAAGTGATACGTTTTTTTGTGGGGTGTACGGTTTTTTTCGGTTAATATATCTAAAGTTTATTATAATTAAATTTGGGATTTTTAATTTGTAAAACAAAACAAAACAAAAAAAAAATGGCAACTGATTTAAAATCATCATCGACAACGATTAACAGAAGAAAACAATGGCATGTACCGATTACACCATTTGCATTGAATAGTATTAATTCTATACAACATGTATGGGAGAGTTTAGTCACAGTATCAAATCCTGATAAACGTTTAATTGCTTTATCAATCGGTAAGTTAATTGGTCTGCTAATTTCTCTATAAAGAAAACAAAAATTATTATCTCCACCATTATTACATATATGCATAATTTGATGAATGCATAAATTTATTAAAGGAAATTCCCCCCAATAAGACTTGGAAAAAAAACCCAATAAAAATGCGGTATTGCGATAACAAATAAATTTTTTAACATGTATAAATTTATATTTTTTTTAATTACATTTTCAAAATTTAATAATCCTGTAATATATTTTGTATTTTTTTTATTTTTTATTGTACTTTATAAGAAAGAAAAAAAGGATTAAGTATTTAAGTTAGTATAATTTATGATATATATATACTTTAAATTTAATTTATTAGTTTTATTTTATATCAAAAAAAATAAAAAAGATTTGTTTTTTCCCCATCATAATTGATATGAAAAAAGAAAAAAAAACTATTATTTTTATTTAAATGTGTGCGGTGACGGTAACCGAAAAATTCAATATTAAATTATTTTAAAAAGATATATTAAATTTATTGTTTTTTTTGTGATTGATATTATATAGTTTAATGTGTTTAGTGTTAAACCCTAAAACTTAATTAATCGTTACTTAAATAAATAAATACAGTTTAAAATCAATATACAAATAGAAATATTGACAAAAACTGTAAAAGTAAAAGTGAATTTTTGAGTGAAAAAAAAACAAGTGACAAAATGGTGAATATTTAATAAAAAAGAAAAATCAAATTTATTGATTATTAAAATACCTTTACCGTTCGACTTAAAAACAAAAAACATTATGTCATTTTATTAATTTTTGTTTATTTTTAAAAAAAATAATATATTTTAAATTCTCTAAAAACTTGCCTTACGGAAAGAGAATTCCATTAGATGAATTGTTGGAAAATGGAAAAAATTCTTGATAGTAAAACATCTATAAATATGAAAAATTGTCAATTTATTTATACTTTTTGTATATGGTAACCCCTTAATATTATTGTAAATTCGTTAAAAATTCAATTTATTGTATACTTAAATTTCATGCTTAAAATCAATACCATGTTATATAAATTTTTCGCCTAAAAATTGAAACGATTAGAGGTTAACAATATTTAACAATCACAGTTAAAAAATGTATTTTTATTAGAAAGGATCGAAATTTTCATATTTTTTTTGTTCGTTACTACGGCATAATCGGTTTAGCGCCCGTAAAACCTCGGAATTCTATTGCGGTGAGCCCGTAACGAAATCACTTAATCAGGTGATGGACCTTAGATGCATCGAATACACTTAAGTGATTTTGGGTGGTAAATCTATTATAATATGTGAAATTTTGAAAATAAAGCAAACATATGAGATAAAAAAAAACCTTTTACTAAAACGAAATAAGAAAAAAATCACTCATATGTGTTCAAACAATTGTCCAAGTTGCACTTTAGGTGGATTAGTTTTTTAGATAAGAAGAAATGTTTAATTTAAATAACTGATAATCAAAGGTAAGGGGAAATACTAGGTCAAGTTAGGCTATTCCATAATCTTGCTGTTCTTGGGAAAAATGAATTTCCAAATCGGTTTGTTCGCAAAAAACTAATAGATACAGAATATGAATGAGCCTTTTGTGAATTTCTCGAATTATAAAAGAAGTTAATTGGTTTCGGGGATTATCTTTAAAATTTCATTAGAGCATATTCATGGTAATAATACCTATAAAATGTGTAATAATAAAGCTACTGATCGTCATGATGATCCAATGATTCAATGGAATTTGTTATTATTTCATTTCTGATCAGCGAAATAGCGTGTCTTTGGATCCTGTCACTAAACTGCAGTGTAGTACTTGGTGCACCAGCCCATATGTAGGAATTGTGCTCTAGAAGTGGTCTTATAAAAGACCTATAAACTAATGCTAAATTTTCAGAATTGAGAAATTCTTTCGATCTTCTTAAAAATCCATTGCGACTAGCCACCTTTTTAGCTGCTATAGCTGAAAATTTAAATATCTAGAATCAAACTTTATGCCCATTGAAATATGTTTGAATTTTCTTGAAAATAAATTTATATCAAAAATACTGCTAAGCCAACATTTTATTCACTCTGGAACTTTCAAAAAACACGGTAGAAGGGAAAATAAATGGATTAACATATTATTAACTTGAACATCACATCACTTATTTTATATTATTCCTTTTTCCATATGAATTTTCCGATAAATTAAACCACCTAAAAACCCATAGAAAACAGAAAATAAATTTAAAAGAATCGTCTAGAAAGGAAAAAAATATAATTATAATTATTGCAATTATCAATATAAATTGGAAATTAATTAATCCTATCACTATAATTAGTAGACAAATTTATTCACTTAGTAACAAATAGGAAAAACAAATTTAATTAATTCGCATGTACAAAAATCGTATTTTACCTCCCAATTAAAATATTAATTACAACAACAACAACAACCAAAAAAAAATCGATCAGTTTCTCAGTCAGTCAGTACAAAATATATGCAAGAGAGATTGCTTAATTAATTAAAAATTATCGGTATATAATCGCGCGGAAAACAACAAAAAGTCAATTAAATATGACGGCATGCGACTTAAAGCACATTAAAGGCTTAAAATTAATATATATATGAATATTTAATTTAATGATTGATTACTTTTTTTTTTGATATAATTTTGTTATATTATATTCAATTAATTTTTATTTTTTTATTATTCACTATATGAATATTTTATGACTGACAATGAGTTTGTTTTTTTTTTAGAATACAAAAAGATTTATGATAATGATTCGATAATTTTTATGAATATTTTTTTATTAAAAAAAAAACTATAAAATAGTCGATAATTATGGTTTATTTATAGGCGTGATGATTTAGAATTCCAATTCCAAATCCGCATATGTACTTACTTCTTACTTACTTACTTCGTGCGCGCCTACAACCTACAATTGGTTTTGGCGTCCATTTTGGCAGCCTCCTCCAACCGGACCTATTTACCGCCAACGTCCGCCTACCGGAAACGCCGAGGGCCCGAAGGTCCACTTCTACTTCATCTTTCCACCTACCCCGCGATCTTCCCACACTCCTAGATCCGCCCGGCTTGCTGTCCAGAATTTTTGACGATATACGATCGTCATCCATTCGTTTCCACATGACCAAACTACCTCAGGCGACCAATCTTAATGAACCGAACGATGTGGGGTTCGGTATATAATTTATATAGCTCGAAATCGAACCGCCTACGCCACCATCCCCTTTCCTTTGTCGGTCCAAAGACGAGGCGTAGTATTTTTATTTTCGAACCCTTCAAGTCGCCGTTCGTTGGCCTGTGCCATGCACCACGTTTCAGAACCGTAGGTGACAATTGGCCGAACCAGTGTTTAATATAACTTTACTTTCAATGTTTTACTCAATGTCTTCGAGAAGAACATCTTTCGTGAAACCGTAAAAGGCCTTGTTTCCTGAAGCAATTCGGGATTGAACTTCCTCCGCTATATCATTTGTTGCTGTTTATGTTGCTTCCAAGGTAGCTAAACCTGTCCGCCGTTTCATATTTGTTCTGACCAATTGATACGCTTTGGTGTTGTGCCATAAACCTACTGTTCGTTGGTGCGATCATATACTTGGTTTTCGTTTACCTTGTTTACCCTTAATCCCATCCGCATATATATGATTACCAAATAAATAATTATGTATTCTTAAAAAGATCTCTTCCAAATTCTTCATCATTCAATTTGTGTATGTCATTAGAAAACAATGTTAATATTTCCTAAATTTATGCAGGATTAACAAAATTGCATTTGTCCATATAGAATTTACAAAATATACTTCTTCTTGAGTCAAATCAACCGCAGTATTAATAATATTATAATAGAAAAATGTGCTATAGATAATTATAATCTACATCCGTTTTAAAACTATATTGAATATTTCACACAAAAAAAAAATGTTTATAAAAATTATTATTAGAAAAATAATTTAACAACGCGCATAACAATATACGCGATATATAAATAATTAAAAAAAAAAAATATTTTCTATTATTTCTTAAAATAAAAATTACGCAATTTATATTAAAAATGCGTTGTTTGTTTTTTTTTTAAAACTTTTTAACAGAGGCTCGTTCATTTTTAAAATTATAATATTATATTGGCGCGTATATAAAAAAATACTAATAATATTTTTCAAATAAAAAACAAAATTTGCGTTTGATAATTTTAAATAATAACAATATTTTGCATAAAAAAAGAAAAAATTCAAATTCTTTTTCTTCTCTTAAATTATTATAAATAAACTGAATAATAATAACTATAATAAGTAAAATATGCGAAATGGAAAAAAATAATAAATTAACATTTTAAATGAAATAGATAATATTTGTTTATCTAAAAATGAAATATATAATGTACATATGTTGTATACTTTTAAAGTGCGAATGAAAAGCGAATATTTAATTTAAAAATTTCACAGTATTTAAATATAAATATTCTCGTTCAAATAAAATTATTGTAATACTAATTTATATATTACCCAAAAAAAAAAAAAAATGTAAAAATATAATCTTATGCATACCGAAGCGGTCAACAAGATATATATTTTTGGTTAATTAAAAATTCTGCAAAAAAAAAAAAAAAATAAACACTAAAATTTAATATACGCATTAATAATATAAAATGAAAAAAAATAAATAAATATAATCATTTTTTGGAATGTTAATTTGCTTATATTATGATAAAATTATTTCTCTATATGGCATAAAATATGAAAAAAAATAAAAATAAAACCGCACGAAGAAGATAAATAGCTCGGAAAAAATAAATATATGATAATAAAAATTATAATAATTAAAAATTAATTAATTATATAGTGACAATTTTTTTTGGTTTTTTTTTTTCTTATATTTTTTTTTTTTTAGATATATTTGATATATTTTTGGATTTTGTTAAATTGTTTATTGAATATATTATCATTTTTTTTTTTTGAATTAAATTTTATTTATTTTTAAATAATATTCGAACGTGAGTGTTTTATCTATTTGGATATTTCATCCGTTTTCGATACATAGAAATTCAAAATAATATATTTTATTGATTATATAATTCTAATTTTATATTCTATAAATATATATATAAGACCAGTTTGATCTTTGTAATAAAAATTAAAAAAAATAAATCAATCGTTGTCGCATATATTTAAAAAAAAAATCTTATTTTAAATTTTATATGATGTTTAAATTCTAGATTAAATCTTATTTTAACCCGTTTTATTATTAGTATAGTTATTTAGAGTTTATTATTTCTGCGGCAGATCATCACATGATCGCAAAATATTTTATACAGTCTGGTTTAAATTTTATATAATATAACACCTGTAGTACAACAACAAATTTGTTTTTATTTCTTAATTATTTAAATTTTTTTTATTCGTAAAATATTTATAAAGGGTGATTTTTTAAAAGCTATAGGAAAGTTTTTCAAAAAAAAAAAACACATAAAATTCAGAAAAATGCATGAAATCTTTATTTTAATCGATAGTACGGTTCATATAATTTAATGTTTGAAGATTATTTCATGCAAATGTTGACCCTGAATGCGTCTCAAATGGTCCATCCGCTTAGTCCAATTTTAGCATATACTCTTTCCAACATTTCGGCCGGTATCTCACGAATAAATGCTTCAATGTTGTCTTCCAATTGAAGTCAATTGAAGCGGGCTTGTCTGTATAGACATGAGCTTTAACATAGCCCCATAAAAAAATAGTTTAAAGGCGTTAAATCGCACGATCTAGGCGGCCAATTAACCGGTCCCGAAAGTGAAATAAAATGTTCACCGAACTCGCCTCTCAATAAGTCCATTGTTACGCGTGCTGTGTGGCATGTGGTACCGTCTTGTTGAATCTACATGTCATGCGCAAGTCAAGCTCTTGCATTTTGGGCAAAAAAAAGTTGGATATCATCTCACGGTAGCGCTCACCATTCACAGTTACGTTACAATTCGCATCATCTTTGAAGAAGTACGGTCCAATGATGCCCATAAAGCCCATAAACCGCACCAAACTGTGACTTTTTCTGGATGCATTGGTAGCTGTTGCAATGCTTCTGGATGATATTCACTCCAAAATCGACAATTCTGCTTATTTACATACCCATTGAGCCAAAAATGAACTCGTCGTCGCTGAACACAATTTCGTCGCGATGAACTTTCTTAACAGAGCACGCATTTTGATAATAAAATTCAATAATTTGCAAACGTTGTTCGTTTGTAAGACGATTCATGGTTAAATTATAGACCAAACTGAAGATGTTTGACAGTGAAACAAAACACGAAACGTGCGTCAGCTGTTCTTTAAACCAGTGTTGCCAAAAAGATAATAGCTAAAAAATCACCCTTTGTATGGAAATGGAATTCTTGAAGCATTTTTAATCGAATTTAATTTTCATATAGTTTATATTTTTTTTTATAGGTTCGTTCGTTTACAAAAAAATTTTATCAATACAAAATAATATTCCATATTATACAAAACAGTTTTAATCCAAAATAAAAAGAGTTTATGCCAAAATAAGTAATAATATATATTAAATTTAATTCCCAAGGAATATGCCCTTTGAATTTATTGAATTTCGAATCTGAATTTTCACACAACTAAGGGCATATTTTCCCATGCGGTGAGCTCATCACGAACACCGTTAAAGGCAACAACTTTATGATATACCAACAACAGAAGGATGTTGTCGGACGCGAAAATCAATTGTTTGTGTAATGCGAAAATTTATTATTATTACAATATTATTGATATGTCCATTGAAGGCGATTTTTTTTATTTGATTTGATTGTTTTTTATTATCTAATAAATAAAATAATTGATTTTTCGCTATACAACCAACAATCTGGTTTTAGCGTCCAACAACATAGCCTTATGTTGTTAGTTTCTTAATTTGTGCCTTTTAAGGTGTCGGTCATTATCCGTACGACCAACCGCAAGCGGAAAATACAACTCTGTGTTAAAATTCAGATTTCAGTAAAATAACCGAAAACACAAAACATATTTTATGCATTCAGTAGGATTCGTCGAACCCACGACCCCCGATATTTCGTTAGAATTTTAGGTTGGCATTTTTAACATTTACACCACAGAGTTATATAGAGTTATATATTATCTAATAAATTAATTAAAAAAACTATCTTTAACATGGGATTTTATATTCTTATTTCATAAATACATTTTTTTATTAAAAAAAGTAAACGCGAACAGACTTATTTGAATATATATATAATGTTATAAATTTTCCTCTTTCTTAAACGGATTGCATTTTAAAAGACATATAAAAAAAACGACTATAATAAATATAAAATTAAAAAAAAACATAAAATATAATCATTTTATTAACAAATCTTATATATTATTATAAATGTTAAAAAATTTTCAAATTAAGAATAAATGAATTTTGTTAATATTTGCAATAAATATATTGTAAATTTGTTTTATTAACAGAAACCGCGTGAAAACTTGCTCTTTGAAGCTTATATTAGTAAATTTATTGATCTATGATTAATATTTTATTCAAACTCTTGCTGTCCCAACAAAAAAAAAAACAAAGTTATAAATTTAGGAAAAACTCGCGATTAATGCGTAACTTTAAATGAAAAAAAAATGGTCAATAAAATATTTGTCAATTCAACAAACATATAAAATTAATCTAAAATCAATTAATTAAAAAAAACCCCACATTAAAAAAGAAAACCTTCTTCTTTTTTTGTTTTGTAATATAATAAAAACTCTTCTTATTGGATAATTCATTCTCATGGATAATTCAAAAATATCCCGGCGAGGTCTCCGTCTCGTATATATAAAAATAAGAATAGATAATTTATTATATTAATTGCAATATTTCAAGAATCCTTTTAGATATTGTTTTAGAGATGAAAAAAGCTTTAAATCACCATTCAATATATGAATTATTTTTTGTCTGATTAAAAATAATTATTATTTTTTTTATCTTTATACTATTTTATTACCTTTTTTAAAAATTGATAAATATTTTTCCGTTTTTGTTATCAAATTAATAATACAACAATAAATTATATATATCCTGACATTTAAATTGACATCAAAACAACAAAACAAATCTATTTATTATATGAAAAAAATTATGGATGATTTTTTATTCGCAGTAATTTTTTATAAATTCTGCTGCGATTATTATTTTATTTGTGTATAGAACTAAAAAATAAATGACTAAAGTAAAAATTAACTTATATGGAAAAAATCAAAAGAAAAACAAATAAGTAAAATTTGCATTTGTTAAATAATATATACCAATAATAATATATAAGTAATGAATAAAGAATGTTATTTATTTGTTATCGCGCGAAAATTTTTATTATAATTATTATTATTGTATAAATACACATCATATATATATATAAATATATATAAATTTTTATTTAAATTTATTTACGTTTTAAATGAACGAATGGAATATAATCTTAAAATTTTCCATATAAATGAGATACTTATTATAATAATAAAATACAAGTTGTACATCTGGTCACTAACTATAATAATATATATATATAAATATAAATAAATACATATATTAATTTATAAATATTTATTCATTTATATTATTTGTATATTTAGCGACATATCATCCGAATACGAAGAATATATATACGAATACGATCCCCCATATCAAAAATTATATATAAGAAAACCCGACTTTTATTAAAAAAAAATCAAAAAATTCTTTAACAAAACAAATATTTCTTTTTGTTTTTATTTTTAATCATTATTATCATCTTTTTGGTTTCTGTCCTATACATTATTTTTTTTATGAATAAATTATTTATAATAAATAAATAAATAAATAAATAAATATAAAAAATACACAAAAAATTAAATATATATATAGTATATATTCATTAATTTTGACCACATTTTTTTTTATTTTATTTGTATATATATAAAAAAAAATATTATCCTAAATAAAATTGCTAAAAAAAAAAAAGAAAAGAAAAATTAATTTTTTTTTTTTGTTTTGTTATATCTCTTTTGTGTTAATTTATAATTATTAACATTATTTTATAATATATACACGACGAACTGAGTGGAAAATGATATCAGCAACAGATTTAAATTTATGTATTTTTTTTTCATATACATTAAAATACTGTATATATAATTATTATATGATATATAAATATATAATTAAGGGATGGGTAAAAGTTATATTGAATTCATTATATTGAATTCATATATCCTTTAATTAAGAAATCTGTAGTATGGATACATTTTCCCATTCAACGGTTGATCGAACGCTATCTCATTATACGGACGACACCATAAAATCAACAAATTATGAAAACAACAACCAACAACCGCAATCGGATGGAGAATTAAAATTTTAGGTCAGATATGTACGATCCTTATGCGCAGATGCATAGTTGAAACTGTCCAATTTTTCGTTATTTTCCAAAAGGATATATAAGATATTTTCAAAAAAAGAAACACACATTTCTATTATTATTATAGTTCATTGATCAAAAAAACAAAAATTTTGGTGATTAAATTTTGACAGGAAAATCTACATTTCTATTTTTTTCCTATAATTTTAAAATTGGTTTTTTTTTTTGTAATTTTTTTTGTTCGTATAATTCATTTAAAATTAAATCACTTCGCTTAGAATATTACAGAGAAGAAATTTTGAAAATCGGTAGATTGAAATTGAAGGCGAAATCCTCCCGTCATTGGATCAAAAGAAATAACCGAGATTTTCCATTTGAATTCAGTGAAAATTCAAAGAAATTTGCTTTACTTCGTAAAACTGAACCACCAAAAAGGATAAAAATATTTTTTGCAGTATATTCCTCAAACATGTGACACATTTTTAATTGTACACTTATAATTTCTATGGAAAATTGACTATATTTTTTTACCAACAAGCTTCATTCAATTTTTCTCCATTAGATTTTCAAATTTTCTTCCATAAAACAGATACAGAAATTTAATGAATTTTCAAATTATTGGAGGAAAATTTAAATTAAAAATATCAGGACCGTAATCCAAAAAAAAAAAAATAGATAAATTAGAAAATTCGATATTACGAAAAATTTAATCATCTGCACAATCAAATGTTTTTTTTTTGTTTTTTAAACTATATAAATAAATTTTTTATATTTACCTTTCGGGGTGTGTATCCTATCATTTTTGCGGTTATATATATAGCAAAAACATTTTCAGCTTCGCTCATATGACGCCGTGCCGTAAATAATAAATCGCATTAAAATAATTTGAAAGTGGAAAATCGCGCATTAAAATAAATGAATCCTTAAAACGTGAACTTAAAAAATTTTCTCTAGAGATTTTTTGGTTTTTTTTTTAATTCTTTTTAAGAGTTTTATTTATAAAATTTCATTTAAGATATATATGATATTATTCTTAAGTTGCGTTTTACACATCTTCCTCGAGAGTGAATTAATTAAGAACGCACAAAATTCTTAATTACATATAATAAAAACTTCAAAAAGCATTGAAAATTAATAACAATTTTAATTAACTTCAAAAAGGATTTAAAATTAATAACAATTTTAATTAACAAAAGAAGATTTCTGGAGGCTCAATTTATAGATAATTTTAAATTGTAAAGCGTCAAATTAAAAATTGTATTTTGAATAAACGAGACAAAAACCTCCGTAATTAAAAGGATGTTATTTAAAAGTTTTGACCGTAAAAAAGGATCTATTGATGAATGCGTGACGTGGATTAAAAAAAAAAAAGTTATGGAAATAAAGTCTCAAAAAACCTTTAAAAATTTAATTAAAAGATGTCTGTTGTATTTTAGCAAAAGAATAATTAAGCCATTCAATATAATTTCTATACTAAACTCTTTTATTTCTTATATAATGAAAAATATTTTTGTTTAAATTTCCCTTTTGCAGTTTTGCACCTTTTAGACTGCAAAATTTTCCAAAAAAAAGATAAAAATTATTACAAAATCATTTAGAAAATCAATTTCTAAATTAATTAGTTTTTTTTATAACATTTATAGAACTTTCATCTTAATTCAATCAATAAGTAAACGGTGTTATTCATTTATCCCTTCGTTAAAAATATCTATATAACCACAGGACAAAACGCTCGCGACTCTCTGTTTACGAACTTTTATCTGATCCTGTACGCGTTCGTGTTTTTTTGGTGTTTGATATTCAGATTCAGAAAAAAAAAAAGAAGAAGAAAAAACAAAACAACAAAAACAGATTCAAAAAAAAAATTAAAAAAAAATAAACAACAATAAATTAATATCAAAAAAATACCTGAAACAAATCAAATAACAAAATATAATATATAAATTGTTGTTGTTGTTGTTGCAAATTATCGCAAGACACAGTTAAAATACAAATATTAAAAAAAAAAAAATAATTAAATTAATATATTTATATAAATATTTATCAATTTTTTATGCATATCATCAATAATATATATTTTTGAAAATTTTCAAAAAAAAAAACAATATAAAAGCTTGATGTTGTCAGTATCTAAATATTAGTTTCATATTAGATGTGAATAATAAAAGAAGTTGGTTAAAGCTAATATAATATATTAATAATAATAATTCTGAGACATTTTGATTCGCGAATATAATTTTGAATTAAAAATATTTTTTTTTTGTGTTGCTGATAAATAAATTTTTTTTTTTGTATAAATTGGTTTTTTTTTTATATATATTTATTGAATTTTTTTTTAATTTTTTATATTTAAACGGAAAATAATTTTTATATTGAGTCTTGTGTGACCATGCCAATTGCGAACAACAATAAAATATTAAGAAATAAATGGCAAATTAAAACTACGAAATTTTCCCATAGAAGTTTTAATCCCATTCGGGATATTGTTGAAAATCTTAAAGTTCGTCCTAATCCATCGAAAGCATTAATTCCATTATCTATTGGTAAGTGTATATTTTTTATATATTGGAGATATAAATTAATTAATTTATATTTTATCTAAATTATTAAATTTTTTTTTTTTGTGAAAATAAATTCTTTTAATTAAATTTTGTGTTTGTGTTGTGCGTGCAGTTAAATTCTTAACTGTGTTACATTTGTTTTAATTATTTGTTAATTTTATTATCGTTTTATCATACATAATTTTTTTTTAATTTTACATGAGAATTTTTAACAAAAATAATTAAATATTTATTAAATTGATTATATAAAAATTTGGATTTATTATTTAATTTACTCTAAAAATGATATTATTAATTTTTATATAAACTATATATATTATTATACAGTATAAATTAAAACAATTTAAATTATACGGTCTAAAATATATATAGTGTTAATGATATACAAAAAAAAAATTAAATAAATTGTCAAATGATTACAAAAATCAAAAAAAAAAAATATGTTAAAATTATCTATAAAAAATATCTATAAAAATATCTATAAATAAATAAATATTTATAAATTCACTCTAATAATTAATTCAAATATTACAAAAAAAAATAAAATAAAAATAAAAATATATTAACATAACGCACACAATCGCATAAAAAAATAAATAATTTAATTTTGAACATCTGGAAAAATTAATAATTTTTTTTTTAAACATCTGGCTGTGCGAAATTTATATACCTGTTGTTGTTTTTATCTCATTAGTTTTTTTTTATAACACCGTATATAAAAATAAACGCATTTACATAAATTGAATAAATCAATAAATTATATTAAATCGCTGTTATATGAAAAGAAGAAGAAGAAGAAGAAAAAGAAAAAGATAAAAAAAAAACATCGCAGAATATGAGACTGCTTATATTTTATTTATTAATTAATAAAAAAAAAAATAAAAAAAAAAAAAAAAAAAAAAATAACTAAAAAACAACAAAAAAAAAAAACCTCATTTAAATAAATGTATTTAAAATTTTTTTTTTATTTTTTATCTCGTTTCTGATAAATCCTAAATAATAAAAAAAAAAAATTAATAAATAAATATTTTTTTTTAATGAAATATTTATGCAAATTTTTTTTTTTTTTATATTATTTAATAAAATATTTATTTATATTTATTTATTTTTTTTTTTATAGATTTGTTGATCAATATTATTATTTTTATTTATTATTTATTTATTAATTTTTTTTTCTTTTTTAATTATATGCGCCTTTTTTTTTGTATCGATTTGAATTTTTGAATTTTTCGTTGTCAAGTGATATTATAAAACAGATAAATATAAATTTTCATTTAAAAAAAAAAATAAATAATATAAAAAATATATACAGACCCAAATATTATTTTATTATATTTATATTATTTAATTAATTATTATTATTATTATTAATTAAAAAAAAATTAGATTATATAAATTATAGATAATTTTATAGATAAATTTTGAGTTATTTTGATTGTTCAAAAAATTGCACTCAATTTTTCTGTTTTTTACATCAAAAAAATATGAGATAAAAATTTATTAAATTATATACTAACAAAAAACAAATATTTAAATATTTTTTTTTTTTTTGTTGATATTTTTACTTATTAGGTTATTAGCCAAAACAATTTATTTTATTTTTATTATATAACTTATATATTTATTTATATTTAAATAAGTTAATTTTCTTTTAAATTCGGAAAAAAGTAAATAATAATAATTTAAATTTTTTGTTTTGCATATATTATTTTAAAATGTGTCAAAAATTTTTTCATTTATTTATTTTTTCTTTTTTTTTTATTCAAATATGAATAAATTTTACATATTTTAAAATTTAAAATTAGAAAAATAAATAGATGATTATATTAATTATTAATAATATAAATATCACACATATATTCGCCACATATACATTCGAAAAAAAAAAAAAAAGGTAAATTCAATTTTGTCGATATGTGATTTGGTCAGTAATAAAAACCTCACATATATACGCACGACGACGACGACACACCTCCAAAAAATTTAATTCAAAATATATGGCTATAAAAAATCTATGCATAAATTTTATTTATGACAAAAATTATTATTAATTGTTTTTTTTAATTTTTTTATTATTATAAGTCTTATTGTCATTTATTAATCATCAAAAAAATTACTTAAAAATTAAACGCTAACAATTTCTATAAATATAAGTTATAAGGAAATTTAGGATTTCCTTTTTTGAATTTTTCCCTTTTAATTTTAAATGGGATGTCAAAATAATGAAGAAAATTTTGTAATTTTTTGCAAAATAACGCGAAAAACCTTCTTGAAAGTTGGATGAATTGTTTTAAGTTTAATTTTTTTGACTTATTGACTTGCGATTCTTTCGTAAAGATTTTCATTATCAAAACCAAAAAAAAAAAAAAAAAATAACAGAAATCGCATGCAGGTGCAAAAAGAAAATACTTATAATCTGCTTGAATATAACTTAAAAAATCCAATTTTCAATTAATTTTCACTTTACCATCATATAAATATTATAAAATATTTATTTTGTTTAATTTAAAATTTTTTTCAAAATCCATTTATACGAATATTCAAAGCCTTTTTTATTATTTAAAACAATAAATAATGAAATATTCATATAGGAAAATTAATTTAATTTAATCTGTGTTTATATAATAAACTATATATATATATATTATAATTTTTGGACACAAGGCAAACAACAAGTAATATAATATAATAATATATAGTTAATATTTAAAAACAAATTGATAAACGTTTTTTTTAAATAATATCCAACTGCCGCAGCACGTGTTATGAATTCAATATACAGCACAGCCTTCCTGAATATATGATGATATTATCGCACAATCACAATATATTGCTACTGCGTTATCTTTTCGGGGTTGTGTTAAATTTATTAATTTTTTAGTCATAATCGTTAGAAATTTCATGGTGTTTTTTTTTTTTTCTGGTATGGACATTGAATTTGTTTTTTTTTTAGAACACAATAAAAGTAAATTTCTATATCCTTTTAATAAATTATTTAAAGAATTTTAATATTTAATATATATTAATTATTTATTTAAAATAAATAATTACAAAAACGTAAGGTATTTTATTTTTTATAAATACTATATGTATAATTGTTAAGTTATCCTTTTTTTTTATACATTTTTAAAAACAGTGAAATTCAGATTCATTTTCTTAAAATCCCATCAGGCATGATCATAAATAAAAATAAATCTTTTCAAATCCCATTTATTTTATATTCAATTTTATTCAATTTATTTATTCAGGATAAAACCAGTTAAATTTAATTTTCGTAATTGACAGACTTGTAAAATTATAAACGCGTGTAAAAAAAAAAAAATAAATAAATATTATTGAACACAAGCAGATATATTAAATAATAACAGATGTGTTATTATTTTACAAATTATTACTATAGACACTTGTTTTTGTAATAATAATAATGCATATTTAATTTTTTTTTTTTTTTTTAATTATAATTGATCAACTTTATAGAGAATGTTTTTTTTTTTATTATTATTATTATTTTAATTTGTTATTTTTTTATTTTAATATCAAAATATAAAAATTCAAATAAACATATATATATATATATATATTAATATAATAATAAATTATTAATTATATATTTATTATTGCATTGCATATTTTTGTGTTGATTTTATGATAGAAGTTAAAAAAATTAATTTCCATAAAACTGATTTTTTTCTTTTTCAGTCAACTCTTTTTTATGATATTATTTTATTATATATTATTATAATAACTCGACGCCATTCCATCATAATTTTCGATGTATCTTATTTCGTTCGAATCATCTTTTTAAAATTATACTTTATACATTATTATAACATATATGCGGACGGTATGGATTAAAATAAAAAATAAATTAAATGGAATTTATTATAATATTTTGTTTTTTTTCTTTTACGATAAAACTATTTAAATCAGCATCCATTTTATTAATATATTATATTTTATATTCGTGATATGGCGCCTGCGTATAAAACAAAGATGCAACGTATAAAAATGATTGTGTTTAATATAATCATTTTAAAAATGTGTATATAAACGGTTTTTTTTTTCTTTTCAATAAAAAAAAATTGTCCATCTGTTCAAACTCTTTGATGTCCATATGGTTAAATAATTAATTTATGTTAATTACTCGTTATTTATGATAATTATATCTTTGATGATAATTATATTTACAATATAAATATGCATAATAGATAAAATTTACATAACTATTTCAAAATTGTTATTTTTAAAAATTGTACATAAGATATATTATAAAATTTAACTTTATATAGAAGTCGTCGAGTCTTTCAATTATATGATGGAATATTATATAGATGTTATTTAAAACAAATACCTTTGATATTATCCCTCATATACATTTTTATAACAATAATCTGACCGATTGGAAATTGACATAAATCGAAATATAAGAAATAAGAAATTAAATATCTTTTAATAATATTATAAAAATTAAATCAATATAATTGAAAAATAACCCCCGGAATGATATTAAAAACAAAATATAAAGCGAAACTCATAACATATTATACAGAATCAAAAGATCATTGATTTCATAAATAATTCAGAAGAATCTGGAATATTTTAACAATAAAATCACCTAAAAATATAATAAAAATTCAACAAATCGTTCAAATAATAAAAAATCATTTTTATTTTTCTCATATTACGAAAAATAAATGAAAAACTTGAACACTTGAATTGAATTAAATTTATTCAAATTTTAACAATCTATTATTTTGAAAAAAAAAATATGGAACAAATTAAAAAAAATTTCTGTATATTTAATTAATTAATTAATTAGTTATGGTATATATTAAATTAATTCAAGATTTTTTCGATTTTCTCTTCAATGAAAAAAAGAAAAAAAATTCGCAAAATTTGTGTTGTAAAAAATTAAAAAATCAAATATTAAACTGCGTATAAAAACTGCGCATAAAATAATATATTTTATAATCGCATTTTAATTATTCAAATATATTCAAATTCAAATTTTGATAAAACAAAATACAAAAAAAAATTTAAATAATTAATTACAAAATAAGCAATAATAATATCTATTATAATTTTCTACATATACATATTATAATAATTAATTAATATTATATATAAATTATACAAAATTTCAAATTTATAGTGATATAGTGAAAAATTTTGCATTTGATCATTTTATTTTATATATTTGCTAATATCGTGCCCAATAAAATATATATATAACAATTAAATTAATTAATATAATTATATTTATAAATTTAATTATTTTTATTTTTAATATATAAAGATTAATTTTTTTTCAATCAAAATATTAATTTTATAAATAAAAAATGAAAAAAAAAAAAAAATGGAATTCGAGGTCATTTGGTTTTTTGGTTTAATTTTTGTTTAACTTGATTTCATATCAAAATAAATTATATAGATTTTTTTTGATAACTTTTGGGTTAATTTTAAAATATATTTATTTTTTTGGCAATATCAAAATAAATTTTTTTATATTTATATATTTAAAATATAAATTATTCTGCGATCTTGACATCCAAATCCTGTTTTAACTTTATTTTTTTAATGAAATTTACCCGTAACACAGAGACCTTTATATTATTATTATATATTTAATTTAAATTTGATGGAATTTTCCATTAAGAAAAAAAAAACCACTCGTTATTTTATAAAAATTTTTTTTTAATAATTTTTAAATTGTATAAATTGTATATTTTTTTATTGATCTGTGATTGGTTGTAAAAAAAGAGGTATATCTTCACGCTCATCATCATCAGATATCAGATATATACTGAATATTAATAATAATTATGCGTTAAAAAAAAATAAATAAAATACAGGTAGATAAACAAAACTATTAAAATATTTTTAAATAAATGATGATCGCACACGTTATTATATACGATGTGTTATTATACATTACAAACACAAACACACACACACGCGACGCGATCAATTAATTAATTATTATTAATTATAGATTTATTTTTATATAAATTTTAAAACAAAAACAAAATTATATTATAATTTTTTAATATAAATACATAGAGATGATGCGTATATTATGGATGTTGATGAGTCAATCAATTATTATAATTATCAATAATATTATTTTATTATTTCTTATATAATACGAATTAAAATAATTTTTCAATGTTCAAATTCATTAATATTACAACAAAATATACAAATTTTTATCCGTTATATTATGTATTAAATTTGTAATTTGTAATTATTAATTTTAATTTTCTATATATATATATATATTTATTTATGCAGGTGATCCAACAACATTTGGTAATTTAGTTGCAGCTCCGGAAACAATTGAAGCCGTTCGTAAATCTCTTGATTGTGGAAAATATAATGGTTATGGTCATTGTACCGGTTTCTTAGAATCACGTCAAGCAATTTGTGATTATATTGAACCATATCATGGAAAAGTTACACCAAATGATGTCATTATTTGCAGTGGATGTTCATGTTCATTGGACATGTGCATTTCGGTATTGGCAGAACCCGGACAAAATATCTTGATAGCACGACCAGGTAAAAAAAATCTAACATTTTTTTTTTGTAATTATTCAATAAATAACACAAATTCTGTTTATGGCAATTAATAAAATATTTAAATGGCTATAAAATAAAAATTTTTTTTTAATTCTTTTTAGGATTTTCCATTTATCGGACATTGGCATCCGGTCATGGAATTGAAATACGTTCGTATAATTTAATACCCGAGAAAAATTGGGAAATTGATTTAAAACATATGGAATCGTTGATCGATGAAAATACGGCAACGATGATCATAACAAATCCGAGTAATCCGTGCGGAAGTGTATTTTCACGTGAACATATCCAGGATATAATTGCATTGGCTGAAAAATATTTTATACCGATAATTGCCGATGAAATTTATGAACATTTTGTATTTCCTGGCATACAACATTATCCAATTAGTTCGTTATCGAAAAAAGTTCCTGTTTTATCATGCGGTGGTTTAACAAAAAGATTTATAACACCCGGATGGCGATTAGGTTGGATTGTTATTCATGATCGTGATAATGTACTGGAAGACGTTAGAAAGGTATGTGTAAAATTAATAACTCTATTTTTTTACCGGTTTTATACCTTAATGTTTTTGTTTAATATTTAGGGATTTAAAAATTTAGCTGGTCGTATTTTAGGTGCAAATACAATAATACAAGGTGCATTACCAGATATTTTAAAAAATACACCACAAATATTTTTTGATGAATTGGTTCAAACACTTCATGTAATTATTAATAATAAATTTTTTTTTTATTTTTGTTTATTAATTTTTACAAAAAAATGTTAATTAATTAATTTATTCCCTGAAAAAAAAAAAAAAAATTATAGAAACATGCAAAAATTGCATATGATATACTGAAAGAGGTACGTGGTCTTAAACCGATAATGCCACAGGGTGCAATGTACATGATGATTGGTGTTGATGTGGATAATTTCCCTGAATACAATACGGAATTACATTTTGTACAAGATTTGGTGAAAGAAGAAAGTGTTTTCTGTTTACCTGGTTCATGTTTTGATATTCCAAATTATATAAGAATTGTTTTAACTGTACCTGAAGATTTAATACAAGAAGCATGCATTCGTATTGCAGAATTTTGTGAACGACATTATAAAATTGATGATCGTGTCATTGAAAATACAATATTAAGAGCTGTTGATATTAATTAAATTAATTAATAAAAATTATTTTGCATTAAAATCACACAGCAAAATTTATATATTTTTTATTTTTAAATATTTTATTATTATTATTAGATTATTTTTTTAATTTGGTGAATTTTATTTAATAATTAAAAATTTTATAGTATTTAGATTTTTTTTTATTTTATCATTATAACATATTAAAATACGTGGTTATTCGCTTTGCGATGTATCACCGATAAAGGTTTAAAAACTATTATTATTATTATTCATATATAATTAATAAATATATTGAAAAAAAAAAATTAATTAAATTGTTTTATTGCATTTTTGCACTTCAGAATCTTGAATCTTATTGAAAAATAACTCAATTTTTCTAGTTAGTTTTTCTAGTTATTTTCCGCTAAATCTGTTAGAATTTAAAAGAATTTTCCAAAATCTGAATATTTTTCCTTTATTGGAAATTTTCATTATTCTTTGGGGGTTGTGTGACATAATTATTGAAATTTAAATAACTTTTATCTATCATCAATCGAGACTTAGTCGGTGGCCACTTTTGTCGGTGGCTCAATAACTTGAAATCCACATAACAAATTTTATTGAAATTTATATTACTTTTTTGCGATTAACAATCCCAAATTATAGTCCTATAATTTTCAACTTAATCGGTTAACGGATAAGAATTTTTCAAAATGAGAAATTTTTCTCATCCATTGGGGGAGTCATATAACTTTAAAACCCCCCCGTAAAGAAATTTAAATAACGTTTTTCTATCACCGTTTTATTTAAATTTAAATAACGTTTTTCTATGGCTCACCAATCGAGTCGCGTTAGTCGTTGCCAATTCTCAGCTAAATCGCAGTTAGAATATCAGCATTTTTCCAAATCATAATATTTTTCTTATGGTTTATTATTGGGAAACGTTTCATCGCATGTAATTGCTGGACATAACTTTAAAACCCTTCTTATTGATCTTATTGAAATTTAAATAATTGAATTTTTCTACAAAATAATCAAGAGTTAGTCGTTGTCAATTTTCAGTACAATCGGTTTAAATAAAGGGTGTATTTTTAAAAGCTATAGAAAAGTTTTTAAAAAAAAAAAACCCATAAAATTCAGAAAAATGCATGAAATCTTTATTTGAATCGATAGTACGGTCCATATAATTTAATGTTTGAAGATTATTTCATGCAAATGTTGACCTTGACTGCGCCTCAAATCGTCCATCCGCTTAGTTCAATGGTGGCATACTATTTTTCCAACATTTCGGCCGGTATCTCACGAATAAATGCTTCAATGTTGTCTTCCAATTGAAGTCAATTGAAGCGGGCTTGTCTGTATAGACATGAGCTTTAACATAGCCCCACAAAAAATAGTCTAAAGGCGTTAAATAGCACGATCTAGGCGGTCAATTGACCGGTCCCGAATCGTGAAATAAAATGTTCACCGAACTCGCCTCTCAATAAGTCCATTGTTGCGCGTGCTGTGTGGCATGTGGCACCGTCTTGTTGAAACCACATGTCATGCAAGTCAAGCTCTTGCATTTTGGGCAAAAAAAGTTGTATATCATCTCACGGTAGCGCTCACCATTCACAGTTACTTTACGATTCGCATCATCTTTGAAGAAGTACGGTCCAATGATACCACCCGCCCATAAACCGCACCAAACTATGACTTTTTCTGGATGCATTGGTAGTCATTGCAATGCTTCTGGCTGATATTCACTCCAAAATTGACAATTCTGCTTATTTACGTACCCATTGAGCCAAAAATTAGTTCCTTGGCTGAATACAATTTCGTCGCGATGAACTTTCTTAACAGAGCACACATTTTGATTATAAAATTCAATAATTTGCAAGTGTTGTTCGTTTGTAAGACGATAAGACATGGTTAAATTATAGACCAAACTGAAGATGTTTTACAGTGAAACAAAACACGAAACGTACTGTTTGAAACCAGTGTTGCCAAAAAGATAATAGCTAAAAAATCACCCTTTATAATTGTATTAATTGTAGGATTGTATTATATTTAAATTATTTAACACTCCAGATGAGAAAATTTAATGGAAACTGCTGAAAATGGGGATTTCTTGTTTTGTTATTCAAACAAAAATTCAACGAGTCTCTAGAATTCATTTAAGTTATTCAGTCTAAATTTAACTCAATTACAATAAATTGTTAAATAATGTGTCATGTGAAGAATCCGATGTAATCACCTGGAATTTTTTTGTAGAATTTTTCTATAAATATCCTTAAATCCTTCAAATATTCAATTTGATATTGAAAATCAATAAATAAATAAAGAGTTTTTATTATAGAAAATTTACTCGATTCTGATTGATTAAAATCAAAAAAAATTCCTATATTTTAAATAATTTTTAAACAAAACAAATCAAATAAAAAAAAATTAGTTAATTTTTTTTTGTATTTTATTTTTTTTATTGCACAATTTTGTATTTTATATTAATTACAAATAAACATGAAAAAAAAAAAAAAGGATATTTTTTTTTTTTTTTTTATAATTATTTATATCTTAATAAATATATATTAATTATATATATATATTTTTTTTAATATATTTAATTTTAAATTAAATAAACAAAAGAGTTATTTATTTTTTTTTTTTTGTTGTATTATCATATAATAAATGTTTTGTTTTTTTTTTTTAATTATTAATATTTACTTATAAAATTATGTGTATGCTTATAATCATCTCCAGCAAAACGAAAAAAAAAAAAAAAAAAAATTGTATAGCTGAGAATAGTTTTTTTTTTGTATGCGTTTTTTTTTTTTTTTAATTTTTTTTACGATCGATAGTGCGAATATTTTTTTTTTTATATAGATTTTGTGATGTTTTTAAATATAATTATATTTAAAAAATAAAAAATATATATTAAATTAATTAAATAAAAATATATTTTAATCCAAAAATGAGGATATGATAGTATTTAATTGTAATTTAATTTTATTTTTTAAATTATTTAAATAATAATTTTAATATTAATAAAATTAAATAAATAAACAAACAAACAAAAGAAAACGACGATGTGGCACAATCAAAAAAAAAATTCATTAAAAAATGTGAAGAAAACAGAGAAGAAAAAAAAAACTATAATATAATTTAAAATATATTTTAATATATAAACTTTTTTTAAAAAATAAATTAATTTATTTTTATTTTTTAATTTATATACACATAATACTGATATTATTATTGAGCATTTTTTTTTTTTTATTTAAATTATTTATTTTTTTATTAATTAATTTTTTCAATTTGAATACTTAAATATAATTTTTTTTTTAATATATTATCGAAAGTAAAAATATAAAATAAACAATTTTGCGCTCTCAATAATTTTTTTTTTTTTTTACAAATAAAATAAAATATAATATAAATATAAGAAATAAAATAAAATAAAATAAAAAGTTATAAAAACATTTAAATCAGATCAAATTAACAAAAAAAAGAAAACAAAATTAAAATATTTGTATATAAAAAAATAAAATTATAGTTTAAAAAATAAAACACAAAAAAAATTTAAATAAAATTAAAAAAAACTGTGATATGAATTATTTTTTTTATTCATATATTTTATATTTAAATATTTTTCTTCCGTTTTAATTTTTTTATTAAATTTAATAAATGATTTTTTAATCTTTCCAGTCTTATTTCCTATAATTTTTTTATAATACAACAAAAAAAAAATAAAAATAAAACGACACAGAAAAAAAAAAACATAAAAATATATTTTATTTAATTTTAGTTTTACTATTTTTTTTTTTGGGTTATTTTTAAAATTATTTTATATTATATTATTTTTATTGTTTAATAATAATAATAATAATAATTAATTTAAAAACTATTTAAAAATGTTTATTTAATTAAATATATATAGCCTCTTTGAGGACTCTCACGTGTATGATTGTTTTTATTTTATTAATATTTGTTTTTTTTTTTAGGAAAAGAAAGCGATATTTTTTTTTTTTTGTTAATTTTAGAAATAATATTTTTTTTTTTAAATAGAATTATTAATTAATTATTTAATAGAGAGCTTTTTTTTTTTTTTAAGATTATAATTTATATAGTTTATTTTTTATTTCTATTATAAAATTGTGCTTATTTTTTTTTTGTTTTGTTTATGGCAATATATTAAATTGATGAAAAATTGCAATAACAAAAAAATTTAATAATTTTGAAAGCAATTTTTCTTTACTTTTTGATTGAATTAGATTTTAGATTATAGATTAAGAATTAATATTTTTTAATTAATTAATTACATAGAAAAAAGAAAAAAAACTGATATAAATTTATTGAAAAATTCATAAATGGAAAAAAACTTGAATAAAATAAAATTAAATTAAAATTTTACATTCTTTTCTGTTCTAAAATATTATTTGCATATCCTAAATAATAAAACAAAAAAAAAATTATTTACGATTCATCGTCGCGCAGAGTGAATAATTTTTTGTATTTTTTACAATTAAAAAAAAAATTTTTTAATATTTTATTTTTTTTTTTATCACAGATGAAATTGCCAAATTTTATTTAAATTATTAGTTTTTTTTTTTGTTAAAAAAAAAAAACAAAAAATAAGAATAATTTTTTACATTTACAAAAAAAATTAAAAATAAATATTAATTTTGATAATCAAAAAGTGAATAATAAAATAAAAAAAAAAAACATTTAATTTTTTTTTATTTTATATAAAATAAATTTTGTTTTTTTTTTAATAAATAATAAAAATAGTGATATTTCCGAAAAAAAAATAAATGACAATCAAAATTTAATATAAATTCGTGTGTAATAAATTAATAAAATTAAAAAAAAAAATTAAAATAATTTTTTTAATTGTATAATATAATTAATTTTGGGAAAAAGGTTTTTTTAATTGTTGTTAATTGTGAGTTGATTAAATTAATTTTTTTTTATTTAAATTATTAAATTAATAAATTCAAGAAATATAAATAAATAATTTAATTTTTTTTTTAAATCAATTTGAATTATTTTAAATGTATTGTTAAGATAAAATCTGATTTAAATTATTTAGGAGGATCGATCCTTTGAGAGCATCAGATTAAAGTTCAAAGGATTTTGGCTATAATTGAATTTTTACTGCTGAAAACGAATTGATTTGAATGGATGAAGAACTATATCATCCAGTTCTGTTTCTAAAACAAAATCATTTGAAATTTTCACATTTTCAGTAGCGAATTGATGGAAAAATGAAATACTTTGCTATTGATTCATTTTTTCCGATCCTATCCAGGATCCAGGAGCTCAAAAAAAAGCCAAGGAATGATTTGCGATATTTATATTCCTGTTTCTATCCAATTAGCTTGAAATGTTGGATCTTGAGGTTTCATGAAACATGGAAAAACTTTAATATATGGCTATTTTTTTTTAAATCGCTTTCCGCAACGATTTCCGCATAGAAATCCAAGAGCTTATTTGGAATTACGGTTAAAGATAATAATGTGGGATATTATTTTAAGAGTTGATTGGAGATGATGAGTTTTTTTTTTACTTTTCAACATATGTTGCAATAACTAGATATTGTTAAAAATTGAAATTATATGATACTGAAAAAGGCAGAAAGAAATAATATCTTAAATGGTTTCAAAAACAATTCTCCAAATTTCTGCACTTTAGGACTGCACTTTATGCGGATAGGTTTTTAGACAGAATTAATTAAAATTAATTTGTCGTTATACAAGCAACAATCTGGGGTGGCATTATGGGAGTCGATACCATCGTCTATCGCCTATCGTATAAATTTCCGATACTCAATTATTTTGATATTATGGTAGTCGATTTTGTGGGTATCGATATTATTTGTATATCGTCTCCGTGGATATTGTTGTGGCAAATGATTTTCATATAGAAAAACAAAAAGTTTATTATTTCTATGAGAATGAGATTGAAAGTATTATTTTTATGAGAATTGCTTTTGTACTTTTTATATGAATATTAATATTGAATAAATGAACAAAAACAAAAGAAAACAATACAAACGACAATCGTAACGATAGCTACTACCCTATCGTCAAAAATTATCGTCTTAAACCGACGATATCGTCTGACATAATTCTAAAAATGAAAAAATCGTATGTTTGACGACAATCGTCTATCGTAATCGAATGCGATAATTCCACCTCTGGTTTTAGCGTCCAACAATAGACTTCTGTTGATAGTTTTTGTGCCTATTACGGTGTCGGTAATTAGCCATACGACCAACCACAAGCGGAAATTACAACTCTGTGTTAAAATTCGGATTCGAAAAATAACCGAAAACACAAAACATATTTTATGCATTCAGTAGGATTCGAACCCACGACCCCAAAATTTCGTTAGAATTTTAGGTTAGCATTTTTAACATTTACACCACAGAGTTATTTTAGATAGAATAAAATATTTAATTTAATTGAATGATAGTGTCGTAATTGGTGGTGGAAATACTTGTATACTGGGAGACTGTTCCATTTGATGTTCTTGGAAAAAAAAAAAAAATGAATTTTCAAATCAGTAATAGTTTTTTGGGAATAAAATTAATAGATATGCGAGATATATTAAGAGATATGCCGTTCTTTGAGAATTTCTTGAATTATATGAGTAGTTAATTGAAGCACAGGAATTAATTTGAAAATTCCATTGTATAGCATTCGTGCAGTGATAATATTTAAAAAAATTGCTTAATAAAGGCACTTCGATCGTCTATAATCCAATAATTCAATGGAATTTGTTATACAGTCATTTCTGATTAGTGAAAATGCATGTTTTTTTTTTTGATCCTGTCACTAATCTATAATGCATAGTAATTACTGTACCGGGCCAGTAACCCATATGTAAGAATTATTCTCTAGAAGTGGTAAATGTAAATGACCGGGGATAAGTTTTTAGAATTGCTGAATTCCTTGGATTTACGTAAAAATTCCAATGGGCGATTTCCTTTTAATTTCCAAAATTTCCAACCACCTTTTTAACCACCGAAACTAACCGAAACATAATTATATTATGGTTCCATGTAAAATTGTTGTTTGACACAGGCCATTTCCAAATTTTTAAAATATATTCTTATAAAGGGTGATTTTTTAGCTATTATCTTTTTGGCAACACTGGTTTGCACACAGCTGACGCACGTGTCGTGTTTTGTTTCACTGCGTCAAACATCTTGACTTGCATGAAATGTGGTTTCAACAAGACGGTGCCACATGCGTCCACAGAGCACGCGCAACAATGGACTTATTGAGAGGCGAGTTCAGTGAACATTTTATTTCACGTTCGGGACCGATCAATTGGCCGCCTAAATTGTGCGATTTAACGCCTTTCGACTATTTTTTGTGCCGCTATAGTATGATCTATCTATTTATTTTTTTATCTTTTTTTTTTATATTTTTACTTTCGAATTGGAAATCTAGTATACTTTGGAAAATTATTTTAATAAACAAAAAATTTTCTTCGCTCATGTTGAGAACATCAATGTACTCATTATTTTTTTTTTTTTTTAGTTTTATTGTTTTTGCATCATTGCATCATTTTTGATGATAAATTATCGTCATTACCTATAGGGGTCCATAAGAGCTGGTAATGCCTTTTTTTCATTTTACCGATTTGAATGGAAAAACTAATTCAAATCTTACCCTGGGTGAAATTTTAGAATTAGTATTCTATTTTTTGCAGGAGCAAACTTTGGAAACTTTGGTAAGTGGGCTCACCGGTCGCAGTATACGCACTATAAATGACTGGTTCCATTTGTGTAGGGAAGTTTGCACTACCATTGTTGATGTTAATGCAAGAGGTCAAATGCTAGGAACAGTTGACTCACCTATACAGATATATGAAGCGAGATTTGCTGGAAAAAGGAAATACAATGGTGGCCGTGTATTGGTAGGCAATCTAGCACCCGTTGTGGTTGATAACGTCGCAAATCCGGTCAACAACCAAAACCATGGCGCCAGGGTCGATGGGCCGTGGGTATTTGGATTGAAAAACGGCAATGATTGTCGATATTTTACTGTGTAACGGCGGAATAGGGATACCCTTATTCCAATTATTATTTGAGAGTGTGCTCCAGGGTCTGTGATTCATTCGGATGAATGGCCCGCTTATGGTAATTTAAACGCCTTAGGTTTCGTACATTCGACGGTTAACCATCAACAAAATTTTGTTGCCACCCATTTACTCGTGCTCATACTACCCAAGGCATTGAACGTTCTTGGCTTGAAGCCAATGTAGGGCTATGTTAAAGCTCATGTCTATACAGCAGAGACAAGCCCGCTTCAATTGACTTCAATTGGAAGACAACATTGAAGCATTTATTCGTGAGATACCGGCCGAAATGTTGGAAAAATAGTATGCCAAAATTGAACTAAGCCGATGGACCATTTGAGGCGCAGTCAAGGTCAACATTTGCATGAAATAATCTTCAAACATTAAATTATTATATATGGACCGTACTATCGATTCAAATTCATTTCAATTCATTTCATTTCAAAATTTCATGCAATTTTTCTGAATTTTATGTGTTTTTTTGTTTTTTTGAAAAACTTTCCTATAGCTTTTAAAAAATCATCCTTTAGATTGTGAAATAAGAGTATAATTCATGATTGGATTGGATCAAAATTTCCTGTTTGAAAACAAACGTTGCGTTTCTTTTTAGCGGGGGGTTAAATTTCACTATAGGTTTTTAGCCTCCCCCAATTAATATATATTGTTAATTATTAATATATTGATTCTAAACCTTTGTTTAAAAACTTGAAGAGATCATCAACGGACGCGTTCAAAAATCAAAAAAAAAAAGTTTTTACATTAAATAGATTGAGCAATTGCGAGGAAAATTATCTATATAACTATCTCAGAATTCAATTAATTTATCTTCAGATAAAAAAAAAAAAATGCCAAAAATCTGATCAATTTTTGAAACCCCAATTTTTTTTTTTGAATTATTATAAAAATTAATTGATTTCCTAATGCCAAAAATCAACATTGCGAAAAATCGCTAAAATTTTTTACTTCACAAACATTTAAATAATTAAATCTTACCGGATAATTAATAAAATTAAAAAAAAATATTACACGTAATTAAAATCATAAATAATTTTCTTTTCATTTTCCGCATAAATTCAATAAAAATGTTAAAAATATATAAATTTGATATGTTATAATTTTTCTTTCCACAATAAAAATAAATTAAAAAAATAAAATAAAATCAATCAAACCAAAAAAAAAAATAAAAAAATAAATAAGGATAAATTTTGATTATTTTTTTTTTTTTCTATTCTTTGGCAAAAATTCTAAATATTTTAATTGTTTAAAAAATGCTATAATTTTATTATTTATTTTTTTTTATATACAAATAAATCTATTCAAATAGATTTTATGTATATATATAATTATAATAGGAACATTTTAATTTTTATTAGCATTTTAATTTTATTATTCTGTTCAGATTATTTAATTAATATTATTTATTTAATTTTAATTTCTTTTCTGTAATGTTTTTTTTTATTGCCAAAGATCAAAAAAAAAAAAAATTTTGACTAGGGATTTAATTAGTATTTATTTTTTTTTTATATAGTATTAATTAATATATGTTTATTTTTTATTTTTGAATTAAATTCTAAACTAGTTTGATTAGATGAGATGAGATGAGATGGTGGGATATTTATTTTATTTTTGTTTCATCAACGAGGGATTTATAGTTAGTATAATAATAGTTTTTATATATATAAATTATAAATTATTAATTAGATTAGAATTTTTGTTTTTGTTTATTACTTAAAAAAATCAAAAAGAATAATTAAAAAATAAATACTTTTTTTTTTATTTTTAATGCTAATAATTTGTTTGTTTACTTTACAAGTAAAACATAAAATTATATGCATTTTAATTGCACAATTAAAATTAAAATTATTTTCAGATGATAGGCGATTATTTACGATATGAATACACAACAAAAAAAAATGTAATTACATCAACGCGTTGCTTATGAACACAAAAAATAAATTATTATTATTATTATTATTTTGAAGATTAATAGTTAATTTTTTTCTTTTATTTCTTTTATCGAACGGTAATTAATTAATTTAAAACAAAATCTTATTGCAAAAAAAATTAAAAAATTGAGAAAATAACATTGAAATTTGTTTTAATTTTGTTCATCTTTTCTTTGAAAAACCTTTGAATAAATATTCAAAAAAAACTAACGATTTGAAATTGCCCAAAAAGAAAATGCTTTAATAAAAGGAAAAAATTCGAATACGATAGAAAATTGATTATTATAAATAATATGAGATAGATTTATAAAGGTAGATAGAAAAAGTATTTGTTAATAAACAAAATGAAATTAAAAATTAAATTACTCACGATGTCTATCTTCACTTTTCCATGAACTTACCGGGATATGCGGTGCTGGTAAACAATTACGTAATGATTGTACCAATTGTATTGTATCCATTAATGCTGTACAAAAAAGGAAAAACAAAATAATAAGAAAATATTAATAAGTTTTCTTTGGTTAATATTACGGAAAATAAGCCATTTAAAAGTTTAATTTCTCTTATCGATCACATTCATTGAGAATTTCTTCAATTCGGATCTTCCAATCAATTCCATTTGGTGTTAAAAATGATTAGATTTTCAGGCAACGTTTAATCTTTATGAAGACAGTGGAGTGGAGTCTCAGGAAAAAGTTTATCAATAATTAGCAAAAAAAAAAAAAAAACACAATACTAACTTTTTTGTAAACTTTCACTTTGTTTTCCATATGGTTTACACATTGATGGTCTTATAAATGTTTTCATACGGGCCATATTACGCATTAATTCACCAAATGCACGTATAATTTTTTCTTGTCCAGCCGCCATATTACCCTCTTGTGTTGTCCATGCCCCATTATGTAATGCCAATAGATCTTTTGTTGATGACATTGTATCATTCAAACATTCCATATTACCACGTAGAAATTCATTCATTTTATGTTGTTCAACGACCATCGGTTGTTGTACGGCGGCTACCGATGGTTGTAAATATGTTTGTTGATTAATATTTATGGTCGATGTACCACTGTTATTGTTGTTGTTGTTGTTGTTGTTGTTGTGGTGGTTGTTATTGTTGTGGGTGTTGTTGCTATTCCGTTCATGCAAACGATTCTCCAAAATAATTGGCGGTGTTGTTGGAACTATTTTTTTTTATTTTTGGATAATAAAATTATTAAAAATAATTTAAATAAAGTAATCAATCAAAAATTCAGAGTGCAAGAAATGAAATATTTACCCGTTGGTGTTAACATTGATGGAGTGGATGGTGATGATGATGCTGATACTGATAATGTTTGCATAATATTATTACTATTATGTTGACTATTAATATTCGGATTATTGACGGTGTTGTTATTACTGTTGTTATTGTTATTATTATTATTATGATTGTTGTTATTATTATTATTACTGTTGCTATTATTATTATTATTATTACCAATGTTGTTATGATGATTATTATTACTATTACTATTAATATTATTATTGTTATTATTATTATTAATTGCATTGTTTAGTCCAATATGTTGTGATATATTCATATTTTCAAAATGTTTTTTATCAAGTTGATGAAGTAAACGTTGTTTTTCTAACGGTGTCATACTACCAAATTTCTCTAAACTTTGTTGGGCCATTGCACGATTTTGCTGTTGTATAATAGCAGCCGTAATTTGATGTTGTTGAGATTGTAATTGTTGTTGTTGAGATTGAATTTGTTGCTGTTGTTGTTGTTGTTGTTGTTGTTGCTGTTGATTTTGAGATTGCTGAAGTTGTAATTGTTGTTGTTGTTGCTGTTGCTGCTGTTGTTGTTGTTGCTGCTGTTGTTGTTGTTGTTGTTGTTGTTGTTGTTGTTGTTGTTGTTGCTGCTGCTGCTGCTGCTGCAATTGTTGTTTTTGCTGTAATTGCTGTTGTTGCAATTGCAATTGTAATTGTTGCTGTTGCAATTGCTGTTGTTGTAACAATTGTTGTTGTTGTTGCTGCTGTTGCTGTTGTTGTTGCTGCTGCTGCTGCTGCTGCTGTTGTTGTTGTTGTTGAGCTGATTTTAAATGTTTTTCTTGGCGTAATGTTTGTGTGAGCGACTGTTGAACGGATTGTTTTAATTCCAATTGTGACATATCCAATGCACCGGCCGCAGCCAATTGTGGTAAATGTTGCATAAATTCGGGATTCATTTGAATGGCCGCTTGATAGGCAGCCGGATCCAAAAATGGTGATGCCATTCCCAAATGACTTTTATAATAACTACATGCGGCATTCGGGCACGATTGTAACACTTGCAAAATGAATTCCTTTTCCATACCGAAATTTTCACGACCAATACTATACGATTCCATAACAGCCCGTATCGTAGCTTCAGCACCTAAATGCATTCCGTGTGGTCCCGATGTATGCTTTAAGAATACTGCATTAGCAAATTGTTCATATGGTAGTATAATTTTACCAGAATCACGTAAAACTAAACGTGATTGTGCGTCCAATGTCAGACGATTTGCTAAAACCCTATATTAATTTATATAGATGAGAAAAATGAAAATATAACCAAAAAAAAAAAAAAAAAAACAACAAATAAAATTCAAATAATTACTGTAAATAAGCGGCACTTGGTAACAATGCACTATCTTTTAATTCGGAAAAACATTGTATTAATTCAACGGTTGGATTCCAACCCTTATTTTGTAAATACAATTGTAATAGCATATATAATTTTTCGGTTACATAACCCAAACCGGGTATATTCGATGGAATATCATTTCCCGTTGATAAATGTCCAACGTTATTTGTAGTATTAAGTGAATGGGCAGCGGCCGCTGCAGCAGCTGCTGCGGCTGCTGCTGCTGCTGTCGATGACATTTGTCCTGCATTTGGTGTTTTTGCAAGAACTTGCTTCATTGTTTCAGCAAGATCCATTTTATAGATGTCTAAATATGATTTTTTTGTAGAATCCTAAATTAATTATATTTATTAGAACAATTGATAAATAAATAAATAAATAAATAAAAAAAGACGGTAAATACACACTTACTAGGCCAATCATTAGATTAGACAGGCACAATTACTGTGTTGGGTTGTTAATAGCACAACTTCGATCACGGCACGGTACACAAAAAATTTCTATTCAATTACTATTATTATTATTATTATCAGAAAGATGTTATTTGTTGTTGTTGTTGTTGTTGTTTCGTTTGTTTGTTTTGTGTTTTTGTTTTTTTTTTTTTTGTGTTTGTGCCAGCGCCAATGTAAAGTTATTTTTTCCAATGCATTCTTTCACTATCTTTTTTCTTTTTTTGTTGTTTATCTTTTATTTTTTTTTTTTATTTTTACCGAAATATTGAGTAAATATTTAATTTAAAAATTATTTTGGGATGAAAATATTAATATTAATATTAGAAATAAAACCACCAAAAATAACAATGTGAAAATTAAATAGTTTTATTTTTTCCCAATCTACACAGTGTTTTGCCGTGTCTTGTCTTGTCGTCCACTACTACAGCTACTTCTGATGCTGCTCCCGTCTAGTTTATCTATACACAAATCTTGAATTATTATTCAATTTTAAATTCGATATTTTCACTATATTGCACACATTTTTTTTATTATTTAATTTTTTAATAATTTTTTTTGATTAAATATTTTATAAGATATGGAAATACAAAGGCAAAAATAACAAATTTTTCTTTTTTTTTTTTATTTTATACGAAGTTTTTTATTGCAAAAAAAAAACCTAAAAAAAAAAATACTTTTGCAATTTGCAAAAAAGCCAACAAATTTTGGAAAAAAAAAAAGATAATTTTTTTTTGTCACACAAATGTCAAATGTTTTTGTTATGGGTACGAAAATTCTTGTAAATGTACGCAACCATATTTTACAAGGTATAATGGAAATTATGTGATGAACATAACAAAAAATTGGCATTAATAAAATATGTTTCGGTTGAAAACTATGAATGTTTTTAATAAATAAATAATCCTAAATTAAAGATAGATTAACAAATTGCTGATTAATTAATAAATTATTGTTTTAATAAATAAATCAAGGCCATTTGAGTTGATATCGAAAATAGAAACAATTCGAATCGATATAGTTCGAAATTCAACAAAAAAATATATTAATTGAGACAATTGTGACAAAGAAATAAGGTAAAAACAAAAACAAAAAATATTATCAACAAACAAACACGTTGTTTTATTTATTTATATTGTGTGTAAATCATTTCATTAATTAATTAGTTTTATTTAATTATAGTAATTATTAATTATATTTTATTATTTTAATGACCAATAAATATACTATATAGTATTATTATGGCTTCAATGAAAGTTAAAGTAATTAGTAGAAATCCAGATGATTATTTACGTGAAACAAAAAATGATATTCATAAAGGTATGTGTGGTTAATTTTTTTTTTTTAATATTGCGGCGTTTTTTTTTATTAATTTACATTGTTATTTACGTTATTTAGTAAAACGAAATTATGATCCAAAATTGCATCCGTTTGAGGCATCACGTGAATATATTCGTGCATTGAATGCCACAAAATTGGAACGTGTATTTGCTAAACCATTCGTAGGTGATTTAAATGGACATACCGATGGTATTTCTTGTATAAGAAAACATCCAAAATCATTATCGTATCTGTGCAGTGGAGCATATGATGGTGAAATACGTGTATGGTATTTACCAACACGTAAATGTTTACGTAAATTTACGGCACACAGTGGATATGTACGTGATATTTCCTATCAATCGGATGGCAAACATTTTCTATCCATTGGTGATGATAAAACAATAAAAATGTGGAAATCAGATGTTACCGCAGCAGGTGTGAATCCAGATGATGATGAAGCAGAAGAAGCAGATGAAATACCGGTAAATACAATTTTAACGAAAACAACCCTGTTGGGTATATCACATAATCGTAAACAAAAAATGTATGCAACATGCGGTGATGTATGTAATTTATGGGATGAAACACGTAATGAACCGTTAAAAACATTACGTTGGGGTGTTGACACATTACATTCCATTTCATTTAATCCCATTGAGGTGAATCTATTGGCAACGTGCGCTAGTGATCGTAGTATTATATTTTATGATAAACGTGAATCGATACCATTACGTAAAATTGTTATGACTCATCGATCAAATAAATTATGTTGGAATCCCATGGAAGCATTTAATTTTACAGTGGCCAGTGAAGATTATCAGTAAGTTTTTTTTTTTGAATTGTTATTGTTACACGGTTATTAAATCAAATAATACTAATAATTATTGTTTTATTTATTCCCTTTCAGTTTATATACATTTGATACACGTCAATTAAGTAATCCATTACGTATCTATAATGATCATATATCAGCCGTTTTGGATGTTGAATATTCACCAACGGGAAAGGAATTCGTATCGGGTAGTTATGATAAAACTGTACGCATTTATAATGTCCAGAAATCATTTTCACGTGATGTTTATCATACAAAACGTATGCAACATATTACGTGCGTTGGTTGGTCAGCCGATGATAAATTTATATATACGGGATCCGATGAAATGAACATTCGATTGTGGAAAGCAAGAGCCGCCGAAAAATTGGGAGCCCTCCGACCCCGAGAACGAGCAGCATTTAATTATAATGAATCGTTAAAGGAAAAATATGCTGCCCATCCAGAGATACGTCGTATTGCGAATCATCGTCAAGTACCGAAATACATCTATAATAATCAAATAAAACACCGAATTATACACGATAAAGAAAAGAAGAAAGAATTAAATCGTAAACAACATTCAAAACGTGGTACATTTAAACATGTACCAGAAAAAATGAAACATGTCCTTAAAGAGGTTGAATAAACCCTACTACACTACTACGGAAACATTTGAAATAATTACAATAAAAAAACATGTAATAATATTTTTTTTTAGTTATAATTAAAGGGATATTTTTGTTTTTATTTTGATAACTGCTAAAAATGCTTTTGTTTTTTCATTTATTTTTTTTTTTAACCAAATTTCCCACAATATCATTCTTCTGGTGGCAGTAAATTTGTTCGCTTCCTTTTGATGGGTAAAAATTCATTAGGCATTTATGAAATGTGGAAAATTCTATTAAAATCTTTGAACATTTAATTAGGAATTTCCCAAATTTTGAATATATTTTTATATATTTTTTCAAGGGGGAAAAAATTACATATTACAAAAACCCATGGAATAAACATATTGTAGTGAAACTACTTTACCGATTATTATCACAATTTTTGTCATTAAAAAAAAATTATTTTAAATTATTTATCTTTTTCACTCTTCCCTACCTTCCATTCAAAAATATATTACTTCCCCCATTGAAATATTTCCCACATGTATATGTTAGAAAGGTATAGATTATAACTTTATATTAAAAATTATTCGTCGTACCGAATATGCGCGCGCAAGTGCTTTACACAATAAAAATATATAATAACAAAAGAAGAAAAATCATCATCATTGAATGAAAATTTGTTTCGCTTTTGTGCGTGCCTGTGTGTGTGTGTGTAGTTAACATTTTTCATATTTTGATATTGATTTTCATTTTCTTTTTCTGTTTGATTTTACCATTCATTCGGAAAAGTAGCGCGTTATAGCACAAGGAAAAAAGAAAAATAAAAAGGAAAAATTTAAAAAAGGAAATCTTTTAATTCACGTTTAATTTTTTTTTTTTTATTTTAAATAGTTTTTTAACAGTGCAATTGAAAATATAAAAAAAAATAAAATGCGTATATTTTTTTTTTTTGTTTTAATGTGCTAAAAATATAAAAAACATATTTTATCAGTAAAAAAGCATATTTTACCGCCGTGTTTTGTTTTATTTTAATTAATTAAATATAATAATTAATATTGTGATTGTGGTGAGGTGAGCGTGTGAAAAAGATTTTTAATTTATCTAGTTTTTTTTTTTCTTTTTTATTATTATAAATAATTTCAAGTTCATTGGACTATAATCGCACGATCGCGAGATCACCTGCAGTAATAAATAAATAAATAAAGAAAGATTTAGTGAATTTATTATTAATAATTGATATAATTAACTCACTTATTGTGTGTGATTGGTGCTTAAATTTGTTATATGTAAATGTTTTTAATTGTAATGATTTTATTTCATTATTTGTTAATAAAATAATCAATAAAATTTAAACGTTTTCCAAAAAAAAAACCATTATTAAAATAAAAAAAATTGTGTTGCAAAAATGTGTTACAAGTGCTTGTGGTATGAATCCTATTATGGATTTATGTTTGCTTTACATATCGTATTTTTTTCCTTAATTTCCTTAGCAATGATGTAAGTAAATTATTATTATATATATATATATATATATATATATATTAAAATTAAATTTTTTCCTTTAAATTTAAATTACTAATATATTGATTATAATCCAAATATATATATAAATAATCAATTTTTTTCTTGTTTTTATATAAGACTTGTTTGGGGGGGAAAAATTTTATTAAATCAATAGATTTTTTTGTATATATCCAAATAATAAAAATGAAATTGTGCGTAGATTTTTTTTGCTTTCCGTTTAATTTTGTGTGTTTATGTGTGAGTGTGTTCGAGTGTGTGGGTGTGAGGTATTTATATTTTACGTTTCATTTTTTCTTAAATAAAAATCCCTATATTTGAATTGAATAACAACAAAATTTCAACGTTACACTTACAACGAAAACACCCAACAATATAACAACAACACAATATGAAATCATTCTAATAAATTTGACCCTGATAAAAATGTTTATTTACTATTATATATATTTTTGTTTTTATTTTTTAAAACTCAATTCGTTCGATTCGCAAATATATCGTCATTAAATATACATATGTATATATATATATATATATATATATATATAATATAATCATTACCATCATCTTCATCATCATCATTGTTTTGGTTTTTTTGGTCATAGCATTTTATTGATTTCTTTGGATTTGCAAAAAACGAAAATAAAAATGGATTAAATATTCATAAAAATATTTTTGTTTTTTTTTATTTATTGTTATTGTTATTGTTTACATTTTTCCTGTCTGATAAGTGCGTATTTAGAATAAAATTTTTTTAGGGATTTATTTATAAGCATTTTATCAAGAAAGGGGGGGGGGGGGTTATAACGACATTATTTTTTTCTTTAAATGGCTATATTTGGTATAGGTCTTGAATCGTACGATTGAATTTATAATATTTTAAGTATAAATAAGCGATTGTAATAAATTGGAAAATATTTCAATTTAATGTAATAAGGTTAATACTTTAAATATTAATGGCCTTTAATTTTCATATTGGCAATCCTAAAAATAAAATTAATTTTTCGCTATACAACCAACAATCTGGTTTTAGCGTCCAACAACAGCCTTCTGCTATTAGTTACTTAATTTGTGGCTTTTACGGTGTCGGTAATTAGCCGTACGACCAACCGCAAGCGGAATATACAACTCTGTGTTAAAATTCAGATTCGAAAAATAACCGAAAACACAAAACATATTTTATGCATTCAGTAGGATTCGAACCCACGACCCCAAAATTTCGTTAGAATTTTTAGGTTGGCATTTTTAACATTTACAACACAGAGTATATATGTGGCAATCCTAAGAGATTCAAATCAAATGGGCGATTATTTCGATACATATCCAGTTTTTTATAATTAATTATTCATTTTGTGCATGGAATTCTTTATAAATGGTGATTTTTTAGCTATTATCTTTTTGGCAACACTGGTTTAAACAGCTGATGCACGTTTCGTGTTTTGTTTCACTGTCAAACATCTTCAGTTTGGTCTATAATTTAACCATGAATCGTCTTACAAACGAACCACGCTTGCAAATTATTGAATTTTATTATCAAAATGCGTGCTCTGTTAAGAAAGTTCATCGCGACGAAATTGTGTTCAGCGACGACGAGCTCATTTTTGGCTCAATGGGTACGTAAATAAGCAGAATTATCGATTTTGGAGTGAATATCAGCCAGAAGCATTGTAACAGCTACCAATGCATCCAGAAAAAGTCACAGTTTGGTGCGGTTTATGGGCTGGTTGCATCATTGGACCGTACTTCTTCAAAGATGATGCGAATCGTAACGTAACTGTGAATGGTGAGCGCTACCATGAGATGATATCCAATTTTTTTTTTGCCCAAAATGCAAGAGCTTGACTTGTATGACATGTGGTTTCAACAAGACGGTGCCACATGCCACACAGCACGCGCAACAATGGACTAATTGAGAGGCGAGTTCGGTAAACATTTTATTTCACGTTCGGGACCGGTCAATTGGCCGCCTATATCGTGCGATTTAACGCCTTTAAACTATTTTTTGTTGGGCTATGTTAAAGCTCATGTCTATACAGACAAGCCCGCTTCAATTGACGCATTGGAAGACAACATTGAAGCATTTATTCGTGAGATACCGCCGGAAATGTTGGAAAGAGTATGCCAAAATTGGACTAAGCGGATGGACCATTTGAGGCGCAGTCAAGGTTTACATTTGCATGAAATAATCTTCAAACACTAAATTATATAGACCGTACTATCGATTCAAATAAAGATTACATGCATTTTTCTGAATTTTATGTGCTTTTTGTTTTGAAAAACTTTCCTATAGCTTTTAAAAAATCACTCTACTAGAAATATAACCACATTTTGTTTAATGAAATTTCGATGGATTTTCCCTGATTGATCAAATATTTATCATTGAATTATTTAATATATTATTCGCTTCAATTACCCCCCGTTCTAACGAATATAATTTGTATCTATAAACATGATTTTAAGTACACACTTCCATGATTATTGACTTATTTTATAGTTTTATATTTGGATTATTAGAAATATCTCGTTCTCTCTTTTTGTGTCTGGTAATTTATTTAAATCCCTATATGGTTTTCAATCACTTGCAGACCAATCCAAAGAAGGTTTTTTCAAAGAATTTGAATGAATGAATGAATTTTCTTGAATTTCTTATAAATATACGACGTGATTTATTATTGTAAAATACAGTCTCAAACTAAATTGCTTAATTGACAATATTTAAAAAAAAAATGAATGTAAATAAAACAATTAATTAAAATGAAAAAATTGTGTCGCGAAATGCACACACACGTCGTAAACATAAGAATTATATATATGTTATATAGAGTGTCCCAGTACAGGATGCCAACCCGAAACAGGCAGGTTCTACACCTCATTTCCAATCAAAAAATGTATGGCGACCCCATGTCTATCTCGCTTGCTAGCTCGAAAAAACGATTTCGTTGAAGTTCAAGGTAGTACGTAGATGTTATTTACCATATCTCAGCAACCAGTTATGGTAATCCAATATAATTATAACCTTGTTGGAAAGGTATTTTAACTATCTTTCCTAAGAACATAAACATCGGCGACCACCGGTTTTCATGCTATAGCTGGTCAAACACAAGAAATTTCAACGGCTTCAAATATTTTTGTTATTTTGCCAGCCTAGTAGAACTGTAGGACTTTTACGTTTATTAATGGTCGGTTTTTAGGAAAACTTTTTTGATGTTTTAGCTTTAATTTGATGTACAAACTTTTAAAATGTGTCAAATCGTTTTAGAGATATGACAAAAATAATATTGAAATTAAAATTTTTCTATTCAAGAACCTGCCTGGTTCGGGTTGGCACCCTGTACTGGTATAATAATTATAACATATTTAATTTTAAATTTAAATATACGCACGCAACTTTGTAAAATTTTATTTATACATTTCTATTTTGATATATATTACTATAAGTGAAATTGATTAATTTATTTTATACTTACTTATCATTTGCAAAATGTAAAAAAATACTTATTTATTATCATCATCATCGCATAATAATCACAATCATCAACATCATCATAATATATATATATGGTTCGATTTTCATTAAAAATTTTTCTTATCATTTTTAACCTAAATTTTTTTTTTTCGTACAATTTTTTGTTAACAAAATAAATTATAAAAAAAAAAAAAATAAACAACAATTTTTTATTTACTAAATAAAAAATATAAGTACAATGCAAAAATATAGATTTAATAATGTATAAGTGAATAATTTCCAGAATTACGACGTTGTCTATCAAAAAATAATAAAATAAAATGATTTCATATATCAAATATATTAAAATCATTCACCTGTTAAAATTTATCGTATATATGATTCTTAATGATAATATTTTTTATTATTTTGTTTTTTTTTTTTTGCTAGAATTATTTTTTTAAGTTATAATCACACTGCAATCGCGTAGTTTAGTTAGTCCGTAATATAAATTGGACTGCGCGTATTTTTTTCCAATTTTTGTAATGCAAAATTTGTTTTGATTTTAATTCGAATTTCGTAATATTAGGGAAGAATATTTAAGAATAAAATACGCGCGTTGCTTTAAGTTTCCAACCAAATAGAAGAAGTAAATTCTTTCAGTCTTGTTAGACTTAAAAAAGAATGCATGAATTTCTTTTGCAAAAAAAAACAGAATCGTATATTATCATTTTATTATCATTTTTATAAACCCACTAGAAATATATGAATCGCAAAACACTAGATAAAATTAAAATAAAATATAACAACATGAACAAAAAACGTAATCATCTCTTATATATATATATATATTTTCATACACCTATAGATAGATATAGATATAATATGAATGAATGTAGGAGATAATAAAATAATCAATTATGATAATATTATAGAAAAATTTGCATAAAAAATATCTTTACAATTTCTTATACCGATTATTATTATTATTATTATTATTATTATTATGGTATTCGTTAATTAGTGTTATGATGATACCATAAATAAAATTCAAATTATATTCATATACATATATGTATATATGGTTAAATAAAGATAGAAGAACCACAGGAAATGAATAAATTACTTATGTATTTATTTATTTTGATTTTATTTTATTAATACGTTTTGCATGTGATTGAAAAAATAAAAAATTAAATTTTTTTTTTTAATTAATTTTCTTTTACACGTATAAAAATTCTAATTTTATATAACACAAAATATCCCAGTACCACGCCACCACAAAGCCAAATACCACGTATTCCTGGGACTATTTCTATATAAGGCGGGTGAGGTAGAACTTCCCACCCACTGTTTTCCAAATAGTTTTGAACCGGTCTTGAAACATGTGGCCGCGAGCGTTGTCATGATGGAAAATTATGGATTCGTGTCTGGTTGCATATTCTGGTCGTTTTTCCGCAATCGCTCTCTTCAAATGAATTAATTGTGTTCGGTAGAGGTCCCCTTTGATCGTCTGACCCGATTTCAATAGCTCATAATATACAACACACCCTTCTGATCCCACCAAATACAGAACATTATATCTTTGCACCATGGATATTCGGCTTTGCCGTCGATGTTGATGGTTGGCCGGGCTTCAAATACTTTGCACTTGGGGTTATCATAATGAATCCATTTTTCATCACAATCCGATTCAAAAATGACTTGTTTTTGTGGCGTTGAAACAACATTTCCGACATACAGAATCGGTGTTCGATAACTCTTGGCTTTAATTCATACGGCGCCCAATTTCCAAGCTTTTGGATGAATCCCGCTTGCTTTTAAACGTCTGGAAATGGTTGCTTGATCAACTCCCAATGATTTTGCAAGATCTTGTTGCGTTTGGCACGCATCTTCTTCATCAAGCAATTCCTCCAATTCTTCATCTTCATCATCTTTTTGGCTGTCCGGGGGTCGTTCATTCTAAGTTGAAATCACCACTTTTAAACCGTGAAAACCACGTCTGGCACGTTCTTTCAGCTAGAGCATGTCCACCATAAACCTCTACTAAAATACGATGACTTTCTTCTGAGCACTTTTCTTCATGTAAAAGTAATGAACACCACAAAAACACTTTTTCTGGCACAAAGTTCGAGATGTTCCAATGAATAGAAATAAATGTTGTTTACGTTTCAATCAAACTGAAAAAGACGCGCAATAACAGTAGCTTTCAAATGAATATATAGTCACGGGTGAAAATGACGCGAAATAATACTAGGAACGGCCACTCTTAGAAAACCGCACGAATTAATGCATACTCCCAATCAAAATTAAGTTTTAATCAAGTTTCGAATACAAATCCGTGGTCGACAATCCGCATATTTTAAACGTACTTTGAACTAACAAAATGATAAGAATAAGCACCTTTTCATCGAATTAACAAATGAATATTCCTGATATTGAAAATTTATTGAATTCTTTACCATAGCGAGATTGCAACGATGTTATTTACAAATTTTATTCTACATGATTTCATTGATTCAATGATATTCAGCGACCCCAGAATCAAGCTTTTAATCCCATAGTTATGGATTAACCCTCATGTCTGTCATCGTTACTTCCAGGGTTGTGGAGTCGGCCCAATTTTCGATCGACTCCGACTCCGACTCCGACTCCAACCAGAACTCATATATCGACTCCGACTCCGACTCCGACTCCAGCTTTATAGAATTTTATAATGTTTTAAGGGAAATAAGTTATATTTAATGATTTTACATATATGAATTAACTACATTTATAATTCTTATTAACTTCAGTTTCATTTTTATTTTCGGATTTCCATTTAATTTAATAATAAAAATAATAAATAATTTCATTTAAATAACGCATATATTCTTTATTCTCCCTTAAAAATTAGTTCTTAAAAATAAAATGGCATCAATCAAATCTTCTTTCATATTTGCTCGCAAATCTGATTTTATTATGCGTAAAGCCGAAAATAAACGCTCCACATTGACTTGGGTTGGTGGTAGTGCGGTGGCTAACAGTGCAGCATGTTGTACAATTTCTGGATATTTGCTTATCGCACTACGCACATCTAAATTGCTGCTTCGTTCGAATTTTTCCACCGTCTTTAGGCATTCATTGAATTCTAAACAGAATTTATCAGTTTCTGCAATGCCATTCTTTATAAAATACGCATATACAAATATTGTTATTGGGATTTAATATATATGCACTGCGAAGTGTTTATACGTGAATATACGATATTCTACATTTTCCATTAACAAATGCCATACCATTTACTCCTATATATAAATTGGGTTTAGTATACTCAATTATTCAATATTTGTATTATACAAAACCTTCTGATCTTTACTTTAATAATTAATAATATGAAAAAATCAATGAAATTTAAAAAAAAGTGAAAAATGTAATTGATTATTAATGTGTTGGAGTCGAGGAGTCGGTCCAAATATTTCGACTCCGACTCCGACTCCACACCCCTGGTTACTTCCCTTATATTCTATTATTGCTAAAATAAATATTTTTTTAGGTAATTCCAGTAATTCTTAATAGATTTTCTTAAAATTGAATAAGTAAATACAAAATTTTTGTACATATGAAAATTACGTTAATTATATCTGGGCACGTGAACGCATTTCGTTAAAAAAAAAACATTTATCTATATTGCGATTTAATTGACAGAAGATTATATATAATAAAATTACACCTGTAAAGTATTTTTATTTTTTTTTTCATAAATCAAGCAAAAATTCAAAATTAATCTCAAGAAGAAAGTGCGATCATCATCGTTTAAATAAATATACAATTCTTTATAGATAGATAAATCAAATAAAGTACAAAAAAAAACGTATTATAATAAGATTTTCAGATGAGATCATAAATTAAATTTATTTTTATTTTTTTTTTTAATTATAAATTTTCATTGATTGATGCTTTAAAAATTTATAAATGTATATTAAATATATTATAAACAAGGTTACAAAACAGAAAAAAAAATTTGATATATATATCTAGTAAATATTCTAGTATATATTTAGTTATCAGTATGGGGAAAAGGAATTTTTTTTAATTCGATTAGAAAATTTTAAACTGAATGCAATTAACATAATATTTATATTGTTACATTACTTTCATAATATTTTCAAATTTCTAAAGGTTATGTAAAGAATTAAATAAATATTTGAGGGTTTTTTTTTTAAATAATTTATTTAATTCTTTATAACCTTCTTTAAAATTTACTCTATGCGATGAGTAATAATAATAATTATCATTAAAAAAAATTATAGTTACACATTACATACAAATATTAAATATATTAAAATAACCTCCCACATTTTTCATTTTCATTATTCCATCAACAAAATTTTTTTTTTTTTGTTTAGAATGCAAATTTTTAAATTTTTTCTTTGAGTCGTAATTACGCGTTACGTACATTATTTTTAATTTTTTTTAAGAATCGCACAACTGTTTTGTTTGTTACTTGAAATGTTTTGGTAATTTAAAAAAAAAAATAAAAATAAATATCACCATCGTCGCATTCGAAAATAAAAACATATGTTTTTTGTTTTGGTTATAGGTTTTTTATATGAATATATGAGTAAAAAATAAAATAATTATTAACTTACATTTTACATTTCACTATACATTAAATATATGTTAAGAAACACAAAAAAAAAAATTAACGATCTATCTGACGAACTGAAACAAATGCTGCAAATTTATTTTATGTTAAATATTTATATAGTTCTTTATGATGATGATGATGATGAAGATACGAAAATGAAATGTTTTTATTTTTATTTTGTTTTTGTGAATGAAATTTTCAGAAAAAATAATTAATGTTTTGATTTTTGTTTTCACTTCGTTTTTAAAAATATTGCATTAGTATTTTGTTCTTCTGCTGAAGTTGTCCGCAGACGAAATGAGAGGATTGTAATTTTTATAATTTTTCCTTGACCTACGTCGTCAGTTGTCAGATGTATGTCCCAATGACCGTACATGTCGGGTGTCTTCTGTTTGTGTTTGGATTTGTTGTTGTATGAATGCAAAAGACAACGAAAGCTTTCCTGAATTTTGATAACCCCCCCCCCCCCCATTGATTTTGAATTCATATAAAAATGAATTGAAAGAATAAAATTGTTTAATGAAGAAAACCTTCAAAGGTATAGTCGGAGTTTTGAAATTTGTTGATATTTTATCATTTTTTTTCCTTGACGTGTGTTAATTGTCAAATAACCCAGATACCGAACATGTCTGGTCTCTTCTGATTGTGTTGATTTGTCGATGGATGAATCCAAAACACGATAACTCTGGAAACTTTGGACTTTCCGATCAACGGAGTTTTGAACCCTATTTATTTTGAATTCATATAAAAATTAATAAATAGAAAGAATAACATTTTTAATGAACCAAAAAAAAAACGTCTAAGTTTCGCCCGGAGCATTGGAATTATCAGCATTTTTATCCGTTTTGTCTTGACCGTTGTCAATTGTCGCAGATGTCTTAGAGAATAAAAAAAAATATTTGGTTTCTTCTGTTTGTGTTTTGGATTTATGGATATAGATAAATGTAAATTACCATAACTCTATAGAATGAAATCTTTCCGATTCATGTTGAATCGTTCGACTTCACATGAATCGGAAATTCTAACTATATAACTAAATCATAAGTTAGGAGTTAGGAGAAATTGACTATTGATTTTGAATGAATTCGACCGAAAATTAGTAATGTTTATGAAGAAAACGTGTATCAACTTTCAGATATCCCAGAGACCAAAAATGTCTGATTTATTTTTGTCTGGTTTGTGAGGATTTGTGAATGGTTGAATGGAAAATATGATACCTTTCAAACGAAACTTTTGACGGTACAACAACTATATTATAATTTAGGAAAAATTCTATTTTGATTTTGAATTCATATCGAAAAATCTATCGAAATATAAAATGTTTAATGAATAAATGGTTTGTACAATTAATAACTTTATTTTATTCTTATATGAGAGGTATTGTAATTAAGTAATAAGAACTTAAACAAATTAGAGAAACGAAAATGACCAGTTTGCTAGAACGGTTTAGCGCCCGTAAAACTTCTAAACAAATTCTATTGCCGTGAGACCGTAATTGATTTATATTCAATAAATCATCCACTCGATTTAGTTTGTGTTAATTTTTGGCAAGGTTTTTTAATCAATTAATTTACCAGAAAGAAACCATTAAAATTAAATGTTTTTCATCTTTTTTTATTTTTAAAATTCATTATCTTTTTGTTACATTTTATTTTTAATATTCTATTTTTAAATACCATTTTTTTTTTGTATTATTTATTATCAATTATGAAATATTTCTTATCAAAACCAACCAACAAAACCGAAAATAATATATATAGAACATTTCCGATTATTTTAGTTATTTTTTTGTATAAAATATTCTCACGCATGAATTAAATCAAAAAAAAAAAACAAAATAAAATACAAGAAACGTTTGCAAAATAACAAAAAATAAACCAAAAAAAAAAAAAATTTGTCCAAAATGACCATGTAAAATATAATTTAATGAAAAAAAATTTTCAAATTACATTCAAATATTAATTTCATATATATGGCAATATGCATTATAATTGTATATAAATTAATTAATAATAACAACTTGTTTTTTTTTTGTTTGCTTATTTGTTTGTTATTGTTATATATAGATCATGACCTCTCGGTTTTGTAATAAATTAAGCGTGTTTATTTATGAAGAGGTTTTTTTTTCTATTTTTTTTTTCAATTTGGTTTTATACCTATACAAAAAAGGTATTACATTTATTAGGAAAAAAAAAGCAAAACAATTTTTGCATTAATTAAAATTCGATATAAAATTACCTGATTTCTAATTTAATCAAATTTGTATTGGTAAAAAAAAATTCTATAAACCTGCAGTACAGGGTGAATGAATGAAACTGAACTATTTTGGCTGAAAAACCAATTGTCAGATAGTATAGATAAAATCATTAAAACTGTATAAAATTCAATTTTTTACGTTTCACGATCCATTATACACAAAAACGATCAATGTTATAATATTCATATTTCTTTGCATTTCAAAGATAGAGCAATTTTTCTCCCACTAATAATACTTCCAATTCCCATTGGACAAATCCTATAGAATCAAAAGCCTTAATATAAAAAAAAAAACATCATACAGTAATTTTGACTTAGAATTCAATATATAACATCTCACCATCTTAATTAGTTCTATGACCGGTACTTTTTTGAACACCTTGTCTATGAGTTGTATTAACATTACAGTGTGTTCCAGTACAACCCTACAAAAGGGAATATTACTTAAATTTGAATTATTTTTAGTCAAAAAAAAAACGTTCCCCATCCCCCCCCCCCCAATTAGTGTCTAACTTCAACTTCCAACATAGGGTGTTATAGGGTGTTGCATTCATACAGTCCTTATGTCTTATAATTTCTAAGACATACAAGTTAGAATAACAAATAGGTACTTCATTTAAAGGTATAAATCCTTTAAATAATTTTGATTTGAATAACATTTTTTGCTATCTATTTTTCGAGATATTGATGTTCAAAGTAAAGAATTTTCATATCTACTCTTCAATTTTTCCAGAAAACTTTATTTTTATTGAAAATTGTCCCAGGATTACTTGGTGATATTTGACTTTGTATGATTGCGCTAGTACACCATGTATAATATATATGCAATATACTTTTACTTTCACTTGTTGAACTGAAATTGATAAATTATAAATACAAGATTTATTAAATAAAAAAAAAAAAACTACTACTTAATTTAAAAGGTATTCATACCAATATTTAATTATAATATTTATTTTATAATATACAATAACAAACAGCTTCGTTAAACAAAATCTTTCGCATAAAAATTTAGCAATAAATTTATTTAATTTACTACTTAAAATATTATAATTAGGAGGAGGAGGTGGAGGAGGAGTAGGAGAAGGATTTATTATGTTAAAAGAGTCCATATTATTATTAATAGTCCGCAACAATTATACAATTCAAAAAAAACTTTAGAATTTAATTGAATTTAAATACGAAAAATGAACGAGCAGTTGTGGCAGTTCATTAACCGCAAATACGCCGATATATAAATAAATATTGTTTTATACGTATTTTTATATTTTTAAGAATTTTTATGCAAAATAAGAACCAAAAATAAAAAAAGTTTTAAGACATATATTTAACAAAAAAAAAAAAAGAATAAAAGAAAGTATATATAAATGCGAATGATTGATTAATTTTTTATTTTGTTTTGGTTTCTTTACAAAAATAATATAAATATTATAAAGACTTTTCATTTCATCTATGTTTTACAAAAATGTTTATGCATTTATTACTATATGGTATATAAATAAATAAATAAATCTGTATCTGTATCATATTTTACAATAACCAAAACGCAGGCATTAATTTTGTTTTTTATTTGCTCTCCGTCGAACTGATTTTAATTTTTTTATTTTGTTGAATATTTTTTTTTTTTTTTTGGACAATTGCCAATTTTAATATACACTGTTTCTTATAATACCATAAATTGTGTTGTGTTATTATTATATAAATATAATAATGTACAGCGGTGGTCAGTTAAATAACACACCCATTTCTTGGATTGAATTCTTAAAAATATCTAATGGAAGCAGTGTTAAAAAACTGACTAAGGGAGTTTATAGAAATGAAACAGTAATACATAATTTCATAATTAATGTAAATAAATATCTATATATTTTCTTTTACAAAAAAATTCTGAACATAAAACGTAAAAAATTCTTAAAGTTAAGTGGTCAGGTAAATAGCGCAGTCCACGAACTTTGGCTTTATCTTTGGCATCACAAAATAAAAAATGAATAAAAAATTGATTAAAAGCTGGTTTAATATTTTTTTCTTTGGGAAACGTTTCATTTTAATTACTTCGGCACATCGACGAGATATACTTTCTACCAAACATTCGCATCGATCGACCCAAACATTCGCATCGATCTGATTGCAAGCCAAGCCTCTTTGCACGACTGCCCGCAACTTGTCCAAATTTGTTGGTGGATTTTCATTAATCCCCTTTCCCCGACATCTCCCCACAAATTCTCAATGGAGTTCAAGCCCGGACTTGGTGCGGGCTAATCCAATACACTAATTTGTTGTTCTATAACAGCCATCATTTTATCCAACACGAGCGGTGAGTTTGGATCGTGCATAAATTTCTTCTTAAGTGGCATATTATCATCAGCATCATATGGTTCCTTTGCATATTCAAGTATGTATTTATACATATACGGATCCATTTTTCCTTCTATTCTGTGTATTGGACGAATACCATGCCAAGAAAGCGCCCCCCCAAACACGATACTTCCGCCAGCATGTTTTTAGGGTTTTTAATGTGTATAATGGATTGATGCTTTGAATACGTAGACGTCTTACATACACTTTTCCATTCGATTCACATCGATTTTACTTCGATTCATCGGTCCATAACACATTTTTCCAGGAACTTATGGGTTTTTGTATATAGAATTTGTATCTGTAAAACTAAAATATTTGGCGTAATAGATCACTGTGTTATTTAAATGGCCACGACTGTAAATATATATCTGTATGTATGTATGGTATATTTGTTTATTCCATTAACATTTTCTCAAATAATATATTTATAATTTTGTGCAATATCATCATCACGAATCGCATCAATATACATATAGATATTTTTTAAAAAAAAATTACGATCAATTATATCGCGCAATATCATAGAATTATTATAGGATATTAACTATATAATTAGGTTCATGACGAAATATATATAAATAGTTTTTCCAGGAGAAAAAAAAAACCGTTAAAATGAATTAATTAAATATCCTAAGCACGTATCGCTGAGCTATACCTCAAATAATTTGAAAAGATAAATAAAAATGTCTATGTAATAAGAACGCAATAATAAAAAAATAAACTATTGGACAAAAGATTTTATAAATTAATCCAAATATTATTAAAGTTTTTGCCACCCAAAATCACTTAAATTTATATTCAATCGCAGGTTCCCTCACCTTGCGATTACGTAATTTCGCTACGGGATCATGGCAATAGAATTCATACAATTTTAGGTTCACCGCAAACAGATATTCTGCCGTGTGTAGTAACGAACAAAAAATAAAATCACCTGGTCTGATTTAATTTTAATAAAATATATAACAAAACAAAATTAAATTAAAAAAAAAAAAAACAATAAAATCAATACAAAATTTCTTATCTATATAAAATAATTGATTTTAAAATACCTAAAAATTGATAAAAAAAAAACAAACTGAAAAGTTTGTATACATAAAAATACAATAAAATATAAATTCAATTGTTTAAAATTAATTAATGCGCGCGGCGCAATTTAGCAAAAACTACTTTTAAACTTTTTGATTTGATTAAATAAAAATAAAATAAAACTATATTAATTAATTTAATTGAGTGAGTGTTTTATAATTGAAGGAAAATTTACTGTTTGAATGCCATTTAAAAAGTAATAAATATAACTATATTTTGGAAACTGAAATTGTCGAAACTGTTTCAGAAACCCTATATTCTAAATAATAATTAATTAAGAGAAAATATGACTTAAGCGAGTTAAGAACGAATTGAAAGTTTACTGCAACGATCGAGTTCTATATATCGATTTCATTGCAGTCAAGAAATTTGATTTCTGATTAAAATTTCCAATTAATATATACCAATTGAAATTTGAAAATTGAATCACAGTTTTTTTTTTATTTTTTACTTATTTATAAACACAATAACAATAATAATTAATATTATTATTATTAAAAATAATTAAATACATATTCTTATGAATAATTTAATGTAAAAATAAAAATAAAAATTACGTTTCGAAAAAAAATGTTAATTTTAAATAATTTATAAACAAAACAAAAAATTACGCAGTGATATTTTTTAAAATTATTTTTTTTTTTTTTACATAACAAAAACAATTTTAAGTTATCATCAACCAAAATGTTTTTTGCGATATAAATATTGGATATTATATGGTAAAAGATAAAAGAAAAAACCGCAAGTCAAACGCATAAAAGCAATAATGACAATAATATATTATATATAAAGATATTCGAATGCCAAAAATAATAAATATTTATATTTTTATATTTTTTTTTTCAATAATAACATAATGTTTGGATTCTTCCGTCCGTAATGAATTAAGATAAGACAGATCGATCAGACGATTTAAATTCCTAATATATAAAAAAATTAAAATTACATAAAAATGTTGGAATAATAAAATGGGATTATCTCGGCTTAAACTTTGAGATTTTTAACAAAAAAAATGTTGCCAGGAGTAAAAAGTGTTTACATTCTGTCATTCTTTTCATATGATAACTCAAAAGGAGAGAAGTCCGAAAAGGAGAGAGGAGGGAAAAAAGAGTCCTTTTAAAAACATAAAGAATTTGACTGAATATCTCACCACCCATCATATTTTAAGGTCCGACAATATTACAATCTCCTTGATGTCCTTGATTTATACTACAACTTTTGTCTTTAGCAGATTTTTGCTAAAACCCACTGCTAAATTTCTTGCATTACCGAACGTTTTACCAGACTCACTCTGAATCTAAAACATTCCAAAAGATTATAAAAACAAAGACTTTATTTTAAGACAGTGTCAAAATTCTTGTTTTTTATCTTTATAATTCAAGAGAATTTAAGCCATGGAATATCAGATTTTACTTTTGTATACTAAAATCTCAATCAATCGCTGACGATAATATTATCTTGTGTTAATAATCTATTTGTATTGAGGCATACACCCAAACACATACATCCAGAGACATACCTCCGGGTGCTTAATATATTCTGCTGTTTAATTTCGTATTATTGCGGTTTCAGTAAATTTTTCTTTTTAATTTCCACAGCCACAGTAGCGATACCAGCAGCAGCCTTTCAGCAGAGATTACTTTACAGATTCATTTTAAAAAGTAATATATCAAATCACCCCATTAATTAAAAGTTATATATAAGATCACTTCATATAGAAGCCTTTTTCTTAAGATACAAAACATAAACCACAAACTATAATCCTTAAAAACCCCACCATTTCCAATTTTTTAATGGGAAAATCAAACCGAAATGTTCGGGTTTTTCCCATATCATTGACATATACAGTTTCGTAAGGACGCGCCATATTGCGAATATAAATCGTTCCTAATCTTGAACTGTGGTCTTTAAATGTTATTATTTTTAAACAAACACACAAATTCCTACACGTACATTTGAATATGATAATTGAGAATTTTTCAATGATTTTAATGATTTTTAATGTCATACGACAAATTTGAAAATTGAAACATTTGGGAAATTGGGATTATGAGAAATTCTTGAATTGTAATTTATTCATCCTGACAGAGATACCGAAATCTTCTCGATAGGTAATATAACCAAAAAAAAACTGTATTTACATTTCAATAAATTTCAATTAAATTGGATTTTCAAATTATAGCAGGACGTCCAAAAATAAAATAATATAAAACATATTAAGATATTTAAAACTGAAGCGAAATCCTTTTGTTCGTGAAATTCAAATATTTTATTTTATATATTTAACTGATATCGATTTATTTCTTAAAGCAATCTTAAATCACTTTTAAAACTTTATCAAATATTTATCAGATCTTGATTAGACTTGATGGAGCGGACTAAAGGGAATTTTAAGAGGAAAAATAATATGTCTGTCTGCCAATCGCGGATAACTTGAGAATTTCTTAAAAAAATTTTCGGTGAAAAACAATCGAAAAACTCAGATTAATTTCGAATATGAACAAAAAATATAAAATGGTTCGGTCGGTCGGAAAGTATGGTCGTATGGTTGATGACGATTTTTGGATAAAACTCAACAACTTTATTGAGATATTTTTTTCTGAAATACAATTGGAAAATGCGATTTCATTTCCGAAGAAGAAGATTTACGAAATAGTGGTTCTAGTGGATCATGGGAGCTATGAGCAAAAAAGGTGAAAGGTGACTCCTCATCCGTCCAAACTCCGTTAATGAATTTCGGTTACTTTGTACGAGGTTTTAAAAATTAACCTTAGAACAATTTTTTATAATTATATCAGATTTTTTTTTTACTTTATTTATAATATTTATATAAAAAAAATATAGATAATTAACAAATTTTTTGTTTTTTTTTTTTAAATTATTATAGACAAGATGTTAAACCAATTGGTATTATACTTGGACTATTTGTGGTCAGCTCAATATATTTAAATATATGTCGGATGGATTGGACGATAGACACACGAATTGATGAATTTTTAACATATGCTGTAAATAAATTAAAATTAAATCGTCAAGATAAACCTGGTAAATTTTGTGTAATTACTTCGGGTGTCCTATTGGTATTAGCCATTATCGGTAAATATATATCCGGAACAACGGTGCTGGGCTATTTAATATTAACCGGTTTATTGGTACATGGATATCATTTATTTATGAATATGAGATGTATATTTGAAGAAGGTATGTATGATAAATTATTTATTATACTTTGTAATTTGTATAAAAAAAAAAAAAACGTTTATAAAATCTTGCGTGACTCAAATTTTTGTAATTTTTTTTAAATTATTTTTTATTATGGTAAATGAAAGACATACAAAATTTTTTATAGAATCGATCGATAACAAAAAATACTAATAATAATAAAAGACAAAAGAAAAAGTAATTCTTTCATTGAAATTATAAAAAAATATATCGGTTTTTTTTTTTGTTTTTGAAATTGGTGTGTTGTTGGTTTATTTATAAAATACTTATTTTTTTATTAATCGCGTTATTCTTGATATATTTCATTTATTTTGGTATTTGCGTTTAAATAAAATAGAATTAATTAATTAATTTGAAAATAATGAAAAAATTACGTATATGCAATGAAATAAATTTTCTATATATTCTATACAAATGGAGAGCGTATCCACTTAACAATAGATCATAGAATAGAATTTATTATATAGATTTACAAAAATAATAATAATAATAAGAGTTGTGTTCATCACTGAGTTATTTGGTTAAGAATTAGCATATAGTAATAGTCTAATCTATTGAGGGCATTTTCTCGTATTCATTCATCAATTTTAGTTTTTGGTTTTTAAGAACCTTTGAGCAGAAAAACTCAAAACCAAAATATTATTGGGAGTATCCATTAATTCGTGCGGTTTTCTAAGAGTGGGCTTTACTAGTATTATTTCTCGTCGTGTTCATCCGTGACTATATTCATTTGAAAGCTACTGTTATTGCGCCTCTTTTTCAGTATATGTATGTCATTTGATTGAAGCGTAAACAACATTTTTTGTCTATTCATTGGAACATGTCGAACTTTGTGCCAGAAAAAAGTGTTTTTGCGGGGAGTTCTTCTTCATTACTTTAACATGAAGAAAAGTGCTCAGAAGAAAGTCATCGTATTTTAGTAGAGGTTTATGGTGGACATGCTCTAGCTGAAAGAACGTGCAAAAGAAGTGGTTTTCACGGTTTAAAAGTGGCAATTTCAACTTAGCAGACGATAAACGATCCGGACAGCCAAAAAGTTGATGAAGATGAAGAATTGGAGGCATTGCTTGATCAAGAAGATGTGTGCCAAACGCAACAAGATCTTGCAAAATCATTGGGAGTCAGTTGATCAAGCAACCATTTTCAGACGTTAAAACACATCGGGATTCATCCAAAAGCTTGGAAATTGGGTGCCGTATGAATTAGAGATATTGAACGCCGATTCTGCATATCGGAAATGTTGCTTCAACGCCACAAAAACAAGTCATTTGTTCACATCGGATTGTCACTGGTGATGAAAAATGGATTCATTATGATAACTCCAATCGCAAGAAATCGTATGTAAAGCCTGGCCAATCATCAACATCCACGGCAAAGTCGAATATCCATGGTGCCAAGGTATAATGCTCTGTATTTCAGAAGGGATCAGAAGGGTGTGTTGTATTATGAGCTATTCAAATCGGGTCAGACGATCAAAGGGAACACCGAAAACAATTAATTCGTTTTCGTTTGAAGAGAACGATTGTGGAAAAACGACCAGAATATGCAACCATACACGAATCCATAATTTTCCATCATGACAACGCTCGCGGCCACATGTTTCAAGACCGGTTCAAAACTATTTGGAAATCAGTGGGTTGGAAGGTCTACCTTACCCGCCTTATAGCCCAGACATAGCCCCTTCTGATTACTACTTGTTCAGATCAATGCAGATTGCCCTCACCGGAATACGCTTCACTTCAGAACAGGGTATCAAAAATTGGCTCGATTCGTTCTTCACCAACAGTTCGCCGGAGAAGTTCTTTTGGGATGGAACAATACTTTGATCATTGAATGTATAACCATTTTTTCACAATAAAGCCTTAACATATTTATTTAAATTTCTTGATTAAATGAAAATTTAATTATTCCTATTCCAACGATGAATATTCCACACAAAAGGATCATAAACTTTTTAAACTACCAATTCCAAGGATTCAAAATCATTTTTTTTTGAAACTGAGATAAACAAAAATGAACTGTAAATAAACCAATTATTTATATAAATGTAAGATTCCAAAATTTTTTTTTTGATTCTAATAAAATCTAAATCGATATAAAAATATATTTTTATTTGTCTTTTTTTTTTTTTTCAATTTATAAGCGCGAACACAATCCAAATAACAAACAAACACATACAATTCTCAAAATTGGGTCAAGATTATATCGCGCGTTGTTCATTTTGAATCATAATATATACAAAAAGATTTTCAAATTCCTAATCACTGTGTGTTTTTGTTTGTTTGTTTGTTTGTGTTTTGTGTATCAAATTTAAATTAAGAAAATTTTACACACTTAATTATAAAATTGCACGCAATTTCGTCACATCAACAGATAATAAATTTCAGTTTTTTTTTATATATAGTACAATAAAAATAGTCTTAAAATTCCTATATTTACTAAAATTGAATTATATAGATCTCTGAATCATCACCTCATCACCTGATGCGCGATTAAACATTACCAAAATATTCAAATTGATTACCAAATTGTGAAGAAAAAAATTAAAATATATATATTGAGTAGTTATACTACAGTTTTTTTTTTGTTTATTTTTAAATCCTAAATTATTCTTCTTTAGAAGTGCACTTATCTAACCCAAAAAAAAACGCCCCACACATTAATAAAATATTTTAATATTTTAAATAAATTTAAATAAAAAAATAAATCAGCAGTATTTTGAAATAACATTGAAGTAAATAAAGTAAATAATAATACTAATAATAATAATAAAATGACAATAATAAAATAAAAAAAAAAAAAATCAGTAAATAAATACATTATTTTTTATTTTATTTTTTTGGCTATGCATCAACAAATTCAATCTCTTATATATTCAATAATATATATTTTAATTATAAATTAATATATGATCGTCGTATATATGCATGCATATCGAAGCCGCGATGACGAATCTTCATCATACAATAATAAATATTTTTGTTTTTATATTATAAATTATAATAAATCTTTAACTTTAAATGATATTCTTTCTATAATATGTTCAAAAAATAGAAGATAATTAAACCGAAAATAAACTTTCCAAGCCAAGCCAAGCCAAGCCAAGCCAAAGAAAAAAAAAACTAGAACAGAAAGTAATACGAACGTATTGGCAGGGATCAGGGGAGGTTAAATTGATTATGAATGCATGAATCACAAAATAAAATGATGTGTTTCACTAAATATAACATTCAACGTAGTTCAAAGAATAAATAAAACAAAAACCTTAGAATTTGTATGGGATGATATCAGAAAATGAATTCCCCAATATAAAAGTTTTTTTTTCATTTTTCATCAAACCTCTAGATCCAAAATTTCAATTGATTATAGAAACAAATAGAGACCCTTTACGACTTTATACGGAAGTTCCTGGATATGGGATGGGATCCAGATATAAAAATTCCACGATATAAACATTTTTCCATGTTTTATGAAACGGCACTAAATCGAAAACATGTCAAACAATTTTTGGTTAGAAACAAAACGAGATATCTGCAAAAATTCCTTGTCTTTGTATCAGCACTCCGGCATGGGATGAGATCCCGAAAAAAATGCCTCATTTTTCCATTTTTTATCAATTTCCTTGATCAAAAATGTCTAGTTAGAAACGGTTGTCAGTTGTCAGTTGTCTAGTACAATTGATTAGAAACAGAAGGTGATTTCGCTAATCATCCCATGAATATGTAAATGAGAGCTCTTGGATGGACTGGGATCCCCAAAAATCATCCGCTTTAAAAGTGTTTCAATTTATAGTCAAACATCCCTGTGAAAAATTTCAAGTAAATTTCTTAGAAACCAATTCGAGATGTACGAAAAAATCGAATTTTTATAAAAAAAATAGTTAATGGGTAGTTGGAAATCCGGAAACAAATTTTCGGTGAATGTTATCTTTTATACCTTTGGTATCAAAAAAAAACCTATACCAAAAATTACAAGCAAATATCTTTTAAAACTCTTAAAACTCTGTAATAATTTAGATTATCTTCAACGTAACCGCATTTGCTCAACAATCAACAAACAAAAAACGCTTAAATTGTGAAAATTTCAGTCAAATTCGTCGAGGATTTTCTTCTAGGAAAAATATGAAGCAACCGGACTGGATATTGAATCCTCCATTGATTATCCTGTCGATTCTGTAGTGTCGTTGACAGAACGGCAACATAAAATTCTTACAAAATTATTGGACCGGTGAGTATTCTGAACGAAGACACAAAAATATGTATTGTTTTTTTCGGTTATTTTCGAATCTGAATTTTCACACAGAGTTGAAATGTTTTCTTCACTACAGTTGATCTTACTTGAAGTAATATTCCCAACAATCGTAAAAAGCAAGAAATTATTAAACCAACAACAAAAGGCTGTTGTTGGATACTAAAACCAATCGTTGTTTGTTTCACTCTAAAACCAATGCGGTTTTAGTTACCGTTAATTTCCGACACCACTAAAAAATTTCTAACAAATTATGAAACTTAGAAGACTGTTTGGCAGACGTTAAAACCAATATCGTCGGCTGTGTTTGGCAACAATCAATAAGCCTATGCAAGATCATTACTTATCATGAATAAACTTTTATAAATATTATCTAATAAATATCTAAAATCCAAAATATTCAAAAATATTTAAATTTTACTGATAAAATCTAATTTCATTTAATTGTTTTTTCTTTAAATTACAGATGGAGGAAATTCATGGCGTCGCCGCATATCACGAATATCAGAAGAAAATGAATATGATTTATTTCTACCGGAAACACCGAATCCATCGTCAAGTGATTGGGTTAATTTTAATCGATATTCAAATTCAAATGTTGATCATTCTCATGCTCTTAGTGATCAGGATCATTATACAAACAATAATAATAATAATAATAATAATAATATTATTGATAATAATTCAAATAACAATAATAATAAAAACGATAATCAACGTAATTATGAAGATGACGACGATACAAATGAAAATATATCAGATGAAGAAATTCCTCAAGATTTATTAATGACCGATTCATTACCCGGATTTAATGACATATCAAGCAGTGATAGCAGTAATAATGATGCAGATGATGATGATTATTTGAATGATGATCATAATAATATACCCGGAGGCATTTATGAAAATTCATCATCCGATGATGATAGTATTATTAAAAGTTTACGTTTTAATGATGACATTGACGGAGGAACAAATATATCTGGAATAAAATCAACAAATGTACCTAAATCTAATAAAGATAATATAAATACTAATAGAAATTTAAATAATAATAATAATAATAATAGTCATAATCAAATAAAAATGAAACCAGATGATAAACCTGATGTATATGATCTAGAAGAATGTCCCACAAATAGTAATCCAACATCATCATCATCATCATCATCTTTGGATCACAAAAGAGGAGAACAACCAGAAAAGCACCACGACGTAATTGCAATTGCATCAGTTGAATCATCAAAAACCAGTGAACAATTACGAAACATAATTTCTAGTTCTATTTTGGCAGCTGTAATTCAGAAAACAAATGATAAACAATCACTAAATTCATCATTATCATCATCATCATCGGATGAGGGTGAATTTGAATTTATTAGTTCTGAAGAATTAAATCAATTTGCACATTAAATCATCATCATCATCATCATCATCATCATCATCATCATCATCACCGAAATAAAATTAATTTTATATAGAGATATTAAGAAATAGAACAGAAACAGAAAAAGTTAATTCAAGTTAATGTGTTAATAAAAAATATTAATATAATAAAAAAATAATCTGAGCGCGCCTCAATCATTCATTCATCATCCATATATTATTTAATTTTTTTTTTTTTTTTATATAATTTAATTCATTCATAGATTAAATTAAATAAAAAATATTTTTCCTATAATTTTTTGAATCAAACACATTTTTTTTTATTTTTTAATTGTTTAGTTTTCAATATATTAATAAAAATGTTTTTTTTTTTTAATTCAATTTCAAATTCAATTGAATTGTTAATTTTTGTATAATTGTATATAGAAAAAGATTTAATTAATTAAAAAAAAAATATATAAAATGCATCTCAATTAAAAGTTGTTAAATTTCTAAATAACAAAAAATAAAATTACATATAAAGAAAAAAGTTCACAATTTTCATATACCATATAACAAAAAAAAACAAATAAGGAGGTTATCAATCATCAATAAAGAGCGCGCAACAAAACAAATGGAAAAAAAAATTTACTATTAATAATAAAAATATATAAGAATAATAAAAAAAAATACTTTTAAAATTACAATTGAATTGTTTGTTGATATAAGAGACAAAAAAGAAAAAAAAAATTATAAATAATGTATAAGAAGACAATGTAAATTTATTGTAAAATTGTGATTGCAATTGATGTTTTTTTTTTTTTTTCTAAATATAGAAATATAATTAAAATAAATAAATAAAAATAATGTGATTGACTTGATACAATATTAAAAAAAAATTGTACACAGTCAGAAAATGTAAAAAACAATAAAAAATGGTATGGGTTTGGTGTTTTTTTTTTTCTTTATTGATGGGGGTTCATGGATATATTTATATAAAATTTATATCAAGGTGAAAAAGTTCATCAACAATACTTTATTTATAAAAAAATTATTTCTCATATTGATGGTGATTATTATAATCATTAATAATTTTTCCAGAACCCTTTTTAATTTATGTTAATGTCCCTTATTTAATATTTCCATTATTATATTTAATATTTTTTTATTATTATTATTATATAGTTCGAATGGTCCGTTATTATTATTATAAATAATCCAACTAAAAGAAAACATTTTTTATTCATCATGTGTTTCTGGAACATCATCTGCTTCTATTTCAAAATAATTATTATTATCATTATCATCATCATCACCATCACCATCATTTTCATTATTATTTTCAATAGGTTTTGCACCTTTTCGTGTTGGTAAAACACCCAAAAATGCTTCTGACCAACTTTCACCTTGTGATACACGTAATAAAATATCAAATACTATTGGAAAATAAACAGAAAAAAAAAATTACAGATTATTAGAAAAATGAAATGAAATTCAAAACTGAATGATAAACGCTAGGGAAATTCTTAGAACAGAAAGAACTTACAAAGAAACAGAACGAACGAATCATTCCTTGACAAATCCCCAACTTAATCTGCTAATATACATAAAAAAAAAACTCACTTATGTTAAAAATTTTCACAAAACATTCGTCGAATAGTTTCCGAGAAAAAAAGTCAAGACATCTGAATTAATGACCCCTTTGAATGTAGCTTTTTTTTAAGTGGTTATAAAAACTTTACTTACCATGAACAATTGTCAAAACGGTACGACTTTTAAGTGAAACATTTTCAATGATTGGTAAACGAGCTGTTTGAATGCCTTGTCCATTGGCCCGTTGTAAACATAAACCTTTATAATGATTATGATCGACAAGACCACCGATAATATAAATATTATTTGGATTTAATTCGGTTAATACCGTATCCGAATCACTTGTCAGATAAACAATTTTATCTTGTTGTTCAAATACTTCCGTATACATTTTTTCCGTTATATTAACATCCCAATTTTGATAACCATCATTACGATTTAATGCCGTTTGAACACGACTACCCAATTTTAATCCCGTGTAATGTAAGTGGATGGGTGCCGTTGATTTACGATTTATTGTGTAAACCCACAGTAATTGTTTTGCACATTTACATATATCTTTATCGATCATTAACCCATCAAAATCCAAATCAATTGCAACGGTTATGGGATTTTGACTTTTAGAAATTTTATTATGTTTTAATGCTTTACGGCTTGCACTTGTACGTATCAGTGGTTCACCATTTTCGATAGCCGCCCTCCGTTTTCTCCTGTAACGTTCACGTTCCCTTTGACGTTTTTCAATTTTTTTATACTTTGATATTTCTAATTTTAATAATTTTTTACGTTGACGCCTGGACAGTAGTTCTACGGTGGCCGATTGTGGCAAATCGTTATCAAATTGGGGTAGACCATCAATATTATCATCATCCGGTATCATTGCATTTTCCGTTACATCGGATTTTTTTTCACTTGGAATTATGTTCATGTCCACATTTTGATTAATATTTTGTTCATCAACTATTATCGGATCTTTACATTCTGTATAAAGTTAAAATTAAAATTATGAATTTGTTAATTGTTTGCAATATAATATTTATATAAATATGTGTAAAAAAAAAGAAAAACTGATCAGTTAAAACCCTGCACAAGATAATGATTATAACAATTATATATAAATTACTGAAAATACCCAAATAGTTTAATTATAATTTACTTGCACATCCAAATATTTTATTTACAGAATAAAATTTTTGTCAATTTGATTCTGAGTCTGAGGCAGTTCTTTTAGTGAATTTAGCGGATACACCCAATTAATTAAAATTAAATAATAAATTATTAATGATACCTTCTATTTTATTCATAATTCACTTGATAAAAAAATTATTTATTTATTTATTTAATAGATTTTTTTATTAATAATATTAATATTGTTAAATTTTTATTTTTATTTATTTTTTTTTATTGAAATGACGCAATAAAATATATTATTTTTAACACAAAAAAAAAAAAAATTACCAAATCAACAAATTTTAAAGGTTATGTAAATATCGCAAAAAAAAAAACATTTTTTTTTCTTTATAGCCGACATTTAGCCGATCAAAGTAATTTCGCCAAAAGTTTTCAAAATGAATTACGTAATTTCGTAAAATAAACAATATCAATATTTTTCGTTTCGTTATTTTGCATTAACGGTGTTGTTCGTTGTGCTCCACTACCCCCTTCCTTTACTTTTTTTGAACCAATTAAAAAAAAAATTATAATTTATTTCGTTTATTTTCGCATGCATGATTGCAATTGTCGGCAAAAATTTACGTTTTTTTTATCGTATATTGTAATATTTTTTATTATTAAATACTTTAATTAAAATATCGAAAAAGTTAAATTTAATAATTAAAATAAAAATAAAAAACAAATTAATATATTTGTGTGGGTATTAAAAAAACATAAAATAAAAAATAAACTTCACAGTTAACAACATTTTTGTGGGGTGGTCAACACTTTTAATTGAGGTTATATATTTAATTTTTATGTAAAAATAAAACAAAATGCAAATGCAAAAAATACCATTAGAACAAATAATGGAAATTTCCTTGGATGAATATATTCAATTAATGAAAAAAAGTGGTGGTGGTGTAGGTGATGGTAGCGGCGGCGTCGTCGGCAACACTACTTCGACACCGATGATGGTTGATGGTCCAAATTCAACAAATAAATCGGAAAATCAACTGGTTATTAAATCAAAACTTCAAAAGCTAATGGATTTGCCAAAACCAACGTCTCAACAATGGCGTTTCATGTCACCGAATACACCAAATAATCCAGTTGGAATGCCACCATTAATATCAATTGAATCTCATAATTTATATGAAAATAAATTTGCTGCCAATCGTAATTGGTCTATGAACAAATTGAATAATTATTTTCAACAAAATAAGACAAAGTCAAAGAATAAAAGACGTAATCGAAAACGCATCAATAATAATCAAGGAATGCAACATCAATTTCAGAATAATATTAAGAATAATAACAATAATAATAATAATAAACAATTTAATGGAATTCGAAATGGATACAATAAACAACAGAATGGTAATCAAAATCGGTCAAATAACGGTCAACGATTTAGAAAAAGTGTACAATCACGTTTAACTCTATTTCAAAATAATGAAGAAGATACCATATTGGGAACAAATCTTTATAATAATAACCAGAATCAACAGAATTACAACAATAACAATAATAATTTATTATCAATGCGACGTAATTCATTTAATAATTTTAAATCAAATTCAATAAATGGACTAAATAACATTGATGATGATGATGATGATGATGAAATAAATCAATTGGCAATGACAAATGGTGGTGGTGGTAAAAAGATGTCGGTTACCAATCCAATGACAACGATAGCCAAACATAACAATAACAATAATAATAATAATAATAATAATGGATTAAAAACGACAGACCAATTGAGTACAATTAATTTCGATAAACATTTGGTAACAACGCTGGCCGCAAAAATTGTCCATCAAATGAATAACGTTCAAAAAAATGAACAAATACATAAAAGTAAATATGATATGAAAATACAAAAAGAAATTAGTGATATCCAGGGTAAAACATTATTTTTTAAATGTCCTGGTGCGAGTGTTGTTAGTTTTGATGGTCCTGGCATTGATGCCTATCTAACAACACCCGATGCAACGGAAATCACAATGAATCAAAGATTTTCATAATGTTCAGAAACGTATTATATTTATTTTTATTTTTTTTTTTGTTTTTCGCAATTCCATTTTAAGAGTAAGATTTTTTTTTGCCATCAAACATCATGGTTTTTAATAATGGAACGTTATTTTGTTATTTTTTTTTTTTAATATTGAATTCTTTTTTTATTTTATTTTTTGATATTTCTATTTCATTTCTATTTTTTTTTTTTTTTTACTAATTCACATAAGAACAAGAATTTAATATTAGTTATAATATGATTTTTTTTATATTTTTTTTTTTTTTTGAAATATATGATTTAAATATAATCCCGTACATTTATATTATTATCAATAGCGATATGTAAGTTTTGTGCGTGAGTGTGTGTGTGTGTGTTGATTCATTCATCAATTGTGTAAAGATAAAAAATGAAATTATTTCCTGGTTTTTTTTTTTTTGTTCTATTAATTATTATTATAGAAATAATTAAGTAATTAATAAAAATTGAAATAAATTTTGTATTTTTTTTTTAAATAAAAAAAATTTAATTTTCATTATCGATAAAGAAGAAATTAATTTTTTATTTTAAAACCCCTACAATTTTTGTTTGTTGTTTTTTATTTTGCTTTTTAGCCGAAATCGTTATGATTTCTATGTTGACGGCGGCAACTCACCAAAACCTCACAAAAAAAAAAAATTAAAATATTTTTTGCAAACAAAAGTGCTTGATCATTTTGTGGTTTTAAATTTTAATTTATTTATTATTATTATTATTAAAAATATTTAAATTAATTTAAATAATTAAATAGTAGGAAAAACATAATTTATAATAATGACCATCCAGGGAAAAGTAAGTTAAAACTAGTAAAAGAAATTTGTATATTTTGTGATGTGTTATTTTTGTTTTTTTTTTGTCTTCCAATTTTGCATTGTAATAAATTGTTGTTGTTGTTGTTCTTGGATTTTTTTTTTTGTTTTTAACCAAAATACTTTCGGGATATCACAATTCATAATTCATTTATTATTAATAGTTTAGTTTTGATTTATAATTGATATTTGTGATTATATTTTTTTAGATGGAAGGATTTCGTTCCTATTATATTACAAAAATTGAGGAACTTCAATTGGTTGTGGCGGAAAAAAGTCAAAATCTAAGACGTTTACAGGCACAACGAAATGAATTAAATGCTAAAGGTAATTTTATATTATTAATTAGTAATGGTAATCCCTACTATCTGTAATTAATGACCTTTTATTGATTAAAAATGGCGGTTGGGTGTTAAAAAATATAATAAAAAGTCTATTGAATGACTTCCGATAATATAACCTTAAGAAACATATTTCAAAATGGTTTTCAATTGTAAAAAAAAAAAACTGTTCTGCATTAAATTGCAAAACATTTTTGTTTTGTTTTCATAACGGAGTTTCATCGATAATTTTTTAAAAACCTCCTAATTTTTCTTAATTATATATTTTTTTTAATTACAATTTCCATTTTTTTGGATTAATATTTCTTCTATATAGTACGTATGTTACGTGAGGAATTACAATTGTTACAGGAACAAGGTAGTTATGTGGGTGAAGTGGTCAAACCAATGGATAAAAAAAAGGTATTGGTTAAAGTGCATCCAGAGGGTAAATTTGTTGTTGACATTGATAAAAATATTGATATAAATGATGTGACACCAAATTGTCGTGTTGCATTACGTAACGAAAGTTATACATTACATAAAATTCTACCGAATAAAGTGGATCCATTGGTATCGTTGATGATGGTCGAAAAGGTACCAGATTCGACATATGAAATGGTCGGTGGTTTAGACAAACAAATCAAAGAAATCAAAGAAGTCATTGAGTTGCCCGTAAAACATCCAGAGTTATTCGATGCCCTTGGTATTGCCCAACCAAAAGGTGTCCTATTGTACGGACCACCGGGTACTGGTAAAACATTATTGGCTCGTGCTGTTGCCCATCACACTGAATGTACATTTATCCGGGTTTCCGGTTCTGAATTAGTACAGAAATTCATCGGTGAAGGTTCACGTATGGTTCGTGAATTGTTTGTGATGGCCCGTGAACATGCACCATCAATTATATTTATGGACGAAATTGATTCAATTGGTTCGTCTCGTATTGAATCGGGTAGTGGCGGCGATTCTGAGGTACAACGTACAATGTTGGAATTATTAAATCAATTGGACGGTTTTGAGGCAACGAAAAATATTAAAGTCATTATGGCAACAAATCGTATTGACATTTTGGATCCGGCATTGTTGCGTCCCGGTCGTATTGATCGTAAAATTGAATTTCCACCACCGAATGAAGAGGCCCGTTTGGATATCCTAAAAATTCATTCACGTAAAATGAATTTAACACGTGGCATAAATCTAAGGAAAATTGCTGAATTGATGCCGGGTGCATCGGGTGCCGAAGTTAAGGGTGTCTGTACGGAAGCGGGTATGTATGCGTTACGTGAACGACGTGTTCATGTAACACAAGAAGATTTTGAAATGGCCGTTGCTAAAGTTATGCAAAAAGATTCCGAAAAGAATATATCAATAAAGAAATTATGGAAATAAATTTGAAGAAAAGAATAAAAAAAATCAATGGATCGATCCATTCCATTCGATGGTTTGGAAGAAGAACGTTTTTTTTAGCCTGTGTTTTTTTTATTAAAATTATTTTTTTTTCTTTTTTGTATTAATAAATATGCGATAATTAAATAAAATAAAAATAAATACTAGATTTTTTTTTTTTTGTAGGGGGTTTTATAAATTTCTTTATTCTTTAAATTTTATCGAAGTTTTCATTTAATTTCAAATGATTTTTGGGCCGAAGTCAACCTTTTTGATGGATTTTTAAAAGAGTGGGTGGGTTGATTTGTGATGCTCCTCAAAAAAATCAAATTTTTTTACTTTGGAATGTTTTCAAATTGTTCGTTCACTGATAATTAAAAAAAAAATCAATTTATTCTATTTTTTCTTTTATTTTATAATGATTTATTTCTAATTTATAATATAATAATTTTCAACAAAACTAAATGTTTTTTTATTTTAAATAAATTCTATTTTTTTTATTATTTTTAATTAATTCTTTTTACAAGCCCATTTAAAAGTTTTTTTTTTTTTTAATTGTTATTGATATTTTTTTGTTATCTGATTTTAATAAAATTTTTTTTCCAATTCTATTATAATCTTTTTCACAATTGGAATGTTTTTTTAATTTTTATTTTCTTTCCATTAACATCAAAATTTAAAGAAGAAAAAAAAAAATGGTTAATAATATCATAATTTTTAAAATTAAATTATATTGAAATTAAAAAATTATCATTACATTTTCATAGTCAACATTTAACAGATTTTTTTATTTTATTTTATTAATTATAATTGTAATTTATTTTTTGTGTGTTTGAACAAAACGCAATTCATAAAAATAAGTACACTTATTTTTTGTTAAATAAATATATTAATTAATTAATTTTCAAATATATGTGCTCTTTTAATTTTTATTTGTTCTATTAAAAAAATTACTATTTGATATTATTAATAAAAAAAAAAAAAAAAACAAAAACAAATTAATTTAATTTTGTGTCTATACAATTCGAGTCTTTCTTAATAACTGCGACATTTCTTCAAACCATTAGCCAAAATAAATAATAAAAAAAAAAAAGACAGAAAAAACTAATCCTTTTTGGGTGTTCCATCAAATTTAATTACAATTCTTTTTTTTTTGTTAGAGGAACCGGAGAGGTGGGCGGCGGGCGAGGATGCATGAGAAATATTTTGTAAGGAAAAAATAACAAAATAATAATTAAATATCTATTAAAAATTCTAATATATCTTAAATAAAAAATTATATTATCTAATTTAATTTAAAAAAAAAAAAAATAAAATAAATATATCTATATATTTATTAATATATATATTTAATAAAAATAATAATAATAATAATAATAATAAAAAAAAGGATATTTATATTATTTTTTAAATAAAAAAAAATAATAGATTTATTTATATATATATATATATAAATATAGTCGTCTGTCTTATTTAATATATAAAATATTAAAATAATTCAAAATTAAAATTAAAAAAAAAAAAAAATAAAAGAAAAAGGAATAAAATTATTATAATAAAAATAAAAAATATATAAATTTGAATCTATATTAAATAATAATTCATTTTTTTCATTTCATATACTTGTAATTATTATTTTTTTAATTATTATTTGATATTTTTTAAATACATATTTTTTATATTTTCTGTTTTTATAGTTAAATATTTTATTATTTTTTATAATATACATTTTTATTTTTTATTTTTAAGCTTATTTATTTTAGATTTGCTGGGGTGGGGGTATTTGGAATTTTTTTATTATTTTCTTCTAAAATTGTACCCAATTTGCATTTGATGTTGTTGAATTTGTATTTTGTTGTGGCTGCTGTTGTTGTTGTTGTTGACCTCTATAGATAAAAATTAAATAAAATAAAAAAAATCATTAATACGGTATTGGAATTGATTTTGTCTATAAAACCGTGCCAGGCCAAGAATGAATGGCATTTGGATTTGTCAATGGGAATTAATGAAAGGGATTTGAAAAGAATTGACCAAGTTTTTAGATTATCTCCAACAATCGCTTTAACTTCTATGCGAATGGGTAATAAACAAAATAAACATAAAAAGAACTTACCCAGTTGCTGATGCAAAATCACTCCATTCAGTTTGACCACCTTGAATGGGTCGATGTGATGGTGAACTAACAGGACTTTTAACACCCGGTGGTGGTGCAATTTTATTTATACCACCCGGTGGCGGTGGAAGTATACCCAAACCACCGGTACGTGCCTTTCCCGTTCTAGATGATGTATCACCACCGTCTTTTTTCTACATAACATAAAACAAAATTATAATTGATTCATAAAAACAAACAAACAAACAAAAAAACAAACAAATAAATTAAATAATTTACCGTAATTTTCATGTTAATTTTTATTGTTTCACCCTCTTTAAAACCTAAATCTAATTCTTGTTTTGGTTCTGATTTATCCTTTTCAATTTGTTCTTGATTTTTCACCCATTTAAAGTGATCCTGCAGGGCAACATTTAAATCAAATGAATCGGAACGATCACCAAAACCTAATCCTAAAAATGCTGTACGTCCATTATCATCTTGAACACGTATCACAAAATATCTTGAGCTATCGTTTACCGCCTCAATGGCAACACCCGGATATGTTTCAATTGGACAATTTGCATATAAAACACCAGTTGTTTTATCTTCCAATTTTAAACAAACATTTACACCCTTTGAAACAACACGTAATCGTCCGGTCCACGTTGGTTCCGATAAATTCCAATCGGATGCTCTTAAGTAAAATTAAGTAAAATTAATTTAATAATTAGTTATTTATTAAAGTAGTATAAATAAATTAAATTAAAAAATAGATAATTTAATAAAAAACAAACAACAAATATATAAAAAAATTTTGACGCCCCATTTTTTTTTATTTTTGTTTTTTTTGTTTTTTTTTTTTCATACACGTTATGATTGAATCTGATGATTGTGGAAGTGAAGTGCCTTTGTTATTTATTGTTTGTGTTTTTTTTTTTTTCTTTTACAAATCTTACCTTTGGATTCAAACAAACATGAAATAAAAAAACAAAAACAAAAAAAAAGAAAGCTGGGTCCATCACATCCCCCAACATTCATATTCACATACCTATATCCACGATTTATTGGTTTTGGTGGTATCCGATAAATAAATACTTCTGGTTTTACAATTAAAACACTTTCATACGTGTCCATTTTTTCCCTTTTTTTTAAAAAAAAAAATTAATAATAATAATAATTTTTACACTTGCTAAAAATGCAACTTTATTTTTTTTTTTCTTTTTTACTGTACGACGAAATTTTTATTTTATTTTGTGTAAAATAAATAATGAATACAACAACAAAAACAACACCACATAAAATAAAAAAAAAAATTGATTTTTTTCTTCCCCTTCGCCCATTCGCCCCAATAATAAATAGAAATGAACTGTCAAAATTGAATATTTTGGAAATTCTGGAAATTGCACTTTATTTTTTAACGCATGCGTTATTCGTCGTTAAAATAAAATATGACAGATTTTGTTTTTGCTTTTTTTTTTTGCCAAAAATGCATAATTTTTGCAATTTTATTGTTTTGCGGTTTTTTTTTTCATAATTGCATTGTTGTTGTTTTTATGATTTATGAAATTAATTAAATGAATATTAATATACATAATAATATTAATATTTGTATATTTGCGGTGTTTATCAATTAAATTATGTGTGAATTTCTAATTATTTCAGTTATTTATTTCATATTATAATATAAAATAAAAGAAAAAAAAACATCCGGAAGTTTTTTGGTTTTTCAATTAAGAGATTTTTGATTTTGTTTTTGTTTTTTTCAATAGCGGTTTTTTTTTTGTGATTTGGGTTCTGTTTTTCTTTTTATCAAATATTGTTCTTTTTTTTCTGTAAATAATTTATAAAAATTAATATATAAAATTAATAAAATTTTAATTAAATACAAAAAATATATGGAAGATTATTGCTAATGAAATAATAATTTTGCCATTTTTTGTGTGTCGCGCGTTAAAATAAAATGGTCGGGTTTCTGTTGTTGTTGTTTTTGTAATTTATTACACAGTGGTTTTATGAATATATGATGTGATATTAATAATTAAAATGTATATAATTACTAATTAAATTCGCATACAAAAAGAAAGTATGGTGTGATTAATTATAATATGTAATTAAATTTTTTGTTAATATATTTAATAATTTCTATGCAAATTTCTTTTGTTCAACAACGTAGTTGTTGTTGTTGGAACCTTGTGTGTGTGCTTGATAATTTTATAATTAACAAAAACAAAAATAAACATTTGTAAAGGATAATAATCGCAAGAAATTAAGAAAAATGAAAATATTCTATGAAAATATTTCAACGAAACGGTGAGTTTTATATTTATTATATATAATTAACATTATCAACATATATTATATTAATAGATCTATAGAATTAACACAAAAACTTAATTAAAATGGTCAAATTTATATATATATATAAGCACATAAATTAAATATTAAAAAATTGCAATCCTCTATAAAACAAAAAAATCATAATACATTAAAAAAAAAACAAACAAAAAAACAAATAAAATCCACTTATATATATTTAATTCAATTTAAATAGAACTTTTCCATTAAATGTTGGACGTTCCGTAATTTTTTGTACATGTAATTTTTCAGCAAATGAACTTAAATCACCAATTGGTATTGGTTTAAAAAATCTTTTACGATCACGTTGATCATATTCCACTAATGGGTGTTGGTGCTCAATTTTTGTTGTCGTCATTGGACTTTTTTTTTTTTTTGAACCATATGTTAAAAATTAGTTATTATTGTGTAAATTAATTAACTGCGATATATATCCAAAATTTATACCTTATTTTATTATTTATTATATGCCGTTTTATTCCACCGCCTCCGTCACCGCCAATCATACATTTTTCAATCAATTCTAAAATATCCATTTTTACATTATCACCAGAATTGATTTCTGTATCATATTTTGAATAAAATTTTATAGCTATTGGAGAATCTAAAAATTTTATAATTGTATACAAATATTGAACGAAAACGAAAATCATTTAAATGAATGTTCAATAAAAAGGATACAAAAATGCGATTCTCAAAACGTTCCCAAAAAGGTACTCAAACCTCTATCTATGAGGTCCTATTCGAGAAAGTTTTTGTATCTATATAATTTATGCGGGAAGTGAAAAAAACCAAACGTCGTACTTACTTTTAATATCTGGTAAAAATTTATCAAATATTTTTGGACGAATTTTATTTGATTTATTATATTTTTCTAACCAAAATTCATGTGGAAAAATATCTTCAATATTTAATTCTATTTTTGTATTATTATTATAATTGTTATTATCTTTAGTTAATGATTTATTTTTATTACTTTTATTATCTTTGACCATATTTTTTTATTATATATCAAAATTATTATTAAAACTGAAAAATATAATATTATTATAAATTATTATATCGTTTGTGTTTATATCACATTCAAAATAATACTAAAATTTGCCAAATAAAATGAAATTATATGATTTTATATTTGATAAATTTCCGGTTCCAATTTGAATTATATACAGTAAAAACAAATGTTGTCAATTTTCCGATATATTTTCAAAAGAAAATGTTTAAATATATCTCCATTATTATCATTATTATGGTTGATGTTCGCCTCAATATTTGGATCAATTTTTATGTTATATATACGGACAGATCTGTGTATTGTCTTCTTGCGATTTTGAAGCTCTAGTATTTGTTAGCCAAATTCCACTGAAATAAATGATGATTTTCCTTCCCACAAACTTTACCTTATGTGTGCAAAATTTCCAACGGATTTCGATTACTAAATGGTTTTACTATACACCATAATATATAATATACAATTTCAATGTCAAATATTATTATATTATTATATTTAAAGACAATAATATATCCATTTTCTGATATATGTACATCATTATATATATATTTTTGGTAAAAAAAACTAAATTAAATGATTTTTAAATAGCAAAATTCTATTCAATATATTATAAAAATAGTAACAAAAAAAAAATAGAAAGTTTTCATAAACAAAAAAAAAAAAAATAGCAATATCAATTTATATTATTGTCAATTTTTTTCCATAATGTTGTTATTTTTTATATTTTAGTAAATAAGGCTTTTTTTTTTTGTTTTGTTGCTTATGGTATTTTTTTTTCTCTCTAAAATGAACAACAAACAGGTGAATAAAATTCTATAATATATTTATATAAAATGTATTCTTGGCTCCATATAACATATATTATTTGTGGAATGGGAAAAGAAAGGCGAATGTAAATTGTAATAATGTGGTAAATATTTTCTTTATTATTATGTATATGAAATTAACGGGGGGAGATTTAATTTGTAAATTTGTATATGCGGAAATCCTCACGTACCCTTAAAAAATCCCATCCATTTTTTCATAATTTTTCTTTAAAAAAAATGTTTATTTTAGGAATATTTAATGGAAATTTTTTCTTTTTTTTTTATTTTATACCAAATATACAAAAATTGATGTTTTTTTGTTCTTTTATTTTAATTAAATTCCAATTTGATTATTTATTATTATTATCTTTAATACATATTTCTATATATTAGTATATACGATGTAAGATCAGAAAGTTTTAACCTCTTTATATAGATATGATTTTTTTGTTATCATTCCATTTTATTATGATAAATGATCTTAAATTCTCGATTGTATTCCGAAAATAATTGCATTATATACGATTGATTGATTTCATAAAAGAGTTTTATATAGAAAAATTACATTCAAGATCACTGTTTGTTTGTGGAAAACTTTTGATTGAAAAACGTTATATATTTTGCTGAGGAGGTAAACCAAAAAGAAATTTAATTCAAACTAATTTTTATTTTATTTATATGTTAAAACTAAAAGTTAAAAAAGTTTTGGATATATATAAATATAAAAAAAAATTATTGTAATAATAATAAATACTTAAATAAATGCTAATCACGCGATTATTTTATACAATAAGCTAAATATATATTCCAAAAGGAAAAAAAAAATAAACTACACACAGGTATTTATTAGAAATATATAATAAATACTATTCTCTATATATCGATTCGTGTGATCTAAACAGAATTTATAATGTTCAGCAATTTTCGTGTATATATTTAACATAAATCTTAATAATAATAATAATAATAATAATATTTTACATTTTACTTTGCACTTTGCAAATGTAATAATGTTTATAATAAATTAAAAAAAACCCATTTCTTTATATTATTGTACAAGTGCATTTTAACAGACGGTTATTATCGATGATAGTTCGCTAAAAATATGTAGAACCTTTGTAAGTTTGAAGAAAATATTTTTATTAAGATTAAATTTCACGAATATAAATGATCAGAATGTGACTTTGTCTAGAATAGGATGTATACACCTTATAGAATAGAACGTCCAGAACGTCTAAACCGTTTAGAATAGAACGTTTAAAACTTATAGAATATGACCACTAGAAGGCCTAGAATAGAAAGTATATACCGTTTGGAATTGAGCGTCTGGAACGCCTAGAATAGATCATGTAGAACGTCTAAAAGGTCTAGAATAGAGCGTACAGACAGTCTAGAATAGAATGCCTAGGTCGGCTAACTACCGTTTGGAATAGAACGCATAGACGGTCTAGAATAGAAAGTATATGGCGTCTGGAATTGAGCGTCTAGAACGTCTAGAACGTCTAAAATGTCTAGAATTGAACGTTCAGACAGTCTAAGATAGAAGGTTTAAACTGTCTAGAATAGAACGTCTAGACCGTCTAGAATAGAACGCATAGACCGCCTAGACCGTCTAGAATAGAACGCATAGACCGTCTAGACCGTCTAGAATAGAACGCATAGACCCGTCTAGGCAGTCTAGAATAAAACGCATAGACCGTCTAGAATAGAACGTCTAGAACATCTAGAATAGAACGTCTAAAATGTCTAGAATTGAACGTACAGACAGTCTAGGATAGAAGGTTTAAACCGTCTAGAATAGAACGTCTGGACCGTCTAGACCGTCTAGAATAGAACGCATAGACCGTCTAGAATAGAACGTATAGCTCGTCTAGAATAGGACGTCTAAAAGGTCTAGAATAGAACGTACAGACAGTCTAGGATAGAAGGTTTAAACCGTCTAGAATAGAACGTCTAGACCGTCTAGAATAGAACGTCTAGACCGTCCAGAAAAAAACGTCTAGACCGCCTAGAATAGAACGTCTAGCCCGTCTAGAATAGAACGTGTAGACCATCTGGAATAGAACGTCTATACCGAATATGACGGTCATACGGTTTTAAATAACTAAAAATAGTACAATATTTTATAGTATACAATATATGAAAAGTAGTTGATTGCCGGTGAAATAAATGCAATTCCCCTTCACCACCTGACCTTTCACAATTCCTTGTTCTTCAAGATATTGACCTAGAAATTATTCTATTACTTCAATTGGTATTTATTAATGTAGTAATTTTACTTCTTATTATCTTTGGATATATTCTCAATACCCAAAATAAAAAAATATATACAAAAAACAACAACAAAAACAACACGCATACAAATCTTATCATGAAGGTTTGTTTATCTTCCCGCATAAATGCCGGTGCGTTCTTTCAAGCATAGGTCGTCATACACACACACTCGCGCAAACACAACAAAAGTGCATACCTTTATTATTTATATTGGTTTTTTTTTTTAAATAGAGGTAAATAATAGAGTTACTTTATATTTGTTTTTTACCTGTGTATCATTAAAAAAAAAATTTGGGTTTTTTAAGGATTTAAAAAGTTTTATGTTTTGAAAATTTGGGATTTTAGATGTGACGGTCATCTATGGGATTGAATTATGAATTGAATGAATTGAATTGTGAAAGGTTATTATTTTACTCGCACACACACACACACACACACACCTATACGAATATGATTTTATTTTATTTATACATATATAGTGGGATGTTGTTGTTGATTGATAATTGTAAATAAATAAATATTAATATATATATATTATAAAATTCATTAACTTTTTTATTTACACATATATTTTATTAAATTATTAAGTAGTAATTTTAATTTAAAACATGAATATAATAATAAAAAAAATATTGTATATGAATGAAAGAGATAATTGAATTTACATCACCGGCTCACCACCACCGCACCCCAACACCACGTTTTCGGTTTTTGTGTTTTTTTTTTTTTTGTATAACAAAATAACAAAACAAATGTTAACACACATTCAAATATATGAAAGGCGAATAAAAAAAAAAAAAAAATGAATGTATAAAAAAATGTGTCTAGAAAAGTATATTTTTTTTTATATGCAATGATGTTGGTATCTCATTTGTTTTCGTTATCTAAAAAAGTCGATTGTTTTGTTCTATATATTTTTACAAAATGTATTTATTTTTTTTTGTTTTCTGATCACTTATTCGAATTACATCTTTATCTGTTGCGTGCCATTAGATTAACAGGAGTAGGTGATAGTAGAAAAGAATAGATTTTTTTACTCCCATCTACACCGTACTATAGTAAAGAGTAGTCGAAATAAAAATATCTTTATGATCTACTTTTACTTACTATCTATTACCTACTTCCGGTCCCGGTAATCGAATACACGATTGTATTATATCTGAATTATTAATTTGATTAACATCTAATTTAGAACTGTATCTTGTGAGTTGTGACCAGAAAACAATTCACATTACATACTCTCATTGAAAATATGCAATGCTTTGGAAAATAAGCACCGATTAGCATTTGTTCACTTCTTGTTGTAATTAATTATAAAAAAACGATCGTGCGTTCTTTTATGCTATATATGCGAACGCGCGAACGAAATAATTATATGATTGTGTGCGTGTTTTTTTTTTATGGAAAAATAAAAACAAACACTTGTTCAAGTAAAAAAAAAAAAAATAAATAAAAAAAGTTAAAAAAAAAAAAACTACCAAGCAATTTAACATTCAAAAAACAAAAAAAAAAAGAAAAAGAAATAAGAGAAGAAAAGAAAAAATTAAATTATGATCATGATGAAAAAAATTTAACTGTACAATTAATTTTTTTTTTCTTTTTTTTATTAAATATTTTACAATTGTCTTGTTGTTGTTGGTTGGTTTTTTTTATTTTTTTATTTCATTTTCATTCGTGAATGTTTAATTTGATGTATAAAATTTTACGTGTTTTGAATTTTTTTTTGTTAAATAAAAATTTATATATATATATAATTATAAATATTAAAATAAATTGAGATTTTTATTTATTTATATTATATATTTATATAATATTTGTGTGTTTTTAAAGTTTATAATAAAATCCGTTTTTTAAAACCATTTTTTCTTTGTGTATTTTATATAAATTTATATATACCGCACGCATTCCGCACATTATTTATATTATATATCAAAAATATTATAAGAAGAAAAAAAAAAATTGTGTGTGTGTTTTAATTTTTGTTTTTTAATTTTTATAATTCTAATTTTTTAAAAAATAATATAATGTTACCGTGTGCATATCATACATGTATAAATAATACAAAATTTATTGGTATAACATTTTTTGCTTTGCCAAAAGATGAACGTCGTATGGTTTGGATTGAAAATTCTGGTAATAAAGAATTAAAGCGTAAAGTGAATATGGTAAAGAATATTGTATTTTGTGAAAAACATTTTTTAATTATGGACATAAAACAATGTACATATAAAAAAATGCTTTCAAAAACAGCTGTACCAATTCCATATCAACCGGGTATTTTAAAGGATCAATGTAGTAATCAAACGACAACGAAACAATCATCAAATCATCAACACAATAATCATAATAATAATAATAATAATAATAATAATAATAATAATAGCAATAGTAATCCTAACAACAATAATAGTAATAATAATAATAATAATAATAATAGTAATAGTAATATAAATAATAATAACAATGTGAGTAGCCAGAATCTCAACAATAACAACAACAACAACCACCACGATAAACATAATAAAAATACTGGCGCTAATGCCAATAATCATCGGCCATTGATGCAACAGCAACAGCAGCAGCATCAACCGCAACAGCAACAACAACAACAACAACAATATCAACAACCTGTTGCTACCACGAATAATTATCAAATTTATAATGATAATCAAAATCAATTAATAGGTAATATGCAACAACAACAACAACAACAACAACAACAACAACAATTATTACCAATAAATATATCAATAAATGAATCGGTTCATAATAATAATGGTAATGTATTTGCTGATGATGATGATGATCAATCTTACATCATGAATGATAATTATTATGAATCATATACATTCAGAAATTCAATTTTAAGCAATGGAATGGACGGTGACGGTGATAACCGATCAGATATAAAAATAGCAATATTGGATATGAAAGATTGGTGAAATCAATGATAATATATTCTTAATAAGATATAAAAAATTTTAATGAGAATTTGGCGGCAGCATAAAAAAGTCCTTAAATATATATTATATAATCAATTAAAAAATATGTTATATATAAATATTATTTTGATAAACTGCCAAAGAATATATTCATTTTATAACATCGCGATTATTAAAGATTATTAATACTTTTAATTTTATTCAATCAAATTAAAAAAAAAAACAATCAAATTAAAAACTCAAATTAAATTTTTTTATATATACGGTCTCGTTGAAACGCATTCCTTTTTTTTTTTTATATAATTTATAATATTTTTTTAAATTCTTTTATTTCCCACCCCATTTTGTTTTTTTAAGAATGAAAATATTTTATCATATTTTTTTTTATTTTATAATTAAGTTTTTGTTGTGTAATATATTTAAAAAAAAAAAAAAAAAACGCAGGTATATTTTCGCGTAAAACTGGACAAAATAAAATGTTTTTATTTTTAATTTTATATTTTATTTGTATCTCGAACTCGATCAACAACACAAATTATATATATACTCAATTCTCAATGTAATTGTAATAATAATAATAAAAAAAAAAACCCTCAACACAATTTTTAATAATTTTATTTTTATATATTGCATAAAATTAAAAAATAAAAAATAAAGAAAAGAAATACCTAAATATATAAAATTTATATTTTATTTTATATATTAAGCAAAGCTTATATTATATTTAGATTTACTATAAAAAAAAAATTGATAATAAATTTTTATATACTAATAAAAATACATTTGATAATATCAAAATAATTTTTTGTTTTTGTTTTCCTCTTCTTCTTCTTCTTCTTCTGCTTCTAACTTTTCCTAACTTTTTTTTTTTATTGTTTGATTCGAAAAATGCAGTGTGGGGGACGGTTAAAGAATCATATTTTTTTATTAATATCATTTTCTTTATTGCTAGCAGTCGTAGCAGTATTATTTGCAATAGTATTATTAAATGACATGGCAACGCCAAACATTAATGCAATCACTGTAAATCCTTGAGCTGCAATACGAGTTCTCATCATATATTGAGACATTTTTGTTTTACCTTTACGAAATGTCCATAGACCATAGGATAATGCAAGGGCTGTTGCAAAACATCCTGTAAAAATATTTAAAAAAAAAAAAATATTAAACCAATTATTTATTACATAATAATATTTTGTTAATTATCAAAAAAAAAAAAATTTTAAAATATTACTAACCAATCGGTACCAATGGATTTTCCTTAATTTTTCTAGTCATTTTTTCCCGGCTAGTTTCATCATGACTATCATTTAATTCCTTATTAATTTGTATCCAATCTAATTCAGCTGCATCTATTTTAGATACATCAATTTGTTTACTACCACTCATATTTTAAATCCCAAATCTCTGTTTTGTTATTTATATTATTTATATATTATTTTATTATAAACAATTAAAAAACAAAATAAAAATCAAATGGAAAATTTCTTGTATCACAATTTTTTCAATTATTTTATTTGTGTTTATGTTTTGGAAAATTTTCGCAAAATTTATAAATTCGCGTGCAATTGCAAGATGTCAAACAAAAAATTCTGACATTTTTTTTCATTTTTACGTATTCTTACGCATTTCATTACTTTAATATATATATATAATGCAATTTACGTATTTACGTTACCTACGCGTTAAAATACAATGGTGAAATATATATTTGAAATGTTTAAAAAAAAAATTAAAAAAAATGACGCTGCCAGGAAATAACACCTGGAATAGAAAGCATGTACAGTTGGCTGGATGATGGAGATAAGAAAAAAACTGGGTTACTTTTAGGATCAATCAACTTCTCATAAAATTATGTATCATATCTAAAATCCTCAATAATCGCTTTGAATTGTAAAGTGAAATGGAAGCAATAATATAATCAGAAAAATATTCCTGATACAAAAGTTTTTCACAGTTTATTAATCAAATCACTCGGTTAAAAATTTGTCTAGGTCAAATTCCTGAAAATTCGTTAGAATAAAAACAAGATTACGCTTTGTATTTTGTTTGAAGCAGCAGGATTATAGAAACATTGTTCAGGAATAAGTATTTTTTTTTCCATTTTCCTCTGAAACTATCCTCGACTATTTTGGCTGGAATTTTCAGTATAATTTTCTTTTATATGTGAGCTGGTTAAATTAAGATTAGTGGGGAATTTTCAGACCATACCTAAATTCCTTACACATTTTCTGATTTTTCTAAGAATTTTAAAGTTATATTATCGAAATTTCGGGTTTTACTGCCAATAAATAGGATAATTTACATTCATGAATCTTGTTTCTTTTGATTCCTCCACCGCTTCTATACTTGTTTAGTTCCCAATCCACAGGATTTTTTTTTAATAAATCTCTCTTTATATTTTTAACAAATTAAAATTTTGAATAATAGACAAATTAAGATAATTGTATGATAATTAAACCATTATTAAATAATAGAAATAAACACCCAAAATCATATTATAAAGGGTGATTTTTTAGCTATTATCTTTTTGGCAACACTGGTTTAAACAGCTGACACGCACGTTTCGTGTTTTGTTTCACTGTCAAACATCTTCAGTTTGGTCTATAATTTCACAATGAATCGTCTTACAAACGAACAACGCTTGCAAATTATTGAATTTTATTATCAAAATGCGTGCTCTGGTATGAAAGTTCATCGCGACGAAATTGTGTTTAGCGACGACGAGCTCATTTTTGGTTCAATGGGTACGTAAATAAGCAGAATTGTCGATTTTGGAGTGAATATCAGCCAGAAGCATTGCAACAGCTACCAGAATGCATCCCGAAAAAGTCACAGTTTGGTGTGGTTAATGGGCTGGTGGCATCATTGGACCGTACTTCTTCAAAGATGATGCGAATCGTAACGTAACTGTGAATGGTGAGCGCTACCGTGAGATGATATCCAACTTTTTTTTGCCCGAAATGCAAGAGCTTGACTTGCGCATGACATGTGTGGTTTCAACAAGACGGTGCCACATGCCACACAGCACGCGCAACAATGGACTTATTGAGAGGCGAGTTCGGTGAACATTTTATTTCACGTTCGGGACCGGTCAATTGGCCGCCTAGATCGTGCGATTTAACGCCTTTAGACTATTTTTTGTGGGGCTATGTTAAAGCTCATGTCTATACAGACAAGCCCGCTTCAATTGACGCATTGGAAGACAACATTGAAGCATTTATTCGTGAGATACCGGCCGAAATGTTGGAAAAAGTATGCCAAAATTGGAATAAGCGGATGGACCATTTGAGTCAAGGTCAACATTTGTATGAAATAATCTTCAAACATTAAATTATATGGACCGTACTATCGATTCAAATAAAGATTTCATGCATTTTTCTGAATTTTATGTGTTTTTTTTTTTTTGAAAAACTTTCCTATAGCTTTTAAAAAATCAACCTTTACTATGTAGAAAAAAAATTCTAAACTTCCTGGATTAAATTCAATAATTAATTTATTTATTTTTTTTTTGAATAAATTTCTTTTTTTATTTATTTGATAATTATATATTTTTTATTTATTTAATATTCATCAAAATATGATCATCTACGGAATATATAGTTTTTATTTTTTTTTATTTAATAATTATAATAATTATGTTTTGTATCTTATATAATTTATATAATTTTTATATTATATTAATAATATAATTTTTTAAATATTTATTTTTTCTTTTTATTTTATAATGTGTGTGTGTGTGTATTTAATTTATTAATTTATTTTTTTTTCTGTGCTGCTTTTAAATTTCTTTTACACTTTTCTTATTTTTCAATTAAATATTTTTATATATATATTTTATATTAAATCTGTTTTAATAAATCTGTTTTTAATATATCAATAAATAAATAAATGTTTTTTTTTTTATTATAATTTAAATTATTGAGTTAATATAAATTTTTCTTGAAAAAAAAAAACAGAAGAAAATTAACTTTTTTTTTGTTTTAAATAATATTATAATAAATCACACTGCGCGTCATACATATAACTTAAAATGATAAAATGACAATTATTAAAAATAAGATATGTTTTTAATTAAAATTAAATAATCAATAATAATAATATTAAATATTAAATTAACAAAAAAAAAAAAAATGAAAATATAATAATAATAATATTGCGTTTAAGAGATTATATAAATATAATTTTTATATGTTTATTTAAAATACGTATTTTCTTACATGTTTTTTGTTTTTTTTTTTTTTTTTTTTTTTTTTAAATAAACTTTTAGAATATCATCTTTTTTACCTTTCATTTAATATACATATATTTTATTATTTATGCTAATTTTTTTAATATTTTAAATAACATTTTATTACAATTTTTAAATGAGAAATAAATTATAATATATAAATATATATGTAGATGGGGAGGATATGCGTGAGAATAAAATTTAATTTAAAATAAATGTTAATTGATAATGAAATGGATTTTTTTTTTTTAATATTTTATTTATGATTTAATTATTATAATTTAAATAATATAATACTTTTTTTAATTTTTGTTATTGTCATAAATAATATAATATTTTATTTTTAATGATTTTTTTTTATTTATATAATTTTATTATATTTTTATGGATATAAATTATTAAATTGCATTCTTGATTGTTTAAGATTTAATTTTTATAATTAAAGATTTAATATTTAGTAGCGGATTATAATTTTTTTTTTTTTAATTCAGAGGGGATTTAATTTTTTAGTTTTTGTAGTTTAAACATCAATAATTGATTATATTTAATTTTTATATATAATAATTTTAATACTCTTTTTGATTGTTTTTTTGTAACCAATTTAAATTTATACTTTGTAAATTGCATATACATAATTTTTTTTTTTAATTTAATTCACAAAAAAAAAATTATTATATTTAAATAAGTGAAGCATACATTTTTTTTTTAAATTTTATTTTAATGAAATGAAATAATTTTCGAATTGTTTTTAATATAATTAATTTTTTTTTTGAATAATTAACAATCATAACACAATTAATACTATATCATTTATAGATATATTTATTTATAGATATATTTATTTATATAAATAAGAAAGGTTTTAACAAATATATTTAATTTCTTATTTTTTTAATTATTTACTATTAATTTTTTATATTATATTTAAATAATTTTCTTTTATTTTTTTGGATCAATATTTCAATTTTCAACTATTTTTTATTTTTAGTATACGTAATGAATTTTTTTTAATTATTTTGCTATTTTTTAAATCAACTAATATATTTATTTATTTATTATTGGCATATTTATTTATTTTAATTTTATTTTACTGTTTCATGCATAGTTTTTTGAAATTAATTTTTTTTTAAATCGCTGTTTTATTATTGCTCTTTACTTTTCTTTTTTTTGTTTTTCTAAAATGAGGATTTTCTATAGATAAAAAAAAAAATTTTGTGTAAGGGAATTTAGTAATTAAATAAACAAATACTATAAAAACCACTGACAGGGGAAAAAATTCCAGTTAATTATGAACCCCATGAGTGATTATACATCAGAATTAATTAATAAAAATTTAAAATATATATTTTAAACCAACTTACTTTAAGCTTAACATGCGCACATCATATAAATGGAGTATGGAGGAGTATTTAATTTGAATCTGAATCTGAATCGCTAGGAGCCATTTGTTGTGGTACAGTCATTTGTTGAGTTGGTTCTTCCTTTATCGTTTTCGTAACACATGTTGCCGCAAGGTATGCATTTGATGATTCACCTGTTGTATGCTCAATACCAACTCTGTAATAAAAAAAAAGAAAAAAAGTAGTTTATTTTGCCTTGTTTTACTAGAACCCATTTTTATAGTTAATCATATAGAAAATTATATACCTATATTCATGTCTGGCCAAATATCGTACATATTTTTCCGGTGGATCATCACTGTCGGAATCTTGAACGCTTACCGAACGTACAGTAACATGAGACACTTGAGTGGCGGGCATTGTAAATTCAACATAACAATATGGTGCTAATTGTTCTGGAATTTGATCGTAACTGGTCAATGCCATACGTACAACCAATTGATGAGTTGTATAGGCACCTATATAAAAATTTAATTATTATAAAAAAAATTCATCGTATTAATACGAGGATATGAAAAAAATTATGTTTAAATGGAAAATGGAAAAATATATACCTTGTCCCTCTTTGGGTAAACGTGGACAACGCCAAACGATAGCCCGATGATGATGTTCATATTTTGCCTGTCCCGATGTTACTTCAATTAATGATTCTTGTAATTGATCAACCGTACCCAAAATACGTTCAATTCCCTTAATTTTACCAGTTCTTCGATGTGCTGATTTTACAGAACCATATCTATAAGAAAAAATTTCGGGTTAATTAATCATTATATATATATATATATATATATATATATATGTATAGAAGTAAAGATTTATAGTTACCTAAAATGTTTTTCTACTCTAAATAAATATATCCAACATTCTGGAATTGGAAATCGGATAGAAACATCTTCGCATGGGATTTGTCCCAATTTACGTGATGCAAAACCAGGAACTAATACATCAGCACGTAATTCTACTTTATTACCGGTAACACACCATGTCGCTTTCAATTGTAATGGAAGTTCACGATTTTTCGGTGGTCTTACCCGAAATCTCATTAATTCAATATAACATGCATCGGGTGGTTGAAATCTATTTATATTTTTGTTGTTTAATGTTAATGAAATATCGTTATAAAAAAAAATAATAATTTGAAATATAAAAAATCCATAATACCTTATTGTTCGACTACGTTCATATTCATTAAGTTGTACACATGAATGAAATTCAACTCCTTCTAAACGAATCCATTCTTCTGTAACCACCGGTATAATATCATGACGTCCGACAACCTCTTTACCCTGTCTCCACAAATCATTTACACCCAATTCAATTGTTGGCATACCTATAAAACAAAGTTAACGTTAGTTATTTTTTTTTTTTTGATAAATGCGTAAATTTTTATATTTTTTTAAATAATTTACCTGATAAAAATCCAAGAAAATGTAATCGTACTCTAGCTATTTGTTTTAAAATACGTCCTTCAGCATCCTGTTCAACGTATAATTCATCGACAGCCGTCAATTGAACCTCTTCCATTTTATAGGTTAATGCACGATCACGATGTGCATTTAATTTAAATAAATATTCTTCAACACAAACCGAAAATTGTTTTAAATCCTCATATGAATGTGAACCGATTTTGAAAAGTTGGGATACCTTTTTTTTTTGTATTTTAATATATATAGACATCAATTTAATTATATATAATTTTTTTTTGATTTATAAAAATACACATACCTGTGGAGCATGTTCAACAGGTAATCCTAACTTTTTCAAATCACTACCAAATTCTTTAACACCCTGATAATCACCTTGAATAGCATACGCAGCAAATTGACTTATTTTGCTGGTCAAACGTTCGGCTTTTGTCACTTGACCCGGACGAACACCCGGTCGTTCCTTATAAAATATATACTGTAATTTAATTGTAAATATTTTACCAAATTGATCGTATTGCTGAGCACTAATTTCCGAAACTGAATAGCATGCTTGCAGTGGTAGCTCTTGAAATGCATCTTTATCTTTCTGGGCGTTCATCAACTGTAAAACGGGATTGTCGCCCTGTAAAACCAAACGCATCCATATTTTTTTCCAAAAACGTTGTCCAGTAATTTTTTTCTTATTCGGTTGACGCAATTGAATTTCCCAACCGTCACCCTCATAGATAATACGTGGAAAATCTTCAAGTGGTTGTGATACATCATCATCGAATAATGGTGTTTGTGGTGTTTCTTGTGAATCGGTACGCTTAATTTGTGTTGGTATATCGGTAAGCGTTAATGGTATTGGACAATCTTCACTTTTATCAAATGGATTTACACGTGGTGATGAATCTATATACATATATATATAGATAGAAAATATATTAAAAATTATATACAAATGGGATGCGTTTTAATTAAACAATTAAATATGCATTACCTCCCGAATAAATCGAACTATTTTGTGGACTTTTTGGTGGCGGTGGTGGTGCTAAAATTGCCGGTCCCAAACCATATGCACCGTCTCCATCTTTCGGACGAATAACAACATTGAATTCTTTTGGTTCGTCAGCCGAATCATGTGAGTCTACTCGTTCGGGTGCGGTCATTGCCAAAAACGAATCAAATCCTGGTTCATTTTCAAAATCATTACCAAATCCACCACCACCGCCGCCGCCGCCTGCTGCGGCTCCTGCAAATCCATCATTACCCCATGCTTTGCAAAGGAAATAAATAAAAATAAATTTGCATTCATAAGCAGTAAACAAATTATAAATAAAGTATAATCAAAATATATACCATCACCACCGGATATTGATTTTGGAATTACTGGAGTACTTCCGAATCCATCTAAAAGTGATGTCGATTCATCACGTTTAACCGAATCAAATTTAGCTGAAAATGCATCAAATGCATCTGATGATTTAATTGGAGGACCACTAACTGGTTCAACGGCAAATATATTTGTAACTGGAGCTGCAGGAGGTTGTGGTCTTGCTGGTGGCACTGCACTTACTGGTACTGGTCGTGGAGGTGGTCTTGCCGGTGCAGGTGGTGCAGATGCTGTTTTTACAGCCATACCAGATATATTTAAATCAAGATCAAGTGGTTTGTTGGATGCCACTGGAATTGGAGCGATGTTCATCGATTGTTCTTCGATTTCAGGTGAAGCAAATGGATTTACTGATACCGCATTTGGTGTACTCATTGCTGTAAAATCTAATGCTGTATCCATTTGTTCCGGTGAATGGTGGTTGTGTGGTTGTTGTTGTTGTTGTTGTTGTTGTGGTGATAATGATGATGATGCATCACTATGTTCAGATGCAATATTCATATTCAGTACACTACCGCTGGCCGATGTAGGTATTGCGGCTGGTGTTATTATTGAAGTATTACTATGTTCAGACACACAATCCGATTTATCAATTTCATCAAGTATATTTTCTCTTTCTAATTCGGGTTTTTCAAAATGTGTTGTTACATTTGTTGTAAATGATGGGGGACTGCTGACGCCACCACCATCAGACATCGCAACCACGATGGTATTTTCATCTGACTGTTGTACTGTTGAAATATTATTTAACGATTCATTTGGTGGTTCTTCAATGTTTTCGTTGTTTGGAAGTTTGGATTGTTGATTAAATACGGCTTGATTATCTTCGGTCGTCGTTGAATCAATGCAACCACTTAATGTGTCATCACTAGTAAATTCATGTTGTTGGTTTAATTGTTGGGAAGCGTGTGATGGAGCTGGTGGTTGCTGTATTGTATCTGACATGATTGGCATTGCATCTGGAATATCATTATCCATTGATAGAATATCACCACTTAGAAAATCAACTTGGTCATGTACAACAGTTTCGTTAGCCGGCGATGCTGTTGAAAATAAACTGAGTATATCTTCTTTGGATTTTGGAGGTGGTGGTTTTTTTGTAACATTTATTTCATTGGTACCAAACATATCGAATAAATCTGGTTCGTGTTGTTGTTGTTGTTGTTGTTGGGGTACCGATGGGATTTGAGTTTTAATTGGAGATGGTCGCGGAGGCGGTGGTGCATGATGAACAATGGTATTATTCGAATCATTTGATTGTAATGGTTGCATTAGATTTGATTGCGGTGGCGATGGCCGACGTGGAGGCGTTGGCCTTGGTGGTGTTGGCCTGGGTGGCGGCGGTCGTTGTGGTTCAATTTTTATTGGTTCTGATTCAATCATGCTAGCAAATGGATTTTCGTTAGAAATCGATTGATTATTGACGTCCGAACCAAAGGCAATAGTTCCTCCGTTACTTGCATTACCACCAACCCCCATAAAATCATCGTTATTAAAATTACTATCTACTTCATTATGATTATCCATGAATAAATCATTATGTGGAGCAACATCAGATACATCAAGTAAATCACCGAATTCCGGTGTTGGACTCGGTGAATGCAAATCACGCATTGACACCGGACTAGGGGTACGGGTAGCTGGTAATCGGCCAAGAAGATGTGAACTATTTTGATCCAATTGATCGGCAACCGATGAAATTAAATCTTGTGTAGTTTGTGATGGTGGAACGGGACGTGGTGGCGCACCCTTATTACTTTTGATTTTATTCATTTCATCTTCACTGGAATACGCATTCGAATCGTCAAACAATGATGTTTCATTATTGATTTGTTGTATATTCAATGCAATTGGTTTTTGAAACGTTGTCGTATTATCTTCAACGTCATCATCTGTGATGGTTGTCCCAAAGAAACTCATTGCCGATGCAGTTGGATTAAATTGTCCTGCATTTGTCGTAATCGTTACATTCGATTCTGGTGATGTAAACGTTTGAGGAGCCGAACTAATATTTGTCATGGTATCGCCAGCGTATGTATAGGAATCAGTTGTAATAGGAATATCTCCATTTTCATCGTTATCATCACCGAAACCGGCAAATGGATTATTTGCTTTATTATTATTATGATTGTTATTATTGGATTGAACCAAAAATGGATTATCATTAAAATTCTCTGTATTATCTCCATCATCATCATCATCTCCAGGACCACCGGCCATTAAAAATGGATTTGAATTTACATCGTTGCTGTTCGATGCAAAATCATCCTCTTCGGTCATTAAGAATGGATTAGCCATTTTTATATTATTTGTATATTGTGTTGTTAATTTGGAAAAAAAAAATGTTAAATGAAAATGTATGCGCGTTAATTTAACTTAACTTATTTGCCAATTAATTCCGATTCCAACAGTTTGATTTCTGTTTTTCCCGGTGCTAAATTACTTGCAAATGATGTATCAAATGGATCTTGTTCTTCAATTGATATTGATGTATTAAATGGTATTTGTGGTGTTAGCACTTTATCTCCTAAACCCAATTCTTGTGAATCGGTATTTGTGTCAAACGAAGACAATGATTGATGATGTTTTTCCTTCTCCTGTACAACCGGTAACAATTCGTTTTCGATTAATTTTAATTCAGCTTTACCCGGTAAAATATTATGATCAATTGAACTGGTATCAAATGGATCCGATAAATAATTACTATTGTATGCTGTATGATCACCACCGATAATCGAATTCGATGTACCAGCGGGTGTTAAAACTTTAATATTATGTTGGTCGTCGACACCCAATAAATCAGTTTTTGTAAAATCGGCTGACGGTTCAGCTCGTGGATCAAAATCTGGATCTGAAATACTATGTTTCAATTTCGTTTCAGTTAATAGATCTTTTTCCAAAATATTTAGTTCAACGTCTGTTGGTTTAATTGTCGGTACAAATGATGTATCAAATGGATCTTCACAATCTTTTTCTTCTTCGAATTTCTCTGGATACGGTGTTAATGGTTTTTGTATTTTATTACTATTATGATTATTATTATTATTTGTATTACCTAAACCAGACGATGTTAAAAGATCGGATACTGCAAATCCAACAGATTTTTGATTTGATGAATGATTTGAACCGGATATATTTAAACTTAACGAAGATTTACGACGAGCAGTTAATTCGTAATTATTTTTTATTTCAATTTCAACGTTTGGTTGGATTATTTCCTCGGCACGTGGATCAAAATCTGGATCACTTAATGAATGTTTTATGGTTGTTGTTTTAGTATCACTCAACAATTCTTTTTCCAATAAATTTAATTCAATAGATTTTGGTTGAACAATTGCATTAACTGCGGTTGTATCAAATGGATCAAAATCAGGACTTGATAAATTGGCCGGTTCGATGGGTTCCAATGCAATTTGTGTTAAATCTGAATTACTACCACCAAGTAAATCGGTAGCGTGTACTTTTAAATCGTTAACCTTTGTATCGGACGGTTCAATCGATTTATTTTCGTCAGCTCTTGGATCAAAATCAAAATCGTCGTCGTCGTCCTCTTCAACTTTTTTAACAACTTGTTCAACAAAAGTCGTATCAAATGGGTCGTCCTCCTCTTCAATTGATTTTATATCATCAAAATCTTCGTTTTCAGTTTTCTTTTCGTTTAATTGATTCTGTTGAACGTGTGGTCCACCAATGGGACGTGGCGGTGGTGGTCTTGAAGGTTTACTTTTTGCTGAACAAAAAAAAAAAACAATATTTCAAATAAACGATAATTATATTAATAAAATTATTATAAATTTTACCTTTTTCTCCTTCAAATGCTGACCAATTTGTAATAATTCCTTCTTCTCCTTCTGTGGTGGATAATGTTTGAATTGAATTGACAAAATTAATTGGTTCGTCTTTTTTATTTAATGATTCAGCTGCTAATTCTGCAAATTCATCATCATCATCATCATCGTTATTATTGTCATTTAAAACATCAAATTCTGTTAAAATATTATTATTTGATTGTGTATTCTCTTCTTTAACTTCTTGTTGTTGTGATTGATAAGCCAAATGTAATGAAACACTTAAATCAATTGGTGCATCCGGTAATTCATCGGTAATATCATCCAATAATGTTTTAATTGGTTCGGTTACGTTTAGATGATCGTGTATGGTATCAGTGCCTGTATTACCCAATGATCCCTCATCAAAACTTTCTAATAATAAATTTTGTGGTCCACGACGTGGACGTCTAGCAATTGCACTTGCAGAAGATACTTTTTCAACACGTCCCGTTAATACTTCAACAGCCGAACCAATATTAACAATTTTTTTACCACGTTTTGATACCTCGGGACCTTTAATAACCTTATCCGCATAGGCTGTATCAAATGGATCGGGTCCCGCTAATTCCTCTTCGGTTGGTGATTCTGGTACATAGGCTAAATGTACATCACCACTAGTCAAAGCATCTATATAATCTGTATCAAATATATCATCGGCTTCTTCCGATTCCTCTTCTGATTCCGATAGTTCAACAACGGCTTGTGCTAATTTTTCTTGTACCGTTAATTCTACTCCTTCCGCTCGATTATCACCAGTTTTATCTTGTTGTAAACGTTTTTCTTCTGCTTCTGCTCGCTCCTGCTGCTGTTGTTGTTGTTGTTGTTGTTGCTGCTTTAATTGTAGTTCTTTTTCGACTTTAGTTGGAACACGTTGAAAAAATGAACTTTCTTTTATACGATCTAAATCACCTTGAGTTTTTTTCAATACAGTATCGATACCGGTTGTAAGCGCTTTAAATTTTAACCATTCATCATCTTCTGTATTTGATTTTTTCAAATCCGTTCCAGCTATAGATGTTTGACCAGTCGTTAATACGGATGTAGATTGATTACTGGTACTTGGACCACCGCCACCAGCAGTAGCACCACCACCACCAACAGCACTATATTCTTCTTCAACTTCTGCCGATTGTGCTTCACTATTTAATTGTTTATTTTTTTCACGTTGTTCACGTTTATATTGTTCGAGTTCCTCTTCGGTGAATAATTCTTGATTTTTTTTCGATTTTTTACCCTTTTTCTTTTTCTTTAAACCTTTAGGTAATTTAAGCATTATCTAATCAACGCTAAGATACATCGAACAACGATCTATATATATATATATATATATGTATATAAATGAAAAAGAAAAAATTTGATCCATTATTATTATTTGCTACGATGAAGATGATGATGATGATGATGAGAATTTGTTAGTATAGTTTTTCGTTCACTTTACAATCAAAATAAAATTAGTATTAAATAAATGATAAGGTGAAATTTTAATTTTAACCGCATCAAGTAAATTATTTTTTATAATTTTTAAGGATTTTCGAAAAAGATTATTGGCATTTATGATATTTTCACCGCATTCATATTCTATATATATTTATAATGTGATTATTTGCCAATTATTGATGAAATTGTTCATAGTTGCGCGATAAATGTACAATATATGAGAAATATAAAAAAAATCTATATTTATGTATATTTATGTAAAAAAAGCAAATATATTTTATATAAATATATTCATAATATTTTGTATACTTGGTATAAAGTTAATATATGCTGTATTTTTTTTTTATCTATATCTATATATACCGTACCGTATATATATAAAAATAATTTTATACCCTTAGAGAAAACTCATCTCCATATTTATATACAATATATATATATATATATATATGAAAATTTTTTTTATAATCTGAATCATTTTCAATTTGATGCTTTGCTACGCGAAAATTTTTCACATTTATACATTTTCTTTTCTTTTTTTTTGTTTGTTTTTCTTGTCATTTTTTATATAGAATTAATTTATTTTTTTAAACTTTTACAACTTTTACAACTAATATTGCGATTTTCCAAAATATAATTAATTTAATTATTAAAATGAAAAAAAAAAACGGAATAAATTTTATGATATAAGATGATAAAAATTATTGATTATTCTTTAAGCATTGTTATACGCCTTTTAAGCATCTTACTATATAGAATTTTTTTCTTCTTCGCATCAAAAATGTCCTTCCATTCAATAATTTGGAACAAATCAATTTCGAAAAAATAAATCAAACCTTTCATAACAAAAAAAAAAAAAAAAAACCGAAAACTATATAAAACTAAAAATTGTAATAATACGAATTTTGCATTTGTTTTTAACTATGTATATGGTATATAAAACTTTTTATATGTCGATTCATTGTGTTAAATTGCAAACGCGTATATAAGAAAATTGTGAAATGTATGACGACGACGACGACAGCAATACACTATATAACAAAAAAAAAACATGAATTAAATCAATAATCAAATGGGGGTAAAAAAAACAAGATTGGCATTGAACTATTACAACTTGATTTAAGTATATTATATTGCGAGTAGTGTATATTATAAAAAAAAATATATAGAGTAAAAAATATACCTTTTTTTTTGATTATATTTCTTTATTTTTTTTCGAATAATATTAATATATATTATTACATATATGTATATTTGATAAAGAAAAAAAACAAAAAATAATTTTCTCTAAAAAAAAAAAGATTTTCACAACTCAATTTTTATGTGTATTTTTTTTTTTGATTAAAATATACGAAAAAAAAAAAGATTTTTTGACTTTTTGATCATTTTATTTTCAAAGGTTTTTATTTTTTCTTTTATAGGTCAGACAAAGCATAATTTTTATTTTCTTATATATTCATATATAGTGGAAAATTATATTTTATTTTTATGATACCTTTTGCAATAAATGCAATTTGATTAATTTGCAAAACATAAACCCGTACGCGCAGATAATTAAATTATATAATTATAAAAACAAAACACATCTCGGGGGGGAAAACTTAGAAAAAAAAAAAAAAAAAAACTCAAAATAATGAACAAAAAAAAAATACTTTTTTTATCATATAGAATATTTCTTTTTTTTTATATATAGATTTTGAAAAAGTATATTTTATATAGAAAAATAAGTTATTTTCATCCCTTACAATAATATATATACTATACAATTTTGTCTGTAAATGTGTGGTGGTGATGATGGTGGTTTATGTATATATATATTTGTATGCGTGCGATCAATTCGATTTTTCCTTTTTTTTTTCTTTTATCCAATATGTGACAAAAAAAAAAAAACTTTTTCCATTTATTCATATATACATATATAGAAATAAAAAAAAAAAATTCACTTTGACCATTTTTTTTCTTTTAATATTGTAATTCATTTCTTTTTTTTTTTTTTTGTTATCACTTACGTCTTTATTGTACCTGTGCAAAATAAAACAGAACTATTTTTACAATATATTTTTTTTTTTGAATTTATAATCACTTAATAATTATTTTTTATCACCACATAATTTTTATTTTATTTTATTTAATTTTTTGTTAAACTACACCATCTTAAAAAACTTTTCACTATGAAAATTTCTCATGGTTTTAATATGATATTCACCCCTATATATAAATAATTTTCCAATAAATAAGCACTCTCGCAATGACGTACGTATAACTTAAATGTTGAAAATGATTACGAAAGAAAAATTGAGAAAAATGAAAATTCCATAATAATAAATGCCATTATCACAATTGAATTTCCTCTATATATATATAGTATTATTTTTTGATCGAAAATTTATATAGATAGATAGATATTATTTTATGATCGAAAATTTAAAAGATATTCTTAAAATTGAAATTGAAATTTTGTGGGTTCTCGAATGCTACTGAAGACATAAAATCTTATTTTGTGTTTTCGGTTATTTTTCGAATCTGAATTATAAAACACAGATTTGTATTTTCCCCCTGCGGTTGGTCGTACGGCTAATTACCGACACCGTAATAGACACAAATTAAGAAACTTAAACAACAGAAGGCTGTTGTTGGACGCTAAAACCAGATTGTTGGTTGTCTAGCGAAAAATTTATTATTTATATTTATTTTACATAAAAAATTATCAAAATTCGTCATTGAAAACTTTTCGATCTTTTTGTATCTTTTGCTGATAAAATAAAAAAAATGTTAAATATCCAAAAGAGAATTTTCTTCTTTTAACTTTTTTTTTGTTTTTTATGATAAAATTATTGATTTTCCGACGACATATATAATATAATATTTTATTTTGTTGATTATCGTTTACTATATATACAAAAAAAAAAAAAAAACAAATTTTCCCATCTCACTTTTATATATATTTTCCGACATTTTCTGGCATTTATTTTATTCTTCTGTAATATTTTCTCTTACAATATATATATATATATATATATATATAAAACGGCAAATTTTATACTTGCAAAATGTTATTAAATAATTACTTGTATATATCTATAGAACAAAAATATATTATAAAGGGTGATTTTTTAGATATTATCTTTTTGGCAACACTGGTTTAAACAGCTGACGCACGTTTCGTGTTTTGTTTCACTGTCAAACATCTTCAGTTTGGTCTATAATTAAAACATGAATCGTCTTACAAACGAACAACGCTTGCAAATTATTGAATTTTATTATCAAAATGCGTGCTCTGTTAAAAAAGTTCATCGCGACGAAATTGTGTTCAGTGACGAAGCTCATTTTTGGATCAATGGGTATACGTAAATAAGCAGAATTTTCGATTTTGGAGTGAATATCAACCAGAAGTATTGCAAGAGCTACCAATATGCATCCAGAATAAGTCACAATGTGGTGCGGTTTATTTGCTGGTGGCATCATTTAGACCGTACTTCTTCAAAGATGATGCGAATCGTAACGTAACTGTGAATGGTGAGCGCTACCGTGTTAAGATATCCAACTTTTTTTTGCCCAAAATGCAAGAGTTTGACTTGCATGACAAGTGGTTTCAACAAGACGATGGCACATGCCACACAGCACGCGCAACAATGGACTTATTGAGAGCCGAGTTTGGTGAACATTTTATTTCACGTTCGGGACCGGTCAATTTGCCGCCTAGATCGTGCGATTTAACGCCTTTAGACTATTTTTTGTGGGGCTATGTTAAAGCTCATGTCTATACAGACAAGCCCGCTTCAATTGACACATTGGAAGACAACATTGAAGCATTTATTCTTGAGATACCGGCCGAAATGTTGGAAAGAGTATGCCAAAATTGGACTAAGCGGATGGACCATTTGAGGCGCAGTCAAGGTCCACATTTGCATGAAATAATCTTCAAACATCAAATCATATGGGCCGTACTATCGATTCAAATTAAGATTTCATGCATTTTTCTGAATTTTATGTGTTTTTTTTTGAAAAACTTTCCTATAGCTTTTAAAAAATCACCCTTTATAATGTATAATATAATTTCATTTCAATTTTTCGAATATCTATTTTAAGAAATATAATTTATTATGAATTAATGAATTACGAATATATACAATTATACATATATTATTTTGTTTTTGTTTATTTTGTATATTATTATTATTATTATTTTTTTGTATCTATACATAAACAATAACAAGCAGATATTGTATGATATATAAAAGGGATATACGGAATTTTTTTTTTAAATATGAAAAACAAGAAATTTTCAAGATTTTTACGGTTAAATAAATTCTGTATTGAATGCGAGCTCCGTTAGGAAACGTTTGGTGGTTTGGTGGTGGACAACCGAGGTTGATAAAATTTATTTCGTACCTTAATCTTGAAGTACTGATTATGAATTGTCTACTTTTACCTAAAAACTACAATTGATTTTGCCGTCCATCAACAGCGTTCTCCAACGTGACCTATTCACTGCCAACAACATCTATCAGTCGGAAATTTCAAAAGGCCCGAAGGTTCGGTTCAACTTCATCTTTCCACTTCGCCCACCAACGCTCCTTGATCCCCCTTATTTTGCTGCCGTCCAGCATTTTTCTGATGTTTGTCCAGCAAACAAATAGAAATTCAGAAAAATTACAATAGACACAATAAAATATATATATAGAAAATATAATATCATTTATTCAAAATGTGTTTTTGTGTATAACTTGAATGTGATTTCAGTCTATATAAATCTAAATTATATACCAGATATTTATATTATATACTTATATACCTATATAAATTAAAATTAAAATTTTCCTCTATTAATTAAAATTTTTTTATTATGTTTCAGTAACAATAATTCCATCTGCTTGATTTCGAAATAGAATTGTAGGATTTATGATTATTTCAGTTTCATTTTCTGGGTTTTCTTGAGATACGAATCCAACATGCCTTGTACGATCTGGTTGTTCCTTGGAATTTAATATTTTAATTTCTGAATTTCTGAAATTTACATCTTGTGGTATTGTTGCTCCACTATTATTATTATTGTTATTATTTTGTAAATTCAAATATTTATGTTCAGTATTCTTTGCTTCAGTAACATTTAAATTATTATTATCCAGTCCATTATTGCTATTATAATTCTTTTCATCATCAACAATTGATGTAATATGAGTTGATCTATTCCATGTTGATGAATTTTCTGTACTCGATTTTTTGCCAATTAAATTAATACCGATATAATTTAATGCATTTCCATAGGATCGTTTAAGTAATTTTATTACCTGTATTTCAAATCAAAAAAATTTTTAAATTATCATTAAACTAAATATGATGATGCGTGTATTCATAATAATAATAATAATAATTTACTTCTCTATCTAAATAACATTGTAGAATTGCTATAAATAATCCTTGTAATCCATCAAATAGATACGAAATGAAAAAATATGATTGTTCGGCTGGACACGATTCGGTGGTTGGATAAACCAAGAAAAATAAATATGAAATTCCAAATAATGGCATACAATATATAAATGCTTTTGCTGTACGTCTATATTTATTATTGTATATAAATATATATAAAGTTTAGTAAAAAAAAACCCATTATCCAGAGGGCAAATAAAATTCATTTAATATACCTTATGTTATTATGTACTTACAATAACGAATGATTTTCATTTAATTTATTTCGATATGTTCGCCAAATCAACCAAATTAAATGACAAAATAATAGTGTACAAATCGATAACATAAATAATCTTGGTGCATCGTTAATCCAATGAAATTTATATTCAGTGACGACCACCCAACAATATTCATCAGCATATAAAACCATTAAAATGGCCCATATTATAGGTGAAATCGTTGATAGACCTTTTGTGTATGTGTGTGTGGATCAAACAACAAAAAAATAATAAAGTAAAATAAAATCTGTTATCGTATATTTCATATATGATTCATAGACAACCAGTCAATTAATGATTTTAGCATCCGACAACAGCCTTCTGTAGATGCGGTTTCTTAATTTGTTGCTTTTTTACGGTATCGGTAATCAACTAACCGTATATGGAAAAATATGCAACTCTGTGTGAAAATTTTGGATTCGAAAATAACCGAAAAACAACACAAAACAAATTGTATGTCTTCATTATAGGATTCGAACTCATGGCCCCCAAAATTTTGTGAGCATTTTACGTTGGTGTTTTTATTTTATTTAACTACACCACAGAGTCACATATATATATGAAATATTATAGTAACATTATTTTACTTACTTCCAAATCCAATATAATATGGAATCATTTTTGCTCCACCATGTCGCCGTGATGCAAATACATTTGATAACAGTTGATGAATGTAAATGCCAACTAGCAGCATACATGCAAAATATGCATTTGTTGATAGACATTCAAGAAATGCTAAAAATTTACAAAATCCACCGTTTCGTTCCATTATCGTAACATCGGCATTTGTCAATTCATCCATTATAATTGTTGATTTTGATATAATTATAAATGTATTCCGTAATACAATGACCGCCAATAGATTTCTTAATAGAAAATATTTTTGTACACGTAACGATCGATACAGCATAAATATTAAAATGGCCGGTAAACAAGCAATAATCGATATCGAAAGCATTCCAATATGCCATTTTGTTCTTTGTATTATTCTTGGTGATCTTGCACATGTACTATAATCGGTATTTGTATTCCATAATCCATTATCGAAACACTCTTTTCTACTATAATCTATATGTTGTTGTTAATAAATATATTAAAAAATTTTTTGATATTGATCTCCAGGATGTTATATGTATATGGGATTAAGAGCAATTTTCGACATTTTCAAATTTATGAAAATTTGTTATGGAAAATTTCCCGAATACCATATATAATAAAATAATGTAATATATACTTACGAGTGCACTGCGGTGATTGATCATCATAGAAATAAGGTGAACAAGGGCTTTTTTGCGTTGTTGAAATCAATTGAGGACTAAAACAAGTCCAACCATCCCAAATAGCTGGACAATGAGTTTCTATATATATAATTGTATAACTTTAATCATAAATACATTTTCAAGCACACAATTAAAAGACAAACCTTTATCGCTGTGTTGCTGTAAAACATTTAAACAACATAATAATGCATCCTCACAACATGCTTGCCATTTATTATAAGTTGACAAATTATTGTTATAGGATAATTGTACCATAATTTTTACACGTTCATCTTCGTTATCAAATGGAATACATTCATTTTCGTTTATCTATATGATATGATATGATATGATATGTGATGCGAAGAATATTTATTTGTATTTATTAAAGGAAATTTATCATTATTATTATTATTATATAAAGTATTTTTTACAACTAATCCAATTTGTGTTTGATTTATCCAACAAGATAGAAGACGATATGCAAAAAGATCTTGACGTGCATAATTATAACAACCATCATTTGCTAAATATGAAAATATTTTTACTGGATATGGATCATGATCTCGATATCGGCATCCAATATTTTCCTATATTTATATATATTTAATCGTATAATAAATAGAAGAAAAAAAAAACATATTATTGCGGAGACTTAACATTTCTATCCATATATTATTCTATAATATATGTAGATCGATGAATTATTTTGCAATATTTATTTTTGCAATTTTATCATCACTTTTTTTTTTCTTAGTGATTTTTCAAAGAAGATTAATTTAAACTTATAATAAATAATATATTTATTTTTGGGGAAAAAATAAATGATTGTAAATTATGAGAGTTCATGAGATTCAATAATTTTTCCAAGACTTTCACTATATAGCAAAAAAATAATTTACTTTTTCAACGGCAATCATAAAGATTAAATGTAAAATGTATTCAATATATTGTTATTATTATTGATTATCGAATTATTATCTTTATAACGTGTGTATATTTATTTCAATTAGTTATTTATTGTTTAATTATTTTTTATATACGTTTGTCTTATTCGCTTTGTTTGATATATAGATTAAATTAATAAAAGGAAGTTTGAAAATAAATACGATAAATATATATACAAAAATGATTTTATTCAAAGAATAAAATATGAGAAATTGTATATTATATTGTATATTTTTTTTTTAATTCGTTATCTTATATCCCAAACAGACAATATCATATATGGATTCGATTTCGATGAATTCATTTTATTAAAATTATTATTACTATTATTATTATATTTATTATTTCTATTATCTTTCCTAATTAAATGGTTCGTATTCGACAGTATTCGAATTTTATATAAAAAAAACTTGTTAAAATTTTGTTTGTTATAACATTTTGATGTTTAAATTTTAATAATTTAGTAATTTAAACTGTTTGAATTGAAAAAAAAAACAACAAATCTCTTTCTATTTCTCATCAAATCATTTTAAATTTTTAATTGTTTGTTGAAACTTGGAAAAGTTTTGAATTGTAGAATTTTTTCTAATCCTCCATCCCCAATCCCTATAAGTATAAATCTAAGGGTGTTTTTGGGAATTAAGTTTAATATAAATATATAATATAGTGAGTTCTGGTTCCATATAGATTTTAATCTGATAGAGTTTTATCATAAAATTAAATATTGAATTTTTGTGTTTATCAAAATTCTTATGTTATTCACTGACACAAAGAGAAAAATTAATTAATAATTTTATAACGTTTAAAAACCAATTAAAAATTATTGAACATTTTAATATATATATATATATATAGAAATTTTGAAAACATATCAAATGTTTTTTTTATTTTTAATTTATCCATAAATATTCTATATTCTTATTCCTATATTTATATTAATAATAACATACTTCCGTTTGTCTATTAACTGATTCTAATAATAAAAATGTATTATTATTATTATTAGTATTTAAAAATTCACTTGTAGAAAAAACAATATTAATTGAAAATAATAAATAACTAAACACAATTATATTATAAAAATATATTTTATTCGTTATATTTATAAAAAACATTTTTTTTTTCAATTTTGACAAAATTAAATTTACCCGAATTTATTAAAATTAAAACGTATACTGAAAATTTGCCCAAAAAATAAAAATAAAATTATTATTTGTTTGTTGATTAAAAATTATTTGCGGTTAAAGAAATGCACGACCGTAATCATAATATTATTATTTAGTATCAGAACCGGTCGTTTACGTTTTCGCGTCCTATGCAGTCTAAATTTGCGCCCTGTTTAGCAGATATAGAACCATTTCCACATCATCATCATCCATAAGAGGTTGGTTCGTTTTTTTTTTTTTTGTAGGTTGAGGTATCCCTTTTTAGGCCTAATATAGTCTACTGGATAACATTTATAATTATATATTTAATATATATAAAAAAAAAAAATTTTAAAACAAATTGGTCACGTCGGGTTTTATTTTTGTGGCAAAATCTATTCGAATCATTTGAAAGAAGAATTTTGCAATCGGATTAATTATTCTAAATCATTTTTCAAGTCGGTGAATTACAAAAAGGAATACATCCTCCTCCTATAGTTAAAAATAGCGCTCTATACTGAAAGAAGCGCCCCAAGCAAGTGCAAGCGGTTTGCATTCATGAACCGAACCGGTCCTGCGTGTACTGTATAATAATAAAAACTCTTTTTGATAAAGTACATATGTAATATACCTATATATTTACAGTCCATTTTTATTGATTTGATTGATATATTAATAATCATTTTTTTTTAATTTTTTTAAAACATGTATTGATATTTCCTAAAAAAGAAAGAAAAGCTTTTTTTCATATATACGATGCAATATATATGGATATAAAATACGAAATATATTAACCAATACACATAAAATAATAATAATAATAATTATTATTATTGTTATTGTTTATGTTAAATAAAAAAAACTTATCTTCTTCTTTATAAGCTGCAATAAAAAGATATATTTAATTTATTGTATAACGTATGTATAACGACAATAATGTTATATGAAGTAAAATCATCAATTGTTATCGTTATATGGAAGAATAAAGATGTGTTACTAAACAAAATAGTATAATTTGATTCATATAAAATTGTTCAAAAAATTTTAAGGAAAGTTATTTTATTACGATTATTGCTGGGTTTATATACAGTTGCAGCAGCAAATTCTAATTAGTTGCGTTCCATTCAATTACCGGGAGTAGGTAAGAGTAGAAAAGAGTAGATTCTTTCTACTCTTATCTACTCTTACCTACTCCTGGTGAATGGAACGCAACTATTGTAAATTTCATAAAAAGACTTCTAAATCATATCATTCAGGAGTTTTTGGATCGCTTTAGATCCTTTTTCATATAACGTTGAATTTTTGTCTGTAAAAAAATTTATTATTAATTTTCACAATTCTGAAATACATTTGCCAAACAGAATTGCCAAACAAACACTAATTTTCTGCAACCCCAACATCACAAATTTCTTTTCGATTTTACCCCATAATTATGTTATTTTCTTCTACAATTATCTATAATTTATCTATAATTTTGAAAGTTTATTTACATTTTTTTTACACAAAACTGAGGTCTTAACAAGTTTCTTAATCATTTTTTTTTTCATAATAAATACAAAATTCCGTTTTTGCGTACATATTTTTTGAATTAAAAAAAAATCCGACAACCGAATTGATTGTATATATAATTTAATATAAATTGATTTAATTCAATTCATTTTCGTCAATCTCAATTAAAAGTCGATTGCGTTCATTTTGTTATATGATAATTTACCAAAACTAGTATATAAAGTGTTTATAGGGTAACAAATTACAATGATGTTTTATTGTTCAAAAAAAAAAAATGATTATATGTTCAACTGTCATCTATAGGAATGTTATAATCTATTGAGATACAATTATATAGCTATTTGATTCAAATACCAATTCAGATACGCATTGATTTCTAAGAATCACAGATTATCACAATAAATATATCTATATATAAATAAATAATTATAAGATAAGGATTAATTGTACATAATCAAAAATTAAAAATGTTTCAATTGTTTTTTTTTTTTTGTATTATTCAAAGACCAATAAAAAACACTATTTAGATAATTTTTTTTCATCAAAAAAATTTGAAAAATCACAATTTGGAATTATAATTGTCATAAATTTATAATTATTTGATAAATAAATGTTTAAAAAAATTTGTTTTGAATTTCAGATCATTTTTCCGAAGAATATTTCAGACAATTTTCTCAATTTTATTTATGCATGTATATAGTATACGGCTAAATATAAATGAGATAAAATTAAAATTGAATTTTTGATGATCCACATAAATCTTTATGATTCCACCATTCATCTATATTTTGATATACATTATCCGAATGTTCGTAATTGTTCTGGGTGCTTTGAGTTAATCGTTCACATAATTTACAAAAACCATCAAGAATTGATAATTTTTTACTTTTATATTTTTTTTTCCACCAAAAATATTTTATATATTCCATTGGATGATCGTCCAGATAAATTAAATATGTTGTTAGTGCTTCCGTTGTATTAAATTGATTTGCATCAATGTACGAATGAATTGGTGCAAATTTTGTATAATTACCACCGCCAAATACAATTGGTATTATATTAAATTTTAATACATTAAAAAATTTCTCTGTAACATAATCCTGACATAATTCATTTTCAAATGATAAATAAAATTTATATTCATTTTCCAGTAAAGCATCACATTTATTTGGTTCCGTTCTTGGACATCTGAAAACAATTTACAAAATATAATTAATTTCAAAGAAAAAAGTGAAAAAAGAAATTATTTAGAAATGTTTTTAGCGTATAAATGATATTAAAACAAATTGAGTTATCGTTTGGTTTCGTGAACAGCTTCTAAACATATCCTTTATAATAAGTACTTGCCACTATATTTTCACGGATCATCGGCGCATACAGAATTTTAACAATCGGGATTTGGCTGTACAATTCTTCAATTCATTCGCTTTCATTTAAAATGTTTAACCGCAAAAGATTTCAATAGTCATTATTTTTTTTTTTTGTTTTATAAACTTACTCAAATTTTCCACATTTTCCATAAATATCCACCGTAATATATTTATTAATTTCATCCGCCAATTTATCTCTTCTCGATGGTGCATTACAATTTGAAACAAACCATGCAATTTTTTTTGTTTTACCAATAATTTTCTGATAAAGTTCTTCATCTATATATTTAATATTAAATAAAAATAAAAAATATGTTTAAATATTATTTTTTAATCCCCTCACATTCATCATACACATTTATTATATTTATTATAATATTTATTATGATATTATGAGTTATTACATACCATAATAATCTAAATGTATTGTTGAATGTTCGAAAATGTTTACATCATAATTATCTTTTATAGTTTTAAAAGTTCCATATGGAATTACTACATCAGAATCTAATCTTTTTTTTTTTGTTTTTTTTTTGATATAATAAATATTGTTTATTGTAATAATTTCAAAATCATATTTGTTATTTTTGTATGTGTATGTGTGTGTGTGTATTTTTTTTTTAAATACCTATAGGTCATTGTCCAATTGTAAAAATTTTCATCCATTTTAAGATTATGCCATGAATGATATGGAGGTTCTAAATTATATAAAATATATATTTGATTATGATGTCGTTCATTTGGTATACCAAATTTTGTATGCCAATCTCTAGCTGTATGAAAAACAATTGCATCATACATTGTAATATCACTCAAATATAAATGTTCGGTTGTTATTACACAATTTGTATATGAACAATTATTTTCAATTAAATCCTTGTCGACGATACCGATGAAAAATAATAAAATAAAAATAATAAAACAATTAATAAAACAATCATGCTATATAATGAAATAAATATTTGAATCATCGCATATGTAATTAAAAAAAAAATGAAATTTTTTTTTATATTACCTCTTATTATATTATAATAAAATACTCACTTTTGGTTCAATTAAATGTTTACCCATATACCAATCTGTATGAAAATCAAGGAATGATGTCCATAATAAAATATTTTTTATATCATTTTTATTATTAATTTTTATATTTTTAATATAATTATTTTCAATATTATTATTATTATTATTATTATTATTATTATTATTATTATTATTATTAATATTATTAATATTAGTATTTTGTTTTGTGGAATATATTGAGAAAAATATTAAAATACAAATTATTATACAAATAGTAATTTTGAAAATGATACGCATAATTTGAATAAATTTTTTAATTATATAAATATAGAAAATAGAAATAAATAAAATAAAAACAAAAAAAAAAAAAATACACCTTTATTTTAATTAATTATATATATTGTTTAAAAACTGCACTGAAAACTATTGTAATAATTTTCAATTGTGTAAATATATTTTTTGTTGTAAGCGTAAGTAATGTTCGGGTAAGCGTGTAATGAATATATGCCTTATCACAACAATTACACATTGACTATATATATTATATTACGTGTACATACCTCGCTAAAATGCTAAAATATATGTGTTAAATTTAGATTTAATTATAAAAAAAAAAAAAAAGTTCCATAAATTATACAAGGTTTTCTTGAATTTACCTGCCTTGAATTCTATTTCTATGTTATATGAGTTTTCTGGTTCAATTTTCTTAAGTAAATTTTCTGTTGTTTATCATTTTCACATTCTTATAATTTTAATCCACCAAATATGTCCTTAAAAATTTATTAAACAATATAATGATGAAAAAATTGTACTTACCTCAGCATAACACGATGTATATAAGACATGTATTTTTAAATTAAACTTTCTTTGAGGTTGTTTTTGCACAAGTATTTTGCAAATGTTGTACGCATATACAAAAGAATAAAATTATTAAGTAAATATTTAAAATGTTTTTGCTTAACTATCCTATCTTATCTTTCTTTTCCTGTATTTGTTTTTATTCATTTTTCATTTTTTACTCAATTAATTAAATTTCACGTTTTTTTTTTTGGCAAAATTGTAGGTATTTTAATCAGAAAAATGTAATCTAATGTTTCTTATATATAAAGAGAACATATTTATAGCATAGTGTTGTTTTTTTTTTAATTTTAAAAATTAGGGGATTAATGATATGTTAATGAGGTACATTCGAAAGTTTTCAAAAATGTAGTAAATTTACAAAATAAATATAATGTACAGTTCATTACCGTATATTTTAAACTGCGCAGTAGTGCAGTAGAAAATAAATGCTATATATACTTCAAGGAATCTTCAAGTCCTGATTTAAGTCCAATAGAATCGATGTGAACATTAATAAAACAAAGTACAAACATGATTTAAGTGAGCAATACAAAAACACCCGATGAATGCAAAAATTTAGTAAATACAAGGTCTAAGACAATGGATGGTGTCATATAGGCCAAAGGAGGTGTTACAAAAGAGATTAGTGGCGTAAAATATAAGTGTCCGATATTATAATGGTCAAATTTTTTTTTTGTGAAATGGAATCATTTTGAATTTGAAAATTCCATAACCAATTGAATTTAAAAGTTTTTTAAACGTTTTTAACGTCTGCACAATTATTTAACTAAAACCATCATTTTATGAAATAAAATTGGAAGGAAGAAAAAAATTATTGTTTAAAGTCCTTTCTCGGCATCTCAAAGTCGAGCATACGAATAAAATAGCAGGTATCCTATTTAATAGTGGTTAGAGTAGTAAAACAATATTTTATTTAATGATTTTTTTCATTTCAACGGTACTTTATTTATATATACAGTACTGGATTAGTATTTCTTTTAAATTTCGTAAAATAAAATTCTATATATAATTTTCTATTAGGCAATCCTGTTTGGGTTTTTATAAGGAAATTCTGCGTCAATTTTCTTATAAGGAATTTCTGCGTCAATTTTCTTATTAGGGAAATTCTGTTCCTGTTTCTATTATGAAATTCTGTTTGGTTTTTTAGAGGAAATTTCTGTATTGCGATAATTTATTTATACAGTACTGGATTAACATTTCTATTTTAAATAAAATTCATTGCAAATTTTCAGCAAAACATTTCTAGTAGAATTCAAATTACTCTATAATTAAAAAAAAATTTGAAATTAAACTGAAACTATGTTTTGAAAAAACACCTAGTCTTAAAATATGTTTTTCTATCATTTTTATCTGTTTATCATAACTATATAACATATATATATAGTATATCGTTCGTTAGTGTACATTTATTAATTCTATACAACTATAAAGATAAGACTGAACTAAAAAAAAATAAAAAAAATAAATTAAAAAAAAAACATTCCTATTTCGATAAATGTATATTTTAATAAAGTATATATATATATATAGTGATATTAGTGATAGTATACGCAGTGATATTAATAAATAAATAATTTTAAAACTATTCATAATTGTCGTAATTGATTCTATAATAATTAAATAAAAAGTTAATCATCTATAGTGTAATATATATTCTATAATAGTTAAATGGAAAACAACTCGTATCTCCTTTAAGAATATCTTAATTTTTGGTACGAACAACAACAGTTTTTGGTTTTTAAGAATATTTTGGGACACAAACACACACACACACACAAAAACTAATAAAAACTAATTTTTTTTTGTTTAATATTTTGTTATCCATTTTGTTTTTACTAAAAAATCCAAAAAAAAAAAACTAATTAATACTAATTTTAATAAAAATTACTTTACTAATTTTTTGTTTTGTGAAGTTAAAAACATATTTTTATCATTTATCCTTTTTTCACAATTGAAAAAAAAACCACTTCGGTCGAATTGAATCGGTCATTTCTCATTTATTTATATTCATTCATAAAATGATAAATAAAATATCAAACATAAATAAATTAATTAAATATTATTGTTAAAAATTGATTTGATTAGATTTATATATTAAATTTCAAGACGTATATATATATACTGAAAATGTTAACACTTTTTTTTTTGCCGATATATTTTGTTGGACGTGTGTATTTAACGATATCATCTGGTTGTCCTGTATTCGTAGTGTATTAAATATTATACTATATTTATTTTTTATATATTTGTTTATTTTTTACTGTGATCTATATATATTATTGATATTATCAATGAATGAATCGCTGTTATCGCGAGTAACAATAATAATTTAATGTTTTATATATACATTTGGTTTTTATATATACAGATAACGAAATATGAAATAAAAAAAATTAATATATTTATGTATATACATAGCGTTTGGCATTATTTATATACCATCATATATGATTTGATACATGCGACGGCGAAATGACGCAAAACCCATATAATAAATGTTTATTATATATATGGTATATGCTTCTGTTCATATAAGATTCATAAAAATCGCAGTATCTATCTCAAAAAAAAAAAATTATTGTTATTATTATTATTTTGGAAGTTATATATCCATTTTCTATATATGTATCGTATAGAATAAAAAAACATTATTTACATTTTGATATGAACGCATATACATTTTTTAGCAAAATATTCACAATTCTTCTTGGAATTTGAGGTAGATTACCAATTATTTTGGTTTTGTATATTCTTTATTACAAAAAAATATATTAGATAATATATTATTATATATATATAGATATAATAATATAGATTATTTTAAAGAGGTAATTCACAACATAATTCTGCCAAAAATTCTATATAATTTTCTAAAAGAAACTGCTGTTCAATTTTCTATTATAGGAAATTCTCTTTAATATTCTAATATAAATAAAATTCTATATAATTTTCTATTGGTAAAATCTGTTTGGTTTTTAATGGAAAATTCTGTTTTAATTTTCTGAACAAAATCCTCTTCAATTTTCTAAGGAAAATTCTGTTAATTTTGCAGAAGAAAATGTTATTTTCCATTAAGAAATTCTGTTAAATATTGTCACCAACTGTGACTTTTTCTGGATGCATTGGTAGCTCTTTCAATGCTTCTGGCTGATATTCACTCCAAAATCGACAATTCTGCTTATTTACGTACCCATTGAGCCATCACTCAATGAACTTCGTCGCTGAACACAATTTCGTCGCGATGAACTTTTCGTAACAGAGCACGCATTTTGATAATAAAATTCAATAATTGGCAAGCGTTGTTCGTATGTAAGACGATTCATGGTTAAATTATAGACCAAACTGAAGATGTTTGACAGTGAAACAAAACACGAAACGTGCGTCAGCTGTTTAAACTAGTGTTACCAAAAAGTGAATAGCTAAAAAAATCACCCTTTACAAACCGACTGGTTTATGATACAACAAACAAACAAACAATTATTATTGTATTGTATATATATCATAAAAAAACCATACATTAATTTGGTAATAAATTGCTAATAATTTCTTATTAATATTTTATTTTATTGATTTATTTTTAAAATAATTTTTAATATAGAGTAATATTAATTTTATTATAGACATACTTACGCGGCGATAACATCATATATTATGCTATATGTGCCAATTTTTTTGATGCATGTATACGATTCTGTTGTTCATTTTAATTTTTATCGCGATATATAGATAAATATAATAATGTTACATATGTTCTATATAAAAATCTATACGTTAAATGGTTTTATTTTTTTACAAAAAAAAAAAAAAAATACAAGTGTTTTAAAAATCATTTTCTGATATGTACAAAAAATAAAAAAAAAACCCAAATCCTCGATATAGCTAATATATAAATATATATATTTCAACAATTTACACCTGTTTAGATACTTCTAAAGTCATATACCTATATTTTATATATATACCTATATTTTACCTATAAATTATATTCACATCAAAACTATCATAATTTAACTCATTTAACAATATTTTGTCTATTTACATACCTTTGTACAAGCCTATATATGTGTGATAATAATTGTATATTGACATTTTTAACATTTTCCTGTCTTTTATTAACATATATTTAGTCTTTCTGTATTAATTTAATAAAATAAAGGGTTAAAAGAAATGTAATACCGAATATATATGGAAAATTGAAATGCGCACTTCAGGATATCCTAAATTTTTTATATATATACGAATTAAATCGGGTACATTAAAGAATAATTAATAATATCTGACTTGATATAGGTTTGATTTTATATTTAAATTTTCAAGAAGTTAAGTTCAATGATTTTAGGCTAACGATAATAATATATGGAACATTTTTTTTTTTTTGGTATTCATACCTTTAAAATGAATTCACATTAACTCTTACATTCGATCAATGCGCGAGTTATATGCGTTCTATTAATCCCTGGCTATGGTAGGCGTATATCAATATAATCATTATTATTTTGTGATATAGAATCTATATATTTATATAGAGTTTGTATATATATCAATATCCATAAACGATATGCACGATTGAGTTATCAAAGATAAGAAAATCCAATAAAAAAAAAAACTTTTTTGTCGTGTAAATAAAGCACGCGGCTAGACCAATAACAACTAGAAAGGCAAGTACTTATATACATACAATTATAATTGAATTTATCGTGTTACTGTTCGTTTTTTTTTTTTTGAGATATTCAACAAAACATTGGCAAATTTCTAATATATATAGTTGAAATCGTGAACATAATCAAATTTAACCATCTAAATTTTCGTTCGTACCTTAATTTCCGATACAAACGTGCACGAACCAATCCCACAAAAAATTCAAATTAAAATTCAATTTGTAATTTCCAAAAACTAAACTAACAAGCCACTTTACGTAACCGCATAAAATACTGTTGAATGTTTAAATTAAAAAAAAAAAAAATATTTATTTATTTTAAAACAATTTCGTATAGGTATATAAATAAACTATTATATTATTCATTTTATTTGTGGTAGACATCCACGGCCATAAATAAATTCAATTTCAATATATAAACAAATAAGTTTTTTTTTTTTTTTTCAAATAAATAATTGTATATACATAATTTTCTATATGTATATATATAAAAGTAAAATAAATAATACAAAGCATACAATTGATTAGATAAAAAAAATTCACATAAAATATCACAGTAATCGATTTAGTTATTCTTATTATTATTATTATGTTAAACATATATATATATATATATATAGTTAAAATTAGGTATAAATACTAATGAATTAACGTTTTAATTGACTTGTATATTGTCGATTCCATGACTTAATGCTGCATGTATAAATAGAAAGAAAAAAAACAGTGCAGTGTGCGGTCGAACAGTGAAAAACCAAAAAAAAAATAAAAAAAAGAAAAAATAAAGCGTGTGGATTTTTGTTTTTTTTTTCATAAATATGGAAAACTAAAATCTTTAAAGTATGTTTTGGTGGCTAACAATAAGTTATTATTATTAATAATTTTCATACAATTACATATATACAAATGAAATATAATAATGTATTATAAATTAATAAAATTTATTATTTTATTGTTTTGTGTATGTATTTTAATTCTATTTTGTAAAAAAACTATTATTAATCCATCGATAAAAAATTATGTACTCATTGATAATTATCAAAATAAAGCGCATAAAACTGGTGATGGTACGGTAAAAGAAAAATATGTATTATTATGGACAAAATTTTTCACCAGTGATAATTGGAATTTAAACAAGAATTCAATTACAAAATCGGTAAGTTTAAAAATTTTATTTTGTGTTTGGGTGTATGTTTTTTTTTTTTTTTTTGAAATATAGTGAAAAAACCAATACTGATATTCTTTTAACCGCATCTATATAGAATTTATTAATCATCATTTATAATGATGCGGTTTAAAATCCAGTATTTTAAAATAAAATTTTTTTTTTTTTTTTATTTCTTAAATGTCTATATAATAAACAAAAAATATATAGAATATGCCAACTCTATGCACTCTGGTAATTAAATGTGTACTGAATTAATTAAAATCAAAAGGTATAAAGAATATAATATATCACATGCGATTATCACAGAAAGTACTTATTGTAAATTTCTTTATCTATGCAAGTCTGCTATTTTCAAAAACCAAAAAAAAAAAAATAAATAGATTTATCAGTGATATTATATTAAAAAAAAAAAATATCACAAATGAGATATTAAATGTTTAAGCTTTTAACAATCGTGTTGGAATTATTTGTTATTTTATGGATTACCTCATATTCATATATATGTAATTATCGACAGCCGCTATATGCTGTGATATGGGTTTTTTTTTCTTCTTCATAATAACACATTGCTTTATTATATACGATTAAAAAAAATCAAACATTACCCATCAAACAATTTTTTGATTAAAAAAGGAGTCGATTTTTTGATTATATATATCAATATATATCAATTTGATTTTCTGTAACTGAAATGCAGTTTAGACTGCTCGAGGGAATGGTCAAATAACCTCCGTGTTAGAAATGGTCAAGGTGTTGTTAACAGAAAATTAAGTTTTAAAATTTCTTCAATTCTGAATGCGGATGCTTGAGTGCCTGTTCACTTGGTACTCAAAATAAAATGTTCCATTCCTTTACATATATATTCCCTCCTGGCCCGTTTTAGCCCATGTAGGCGCCTGGCTCCAATAATAAAATATAGCGCCCGGAAACATGATCGTTAAATGCATAATTGGTTTTAAGACGATTAAATTCTCATTTGTTCGTGTATTTGTGACTGTGTTGGAATGAAATATTTACCACATTAACTGACTTGTTGTTCATTTTGTTATTTAAAATATATCACTGAAAAGGATCAAAGTTATTTGGTAATTGGATTGTAATTAGGCTTACCAGAGGTCACGCAATTTCTCTAAAAGTCCCACAAAAACCCAATTTGATGTGGTAATTTTGGAAATATCTGGTAAGTCTTGTTCATTCGCACCAATATCTTGTATGTAGTAGTAATATATAGAAGTTGATCCTTTCATAATCAACTTCAATATAAAAAAAATAAATTTTTCGCTATACAACCAACAATCTGGTTTTAGCGTCCAACAACAGCCTTCTGTTTTTAGTTTCTTAATTTGTGCCTTTTACGATGTCGGTAATTAGCCGTACGCCCAATCGCAAGCGAAAAATACAACTCTGTGTTTTATAATTCAGATTCGAAAAATAACTGAAAACACAAAATAAGATTTTCGATGTCTTCAGTAGGATTCGAATCCACGACCGCAAAATTTCATTAGAATTTTATGTTGGCATTTATTTATCATTTACACCACAGAGTTATCAACTTCAATATATACCGAGAATTTTTCATTAATCCTTTTGCCATTTTATGAAATTTCTTCAATATATTAGTAGAAGATTGTTTTTCGGGTCTCATTTAAATGATTCCTATTTCTATATGCATACACAGAGGCTTTTAAAAATTTGCCAAACATTTTTAAAACATTTTTATATTTCTATATTTTTATAGCATTTCTATTTGTATGATGAAAAACAAAAATAGAATTTTTTTCAAAACTTCTTCCACACACAAAACTATGTGGATGTGTATATATGATTTTGCAACTGCGGACGTCAATTTTAAATGTACAAAAAATAAAAGCAGATAAAAAAAAAATTAAAAAAATCATTATATATATTTTTTTTTATTGAATAATTATTATTACTATTATAATAGAAGAAAAAGAAAGATTCGATGATTTGTTTTAAAAAAAAATGGAAATTTATTCAAAAATTTTTCTATAGGATTTTGAAAATTATAAATGCCCTGAAACGGCATGTGTTATAACCAGAAATGTTTCATATTTAGAAGAAATATTTATGTATGATGCTATTGTATTTCATGTTGCTGAAATTTGGTTTCCATATTATACGGTACCAGATGTACGAAGTCCACAACAACAATATATATTTTTTTCCTTAGAATCACCAATTAATACAAAACATGAATTAGCATATGATTATAATTTTTATAATTTAACAATGTCATATAGGTAAGTGTGCGATATATAAGTAAAACATATATCAAATACAATAGAGAATCAAATTAAAGTTATAGTTTATGATTCGAAAAACATCTGCGAACAAATGAAAAATTAAATATTTATTATATGAATTTATTTTCTATCCATATATAGATTAGATTCTGATATTGTTATCGATTATGGAATATTACGTGATAAACTTACAAATGTTACAATTAATCCTTCAAAACATCCAATGTGGAGAACACCAGAAACTCAATTTTATGGTAAGGAAATATTACTATATATATATATATATATTCAGCTATACTATAAAGTAAAAAAATTGATAATTAATTAACCATTTCAGATCATGATCTCTATATGGAAACATTGAAAAAAACAAAAAAAATTGCATGGTTTGTATCGAATTGTGGAGCCGTTTCGAAACGTGATGAATTAGCAAAAAGTATTAATAAAAAAATCTCAGTTGATATTTATGGAAAATGTGGATCTTTAAGGTATATATGCATACATTGTTGTTGATAATTGATTGAATGGTTTTCCTTTTTTTTTTTTGTTTTCTAAAATATATATTTTGATATCCATTTCTATAAATATAGTTGTGAAGAAAATTGTGATGTATTATTGGAACAACAGTATAAATTTTATTTATCATTTGAAAATTCACTGTGCGATGATTATATTACCGAAAAATTTTATAAAATATTAAAATTAAATGTAATACCAATTGTTTATGGTGGTGCTGATTATAAACGATTTGCACCACCGTATTCATACATAAATGCAAATGAATTTCAATCGGTGTATGCGCTAAGTGAATATTTAATTTATTTAGATGAAAATCCAAAGGAATATATAAAATATTTTTGGTGGAAGGCATATTACTATATTGATGCGTCATCGTTAATGATCAGACGATTTTGTGATCTCTGTATAAAATTACATAATAAAAATTCAATGGAAAAATTACAAACCTATAAAAATATTAAAGAATGGTGGTTTGGTAATGCTTGCCATTCAACGACATATATTCAATTTTAGAGACTCTTATATTACGGGATATAAATTGTACGTAGATGATGAATAATGAATGGAGATGATTCATTTATATGAATGTGGGATGCGGCTGCATCGATCGCACGAATTTATATGGAAGCAAAATTAAAATTATATATATTTTTTTATAAAAAAAAATTTTTATTTTTTTTTTTTATATTTTTTTTTATACGTTTTGTAAATAACATTTTGAATTCTATTTTTTTTTTTTTTTTGGAAAATACGCATTTATCATCAAAAAATGTATAATAATTAATGTACCTGAAATAATTATATAAAAGTGTTAACATTAATATGTGGCTATAAAATAAAATGCATGGGAAAACTGCATATGTTATAAAAGTTGGATAAAGGCTTGGTCATCGCGCACGGTTGATTACCGACATCCGTGCGACATAAAAACGAATAACGGATCACTTATGACCGGTTCTATTAGTTGCGTTCCATTCAATTAACAGAAGTAGGTAAGAGTAGAAAAGAATAGATTTTTCTACGCCGAACTACTTCGTACTATAGCAAAGAGTAGTTCGGAGTAGAAAAATCTACTCTTTTCTATTCTTACTTACTCTTACCTACTCCTGGCAATTGAATGGAACGCAACTAATAATGATAATATTCATTTTTTATTAATAATAAATGTATTAAATAATTTATTTGTAATAATTTTAGTGTTTTTCGTTTATTTTTTTTAGAGATTATTTTCGTTTTTAAACCCCAAAATCATAATTTTTATATTTTTAAGTTAATTTAATTATATTCAACTATTGGAATGGATCTTTTTGTATATATTTCGTTAATTGTTTGTTTGCCTCTGGATCGACTTGTGACAATTGTGTGAAACCTTCTTCGTCAACAAAACAAATTTCATGTCCATCGGGATCGGCCAATATTATAACACGTACCGTTGCCTTTCCCGGTGTATCCAACGTTATCAATGGTGTTAATATTTTTTTATCATTTTTCTTAATAATCTCATCGATTTTCGGTTGTACATCCAATGGGACAGCAAATGCAATACGTCCATATGCTTTAGCACGATTTATTGGTACATCTATTTTGTTATAATTTTCGAAATTAAAGAAAAAAACCAAATAACGTATGAATTAAATTTATAATAAATAAAAGCTATTAATTTATACCTGAAACTTTTAATTCTAAACTTGCTTGTTTCTTATCATCATATGATAAAATGACATTTTTTTCATTTTGTTCTAAAATTTTCATCATCAATATGGAATTCCAATAATTAATTGAATCCATTAGATTCGAACAATATAATGTTGTTTTTACAACAGGATCTAAAAAAAAAATAAAAATTATTTGATATTAAAACCGCAATAGAAAAAAACAATATCAAATAAATCAATACCATTATCAGGTAGAAGTGCCGTTGAACTTTCATTACTAATAATGAAAAATTTATAACCATCGGGGGCCGCCAAAATTGATTCATTTTGATTTTCTTCAACAATTGGATAATTCAATTCTTTAGCACGTTTAACAATTTCATTTGAACGTATTGTTATACCATAAAAATCATTACCCAATTCATATGATTTTACACCATAATTGTATGTTAGCTCAATGACAAAATTTGATGATTCTGGTCCATAACCAATCATTGTTTTACTCCAACGATTATCATATGGACTGTACGTGAATACCAATATTATTTTGTTTAAAAAGAAAAACGTTTGGTTATTATTAATATATAACATTATAGAATATAGATATATAGAAAATGTAAAATAGTCAATTCAATTAATTACCCATTACATTGGGCATCACAACCTTCGGTAAATTCTTCATGTCGTAATACCTATAAAAATATATAAATTTATATACATTATGGGAAAATGGAATATTTTTTAAGAAATATGATAATAAAAATTATGATTGTGTGTTTAAAAAACCCAACCCATCCTGTTTTATTTTAGTAAACGTTTCTAAATTAATAACCGATTTTTTTGTGACAATAATTTCTTTATCTCATACTTATATTTGCACGCATTATGATGATTGGCATGAATTAATCTTAAAAACAATTGTATATTTAACAAAAAAAAAAAAAAAAATTACACGTAATTGTTATATCAAATTACAAATCGAATTGTTTAATTTTATTAACAATTATTTCCAATCAATATATATATTTTGTATTTGTTGATTAAATATATAATTATTTATTGTATAATTATATACGGTTGTATATAATTACTAAATAATACTAAAAAAGGTAATATAAGAAATTAAAATGTAATTAATCTGCAATGCAATAATAAAATGCATAAAATATTTATTTATAAGTACAACAAAATTGTTAATTTAACCATGAACTTTTCAGTATAATAGCGAAATTAATATTATGATATTATACATCGAAATTGTATTGAAATCTTGTAAAAATTGTCTTAAAGAATCCCAAATACCGAAAATACACATCATGTTTTTGTGTATAGTAGATTGATGGGTTAAAGATCATCTCACAATTTGTATAATTGACAATAGACATTCAAATTTCATTAGTACTTTTATATGATACCGAAAAGTTTAGGAACATTTGTTATGGTAGCCGCATTTATTATAGTTTTTGTTAATTGAAATCTTTTTAAAGTCATATAATAAAAATCTGTTATGTGGAAATCTTATCTATCTGGCCAGGTTCCTGAGACAGGGACAATGAATGTATGATTGTGGAATAGACTGAGGATGTAGCACAATGACCTACAGGGTTAAAGTGTTTCGGTGAATTAGAACCCAACCCGAATTGTATGAACATACCTTTCTCTATACATAAAGAGTCCCAGATCTTAAAATGGATTTAACAACACAAGTTTTATTTTTTTTTATTTTTTACCATCTATCATAAAGCAATTTTTACTTAAAATTTACTATATCAAGTACAATCGCATAAAAAGAATAATTTATATCCAAAAACTTTTGGAGCGTACATTCGATGGTACATTTATTTTATTAAATTTTTAATTATGCGATGCCGTCGTGACTGTGTGAGTTATTATATATTCATTTGGTTGCGTGTTTATTATTATAATTTGTTATCTTATACGTTACGTGTTGTTATTGTAAAAAAAAAAAAACAAAAACAGAACAAAAATCAGTGAATGAGATGACAAAACTTTATATTTGCCGTATATATTATTAATAAAATCCCCATTTTAATAAAGTCAAGTTTCCTATTTAAGATTTTATTAACCAGAATATCTATAAATATTTTTTACATTAATGCAATAAATAATATGCAATTAAAATTAATTTTTATACCTTCATTCCTAAAATATCACGAAAAAAATTAATATTTTTTGCACGATCTCCAATTTTTAATACATAATGTAATGCACGACCACTAATCATTTTTTTTTGATATATTAATTAATATAAATTTTGTAATAAACAAGATAATAATTTCTAATTATTATTGTAATATTAATTATTTATATGCACAATGCAATTTAAAAAAAAATGTAAAAAATGTTATTAAAATAATTTTTATTTCGACAATAATATCACAAGAAGTATATCAACAAATCCACATCAACACAATTTAAATACGATACTAACAAAAAAAAAATAAAAAGAAGCAGCAACAGACATAAGAAAATGAATGATGATGAAGAAAAATTTATGTTTAGGTGGGATTTTCAGAGTTTTGTGAAAGGTTTAGCATCATCATCATCATATATATATATATATTGAAAAAAAATCTGTAATATCATATACAGAGTGATTCATAAATTTATAATTATAATAAAATAATATATAAAATAAAAATTTTTTAATTATAGAAAAAACACATAAAACGTATGGATTCTGTTGAAAAAAAGTTACTCTTATATCAGATAGGGAATTCCCTTTTTTTTTTCTTACGTCACCAACACAAACAATATACAAAATACACCTTGCGAAAAAAAATGAGAAAACCTCGCAGGCATATCAATACACACACACACACGCAGATGTATATATACAAACGTCTGTCTGCTGTCTAGCAATTATTTTAAGTACTCGCAGACAGAAAATATAATAAAAGGATTCCCCTTTGTTTGTTTATTGAGTATAGTTTGAAAGCGAGTATATTTTACACGATTAGAATATTGGATGAATAACAAATAAATTGAGTGGTTTTTATTTCGTTTGTTTTTGATATTAACCCAGGGTTCTCATTGTACATATACATAAAAATAGGAAAAATAAGAAAAGTTAAATCAATGTTATTTATATGGTGCGGTTCTCATTGATTTACATAAAAATAAAAATAAGAAAAGTTTGTTAACTTTTAACTTTTTGCATGGAAGAGAAAGATATCAGAAATATTTTCTCTTTATTTTTTTTTTGAGTAAATATATTTGCTATACATCATTACTTATACTTATTCAATTTTGTAATTTATAATTATTTATAATTCGATATTAGATTTAATTAGAGATTATTTACAGAAATATTTCCAATAAAAACAAATATTTTATAATTACACACGACACGGAATAAAAATTATATAAAAATATATTAATATATTTTTTACTAATATAATTTTGGCTAAAATTTCAACTCTCAATGACCGTCAATTTTGACTTAATTTCTTATGTATTCTATGGATAATGAGAACACCAAAAAAATTCTATTTTTATGTATATTTTTATTTTTATTTTTATGTACAATGAGAACCCCGCGTAAAAAAATAATTTCACTTTGATGACGAAACAGTACATAAAAAGGTAACTTTTTTCTAATCAGAATCCATACCCATTTGATAAATGCATATAAAAAAATAAATATTTTACAGTGTGATTTGAATGTCAAAAATAAAAAAAAATATCATTTTGGTAAACAAACAAATAAAAAACCGCATGTTTTAAAATGTTGTGATAATAAATAATATAATATTTAATTAAATTAAAATCAATTAAAATGAATAAAATACTACAAACATTTTTTATACCATATTTAATAAAAAAACCATTATATAATAAATTTAAAAATATCAATAATCAATTATTATTATTATTCAATATTCAAAAATCATCACAAACACAAACTGCTGCTGCTGCTGCTGCTGCTGCCACAATCTATACAATAACAAATTCATCAAATATTTTGGGTACCCAAGGATCACTTTTAGATAAACATCATTTTCAACATGAAAATCAATATGCACATACAATTTTTCATGATCATATAAATTATAAAATTGCTGTACCCGTACTAAAAACATTACAATTAAATAATAATACAACAGATGAAACGAAATTTCATGAAATTATCAATAACAATTATAATGTGGACGAATTACCAAAGGCAATTAATAATAAAGCATTTTTAAATAATTTTTTATTTATTGCTAATTATTGTCGTAATCATAATTTATGTATATCAAATGAAAAATTTGATAAATTTATCGATGCATTTTGTGATCAAGTTCATTTATTTACCGATTTAGAAATTATGCAATCAATACAAATAATAAATGTTTTACCCGAAACGGAAACAGTAAATAAACGTAATTTTTCCGAATTATGGACAGCTATCGATGCTGAATGTGTTAATCGGGCCAATAATTGGACCATTGATGAATTACTATTGATCTGTGATTATTGGTATGAAATACGTTTGGCAAAAATATGTCAATTTGTGTGGAAAGCCATTTCAAACGTTGGACGACGTGCAAAATCGTTAACACCTCAACAATTGGTACAATTAATGTTCTATTGTAATTTAGTACGTAAACCATTATTGGATATGTTGGACATTGAAAAACGTCTATTACAAGTGATCGATCAATTGACCATCGAAGAATTGGGTATAATGTGTATGGGATTCTTTAAAACACAATATCAAATAAAAAATAAAATATTAGTTCATAGGATATATGAGATTTTAATGGAAAATGTACAAACAATACAAGATATTGTTTTGGTATTCATAATCAAGGTAAGTAAACATTTTTAAGTAATTGGAAAATTTTATTTAATAAATACTAATGTTATATTAAAATTTATGTAGACATTACGTTATTCATCGAGTTTAACTGAAGTTGACCTGATGACAAAACTTTTAGATAAATTGGTAATACGAATAAATGATTTAAATTTATTAAGTTGTTTACATATTGCATTGCTCGGTACCGATATGCAATGTTGTCATCCGAAAACATTAGAATTGATTATCGAAAGATATTCTAAGAATTTATCAAATGCCCGACTTAAGGATATCGAACGAATAAGTTATGTTATTGGTTTATATGATTTTGAAATGAAATCCGGTTTGGAAAAATCACTGCTACAAAATCTAATGGTTGAATTAAAGTCGCGTACCAAAGAAATTATACAATATCCAAGGGTTTACATTAGTTGTTTACATTATTTAACATTAAAAGGATTTTATGATGAAGAATTATTGAACATTGCAATGGATCCGAATTTTTTACAAATTGCATACGATGGTAATATTATGTTGGGCAAAGAAATCTATCATTTAGATTCATTTACCCGAATAAATTTACATGATAAATATGGTGGTAATCAATTGATTGATAAAATGCGTTTGAAAATGGGAAAAAATTTAGTTCATTATATACCAACACGCAATTCTGGTTTTTCATTGTCACATGCCGAAAATGTAATGCTAGAAGTTAAGGAAACTCTAGAACAAATGGATTTCCATCCATTTTTAATACATGGATTACCACAATATGAAAAACCGGGTAATTATTATTTAAATCCCATCTAAATACAATACAGTTTTCAATACAATTACATTATTTATCCCATATAGAATCAATAATTGCCTATAGTAAATCAACAAAAAAATCTGTAGATTTATCAAAACGTTATCCAGAACATTATTCAAGTAAAATATTATTTAAAAATATTTTGATACCAAATGAAAATGAACGTGATGACATTGAATTGATAATGATTATAATCGGTGGTTGGAATCATTTTGTACGTAATCAAGAACGACCCACTGGATTGTTAAAATTAAAAATGATACAATCCGAAATGATTGGATATCGACAAATTTTGGTAATTATTCGAAATGAATTGTTACAATTACATGTAATTTTTAAATTATATTAAAATTTCCCAATTTCCAATTTCCAATTCTTTGCAGGTACCATGGTTTGAATGGCAAAAATTAACCGAATATGAACGTAAAATTTATTTAAATTTAAAATTAAAAAATATAATAAAAACATAGTGATTTTAATTTTTTTGTAGTAAAATATATTATTTAAAAAAAAAAAAAAAACAAAACAAAAATAAACTTTTCTTTATTTTGATAATTTGTGCGATTTTCTATATCTATATCTATATATATATTATTTTGAGGGGTGAGAATTTATTTAATCTTTATCTATAAAAATAAATCGGTCATAAATTTTTTTGAATATTCATAAACAACAAATAAAACAGCTGTTGCCGGAATGGTACGTAATACAGTTGGTTTTAATCCAGTGTATAAAGCTAAAAAACCTTCTTTTTTCGCTATATCCAAGCCAATTGTTATCATATTACTATTTAAATTACTATTCACTTGCATTCGACTTTTTATAACATCAGCTGGAAATATGGCTGTCCAAAGGGCTAAACCACCAACAGCACCGGCTGTCATTGTTTTTATTAAACCAATATCATCTTTTGATTGATCCGGCCTAAATATTAAGAATAAGAAAAGGATATAATCATATATAGTAATTAATTTTATTATTATTATTATTTATAAATACCTTTTTAAAAGTTCTCTTGTTGCTTCGTAACCACCAAAGAAAAAAAAATAACCTGGCATTTCACGCATAAATGTTGGTGTTAAACCACGATAAAGTCCTTTGACACCTATAAACATTAAAAAGAAATTAAATTATTCGATTTTTCTTTATATAATAGTCAAGCCTCTTTCATAATATCCGTAATAATCTAACGCAAATAAATATATTATATAATTATATTTTTAATGAGATGTGAATAGCCTAATTTAATTAGAATATCTTTTATTTCTTTTTTTAATCACAAAGTTATAAGATAAGAAAAATGAATGTTTTTATATAGAGATAAAGAAATATAAATAAATAGGAACAAAAAATAATGTGATTTTTAGTAGAAATATATACAATCTATTATTAATGTTAAGATAAGATTTGTATATATATATATAACAGGTAGTAAAATTGTAACAACCTGTTATATGTTTTTGGTGATATTTTGAAATTATATCTCTATATATACTGCGTGTAATTTAAGATTACAATTTCCAAGTAAAAAAGTTCACATACATAAAAGGAAGATAAATAATTTGTTTTTTTTTTTCAAAAATATAAACCCGATATGTATACCTTCTGTTTGTAATATTTGTTTTGTTAATTTAAATGGTGTTATTCGTGTTACTTCTTTAGCTTCTATTGATCCTGTCTATATAAGAAAATGTATAATAGAAAATCACTTTTTATAATCAAATATGTTATATATAATTTTACCACATTATATTTACTTGAACTTCACGTAAAGCTTGTAATTTACATTTAATTAATTCCGTTGGACATAATGTAAATGATGAAAAAAATGCAGCTAAAAATCCGGCTGATGCATTACTGGGTTCAAAAATAAAATCAAATTAAATTAATATATTTTTTAAATAAAACTTATTTTAAATAAAACTTAAAAGTTATTTTTTCTATATTTTATTGCAAATTACCTTAATGCTGTTAATTCTTTTGTATCATTGATACCCTGTAATTTCCCTACAAATGTTTGACATGCACCGTATGCTGTAAAAAAAATATGTTTTTTTATGATCTTTGGAATTTAATATCTATGGGGGCTTTAAACCTTATCTCATACATGGATATGACACTTAAATATATAAAAAAAACAGTAAATTACAAATTTTTACTTAAAAAAAGAATATTATTTGGGAAACTCAATCAATTTTGATTAACAAAAACGTAGATCAAGGCTCATGAGAAAAATCCATCAGATTCATGATGATCAAAGATCAAACCGTTATTAAAAATTTATTTTTTTTACCTGCAAATAATACGGAATTTTCAGCAACATTTGCTGCAACAGCTGGTAATGTACCGGCATACCATCCCCTGACAATTCCATCTTTTCTAAATGTTTCCATAATACAATCTCCCATACCCTTATATAAATGTGGAAATGTTTGCATTTTAACTTTAACGGTATCCAATGGTTGACTAACATAAACTAATGCAACACCACCTGGAAAAATTTTACATCAAAATGAATCATTTAATTAAATTTTATCGATTTTAAAAAATTCCTTCTTTATTATACTGTTATTACCTAATGATCCTGCTGTAAAATCTATTGCACCAATTTTAAGTGCATTTGATGCACTTGCACGACTTTCAATATCCATGTCTTTTAGTATATGCGGTTCCAATTGATTGATTGATTGGATTGATGATGATAAATAATTAAATTTAAATATGATATTCGCGGACTCCGCGCGGTTTAAAATAAATAAATAAATAAATAAATTATATTTCTATAATATATTTTTTGATTAAATTCTCCTAACAACAATCATATTATTATTTTTTTTCTTTCAACTTCACACCACAATTTCAAACAATATCACAATGAATTAAAAATATTTGAAATACGTTCGCGTTCAATGGGGACAATCGATTATTATGTATATTGTTTATTTATATTATTAATAACTCATAATATAACAATAATAATTTTTTTTTCTTGAGTTATCATTAAGTGGTTTTTAAATATTTTACAAACAATTTTTTTTTTTTTGCGGTACCGTCCGATTATAAATTGATATTGATTTCGTTTTATTACGTCACTTTAGTTTAATATTTTATTTTTTATTTTTTATAAATTATTAAATGATCAAATATTTTTTGGTGTCTGTATCAATTTAATTTTTTTGATTAATATTATTTTTATTTATTAACAAAAATATTTTTCACTTCAACTTCTTGTTTTCTTTAAAGAACAAAAAAAATAAACAAATAAATAATAAACTACTAGCAGCAACAAACGATATACAAACAAAACTAAATATAAATGCTTACTGATTTACTGGACGCGTAAAGACTGATTGAATGTGTGTGGTGGGAATGGTTTTTATTTTATTTTTTATCACAATTTGTATATTTGAATTGATAATAATTATTATTATTATTATATATAAAATTTTTTTTTTTAAAACGATATTAATTATCTTTTATTTTTTTTTTTTTGGTTTCCAACACAAACAATCATTTTTTGTTGTTACACAAATAGATTATAATATACGATTTTTGTTTGTTTGCTATATATTTTCTTCTGATGAAATATTTATTATACGGAGAAAGGAATGTTATGAATTTTATAACAATTTGTATTTTGTATACAGTTGATTTAAGTATATATAGTTGTATTATTTTATCTGCTTAAAATCTTAATATGCTGTTTCAAATTATTATTTTTTATATTGGAATTATATTTTAATTGGCCGTAGTGTGTGTGTGTGTGTGCATTTGTTTATCTATAAATGATAACAACTTGTGGAAGGAAAAAGCACGTGCTTTTATAACACTGTTAATAATTTTTAAAAAAATTTCCTTTTTGGTATATGGTCTTTAAACATTCTAAATTATTGCGGTAAAGAGGTACAATTTGGTATAGTTTATTAGTTACTATTAATTAATTGCATTGTAGGATAATGCTTATTCATATAAAAAAAACGCGGTTAGGTCTATAATGCGAACAGAAATCATGTATTTAAAAGGTTCAGGGGATTGAATTTGGTCAAATTTATCTTCATTTCGTAAAGGTTCGTAAAATTTTACTATACAAAATGATATGTGTCATGATCTGATACAAAATGATCTTATTGTTAGTCATATACTACAGTCTATTTAACTGAATTCTCAATATTCGCTGGAATTTCTATGGGAATGAATGGATTAAGTATAGCGAGATTAGAAAAAATTCTTGGAAACAAAAATAAGTTTCCCAAATTTCATCATCCAAAATTGCTAGTGAATCATAAGTTGCGTTCCGTTAAATTACCAGGCGTAGGTATAAGATTAGGTAAGAGTAGATTTTTTCTACTCCGAACTACCCTTTGCTATAAAACGGAGTAGTTCGTCGTAGCAAAATCTATTCTTTTCTACTCTTATCTATACTCTTACCTACTCCTGGTAATTGAATGGAACGCAACTATAGTAAAAACACAGAACCAGACAGTAAATTACAAATTTACCAAGTACCAATTTACTTGAAATTTTTGATCTAGAGGTTTGATGATAAATGGAAAACTTTTTGTATGGGGGATTTTTTTCTTCTGATCGTGTTTTCGATTCAGGTCAGCTTCCTTAGAAATCTAATGGATATGCATAGAGACATCTCGTTCTGTTTCTAATCAATTGAATTGAAATTTTGTGATCTGAACGTTTTAAAGAAAAATGGAAAATCATTTTATCGTGGAATTTTGATGCCATCCCATTCAGAAGCGCCCATACAAATCCAAAGAATTATTAGAGACATCTCGTTTTGTTTCTAACCAATATTAACTTGAAATTTTCTATCTGTACGTTAGATGAACAATGGAAAACTTTGATTTCAAGAGCATTTTACTGATCTTACCGCATCCACGCGTAGTCTCCCATAGAAATCCAAAGTTGTTTTTGGTAAATTTGTGTGGAACCTCATTATTTTATTTTTTTTATAATGGATTGATTGGTGATAAATTTAACCTTTCTTTCCCATCACACCTAAATCCTTCCGCAAAATTTTCCACGTTGTTGAGTAACAGAGGCACAATTGCTGCGAATCATTAACACTGGCGGATACAGCTGCGATATTTTCTTCAGTTCACACTCTATACGTAAGCGTGTTGGTAGTTTAATGTCCAACAATGTAAATTTGGTGCGAAATTTAGTCACAATATCCCGAACAGTGTTGCCGAATACACTACGATCGTAGTATTTCTACTACTATCGAGGTATCTCCACTACCCTACTACGTCCCTAAGCAATATACTACTCTTACACGGGTAATACTGGAATTTCTAATAAATTTGAATTTTCTGCTTTATCGAATATTTGATACGTTTTTGTTTCAGCCGTAAGTGCTGACCTCAAAACTTAGTAATAGCAATTTGCTTTTATATATATGTATAGCTGTGCCTGTTTAATCTTTATTTACAATTGTTTTAAAAGCGATTAGACATATACCTTTGTAAATTCACCACATTTTCATATGTATATGATTGATTTGCTAGGTAATCAAGAATCGTTCACCTGGATACCACCCGAAGCATTATTAATGAAATATCACAAACATAAAATGTAAAATATATTATTTTTTATAATATATTTACTTCGAGCGATCGATAAATATTCTTTTGCGATATCTTCATTAAAAGAATTTGCTTTCACTATGTTTATGAATATTTCTTATTATTTATGTGAACCGCCAAATTTGTAAAGTTTTTATTTAATATTATTTAACATACTTTTCTAAAAAATAAGTCACAGTGGAAGGCCAAAAGTCGCCAAATTTAGCTCCAAAGTCGCTGTAATGGCAACACTGAATACTACACTACGCTGCTATTAGTGATATCCAGATGTATGATGTAAACCCCTACACTATCATCATAAATATCAATATCATAAATGCAAAATAAATGCTACTACTCTCTACTACGCTCTTACTTTTGAATATACTCCTTTACGTCTGGGTGAAACCACAACACTGATCCCGAATAGCCGCTTCAGTGGGTCGATTAAACTGACCATAAAATGGAACAGAGCACGTATTTTGATAATAAAATTCAATAATTTGCAAGCGTTGTTCGTTTGTAAGACGATTCATGGTTAAATTATAGACCAAACTGAAGATGTTTGACAGTGAAACAAAACACGAAAAGTGCGTCAGCTGTTTAAACCAGTGTTGCCAAAAAGATAATAGCTAAAAATCACCCTTTATTTATCGAAACCTAATCAACCAGTAAATTAATAATAATGTAGGTACCTTCTAAAATTACAACCTTAAATAATTAAATTAAAATTTGAAATTTGAAAATACCTTCAGAGAAGAAATCCCTTAAAAAAACAAAATATACCGTTATTATTGTTTTTTTATAAAATATAAAAATACTTTACTATAAAAAATAATCAAAAAAAAAACACTATCAAATTCAATTTTATTGGCATTTATTTATTTTTCCATTTATATACCATTGCTTAATATTTTGTTTAATACATTTAATGATAATTTAATAATAATAATAATTATTATTATAATCTTATAATAAATTATTTTATTACAATATAATAAAAAATAAAAAATAATAACAAATAAATAAAAAAAATAAAATTATTTCATAATAAACGCGTTTGTTGTTGTTGTTGTTGTTGTTGTTGTATATATAATAAATATAAGAGATTAAAAATAAAAATGTTTTTAGTGATTTTTAAAATAAAAAGAATTTTTTTTTTTTAGTGCCATTTTTTTATGAGCTTTTCTTTTTCTATAGTATAATAATATTTTTAAATTATATTTTGTTATTTTAAATATTTATTTTATTTTTTTTTTGTACTTCAGACCATTTTCTGTATTTTGTTTGTTTTAAAATATAAAATTGCATATTTTTGTTTTTGTTTTTTTTTTTATTCGTAAATTTTATTTTATTTTAATTATTTTGGAAGATTAATTTATTATTTAAAAAAAAAAAACAAACAATCAAACAATCAAAACCTTTGTAATTTGTATATTTTTTTTATTTTATTTATTGAAATATTTAATTTTATTATTTATTGTGATATATTTTCAAATATATGCAAAAAAAAAAAAATTATTCAGGATAAAAAAAATGATGGGAAAATTCAAAAAATTTGGCACTTCGATTTTTTATTTATTTATTATTTTTATTTATTTATTTATATAAAAAAAAAATTTTATTCAATTTTAAATTTGTAAAAGAATCAAACGAAATTTATTTTTTAAATCAAAATTAAATAAAAATGTATGTATAAAATGTAAAAAAAAAAAAAAGTATTGTCGCGAATTACAAAATAAAAATAAAAAAAAAAACTTTCTATATATTTAATATATTTAATTTTTTTGTTTATTTTATTACATATAGGAAAATATTGTTTTTATATATAGATATATATATTTTTTTTTTTTTTGTGTTTAATTTAAATAAAAAATGAAAAAATAAAAAAAATAAATAACATAAAAGAGATCTAGCCACTATAATAAAAATACACAAAATACATATAAATATTTAATTAATTAATACAAAAAAAAAAAATAAAGTTGTATATTTGGTTTTTTACACATATATAAAATATTTTTAATTATTTTTTAGTTTTTTTATATAAATTATTATTATTATTATTATTATGGAATTTTTGATATAAAAATATGTAAATTTACAGAATTTTGTCATTTTTTCTTTTTGTTCTTTCTTTCTTTAATGTATAAATTGGCGTCGTGTGTGTATAAAAAAGATACAGGGAAATTTCTTCCTTATTTAGATATATAAAAAATTTTTGCAATATAAAAAATAAAAAATAAAATTAAAGTAAAATAATAAAAAAAAAAAAAACACAAAAAAACAGTTTTTTTATTTCATTTATTTAATTTGTAAATTATGAAATAAAAATTACATTTTAAAAATGTAAATATATATATTTTTATTTAGTAGGTAAATAAAAATCTAGAGTTTTTTTTAAAAAAAATAAAAAATTAAAATTAAAAAATTTTAAATATAAGCGTTTTAAATTAACAAGAAATAAAACAATGATAAATATAGTTATTTATTTTTTGTGCGAATTTCTGTAAAATACATATATTATAAAATAAAAATTACAAAATAAAATTAAATTAAAAATATTTCTGGCCCTGCATGAAATTTTTATTTTATTTTATCTTTTTGGTTGCTGAATTTTGAAATGATTTTTTTTTTATTTTCTTTGTATTACAATCATTTATTATTATTTGATATTAAAATAGAAAAAAAAATGATTTTTTTTTTGTCAAATAATTAAGAAAATATATAAAATTATTAATATTTTTTGTTCACATTTACGGGATTTATTTTTTTTTTATAATTCCTTACAATTAAATTAATATTTTAATGAATTTTTATAATTAAATATAATTCATTCAATATTACAATTCATTTGAAAAAAAAAAAAAAAATTATAAGAAATAATACGATGGAATATTTAATATGATGGAAGATCTGAAAATAAATATAAATTTTGCACATATATTTTAAAAGGATTCTTAGATTTTTGAGTGTTTCGGAAAAAAATTCTGACTGTGTGGCTATAAAATAAAAGGAGGATCATTAGATCATTAGATCATTTGAGCAATTGTGAGTTTATAAAAGAATATAAAAAGAAAAAAAAAAGTCGAGGTGACGCTTTTTCGATGTGGTTCAAATGTTTTAACAGTGAATAAAATTAATAAATTCATTTTATTTTTATTAGAGCAAACTGTTTTTTTTTTTATCGATCAAAAGGATCTTTTTCAAAGGAATATACGGCCTTTATTTTTTATTATATATATATGGTCTATATATTTTTAATACTGTATAAGTTCATTTTTAAAATCACACTGTATATATTTATAAACATGGTTTAATATATCATAAAGAAATTCTTCAATTTTTTTAAGTATTAGATAATTATAAAATTTATAAAAGAAAAGTAAAAGGAATTTATTATTTTTTATTAAAAATTTACATTAATTATATTTAAAAGTTATCCTGCGAACATACACATTTGATTTAGCAAAACGATTATTATTAATATTATTATTTACAGAAAACTATCAATTTTTTTTTTTGAAAAATTGTTAAAAAAACCATAATTTTTTTTTTAAATTACACTTTACTCGTTTTGTAATAAAAATAAAACTTACCCAATAATTTTTTTTTTTACCTTTCCCGCCCATAATCACAAACATTACAATTGTAAATTAAACTCTCACAAAATTTCCAAAAAAAAAAAAAACTGTAAATTTTGTTTAATAATACGCTGAAAATGGATGATAATTTGATGAATTATGAACGGAATGAGGATGATGATGATGATGTTGTTGATGATGTTGATGATGTGATGATGGAGGTGTCATAACCGAACGAACTGAATGATGATAATTTGATGCTGTTGTAACATGATGATGTGATGGATGATGATGGGATGAAGGATGATGATGATGTGATGGATGATGATGATGATGATGATGTGGATTATGATAAGCACCGAAACCGCGTGGTGATATCATATGACGATTACTTGTTGATGAATTGGTTGATGTGTCTGCTGCTGCTGCTGCTGCTGCTGCTGCAGATGAATTACCAATTGGTCCCATTAAACGACTATTTTCCATAAGTAAATGAGCTGCGGCGGCGGCCGCCGATGTTGGATCAACTAATAAACGTTCTGTATTATTACTGGTGCCTATAACACCGCTACTTGTTCCACCACCACCGCCACCACCACCACCACCGCCACTACCTGTCGACGATGATAACATTCGATGTTGTTGTTCAGCATTTGTTAGAAAACGATGATGATGATGAGGATGATGATGATGATGGTTGGTGTGGTCAACAACTAAACTTTCCCGATGTGATAATTGTGAAGATAAATATGAACGATTTGGTATCATTGCTGAATTCGATGATGTCCCATTATTTGTAACCAAATCTAATGTTGACATTCGCAATAGATCTGAATGATGATGATGCGGATGGTGATGCGGATGATGTGGATATGATAATGCAGATGCAGCAGCAGTTGATGGTATTGGTGTTAGTGGTGAAATTGATGGTATTAATCCGGATGTTGCGGATGATGATGATGTGGGTGATTGTTGATGATGATGATTATGATGATTATGATGTTGTTGGTGTTGTTGCTGTTGTTGTTGTTGATGATGAAGTTGCTGGTGCTGCTGTTGGGATAATGGGAATTCATTAGATGTAGATGCTGGTGATGATGTTAATGAATAATTTGCTGAACGGCTCAAATCAACGGATGTCATTTGATCGGAATGTTGTTGTTGTTGTTGTTGTTGTTGATGGTGTTGTTCATCAGATTGATGATTATGATGATGATCTTGTTGTAATAAATGTTGCAAATTTGCTTGTGAATGTTCATTTTGTTGAAGATTATGTTGTTGTTGATGATGGTGTTGTTGTTGTTGTTGTTGTTGTTGTTGTTGTTGCTGTTGCTGCTGAAGATTATGATTGTGTTGTTGATTTTCTTGAGATTGTTGTTGTTGTTGCTGTTGTTGCTGTTCTCTTTCCGATAATATATCATATATATGATGATTATATCTATTTATTGTTGATATATTATTCGTATTTGGATATTGTTGCGGATTATGTTGCGTTGAATGTGAATGATGTGAATGATTTTGAAAAGTATTATTATTTGAGGTAATTGCGGTTCTTGATGATGACATATCCAATCCTTGCATATCATTTATTTGTTCATTTGTGTTATCATTAATAATTGAATTGTTATCATCAACATCAGTGTTGTTGCCACCCGAATTACCATTACCATTATTTAATCGAAATGCAGTGATTTCTAAATTTTGATCAAGAAATTTTGATCTTAATTCACTTAAATCATTACCATTAATCATATTTGAATTGCAATCATTTTCATATTTTGGATAAATTAAATCAATTTGTGATTGATTGTATTTTATTCGTAATTCTTCGCTATCCACATCATTTTCATGATTTTCTACATTATTATTATTATTATTACTATTTGTTATCGAAAGATTTTGAGCAATAATACTGTTGTCATCATCACTAGATAATATACTTTGTTGATGTTGATTATCTTGATGATTGTCATGTAAATGATTATGTTGTTGTAATTGTTGTTGAGATTGCATTACATTTCCTTTACGACAAATATCAATGCCAAAATCATATCGAGGCATTACGGCCGGTGGTGGTGTTGATGCTGGTGATATTATATCATTATTATTATCTAAATAAATACGTTTACGATTATGATTTACGGTTGGCGATGACATTGGTAATGGTGATTGCATATTATTATTATTATTATTATTATTGTTGGTATTATTATTATTATTATTGGTGTTGTTTGAATTAAACATTACGTAATCACGTCCAGGTGATAAAATTTGTTGTGGTGTCGGTGGCGTTTGTTGATGTTGATTATTCGAATCAACATTAAATAGATTATTATCGGAATCATCATAACTTTTATCGGACATATCGATGATAAGTCGAGGTGTTGAGGCTGTATCAACATCAATATCATTATCTTGAGGTAGATTATTTTCATGTGATGATGCATGTGAATTTGGTGTTGATGTATGATTAGACATTGTATTATTATTATTATTATTGTACATTGCACTTAATTGATAACTACTTAATGTTTTCATTAATTTTATTTCATTTTCAATTGAATTTAAATTGTCATTATTACTGGTATTATTATTGTTATTATTTGATAAGAAACGATTTTCATGCATAGATGATTGACTTGCTGTATCTCCACCACCACCATCATTACCGATAATTCCATTGTTTAATAACGATTCATCATTATTATTCGGTGAATGAATTTCATTTGCATTTTCATTTGCTACCATATTATTTACTGAATGAAGTACAGCTTCAACGAGCATTGTAGCTGCCGTTGATGTTGCCGAATTGTTTAATAATCTAGGACCATTCGTTTGTCCACCCAGCATACAACTGTCATCTCTGATATTATCACCACTCGTGTGATGATGATGAGGAAGATGATGATTATTATGTTCGTTGTTTCGATTCATTGAGTTATCATTATTATTTAATAGATTATTAATACTGATGTTATTATTATTACTTGTATTATTATTCGTATTACTATTATTATTATTATTATTATTACCATAATACGAACTAAATGCATGACCATGGAAATGTGGTAATGGTAAATGTTGAACAATTTGATTTAAATTATTGGCCGTATGCAAACCACCAATATTTGGATTTGTGAATTCTGATTGCAAATTATGATGATGTGATGAAATATTTGTATCACCAACATCTAAATAATTTTCATCATCATCATCATCTTCATCATCATCATCCTCATCATCATCAACATTATCATTGTCAACAATTCTATCGGTTAAATCATCATGATTACGACCAACATCAAGAATAGCTCCAACACCGCCACCACCACCAACACGATCTCCACCATTAATCGAATTATTTCGTTGTACATTTGTTAATATTAATCTTGATAATAAATCACGATTATTTTCTTGATTTAATTTATGATGTAATGATGGATGATGTTCATTATTTGTTGTATTCATTCCATCATCATCTTCTTCTTCTTCTTCTTCGTCTTCATCTTCACAATCATCACCATCATCCTCATCGCAATTATCACCATCACCAGCCACATTATCATCTTCATCCTCACAACCACCACGACCACGACCACGACCACCACCTCCACCGCCAACACCATCATTATCATCACCACCTTCGCATCTATTGTCATCCATTTCATCATCATTTTCCATTTCATTATTAGAACGTATCCTATTATTTCCATCATTTATATTATCATTTGTATTATTATTATTAATATTATTATTAAATAGATCTGATGTAATTGTATTATCAATCCATTTTCGACTTCCTTTGCTGGTAACATAATGTGTAGATTCGCCACAACTACCACGATCGCCACCTACACCATTATTCATGTCATGTTCTCTATTTTTTAAATTTAAAAATGGTAATTTATATGTTGTATTAATATTGTGTAAGGCCGATGGAATATCGGAAGCATCGTTTAGCATTGAATCACTGATGTTATTCGTATTGGCCATTGATGGATGACCACCAACCGTACCGGTAGCCGACGATAAGAATGATTCAATTATCGATAATTGTTTATTATGTTGTTCATTTATTGTATGTAAACTGTTGATAGAAAAAAATTAAATTATTATAATTTTGGAATTTTGGGGATGTTCTGAGTTTTGTTTGAAAAGATATAGATTATAAAAAACAAATATGTATACTTACAAATCTTCTTGTTCCGTTGAATTTTTTTCCGCATTATTACCATTATTTAGATTACCATTATTTTGATTTTGATTGTAATTTCCATCAATGTTATGATTATCATTGATTAAATTTAAATTATTTGTACAATTTATATTTGTATTTGTATTTGTATGATTATTATTATTATTGTTCAATAATAAACCATTTTCAATGGGATTGGTAATTATTTGTGGTGGTATTGTTTTTGTTTGACGTTCAACGGCTGCTAATTGATCAATAATACTATTCATTTTATGAATTTTTAATCGTTGTCCACGTTTTGGTATTACCCCTTGGTCCGTATTTATTTCATTAGTATTTGTAACAGTGTTATTTGAATTATTATTATTATTATTATTAAGATTATTATTGGTATGTTGAATTGATTGACCGAATTTTTTCAAAGCTATAAAAATATTATCATCGGAAAAATCAGTTTCACTACGATTATCATGAACAAATCCAGAATTTGAATCTTGATCGTTTGTGGCTAAACTTTTACGACGACGTCTTGGTGTTTGTTCTATATTAAATTGTAAAAATTGATTTATTATCTAAAGTGTACGGTCAATTAATTTACCAAAAAAAAAAAATGTATATATACCTAAATGAGCAACTTTCATACCACCCGAGTATGCATCAAATGTATAGGCAACACTTCGTTCAATTTTAGGCATTTTATCATTTTGATAATTATGAACTTTTTTATAATGAAATTGTAAACATTGTTTAGTTGTGAATGCGGCTAGACAATCATCAACGATACATTTAAATGGTCGTACGCCTGAATGTGTTAGCATATGAATTTTTAAATTACTACGATTTTGAAATAATTTTTGACATCTTGGACAGCTAACGACAGCCGAATTACGACTATGCACCTCTTTTGAATGCCTTTGCAATGCAGCCCGGGAACCCAATAACTTTGAACATAATTTACATTGAAAATCTCTTAAAACATCGGCCATTTCTATCAAATAAAAGGCATATAAATAAACGATTTAAATCACCTATAAAAAAATTCCCAATTAAATTCTTATAAGTTCTTACCGCTATGCATTCGTTTTATATGAATTTTTAATTTTTGTGGTTGACAAAATTTACGTCCACAAAAATCACATAATGGACGTGTACGTTGTGGATTCGAAGCACATCCGTACGTCCGATGCATATCCAAATAGTTTAAACGTAAAAAGAATTTTTTACAATATTGACATTGATAGGCTCCTTTTCCATCGTGCATTTCAACGGCATGTTTTGTAATTTGTGCCTTGCCAAGTAATGAAATACCACAAATCTATCGAATAAAATTGATAGTTTTATTATTTCTCCTCAGCATTATAATAATAGAGTCTTTGCCGTCTCAATAATAATAAAGTATTCAAAAATCAAAAATTTTTCTTTAAATAAACATTTACCTTACAATGAAATTTTCTAGTAGTTAAACTGTAACGTGGATCATGAAATACCGAACAATGCGTTCGATGATAAAGTACATGATTAAATTTTAAATTACATCCACCACAATCTAAAAATCATGGACAAAATTATGAATTTCAATTATAATATCATCTGATTTTATACCATCAAAATACTCACTTAATTTCTCATGATGTTTTTTACCATATGCTGAATTACAATCATCACTCCAATACAATAATTCACAGCCATCGTAAATATCTGTACATGTAACAAAATACGCTTTACTATCGATACAAATCAATACAATGTTACGTTCGTTACGGGTCGCTGCCGGCCTTATGTATTTCATCCAATTTGTTTCATTTTCATTATCGATGGCAAAAAATATTGATCGTTGTTCGTGGTACAATTCAATAATGCATTGCATATCATTATCATCGGATATATCAATTTCCCGTATTGTGGGTGCAATGAGAGGCCCAAATTTTGTATATTTTTTTATTGTCTCCCTTGTGAATACACCAAATCGAGCATTCGATTCTTTTTCTGAATGTTTCGGTTCTTTTTGCGGATTTATCGATTGATCATCCTCTACTGCTGTTGTATCCATTGATTTTATTGGACGTAATTCAAATTGAATGGGTAATGATTTTTGTGCAAATGATTTTTTTATTACATTATTAAATGGATTTTTTAAATCAAATCGATCATCAGTTAGCATTCCATCGGATGGTGGTGGTGGTTGTTCCAATGATAATTCATCATTATCACTGGTGCTATTATCAATACATTTATTATGTTTATTATTGTTACTAGACGCTTTATCATGGATTCCTTCATAACCCATATGCCAATTATTAAATTCACATGAATCATTTATAATTTTAGTTGTTGTTAAAATTGGACATAATTCATTGTTGATATGCTCTTCATTACAATATGGACAACTATTGTTTTGAATTGTATCATCATCAATTAATTCTTCAGAATTTTCATCTAAAATTATTCCACCATCATCATCCTCCTCTTCATCGGAAAAATCTTCTAAATTACTATTATATTCTCCATCGTCATCATCATCATCATCATTATCAACATCGTCATCATTATCATCAGCATCACCATCTTCGTCATCCACATAATTACCATTCAGCTTTAAATCGTCCTCTTCATTCTCATCACCATTATATTTATTGTTCACATTACCACTAATATTTTTACCATCACTAATTTTCATCAAATTTTCACTTTCTTCATTAAAATCATAAACATTCATTGGATTATTATTTCGCTGATTTTGATTTCTACCTTCATTGTTATTTTCATCATTATTGTTATTACCATTACCACGTAAGGTCGTTGTCATCGTCTCATTACCACCACCATTTATTACCTTATTGATATTATTGTTATCATTATTACATTCATCGAATTTCATCAATTTTATGTGACGACGTCTATTTTTATGACGTTTAATTTTATTATTATTATTATTATTATTTTCAATTGATTTCATTCGTAATTCTATGGGATCGTCATAGAAATCGGCAACATCTTTATTGACAATATTCATCCCTTTTCCATTATTACTTCGTAAATTTTTTTTTGAACGTTTTGAACGACTGGTTTGAGCACCAACAATTATTGATTGATTATCATCATCAATATTCGATTTTTTTGATCTTCTTTTACGTACTTTTTTCGTTAAATTATCATGAAAACTTTCATCATTGATACAATTACTATTGTTGGGGAAATTACCGGTTAAATTTCCTTCAGCATCATTTCCATCCATACCATTTTGGCTTGGACCGCGGCGGCGACGACGACGACGACGACGGTGGTGTTGTTGATGATGATGGTGTTGCTGGTGGTGCGGGTGGTGGCGGTCATCTTCAACCGGATGATGACTATCCAATGACGATTTATTTTGTTGTTGTTCAATTATTAGATGATGATTATTATTTTCTTGAAATTTTTCTGCCAATTCATTTTGTATTTTTTCTGCTATTCTACAATCTAATATATCCGGATGATTTATTAGATTTTCATTATTATTATTATTATTAATGGGTAAATCATTAGTTGACGAACATTGACTTGAAATTGATAATTTTCTATTCGCATGTAAAGAAGATGATGGTGAAATTGATTGTGCAGGTGATGGTGGTGGTGGTGGTGGCAGCGGTGGAGGTGGAGGTGGAGGTGGTAATAGTGAAATGGATGTACGTTTCTTTGATGATTTTTCTTTACGTTGATTTGTTGATTTGTTGTTTGTATTATTTCCAGCACTTTGTCTTCTGTGATGAGATTTTTTATTAACATTTTGATCATCCGCGGCATTTGTAATTGATGACAGTGTGGGTAGTGATGATAATGGAAGTGCAATTAAAGGTGATTTTATTAATGATGTTGGTAAATCAAAATCATCTTTAAATGATTTTTTCATTTGTTTTCTAGATTTTTTAACTTTTTCCATTGAATCATTATCACCATTATAAATATTGTTGTCAGCATCATCATCAACATCATGATCATCGCTTCCTTTAGCATTATCATCATCATCATCATCATAATCATCACCGTTATTGTAATCTTCATCGGTTAATGGACTTTGTAATCGATTATGATTTGAAATTTTCCTATAACGATGAAATAAAAACTATTTTAGAAAAAAATTATTATGATTTTTTTTTTAATTGTATTGGAGTATGCATTAATTCGTGCGGTTTTCTAAGAGTGAGCGTTACTAGTATTATTTCGCGTCGTGTTCATCCGTGACTATATGCATTTGAAAGCTACTGTTATTGCGCGTCTTTTTCAGTATATGTCATGTGATTGAAGCGTAAACAACATTTTTTTCTATTCATTGGAACATGTCGAACTTTGTGCTCTAGCTGAAAGAACGTGCCAGAACTGGTTTTCACGGTTTAAAAGTGGCGATTTCAACTTAGAAGACGATGAACGACCCGGAAAGCTAAAAAGGTTTGACGGTGAAGAATTGGAGGCATTGCTTGATGAAGATGTGTGCCAAACGCAACAAGATGTTGTAAAATCATTGGGAGTTGATCAAGCAACTATTTCCATACATTTAAAATCATCGGGATTCATCCAAAGGGTTGGAAATTGGGTGCCGTATGAATTAAAGCCAAGAGATATCGAACGCCGAATCTGTATGTCGGAAATGTTGCTTCAACGCCACAAAAACAAGTAATTTTTGCATCGGATTGTCACTGGTGATGAAAAATGGATTCATTACGATAAACCATAGCGCAAGAAATGAAGTATGTGAAGCGCGGCCAACCATCAACATCCACGGCAAAGTCGAATATCCATGGTGCCAAGGTAATGCTCTGTATTTGGGTGGGATCAGAAGGGTGTGTTGTATTCTACAATACAAAGCTATTTAAATCGGGTCAGACGATCAAAGGTGTGTAGCTATTTAAATCGGGTCAGACGATCAAAGGGGACCTCTACCGAACCCAATTAATTCGTTTGAAGAAAGCGATTGCGGAAAAACGACCAGAATATGCAACCAAACACGAATCCATAATTTTCCATCATGACAACGCTCGGCCACATGTTTCAAGACCGGTTCAAAACTATTTGGAAAACAGTGGGTGGGAAGTTCTACCTCACCCGCATTATAACCCAGACATAGCCCCTTCTGATTACTACTCGTTCAGATCAATGCAGAATGCCCTCAACGGAATACGCTTAACTTCAGATATCAAAAATTGGCTCGATTCGTTCTTCACCTCCAAGCCGGAGAAGTTATTTTGGGATGGAATCCACAAACTGCCAGAAAGATGGGCAAATGTTGTAGCTTCCAATGGACCATACTTTGATCATTGATTTTATAACCATTTTTTCACAATCATGCCTTCATTTTCGAGAAAAAAACCACATGAATTAATGCATACTCCCAATATTATAATTTAAATTGGTTTTCCAGGAAATTTGGGTTTCTACGATATAAGGATAGAGTTTAATACTGATTTTTAATTGTTGTTGTTCTCTTCAAATCCATTCTAACATAAAATGTTTTTCAACTAATATGTCCTTATATTAACTGTGAAGCTTTTCATCATTGAATCTATACCTAATTTTCATTCAGAATAGTGTTGAACAAAATCATTTCAATTAAATATATATTTCTTAATTCTCACCTCATTTCTATGAGGAATTATATATAAAAAAATATCAATAGAATTCTTGAATTTAAAATATTGACTTGAGATTAATCAGATAATTTCCATCCAAAAATTATTTTGAATATATTCATCATAAAAATTAAAGTATATATATACTGCACTTTTTAAAGTAATTTTATCCATATTAGTATAACTATTATATATAAATAAAGTAATACTTTAATAAATGTTAAAGTCTACTAAAATATATCGTATATATACAAAAATTAAATTTATTGATTAGAATTATTTTGCAAAACTTTTTTTTGTTTTTTATTTTTCACTTTCACAAGACAAACTTTAGTTATATATGACGATGGTGATGATGATGATGATGATGAATGATTTTCATTTATATATACAATCAACAAATACATTTTCCTCACCCATATATCTTTATACAATTTTAAATGTATATATAAATAAGTTCCTCTACAATAACAATAACATATAGATAATATAAATAAAGGGACAACTTTGGATGGAAAAAAATGGCGTTTACTTTATATACTTTATAGATTTTCTATGTACATAAATCTCCGAGGTGAATTATAACAAAACAAATGCAATATAAAAATCGGAAAATTGTTTTGTAATGTAAAAGTTAACAAAAGGAAAAATAAAAATGAAAAATTATTTAACTGAATTCCTCCCTAAAACAAACAAAAAATAAAATAATATTTCACATATCCTATAAAATAATAATTAAATTGGAAAAATCCTTCGTATATTTGATTAGCTTTGATTTAAATATTAACAACACAAAAAAAATCCCTATTTATTATAATATTAATAAAATAATACATACCCAATATTTAAATTACTATGAAATTCTTTATCGGCCAACATCAATAAATGGCTAACAAATTCAACATCATTTTTAAATGCAAGTTTATTACGTATAAGCTCCCAATTTTCGGCATTTCTTGTACCAATATAAATATTTTTACTATAATTTTGATGTCGCAATTTTCTCAATGCATTTATGTGACTTTGTCCTTTTTGCTGATGTTGTTGTTGTTGTTGCTGTTGTTGTTGTTGTTGCTCAGCGGTTAATACCGCTGCTGATGCTACTAAATCCACAACAGCATCAAGATGATTTTCATGGTGGCTACTACTATTACTGTTACCTAATAATATATCCTCTTTTTGTTGTTGTGATGCTATTGTCGTGTATTCCAGTGATTTTGGCATAACGATAATAATATATTTATCTTATTATATTATCATTTTAATATAAAAAAAAAATCCACGACCACCATCAAAAACAATAAATATAGTTTCCGTTTGTTTTTTATTATTCTTTTTGAGCTTTTGATATTTTTATTTATATACAATTAAAAACAATATCACTTTATTTATTTGAAACTTATAATAAAAAAATGAATAGAAAATTGTTAAAAAAAATTGTTAACAATAAGAACATATAGCTTTTGTGCAGCAACTTCAGTAAAACAGAATAAAATTTCTAAATGTCTACCATTTCGCTTTTTTCTTTTTTTCTTTTTTTTTATATATTTGTAATGAAAAAAAAAATGAATTTTTATACTTTATTATTTGTGTCCATCCATAAAAATAAAAAAAAAAAACAAAAAAATCACACAGATCTATACTTTTTAATGTGCAAAAATATTATTACAAAATATATAGGATAATAATTCATTTTATATAGTCTCTTTATTAGTATATACATATAGAAAAAACAAAAAAAAATACAAATTCTATTTTAAAACACAATAGAAAAATTTACTTTGAAAATGTGTTTGTGTTTGTTTGTGTGTGTGTGTGTATGGAGGAAAATGGAAAAAGGAAAAAAAAAAAAAAAAAGGATCATGTGTGTGATGAGATAAAAATTTATTACAATAAAATACAAATATTGGATTGGGAAAAAGAGAAAATTATGCGTGTGGGGGTGTATTATTTTTAATTTTTTTTTTGTTTATATAATAAACGCCGATATATATTGTATATTTACAGTTATATCTTTATATATACAAAAATAATATTCCATCATCATTTTTAAAAAAACATATACATAACCGTTATTATTTATATATATGTATGGTATATACTCTTATCTGAAAACACTTTCGTCCTTATGTTTTTTTTTTTGTTGACGACGCATGTACTTTTACATTTCATTGTTTACAGGTACGCCGGGATGAAGTGAGTGCTTATTTGTGAAAATAAAAAGGTAATTTTAAATGGGTAAGTAAAACACATTTTATACAAAGATTATTGCCCATTATACACCTTTTTGGCAACTTTTCTGGTAATTTGTGAATATCACGTCAATAGAATTGTTTTCGTCTTTTGAATCAAATCAATCCGACACTCAATTTTCGACTTCTTCATAATAATTGAAGTGCTGCTCAGCTAATCCCATCAATTAAAACATGGAATAGTCCGAAGGAGCCAAGTCTGACGGGTGGGATATCAGCTCTCAGCCAAGTGCTTTGATTATACCCTGAACCGTTTTTGCTTTGTGAGCAGGTGAATTGTCATGGAGCAAAATTACCTTGATATATCTTCTGCTGACCCATTGTGGTCGTTTTTCGATCAATGCGCATGCTTCAAATTGATCATTTCTTATCGGTTGCGATCAGTATTAACCAGGTTTCATCAGGTTTTAGGAGCTTGTGGTCCACCACTTTTTTTTCCCACCAGTTACAAAGCCATTCTTATAAAATCCATTTTTCATCGCCAGTAATAATTCAATACAAAACTGAGGTGGAATTATCGCATTCGATTACGATAGACGATTGTCGTCAAACATACGATTTTTTCATTTTTGTAATTATGGCAGACGATATCGTCGGTTTAAGACGATAATTTTTGACGATAGGGTAGTAGCTATCGTTACGATTGTCGTTTGTATTGCTTTCTATTGTTTTTGTTCATTTATTCAATTTTAATATTCATAAAAAGTACAAAAGCAATTCTCATAAAAATAATACTTTCAATCTCATTCTCATAGAAATAATAAACTTTTAGTTTTTCTATATGAAAATCATTTGCCACAACAATATCCACGGAGACGATATACAAATAATATCGATACCCACAAAATCGACTACTATAATATCAAAATAATTGAGTATCGTAATTTTAGACGATAGGCGATAGACGATGGTATCGACTCCCATAATGCCACCCCTGATCTTCTTTCTTGTCTTTTTGAATCAAAATTTCAAACAAATTTTTTTTTCAGTTTTCCATCTGTCTTTAATTCAATTCAATTATGGCACCCATTTTCCCACACTTTTAGATTTTTCCCATAGCTTTTAAACGGTCAGAAATCGTTTTTTTTTGTTCAAGATTTACTATATATTTCTGCCAATTGATTCAAAGGGTCATCTTCATCTTAACGCTCACTTCAAACCTGTATACCTGGTAAATTATAATTTTCATTTATATCTATATATAATAAATATAATATAATTTCTCCTGTATAATATATTTTCCAAACGCGGTATTTTTTATTATACCGCTGATTCGCATACACTCTCCCATTTGTTATTATATTGATTTAACAATATACTTTTTCTACTAATGCATAGCACATTACAAATTGCATTACAAATTTTCCTTATATACATATATACCATACAATAAATGTGGGGTTTGAGGGTAAAATCAGTAAAATATATAATGTTCTTTGTATATTTTTTTTTTGTTATACGAAATTGTGATTTTTGATGTGAAAGTATAGCATTTTGAAACACTTTTTGGTGTGAAAAATTATGAAATTAGGTTTTTACTTTTCATATTTTTCAAAATTAGGATTGAGGAATGTGCTATGTGCCCTAATCCTATTTATTTTAGATAGTTGCATGTTAAATAGAAAAACTTTCAAGAATTTTTAATTTTGGATCCTGTATTACGTTTGAATTTTTAATTTGTTTATAGAGCCAGAGCTTGTTTATTGGTCATTTCGGCTTTTTGTTTGGAGAACTTTGGTAATTTCGATAGAAATCAAGTCTGAGGTGGAATTATCGCATTCGATTACGATAGACGATTGTCGTCAAACATACGATTTTTTCATTTTTGCAATTATGGCAGACGATATCGTCGATTTAAGACGATAATTTTTGACGATAGGGTAGTTACGATTGTCGTTTGTATTGCTTTCTTTTATTTTTGTTCATTTATTCAATTTTAATATTCATAAAAAGTACAAAAGCAATTCTCATAAAAATAATACTTTCAATCTCATTCTCATAGAAATAATAAACTTTTTGTTTTTCTATATGAAAATCATTTGCCATAACAATATCCACGGAGACGATATACAAATAATATCGATACCCACAAAATCGACTACCATAATATCAAAATAATTGAGTATCGTAATTTTAGACGATAGGCGATAGACGATGGTATCGACTCCCATAATACCACCCCTGGTTTATTGTTTTTGAAAAGAATTATTCGCGCAGTATATCCGCAGAATGTTAAAAATAACAGAACTTTTTTTTGATCTGATCACTTTTACGCATTTCCCATGTCAAATCTTTAAAAGGATTATTAAAGATTTTGTTTATAACTAATAAATTCATTGGACATTGCAATTTGATGAAAAAAGGAAAAATTTAAACAAAGTATAACTTAATTGTGGATGACTCATTCATTCTTATATATTCGAAGTCAATATTTCCCAAATGTCCGATCCTGCTATAAAAGATATAAGAACAAATCTGTCTGTCTTGAAGATTCTTTGCTGCAATTTTAACAAACGCCAAAAAAAAAAAATAAAGGATATTAAAAAAAAGTAAAGAACTACAAACGATTTTTTTTTGTTTATAATTTTTTTTTTTTATTTATTATTTATTTAATATAAACACCAGTAAATTTAAAAAAAAAAACCAAAACTTTTTAAAATATTAATTATGAATTGTGTGTTTTTTTTTATACTGTTATTTAAATTACTATTTTTAATTATTTACCATATATAGTTATAATTTGTAATATGCTATTTTTTATCCATTTATGTTTTTTTTTTTAAACCAATTAATTATTTATACGTGTTTACTGAGGGGATGTTTTTCAAAAAAAAAATATATATATAACTCAAAAAAAAAAAACTCATTTAATTATAAAACAAATAAGACGGGAGAATTGTTTTTTTTTTTTAATTAATTATATTTTTCTTTTATTAATTTTAATTTTTTTAGTAAAATAATTTTGATGTAAAATTAATATTTTTGTATTTATAGTTTTTAAATGAGTTTTAAAACAATTTTTTTTTGTTTTTTTTTTTTAAATAGAATTGATTCCCTCCTCCCTGCAAGGAATTGACATTTTCTGTATATGGTGGTGCAAGATTATATATTGTAATTTTTAATGAAAAATAATTTTGAATAAAAAAATTAATTTAATTTATATGTAGCGATTTGTTTTAAATATATTATAATAAATATTATGATGAATTTTTCATTGTCTAAGAATAAAAAAATATTTTTTTTATTTTATATGAAAATTTTTTTAAAATGATGATATATAAATTATTGTGATAGTTTATCGAATTTAATGTTATCGAATTTTATTTGATATAGATTTTTTTGTGAATGGCTTAACATATTTATAACAGAGAGTCTAATGATTTTTTATATAAAATTAATATATTGGTATATTGAATTTTTTTGAAATTATTTGTTTGATAATTTTTTTGTTGGTTTTGTTTCTTTTGTATTTTCACTACTAAAAATATTTTTTTTTTTTTTTTCATATATAATTAAAAATAATTATTCTGTTTGCTTATAAACGAAAAAGCGCACTTATAAATATATAGATTTTTTTAGGCTATTCAATTTTATGTTTTTTTTTTAATTTGTAATTAAAATATATATATTTATTTAATATTTATATAATATAAGCATAGATAAAATTTTATTCGTTAAATTTATTTTAAATGTTTTTATTTCTTTCTTTCATTTTTTTATTTTTATTTAATGAATATTTTATTTTTTAAAATACACTTAAAAATTAAATAAGAAAAAAAAATTGTTTTGTTTTTTTTTTTTTTTTTTGAAAATATAGCATTTTTAAAATTAAATTAAATTTATAATATATATTTTCTAAAATATATATATTTTTTATATATAAATTTTACATTTATAAATTTAATACTTATATTTTTATTTAATTTATTATAATATTTGTTTTGTTTTTTTTTTTCATAAATAAATATAATTCATTTTAATGGGGGGTTTTTTTTTTTTTTTTTTTAAATAAAATTAATATGTAAAAATATGCAAAATTAAAATAAAAAAACACAAACAAAAAAAAACACACATTAAAATTATAATATTTTGTTCGCAACAGTGCAATAATAATTAGAGGAATAAAATAAAAAAAAAACAAACAAATACAATTCAATTAAATATATATAATTTTATATACATTATAATAATTTATATAAATTTAATTTTAAAATAATATAAAATTTTAATAGATTTTATTTTTTTTTTTCGTTTATTCGTTTATATCATAATAAATAATTAATAATATTTAAATTTAAAAAAAAAAAAAAACAATAATAACAAAAACAAAAAAAAAAAATAATAGTAGTTATAATTTAATAAACATAATATATTTAAAATAAACGAAACGAAATGCAATTTTTAAGCTCTTGTGAAATTAATTTAAAAAATATACATATTTTATTTATTCATTTATTTATTTATTTATTTATAAATAAATACTTCTTTTTTTTTTGTTTTGTTTTTTTTTAATTTATTTTATGATTTTTAATTTAATTCTTAAAAATAAAAATAATCATTTTAATTAATTAATTATTAGGTTTTTTAGAAGTGATTTTCGTTCAAATGCCTTTCGCATATTTTATTTAATTTTATCAATAATAAATTAAATTAAATAAAATTAAACAATTAAATCATCTCTCACTTCAAATATACCTAATAAAATTAATTGTATATATATATATCTAATAAATTATATAGAAAAAGAAATGCATGCAATTCAGATTAAGTTTAATAATAAAAAAGCATGCGCACATATTAAAATAATGTACTTTATCTAATTTATATGTGTATGTAATCGCGATCTATATTTATTCTGCACGTATCATCTATCATCTAAAAAAGTATATATATATATAGTTTTAATTTAACAAATCTCATAACTAATTAATTCTGTTATTTTTTTTTTTTTTAATTAACAAAAATTAATTATTCAATAATAGTAATTAAATAAAAAAAAAAAAAATAGAAATTATTAAAACAAAAAAAAAAGGTAATATTCGTTTTTATCTGCAATCGTGTTTTTTTTTTTATACCTTTAATATTTAATGTTTTTGATTTTGTCGATGTGATGAGATTTTAAATGATTTTATTTTAATTAATTATTAAATTTTGTAGAATATTTTATGGCAATATGGAATTTTAATATTACATATTATGAAATTAAAATAAAAGTCTATATAATTTGATTAAGAACTGCTAAAAAAAGATATATTAAATTATGAAAAAATTTGTGCTTGTGATTTTATTTCAATATATTACAATCAAAATAAACATTTTTATATATATTTTATAAGAAATTTTAATTATTACAAACAGGAAATGTTAAATTAAATTGATTTTTTTTTTTAATTTTATATTTACAATATTTATATTTTTGATTATATATTTAACAGTAACAGCAACAGCAGAGGAATAGCTTTAAATAATGAATTTTTTTTTTAATTAGTTTATATTTTTTTTAGGGTTGTTTGAAATTTTTTAGGGTTGTTATAGAATTGATTGAAACAAAAAAATGAAGATTGAAGATGCGGGAAGATCGAAGCAGCCACCACGGCCGTTCATGTACGTATTTATAGAATTATAAACTTATATTAATTTTTTTATTTATCTATTAATCATAAAATAAATCTATTAAAAATAATTGAAAAAAAAAAAACTATATAATTTACTAAATAACTCAATTAACTAAAAAAATAACAAATTATATAATTAAAAAAAAAAAAAATTAAGCAAATGTAATAAAATTACCAAAAATACATATTGACTTTAATAGGATTTTTAACACTAGATTGCCCAAGCAGTCATTTTGACTGCTTTTGAATTTCAATTAGAAAAACGATTATGTATACACCGGAAATTAAGGAGGTGGAGGTAATTACAATTATTAATAAAAGCATTTATATGTTGTACAAAAAGTCACAAATTTCTAAGAAATTCTATCACTATATATACATAATTGTTTTTCTAATTGAAATTCAATAGCAGTCACAATGACTGCCTTGGGCAATCTAGTGTTAAGGACATTTTTTTTTACAATAAGAGATTGAACAAGTAAAAACGAATCCTTTTGTTCATATAAAATTGAAAATGATGATAATTTTCTGTGTAGACTATTAATTATGTGAGACAATTCATTTTAAAAATGAATATTTTAAGCCATACAATAATTAAACGTACAGTGACTCAAAGTACTGGTTCAATGTTTGAAAATTTTCTTTTGAACTTGAATAGAGAAGTGAAATACCAAAAATATTTTTTAAATCATATTTTTTTTTTAATTTCTTAATTATTTGTGAATAAGAATACAAAAATATTAATTTCGAAAATTATTAATTCCCCTTTTTATTAACATTTTTGCAAAATTTCTGCATTGGCTCAGTACTTTTGCTGATATTAAATGTATGTTATACGCCGCCCCATAAAATACGTTATATACGCTCTATTTTAATATTTTCTATAGCCTCCCTTTGCTACAAATACAAATACTTCATTTTTTGGGGAAGTGAATCAAATATATTTTCAAAATATTTCTCTAATATCGTCTCAGCTCGCCAAACTTCCAGAAATTTTCTCTATATAGTTCGTCCTTGTTGATAGGATCATTAAGATAATATCCTGCGGTTTTTTTTTTTTTAACAAATTCTAGGCGTGATCGATATTGATGTTGATGTCAAGACTTGATGGAAACCACCTTAATACCGATATGGATTTTTTTTTCAAATCTTTTCATGGCATTTAAAATAGAAATATGGGTGTTTGGATGCTTTTTTCCTTCAATTGGATGGAATTTCCAGAGTGTTTTTCCGATCACTCAGCCCCCACCGTAACCGAATCACTTCCAAATTTTTTTGGATCCTTGAATCCCTTGCATATAGTAAGTGGTTCGCTATTTTTTTTTCAAAATCCAATTACGTCTGTCGGATGAAAATATATTATTTTTTTTTTTGATTCGTCACTTAATACAATGTTTTCCCGTAGCCCGCTAGATTCCATTCGGTGTAGCCTTTGGCATATATTCATAAAGCGATCGCATACGTCTTTCGGTTTGATATGGGTTTTCCTTTATTTCCTGATACCCTTTCGCATGATTTTAATGAATTTAGAACCGTGAGAGCCGTGACTCTTGTGTGTTCTCATCCGTTTTCTAATAATATTTTAATATTATATTGCATCTACGCTTTGCCCAGTTCTAATGCGTTGTCATAATGGAGCTTGTTGTTGTTATTTAGAAATATTTTTGGTGGACTACCTTTGCTTTTGTCACACAGTCAATATTACTTTTATATCGTACTCAATTTATAGTATTAGAACCGAAAATGGCATTCTTGCAATTATCCTTGAGGTATATATCCTTTCATTAGACGGGCTTTGACATTATTTTTCGAGTATCTTATAGCTAATGAGTTTGATTCTATTTTTACACTATTAAATTTTATATGGAATACTAACCTAAAAACATAAAACTAATTAGAATTTGTGTATATATACACTATTTTTAAGTAATGCATAGTCCTTTTAAAATCATTTGTAAAAATATCTTACACATTGTTAGACATAATGTATATAAATTATATGGCCAAAATTACTGAGCCAATGTAGAAATTTTGCAAAAATGTTAAAAAAAAAAAGGGGAATTAATAATTTTCAAAATTATTATTTTTGTATTCTTATTCACAAATAATTAAGAAATTAAAAAAAAAAATATGATTTAACAAATATTTTGATATTTCACTTCTCTATTCAAGTTCAAACGAAAATTTTCAAACATTGAACCAGTATTTTGAGTCACCGTATATACAAACTCTGTTTTGCCAAAGACATCAATAAAAACTCATCATTACAACAAAGATCCAAATAAGAACGGGTTAGTTTCTCATTGAATCAGGCAATTAGCAATCAGCAAGCTCATATAAAATAAATACATCTCATTGATTAGAATTATCAATCTTTGGTAGTCGTCAATTAAGTTGAAAATTCCCTTTCTAACACTCAAGGCATAGAAAGAAAAAAAACAGTAAACCCCATAATCAAATAATTTTTGACATTATTTTCCTGACGCGCTACTTCGAAATCCTACCTTATTTTGTTTGTTACATAAATCCTTTATTTTTGGTTGAAATACAAAATTAGAAATTATCCGATTTATTGTTGATATCATAAAATCAAACTAAAATAAAGCAAACTATAAAAAGAAAAAAAAAAAAAAAACAAATAATAATAAATTTAAAAAAACAAATTAAAACATAAAAATTATTTTTATAAAATAAAAAAATAGTATTTTATTTTCATTTATTTTTGGGGGCGTGTTTGAGTTTGTGTGTTTTAGGATGTTTTAATATTTTCATTTTATTAATAAAATAATTAATTTTATCTCTATTTATTATTCAAAAATTTCTATGCAATGTAAAGATTTTTTTTTTTTTTTATTATTTAATTTCAATATTACATTTCTATAAATAATAAAAAAATATTAATAATAAAATTAAATAAAATAAGGCAATTTATAATATATATTTAATTTTATTTTGCTAAAAAAAAAAAATGTTTATTTTTCTATATTTTTTTTTTTTTGTAAAGCTGCACTGCACTTATTATAGAGAAGACATAAAAAAAAAAGAAAAAAGAATTAACCAATAAAAAATATTTAAAAAAAAAAAAACTACTAAAATAATAAATGAAAATTTTTTTTTGTTAAAATCATAAATTAAATTTAAATTAAAAACAAAAATGCATTAAAAGAAAAAATAAAATATTTTATTTACTTTTGTTTTTGTACATAAAATAAATGTATGGTGGGTGGTTTTAAGCAGCAATATAATTTTTTTTATTTTTTATTTTTTTATTATATACACAAAAAAAAATTATTTTTGAATTAAAAAAATAAAATAATATAATCTAAGAAATAAAAAATAATAAAAATATGTTTTATTTTATATTTAACATAAAAATTAATAATAATAATAATAATAATAATAATAATAATAAAAAAAAAATATAGACGGAAAAATTAAATAATATTTATTTTGTATTTATTGAAAATGTTTCTTTTTTATTTTTTGTTTTTTTTTTTTATTTTTTTGTCATTTTTTGTGCTTTATAATTGGTTTATTTTTTATTAATTTTTTTTTTTATTTTGTATAATGTTTTATTTTTAAAAATATTTGATTTGGAAAAAAAATTTGTTTATTGAAAAAAATGATAAATAATATTTTAAATTAAATAAAAACCACTGAGCTTTTGTTTTTTTTTTTAATTTTATAATCGATATCGCGATATGTTTTGATATTTATATGAAAAAAATTATATAAAACAATGAAAATTTGTAGATAGATTGGTAGAGAGAATAAAATTAAAATGAAACATTTTCATTAAAAAAAAAAAAGAACAATTAAATATTTTTTTTTTTTTTAATTTTAATTGGAACAAAAAATAAGCTGCTTTTGTTTACTGTGTCATCATTGATGGTAATTGTATTTTTATTTTCTTAACTATATAATAGAATTTGTCACTTTTGTTCTTTTTGTTAGGATTCATATTGAATTATTTCCTGAATTAATTTTATTAAAAAAAAAAAAAAATAAAATATATATTAATAATTAAAAAAATACTAATGGCAGTGTTTACCGTTTTTTTTTTTTCTCTTCTTTATTTGTTTAAAAATTGAGTTGGACATAACATAAAAAAAAAAAAAAAATTCTTTTAAATATGCCCTGAAATTTAAAAATGAAATGTTGAGATGATTCATTAAAAACTTTAAATATTTATGTATTTTTTTTTTAATATTTTTCTTAAAAAAATAATAAAAATTAGTCAAAAAAACCTGTAAATATTCATTCATCGTATTTAAAAAAGTTATGGTATAATAAATAATTTTTTTGTATTAAATACACAAATGACAAATCTATTATAATAATTTTTTTTTTTTTGTTATTTTATAGCTACACTTTTTTTTTGTTTTTTATTTCCATTCATTAATGATTTTTTCTTTTTTGAGATAATTCTTTTTTATTTTATTTTGTATTCATTTTAAATTTTCGTTTACATCTAAAAATTACCTAACAATTAATATATTATTATTATTATTATATTTTAATACAATAGATTTTATTTAATAATAAAAGATTTTTTATTTTTTGTTTTGTGCATAATTAAATAAAAAAAAATAATAATAAAACAAAAACTAATGCTCATGAAATTCATGAAATTCATATATTCTGAACATTATTAAATTTAAAAAAAAAAACCAATTGCATTAATACAATAAAAAAAAATTGTTTTTTAAAATTTATTATTAATTAAATTAATAAAAAAAAAAAAAATATTGCATAAATTTTTTCTTGTGTTACTTAAAATATATATATTTCAATAAAAAATAATATTTTTTAGAATTATTTTGTAATTATATTAAAAAAAATAAAAACAGAGAGAGAATGAAAATTAGAGTATTTTTTTTTCAACTAAAACATAATCAAAAAAAAAAAAAGAGATTCGAAATTATTCTATATTTTGATTTTTTTTTTCAAGAGTACGTGCAAGTTTTTTTTTTTTTTTTTTTTTTACTTATTCATTATTATTATTGATTTATTCTTCTTTGTAACAATATTTATTTTTTAATATTCAATAAAAAAGATAAATATTTGTTTCAGCTCATAAAAAAAAAATAAAAATATTTAGTGGAATTACACAAAAAAAAAAAAAAAAAAAAAACTGTCAACAAAAAATGAATAACATAAAAATATTATTTTTTATTATTTAATTTATGCGCGGCGATTAATTTTTTTTTTTATCGAATCATATTTTTAACGTGATGTATTATTTTTAATGAAAAAAAAAAAAAAATAATAAAATAAAATATAAAAATAAAATCATTTTTTAATAATTAAAAAAAATTAAATCAATAATTTAACAACAATTTACCAAAAAAAAAATAAAATAAAATAAAAAACAATGATTTCTTTTTATTACATTTTTTAAAATGTAAAATAAAATAAATTAAAAAAAAAAAAAAATATTTAATATATTTATTGTTAACGTGTTGGTATTATCTTTTTTTTTTTTTTTTTTAATAACAATTAATTTATAATCACACTTTCTTTTTTTTTTTTTTTTATTTTAATTGTATTAATAATAATAATAATATTTAAAAAAAAATATTTAACAATGTATTTTTTTTAAAAATACACACTTATTTTTTCGCTGTTCGAAATGAATTTTAATTGTTTTCTTCGTCTCAAATTAACTTTTTTTGTTTTTTTTTTTAAAATCTATATAATTATTAAAAATAATATGAAATATTTTTTAATATTATTAAATTTGATTATTTTTTTTTTTTAAATATTTTGATTTAAAGAGAATTTTTTTCTTTTTGTTGGATTGTTGAATTGTGTTTTTCCTTAATTGCTCGGTGTATTTTTTAATTTTTTTTTTAATTTTTATTATTATTTTTTACTTTCCTTTTTCATTCATTTATTATAATTATTATTATTATTTATTTATTTTCTTAATTAATTAAACGTATGTAGCAACAGCACCAGCCCCAGATTGCTGCTGCTGTTGTTGTTGTTGTTGTTGTTGTGAGGATGGAATAATGTGTGGTAATGGCTGAGGACTAACTGGGGGCTGTAATTTTCCAGGTACATATTGACCAATAAATGAACCATCTTCTGTAAATTGTCCTGGAAAAAGTTGAAGAAAAAAAAAAATCAATTAAAATCAATTCAATTTTATTTTGATTCATTTTCCTAGTACTGGGCAATGATTTTTCTATTACAGTCGACTTAATAATTATCGTTTTCTTGACGAAGAAAGAAAGAAATATATCAAATTTAAATAAAACAAAAGGAAAAACTATTGAAAATTGGACATTTTGGTGCTGTAACCAGGCGATTTTTTGTGACCAAATAATAATAAAAACACTATTTCTAATGTGCCAATGATAAATTAAATAAATTAAATAATAATTACCTCAAATAATTTTTTTTTTTAGAAAAATAAAATCGTAATAATAAAATTAAAAAAAAAAAAAAAAAAAAAATTATACACTCTTTTTTTTTTTTGTTTGTTTTTAAAACATTAAAATAAAAATTAAAAAAAAAATTGTTTTTGTTTAATAAGAATACATAAACATTATAATAATAATAATAATAATAAAAAAAAAACACATTTAAATACTCTATCGTTATACAAGCGTAGCAAAAGCTTGTGCATTCGTGTCTGGTGCCTTTCCTTTTCGTCCATATTGGCCAATGAATGAACCATCTTCGTTCATTCCTTCTACATAAAAATCATAAAAATGTAACAAAAATTGATAAAAAATAAAAATAAAATAAAACAAAACTACAAATCAAATAATAATCTATTCTAATTCTATATCATATAACTAATAAGCTAATACGAAAATATAACTAAACTGTTCAATTTCAAAACGAAAATTGAAACATTTAACTTACCGGTATCACCTTCACCATATTCAGCCATTGAATCTGCATCTGATTCTCCTTCTGGTTTTGTATTATTTGATGCTACCGATTGTCGTCCAGCACTTTTATTATCGAGTCTATATTTTTAAATTAAAAACAATTTATGTTTATATTTTGAGGATTTTCATCAATCAATGGTTTTAATGTTCAATAACTTACGGTTGAGAATATTCCTGGAAACCACCATCTTCTGGATAATCACGACGTCCATTTGCCAATTCACGATCATGTACATCGTATTTTCCACCACGATTTCTTTTAATTATACAAATGATAATTAACAATAATAATAGGAAGGCAATGGCTAACATCATTCCAATAAACCATCCAGCTGTAGCTACATTTTCACTTGGTACCTTTAATGGTCCATCTGTTAAAGAAATTAAATTCATCAATGTAATTGCCTCGACTAAATCACGACACCTCGTCGAATTATGAGATTGATTCACTTACCAACACCATAAGTATTTACTACTTGAGCTGCACTATCCGCATATTTATTACCATCAACGGACACAACAACAAATTCATATTTTTCTTCCGGTAGTAAACCACCGGCAATTAAGAAATTTTCCGATTTCTCCGGTTGTGTAAATTCCCATTGTGTTTTACCTTTAATACGATATTTGGCAAAGAAATGTGAACCGGGATTTCCCTGTACATTTGGTTGCCAAATTATACGTACGCTTGCCAATCCGTTATTTGTTGGTAAACGTTCCCAAATGAAATTCGGTGGATCCGGTGTAACGTCGGCTCCCGCCAATGTTTTTTGTTCAATGAAATAGCTATAAATTAGACAACATATTAAATTTATATATTTGTAAAGGTGTATTTTTATAAAGAAAATTCCACTTACTCTTCACCTTCACCGGCCTTTGTTGTTGCCCGAATGTGTAAACGATATTTTGTATCCGATTTTAAACCGGCTAATTTGGCACTTGTTATACGTCCATCATTTATATGAGGTTCTCGTTCCAATTTACTGCCAATCGATGTACCCGATATCATTTCATAATAGATTTTATAACCGGTTAAACGGCCATTTGGTTGCAATGGTTTTTTCCATGTCAATAAAAATGCCGATGAACCCAGGGGGTAAGCTTCAAATGACTGAACACTACTTGGTACACCTTCGGGTGTCTGAAAATCAATAACAGCACTCGGTGGCCCATTATAGCGACTGTTAAATACTAATACACGGGCGAAATTCTTTGCATTCGGTGCGAATTTTGTTACCAACGCCTTTGGATGCGGTACATTATCATCTTTTATGTGAATTTCACGGGCATTATCTTCACCGTCACCTTCTGTCCATGTTTGTATTTTGTAACCCTTAAAGTGACCACGAATACTATCCAATGGTACGGGATTCCAACTTAAAACAGCCGATGTACTACCAGTTGTTTGGATCATTGTGAAATTGGTCGGTGCCTGTAACGGGATATCTTCACCAGAATAACCAATAATTTCGTTGGCGGCCGCATTCGATTGACCCTTTTCATTGCCGGCCACCACTTTTATTCGGTATCTGACGAATGTCGGTTGATCGCGAATGATTATGTTCGATTGACGCCAATCATAAATTGTTTCTTCATTCCATTTTTCTGCCGGTATATCACGTTTCCATTGTACATTATAATGGAAATTTGGTCCGTTGTGTTCAATTTCGGGCATATGTGTCCATGAAATTATTAGATTTGTTGGATCACTACCTTTACCCTCAACGTTATCGGGATTTTTGAAGGGAACATCGGCTTGCGTATAACAGTAGGTGCCCGGCGATGACGGTTGTGATGGTCCAATTTTATTAAAGGCTATAATACGGAATGTATAATTGGCCCATGGACTCATCGGTACGGTATACGTAAAATCGGTAGCCGGTACCTTTTCAAAAGCGATTTCCCATGTGTCCGGTGTAAATGACGTATTATATTGTATGGTATAATGTAATATTGGTGCACGATTATCACCCATTGGTTTCCATGAAATTGTTGCATCATGTGAATTACATATGGTATTCAAAATGACCGGTGGATTTGGTACATCCTGTACGATTAACGATGCTTGTGATGATACCTCATCTAATCGTGTTGACGCCAAACATTTATATGTACCCGAATCCAATTCAGTTGTTTTTGAAATGGTCATCGAATAATCATTGGTCAACACAAAACGTGCTTCATTTTCAAAGTCAATTTCTTCATCTTCACTTAACCATTTGATGCTTAAATCCAATGAAGAATCAGCAACTGCATTACAACGGAATGTTGCCGGTTGACCGGCGGCAACTTCATAATCTTGAGGTTCATCGGTGATCCGGGTGTGTTCCATAACCTTTAACGTTCCGTTTGCCGATGCGCCACCAAATTTATTTTCTGCCAAACATTGATAATTACCACCGTCAGCAAATGTTACCTCACGTATCAATAAATCTCCATTTGGTTGTACCGAATATCGTCCACCCGTTAATATATTATTATTGTGAACCCATCGTACTAATGGTTTTGGTGAACCAAATACACGACACCTCAGCGAAACATTACGACGATCAACGGTTTCTTCGTCACGTGGTGCTTCAACAATTTCCGGTGCAATTTCCAATACATTTAAATAAATATCTTTGTACACGTAACCAAGGGAATTGGTTGCATTACAACCGTAATTACCGGTATCACCTTTAATGATATTCCGAATGGTAATACTATTTGTATTGACTGTACGACGATCGTTCGGCGGTGCCTCAGCTATTGATTTACCATTGTATATCCATTTAATTGTTGGTTCGGGAACCCCGGATGCTTCACACTTAAATTCAACAGTTTCTTCGACGGCCGCACTTTGTACTTCCGGTTCAATGGTAAAATATGGGAATGCTAATATTTGCAAACTAATTGAATACGATTGGGCACGTCCAACGCCATTCGACGATTCACATGTATAACTACCGCTGTCCTCAAACGTTGTATGTTTTATTATTATCGATTTACCATAATTTCCTTGGGTGATACGATCACTCCACGGTATCGGACGACCATTCTTTGACCATACAATTTGTGGTAATGGTGTACCACCGTAAATACAATATAGAACGGCACGATTACCCCGAATGGCCACTTCATTTTTACGTGTAACATATTGACGTTCGGGTGCATGACGATTTTGTGTTGGCGACAATCCCGTTTGTATAACATTCAATAAAATCTTATTACCAACTTTAAATTCATTTAGAAAATCGGAATTGGCACAGCACACGTAATAGAAATCATCGGATGCATCAAAACGGGTTACATTCGAAAACCACAGATTACCCTCGGGATCCACGGTTATCCGTGAATTATTTATCGATGTAAATGATGTGTCCGTATTTTGTATTAACCAATAAACATTCGGTTTCGGATAACCATCTGGTGGTTGACATTGTAATTTCAATGGTTCACCTTCGTTTGCATCAATCGTTTTAACGGGATCCTCTTTGAAACTATTCAATTCGGCTTTACGATAAAATACTGAATTGGTCGTTGCAATACCATGTTCATTTTCGGCAAAACATTGATATTGACCAATGTCCTCTTCTAACGGTTGCGTTATCACCAATGTACCACGTCCATGTTGTTGTGACATTCGATTATCATACGCTTGCCAATCAAATCGTTTACCATTTTTGATCCATCGATACCTATTATTTTATTATAAAATATTTTAATTATAATTCAAAATCTTTCAAAAAATTTTTTTTTAATTCAGATTTTTAATTAAAACTTTGAAAATTGTTATGCATAGAATTTGGAACTCGCTCTCTCAATAAAATATTTAACAAATATAAAGCAATAATAATAAATGGTGTAATTGAATTTATTACTATTTATTATGAAATATTTTTGTATTAATATTAATATTATTAATAATATTTAAGATAACAAAAACGAATTAAATAAATTTTATTGTATAGTGCATATATACACATTTCAAATATATACAACCAATATTTATTATAAGATATTCGCATTTCAAAAGATCACATCACACACAACCTACACATAATAAAATTTGTCGTCTTCGAATCGTCGTCTTTGTGTCATTTATATAAGAAGAAGAAAAAAAATACTTGAATGTATATTTTTAGCTATTTCATAAAATAACCATAAATATAAATTATTAAATTATATTATTCAAAATAAAAAATGTTGTTGTTTTTGGTTTGGTTTTCATTGATCGTTGAATATTGCTTTCTTTTTTTTTTATTTTTGTATATAACACTTTATTCATTCATTCTTTTTGAAATGATTAAAAAAAAATTAATAATTTTATGATTGCATGTGAAAATTTCAATTGAAATATTCTTCTTTTTCTTCTTCTCGACGGTTTTAAGTTTCTATTACAAAATTTGTCCGGGATCTTATGGAATTTATATATGTACATAGAATTTTATTAACATCACAGGTTTTTTTTTTAAACAGTTTTGATTTTATTTTGGTTAAAATCACCTTTTAATGAACTCCCAAGATTCTTAATTCTAAATTTTAGAATATTTTTTCTATAAAAAAATTTTGTATCTTACGACCACCTTACGTGATAAGTTTTGACCTAAAAGAAGAAATTCATTTTCAATTAACAAAGTCTATAATTATGAAAAAACAAAAATTTCACATACTAAAATTAAACATTTTATTTATATATGAAATTAAAAAAAGTAAGAAGAATTCTTCAATAACAAAAAAATTTAATTTTATATCTACACTAAATGAAAATCAATTAACAGAAAATTTTTGTTGGTTTGTTTGTTTGTTTCTATATTATAGTATTATTATATATATTAATTTTGGTCACGAATTTTGAATATGTAAATTTGTGTTTTTGAATAGATAAATTCAAATATTTACTTCTATGTGAAATTGAAGTTATCGCCTTTTTTAAAAGAACCCCAAATTCAGTAAAAATAAAAAGGCGTTTTTAAATTCTAAAACTCATCAACATTCTACCATTTCCCAATGTTCTTTGCATATAATTGTTATTTTTTTTGCATTGCATTGCATTTACTTCAAAATCTTTCCTAGTTATTCAAATAACATGGATTTTATTTTATTTCCATCATTTACTATTATTATTATTATAATTTGTACAAGATTTAATTAAACCTAACGCATTACATACAGAGACATGACATGATATTCATTTTAAATCATATATAATATATATATGTAAAGTATTTATTATTTTATTCTATATATATATATATATATATATATATATATCTATATATGAACTCATCTCATTCTAAATACATTTAATTAATTATAAATATAAAAAAAATATGTTTTGTATAATAATTGTATATATGGAAAACAGCAGGCAGCAGATACATTAATTATTGTCATTGCAAGCGCATATAAAATAAATACTCGTGTTTTTTATATACTATTATAAAATATAATTTATTCATTATATGTACAGTACATACATATTTTTAATGAGCGAATTATTACAAATTTTAAATTGTAATATTATTTAAAATGTATAAATATACACAGTGCGACAATTAAAATTCCGGACTCAAACCATATCTCAATAATAACCAGTGGGACGATCTATGTGATGGATGAACATGCATTTTGAAGCTTGATGTTATATCTCTATCGTCTGTAAAAATTTAGATTGCATTTGGTTAACAAATAAAAAAGTTATGACATTTCTTGTGAAACAATATTTTAGTTGAAGTAAAAATTTTAACATGGAACAAAAAGCAGTCAAGTAATTAAATTCAACGCAAAGCTTGGTAAATCTGCAACAGAAACGTTCAAATCGATGCAGCAAATTAATGGCGATAATTGTATGGATAGAACACAAGTTTGTGAGTGGTATAAACGTTTCGTGGATGGCTAAAACACAGGCTAAACTAAACAAGAAAAGTTCCATCGGAAATCAAGACAATGCTCGTAACATTTTTCGATAGCAAGGCAATTATCAATAGCAATTATCCATAAAGAATTCGTTCTAACTGCGGTCAAACAGTCAGTGGCGCATATTATATCGAACTTTTGAAGCGTTTCGTGAAGGGCAGGATTCGTCGTATTCGACCTGAATATCTGGAATCAGATAGTTGGTGTTTGTTACACACCAAATTAATGCACCAAGTCACACTTCACTTATTATTCGTCAGTTTTTGGATCGAAATCAAGTATGTGTGTTAAATCATCCACCGTATTCACCTGATTTAGCACCATCTTACTTCTCCTTATTCCCAAAACTTAAAAATGAAATCGAAAGGATGTTTTTTTTTATGGATATCGAAACTATTCAAACAGCATCTACACGCGCGCACTAGAGGCAATACCACAAAATGAGCTGGAACACGCATTTGAATCATTATTTAATCGATGTAACGCAGTTGAATTGAATCAGGAGGAGAATATTTTGAATGAATAAAAAAAAAATAATTCAAAAATCATGTTTTTAATGTATTTCCTAGGACCAGTCCGGAATATTAATTGTCGCACTGTGTATGATATGGAATAAATGTATATAATACTATATAGTATGAATGAATGATATTCATAATTTATATACATTCATTATCTTTATACACACAGGACAATTTAGCAAAAATTATGTCACTGAATGTATTTTTTTGTTATATAAGTGTACGATAATCACAGGAACAATTTTAGATTGTAAAGTGATTGTAAGTCGATGATTTGATAAAAAAAAATTTATGAAATCGCTAACAATTTTTTATATTACACGTGCGAGTACCTTTCATGAAAAATAATCATTCCATTTGATAATTTTTCAATTCTTTTTTTTTCAAATTCAGTCTTAAGCCTAGATCATATTAGGCTAGATCTATAGATGAAGAGAATTTAATGAAAGATCCTTTCAATAAAGAACTGTAAAATATCATTTCAATGCATTTCAGAATCGTTTTAATGAAGAAACATTTTAATCCCCAATATTAAGATCATTTCAATAATTAAAATTTAAATCATCAATCATCATCTTTTTCCCCTTATTTTAACATCGCGTAACCTTCATAAATTTATATAAAAAAACACTCTGTACTTATAGGATATTTTTTCCATATACAAGACATAATCTAATATAAATGCAATAAAAACGAAATTTTTTTTAATCAATTTATAGATATATTCTTAATATATGTACAATTTATATATGATAATCTTTTTGGTCACCATCTCTATAGTAATCTCTTTTGTATTTTAAATACAATATTATTTAAGTGTAAATAAAATGAATATTAAATAAAATTTGAATATTATAATTTTTTGTTATTTATTCTGTATATAGAAGAGGAAAAAAAAAAGAAAAATTCTATACACGCATAAAAAAATTAAAATTTATGATACGGGCTGGTGGATAAAATTAAATGGATGCTGTTTTGATTATTGTTAATGGGATATTTATGAGATTATATTAAAAAAAAAAAAAAAGCAGTAATAGTTATATAAAAAAAAAAACATTTAATTGATTAACAAATAATCTCTAATAACATTAAAAATTTATTTGCTTGTCAAAAGAAGTTATTTAATTATATATATTTTTTCATCATTTCATTTTTTGTATATACATATTTTGCCGGTTTTAAAATCTCTTTTTCATTTTTCTATTTTGAAGGTGTGGTCCCTATTATTTTGTGAGTTAGTGACTTTGCAAAAATTTGAAAAATTGCATTTATATTGGGACCTGGCATTAAAAAAATTATAATAAATTTTTCGCTATACAACCAACAATCTGGTTTTAGCGTCCAACAACAGCCTTCTGTTATTAGTTACTTAATTTGTGGCTTTTAAGGTGTCGATAATTAGCCGTACGAACAACCGCAAGCGGAATATACAACTCTGTGTTAAAATTCAGATTCGAAATATAACCGAAAACACAAAACATATTTTATGCATTTAGTAGGATTCGAACCCACGACCCCAAAATTTCGTTAGAATTTTAGGTTGGCCTTTTTAACATTTACACAACAGAGTTGTGGGACCTGGCATTAATAATGTCGATTTTTTGGCTTGAAAATGGTATTTATTTGTATAACAAAATGATTGAGTACATTAACCAGTATATTGGCCAACGTTAGCTATGACATCCTCCCATCTTTTAGGAAGTTTGTTGATTCCTCGTTTGAAGAACTCCTCATCTTTTGTCCATTCAATCCATTCATAGACCCATTTTCGCACTTCTTCAGCATTTCGAAAGTGTACGGCTGACCTGCATTGATCTGAACAAATGGTAATCAGAAGGAGCAAGGAATCCTTAACGATGTTTGCACGATGTGGTCTGGCATTGTCATTGTGCATTAAAACTTTGTGGTGTTTTCGAGCAATCAATGGTGGTGGTTTTTCGTTCAATTTCTTTGCCAATTCGCCCATAGTTGTCGTCGGTAGTGATCAAATGTAACCGTTTCATTCGGTTTTAACAGCTCATAATACACAACACCATTCTGATCCCACCAAATACACAGCATATAAGCTTCTGGCAATGAATATCGCGTTGTGTGATTGTGAAGTTGATGGTTGACCGGGATCAACATATGATGCTTTACGTTTAGGGTTGACGTAATACACCCACTTTTCACCGCCAGTGATAAACGTCGACTCAAAAAATTATGTTTTTTGTGCTCGGCAAGATGTTTATGGTATGCATCGATTCGTGCTTTGAGTTGATTTTCATTCAGTTGATGTGGGTTGACCCATTTTCCTAGCTTTTTGATCTTTCCCATTGAATGCAACCGTCTAGAAATGGTAGAGGCATCTACATTCAACTCTAATGCAAGCGCTTGTTGCGTTGCATTGAAGAAGTGTTTTTTTCAAATTGGAAGAATAAATTAGAAGGAATTTTTTTTTTCTTCCACATGTCCTTTTATTATACTTAATGGAAATTTGTATAAGTTCCCATATGTTTTTCATTGCAATTCGTATATAGACAACTAAAAACATATTCATTACAACATTTTCAAACTCAATTTCAACAATTTTCAATTCAATTTTAACATTTTCTAATTCAATTTCATTTTCTAATAGAACTTGAATAAGCTTGAATTGAAAAAAAAACAGTTATGATTCTATTTGGAAAAATACTAAATTAAATTGAAACGCATTAAAATTGAATGGAAAATTGTTTTATATAAATACATCTTTTCATTTTCAAATATATATCCGCACATCAGAGAACGGCACTAAAATTAATGAACATAAAATCAATCCTCAGGCTAAATTGTTTAATATATACGTTTTTTATATACATATAAATACAATAAAATCTATGTACGTTTTTCATGTATATATATATATAACATCAGAACATTATATGAATTGAATAATATAATTTCATATATTTGTCTTCTGTTTCTGCGCCTTTAATATAGGCTATTCTATTTCTGTTAAATGTTGTATAGAAGTTTCTGTTTGATGTCAATTTCCGTTTAGTAAAGACGACGTTTTTTTTTATTTCATAAACAAGGGTTTCTATATAGATTCTTTAATGCTGCAATAATTCAATCCAACTATTCATTTATCACATAAAATCTTGGTAATAAACTATATCATTAGACAATCCGTCATTGAATAATCTCTATGTAATCATATGATATATATGTATATTTACAGACAGACATATAAGAAGAATTGTTGTTTATCCAATTCAATTTTCAACACTTTTACAAATCCAAATAATTCCATAAAATCTGTATATAGGCATATAGAATATAGAAAACATAGACATAGCTATAAAATTTAAATCATATATAATTATAATTGATGCCATTTGAATGATTAATTGATTGGAAAATATCCAATAAATTTTTTATATATTATATATATATAGATAGTCAAAATTGTAAATCAGATAAAGTTACATATTTCATTAATAACTTAATAGTATGTACAGATATAGAATAGAATTTTTTTTATAGTATATACATTTCTAGAAGTATATACGCACAAATGTATATAATATTTTTGTATTAAATTACAATTGGATTAAGAAATTGGTTTTACAAATCAACATATGTATGTATATTGTAGATAGATATCATATATTGATGTATATGTTTTTAGTTTTTTTATAGAATATACATTGGTAAGTTATATATTATAATATATATATCTTCATTGCTGACTCATTCAACTTCTATACTATTCTATAAAATTCTATACAGTCTGTTGTTATTATTATACAAGATATATTATACAGATAGAAATTTATATAGTTATATAGTTGTTATAGAGTTGAAATGTTTTGAAAAACATCAACCACCCTCACATTTAGATATACATATATGTATCATTTTAATATATATATATATATTTACCAATGTCCGCATTTGTATAATTTTATAAATGGTTTTTACTCTTTTTATATATCTATACATAATATGTATTTTAGTTCAAATTAAATGTTAAACAATATATAGTTGTTTTTTTATAAACCCTTACAATACAACCTCAAAAATAAAACTACTGTAAAACAATAAATGATCCAAAATTCGTTCGTTTGTATCAAATTGGACATATGAAAACGAAATAATATCCTTTATGACCAATATGTAAACAATATCCCACCTCTTCACATATATAAAGTAAATATGACCACGATTTTATATATACCTATATATGTTTCAGGGACGAGCGGTAAAAAAAATTGAATGATTTTGTCAAAAACAGATGATATTCCGAAAGGTTACATGTCATGTAAAATTAGCTAGTTTATGCAAAAAAAAATTAACGCAGATTCAAAACTGTAATTGGAAAAAATTTAGTTGGTTGAATCTGTTAATTTTTATCCCTAAACTATCCATAAATTATACATATTACGAATGGCCACCTCTCCACCTCTTTTTGATAATATCGTCCCTGATATATTTTGTATATACAATAATAGATACTTGCGTTCATTATGCTACTGATGGCTTAGCAAATAAATTACACTGCATATATCTGAAGTTTTATATATATAATATACAGAAAATTCAGGATAAAAGCTCTACCATTAAATATCATATAATATTATTTGTATACAATTTGTTCTTTTTTAGTTTAGATATAGTTTTTTTGTTTTATTAAAATATAGATAGAAGTGTTCTAAATAAAATAATATCATGTTTTATATATTTAAGGTATATATATAAATGCAGTTTTCATATGTATTATATTTTCTGCATATGTATGTATGGATATAACGGAGCATTTTATAAAATATATAAAGGATCATATACAATATCTAAATGGAAATTGTATATTGATTTTCAAATCGAATCCAAAAACAATATGTAAAGGGTGATTTTTTAACAGCTATAGGAAAGTTTTTCAAAAAACTACACATAAAATTCAGAAAAATGCATGAAATCTTTATTTCAATCGATAGTACGGTCCATATAATTTAATGTTTGAAGATTATTTCATGCAAATGTTGACCTTGACTGCGCCTCAAATGGTCCATCCGCTTAGTCCAATTTTGGCATACTCTTTCCAACATTTCGGCCGGTATCTCACGAATAAATGCTTCAATGTTGTCTTCCAATGCGTCAATTGAAGCGGGCTGGTCTGTATAGACATGAGCTTTAACATAACCCCACAAAAAATAGTGTAAAGGCGTTAAATCGCACGATCTAGGCGGCCAATTGACCGGTCCCGAATGTGACATAAAATGTTCACCGAACTCGCCCCTCAATAAGTCCATTGTTGCGCGAGCTGCGTGTCATGCAAGTCATGACACGCAGCTCGCGCAACAAAAGTTGGATATCATCTCACGGTAGCGCTCACCATTCACAGTTACGTTACGATTCGCATCATCTTTGAAGAAGTATAGTCCAATGATGCCACCAGCCCATAAACCGCACCAAACTGTGAATTTTTCTGGATGCATTGGTAGCTGTTGCAATGCTTCTGGCTGATATTCACTCCAAAATCGACAATTCTGCTTATTTACGTACCCATTGAGCCAAAAATGAGCTTCGTCGCTGAACGCAATTTCGTCGCGATAAAGTTTCTTAACAGAGCAAGCATTTTGATAATAAAATTCAATAATTTGCAAGCGTTGTTCGTTTGTAAGACGATTCATGGTTAAATTATAGACCAAACCGAAGATGTTTGACAGTGAAACAAAACACGAAACGTGCGTCAGCTGTGTGCAAACCAGTGTTGCCAAAAAGATAATAGCTAAAAAAATCACCCATTATTATAAAGAAATTGATATGCAGTGACCTCATAATCGAATTGAAATATGAAATTTTGACTGTATATAGGGTATTTCTGGGAATCCATCTGGGAATAACGAATAGTTTTAACTTTTGAATCTAAATTTTTCAAAAACAAGCAAATAAATTCCATATATCCATATAAAACGGAAAATAGAAAATCAGAAAATTTGTTTTGTTTTGAAATGAATAAATTTTATAGATTATAGCAAATAAAAAGGATTGATGTATAGTGTCCTTCTTATGACTATCAATCATTTAAGTTAAACGTATCTTCCTTTCCAAAGACCCCTTCACCTACGCTCAAATTAAAAAATTGTTTGACAACATTTGAGTTACTTTTGACTTTTCGTTTTTAGATTTTTTACCACATGTTTAATTTTCAAAATTTCATAAATTAATTCAAATATTATAATAGTTTTTGCCACCCAAAAACACTTTAATCTATTCAAAATATGCATATCAAAAGTTTGTCACCTAATTAAGTGATAGAATGCCGAGGTTTTACGGGAGCTAAACCGATACGAATGTTTGTCTCGTTAAAATAAATGTGTTTCTCGAAACATTTTCGAATGTAACCCGCCACACAAATACGAATTCTTCTTACAACATAATCATCGTTAACCGGAAAATAGGAAAATGGACGCAAAACTGCAGCGATAGGAAAAACCCAAATAAAAATTATAATAACTTTTACTTACTTTACCTTTATAATAATGCAACAATATTTGTAATATAATTAAATTTATTATTATTATTATTATATAGAATTGTCGTCATAGAATAACTCATTTTATGTAATATAGATATATATAAAATTTTATTTAAATTTACTTTTATTTTATATTACATAAAATTTGCATATGTATGAAATTCAATATGATATATGATGATGTGTTTTTTATTTTCTTCACTTTTTCAAGGAATAATATACATACATAAATTATATAAGAAATGTATTTTTTTTTTAAAATAAAACGGTGAGACCCATATAATTACGACCAAAATGTACTACGAAGAAACTTCATGGGATCAAAAAATTTGTAACTCGACTGATGGAATTTAATTAACAGAAAGAAAATCAGAAAATCTTCATTTAGATATACAAAAATTTTATGAACTACATCACAGAGTAGTTCAAATTTAACTTCTCTCTATAATCGCATACTTTTAGTCTAATTTTGAAAATTTCCAATTTAGAAAAATTTTGAATTGTCAGGGAGAAAATTATCGTTAATTTGTTAATTTTTTGTAAAATATTTGTGTTTTACAGGTGATTGATCGAAAAAATTCCGTTGAATATTTCATAATAGTTTTGTTTTATCAGTTTTATCTCTGAGTAAATGACCATAGGAATTACAAATATGGCCATTTAAACGCTGTCAGTTGTCATACCGTTTCTTAACTTTTACAAGTATATATGATTGACGAATGTTAGCCAATCTGGGTGTAGCTGCAAAAATATATATATATATTTAGAAATACACACCACAATAAATATGTATATTTTATATACATATAATAATAAAATATTTTTTTTATATTTTTCTATTGTATTTTGGTTTTTTTTTTATTGTATCATATTTTATAGTAATAAAATGGTGGTAGTGTCGGTATTTCTATATGAATATATATACATTATATGATAAATTAATATATGATTTGAATAACTTATTCTACGGTGTAGTTGGAAAAATTAACCAAAATTCCAAATTCTTAAGAAAATTTAGCCGGCGTGGGTTTGAATTTTACTACATATAAAGACATGAAACATTTATTCTGTTTTCAAGTTATTTTTACGAAAATATTTTCCCAATGTTAAATACAGACACCGAAGGAGCGTAAAAACAAAACACTTAACAAACAAACCAGAAAGGCAGAAAACTGTTAAGATCGGAGTACGGTAAAACCAATCGTCGGTTGCAATTGTAACGTTGTATATATGATTTGACTATAAATATTTATACATTTCATATAAAATAATTATCATCATAATGCACGCGACTTTATTAAAATATATTATTCATATATTATAGGTGTATTATTGCGTACATATACAATAAAATAAAATAAAAAAATCTATATATGCATTTATTGTATATAAATAAATAAATTCCATATCAAATTATCATATAAATATAACTATATATACCGTATATATACAGGTAAAAAGGTAAATAAATAATAGTATAGTAATAATAATAATAATAATAAAAAAAAAGAATATATTAAAACAGTTACTCAATCAACTAACGAGCTCACATTACTCATTATATTCCATTCCATATATATATATGGTATAAACGTATGGATTAGAGGTTTATAAAACATATATAATATAGTATATATGTTTGTATATTATGTATTTGTTGTTATCAAGAGTTTGCTTTTAATTATTTAAAAATAAAAATATATACGAGCGTAATATTTATTTAGCTTATTTTTTAACAACATCAACCGGTTTTTAGTTTTCAATTTTTTTTACACATTTTTTATCTGCCAGATAGTTTATAGATTTGTTTTTTTTTATCCATATATGATATTTTTATGCATGCGTTAATCTCCATCTTTTTGTTCTAAACTATATTAGAATTGATACGCATTTTTTTTTTTTGGTATTCAAGATCTATAGAAATCACCCAATTAAAATGATATAATCATTATTTTTTGTATAATTACGTTTATTGCTGTTTGATTTCTATATAGTGATATGGAAAACTTGCCCATTCCGCCAGCTGAACGGAAAACCTCATAATGAATGCGAAGATTTTTGATATTGCATTTACAAAAAATGGGAAAAAGTTTGTTATTGATTTAGAATTCGTGGAATCCTACATTTTAGTTATGCGGGGAATATTCAAAAACATTTTTTTTTTCCCATAGAAAATTTTAAAGTGTTGAACAATTTTTATATATTTTAAATCATGATCGATACCGTTCATTTCAAAGAATATAATCTGTTTTGTTATTCATGAAGTTTCTTTGAAGCAATAAAACTCAAACTAAAAAGTTATTTTGTTTAGTTTCCAAACCTTTTTCTCATTTGAACTCTCTAAGAATGAAATTTGGAATATAATTTATATAAATTTGATCATTGTGTTTTCTTGGTTTTGCCAAAAAACCATGTGGAAAAATTTACAGCAAACTTTCCAATATACACACAAAATCTTAATATACCTTTCCTCATGAATATATGTAGGTAAGAAAAATCGATGATATAATAAACGACGGATAAGTAAAGCATATATTATATGTAATATATATAGGATTTGTCTATACCCAACATAATATTTTCATAATTCTATTTTCATATACGGATTACATTATTATTTATTTATAGGAAATAACAAAATTTTTTCCCGCATTTTGTCTTAATCCAAATAACATTTTATTATAAAGGGTGATTTTTTAAAATCTATAGGAAAGTTTTTCAAAAAAAAAAAAACACATAAAATTCAGAAAAATGCATGAAATCTTTATTTGAATTGATAGTACGGTCCATATAATTTAATGTTTGAAGATTATTTCATGCAAATGTTGACCTTGACTGCGCCTCAAATGGTCCATCCGCTTAGTCCAATTTTGGCATACTCTTTCCAACATTTCGGCCGGTATCTCACGAATAAATGCTTCAATGTTGTCTTCCAATGCGTCAATTAAAGCGGGCTTGTCTGTATAGACATGAGCTTTAACATAGCCGCACAAAAAATAGTGTAAAGGCGTTAAATCGCACGATCTAGGCGGCCAATTGACCGGTCCCGAATGTGAAATAAAATGTTCACTGAACTCGTCTCTCAATAAGTCCATTGTTGCGCGTGCTGTGTGGCATGTGGCACCGTCTTGTTGAAACCACACATGTCATGCAAGTCAAGCTCTTGCATTTTGGGCAAAAAAAAGTTGGATATCATCTCACGGTAGCGCTCACCATTAACAGTTACGTTACGATTCGCATCATCTTTGAAGAAGTACGGTCCAGTGATGCCACCAGCCCATAAACCGCACCAAACTGTGACTTTTTCTGGATGCATTGGTAGCTGTTGCAATGCTTCTGGCGGACATTCACTCCAAAATCGACAATTCTGCTTATTTACCCGTATCCATTGAGCCAAAAATGAGCTTCGTCGAAATTCAATAATTTGCATAATTTACAAGCGTTGTTCGTTTGTAAGACGATTCATGCGGTTAAATTATAGACCAAACTGAAGATGTTTGACAGTGAAACAAAACACGAAACGTGCGTCAGCTGTTTAAACCAGTGTTGCCAAAAAGATAATAGCTAAAAAATCACCCTTTATATAGGTACAATAAAAGATATGTAAAATAATGTATTAAAAAAAGGGATTTTTGGTTCTTTACCACTGCAATGAGAAATTGTATATCTATATATAATAATAATAATATAATATATGAATTGAATCATCGCATATTGTATTTGTTATATACATGCAAATAAAATCGCAGCAGAAATATATGAATCTTGAAGAGGTTTTCACTTGCCGCATATACTTTTTTACAATACGCTCAGGCAATAGAAATTTGAAATGTTCACTACATACACTAAAAATATCATGTTGTTATATTAAATCCTTCAAAAACTCCCTCGTTATCCCATGTTTTATCCATTTTAGTTATATAACTATACATTTTTTTATATATAGTATATTAATAATTCGTATCACAGTAAAACTCTTTTCGAATTGATTTATAATTCAATATCTACATATAATGACTGCAGTTTTAAAGGGGTCTACAATCTCTATACTTGATGGTTTCTCTATATATTTATTATTATAAACCATGTAAAGAGGAGTACTTAATGAATATTTTGTCCGTTTTTTAAATTAAACTTTTGTTTAAAAAAGTGATTAAATGAAACCACATTTATGAAAAAATAAACTCAACTCAACATTCAAAGAAACCTTTTTATTATACAAAATAAATGATATTTTTGAATTCGTTACAATTTGAATATATAACAAAAAATTTTCTCTATGGTGTAGTTTAATAAAACGTCCCCATAAAATTTCTTATAAAATTTTGGGGTTGTGCGGGTTGTGCGTATCCTACTGCGGAAGACATAAAATATGTTTTGTGTTTTTTTTGGTTATTTTCGAATGTGAATTTTCATACAGAATTGGAGATTTTCCCATGCGATTGGTCATACACAGCTATGATTACCGACGACACAGTAAAAGCAACAAATTTTAAAAGGAACAACAGTTAAGGCTGTTCTTGGACACATAAAAACCAATCGTGGGTTGTAGAGACAAAAAATAAGATTGTATTTTTGTTTTCAGAAAACTTAAATAAAAAAAAAAATATACCGAATGCATACATAAATTGTATATGAAATGTTAAAAAGAATTATGAGGGGGTGGTTTTTTTTTTTTTTTTTTTTAATCGTTGATTTGATGAAAGAATATATAGAGTTAGTTCTTGAGACAGACTTCATTATATTCATATATATATATACAATTTTATAAGGGTATATTTATTTTTATATACTGAAGAAATTGTATATATATATAGTGATGATGGTGCTGTGGTGATACAATACATACAATAATATATATTTTGCATGTGATTCATATATTATAAATATATATATGTATATACGAAACGAATGGATAATATTTCAAAAACTGAGATAAGAAGCAAAATAAAATTTTATGCGTTTTTCCATATGATTTATGTATGTATATATGTATAAAATAATATATATTATAGATATATATACGACACGCGGGTAGGACTTTATTATTATTTCATTGCAATTTTATTGCTTTATATACGAGTATAAATAAACATTTAAAATGAATAAATAAGGAAACAATTTATATATATATGATAAAAGATAGTTTTATATATATAATATTTTATTATACAAAAACCAATTGAAATGAATATGTAAATGAATATATTATAATATAAAGGGTTGTTATTTTAAGATTATATTAGGATACATAATTTATACATATTCACTTCTTTTATGCGTATATCAGCAATTTAAGTAATTGTAATTGTATATAGAAAATTTCTTTTCATATCTCAATTAAAATTGATTCAGATCGTTAACTGTATATATTTAGCATTAAAAGTTATTGAATTGGCATTCGATATTATACATAGATAGATAGTCATTAGACAAAAGATATTTTTTTAAATTTAATATACCTTAGAAATTCCATTACGAAATAAATCAAAAATTTTACGTCTGTAATCAAGAACCTAACTAATTTATTTAAAGAAAATTTAAAAAATTTAATTCGATTGCCGCTGTAACGTTACCATAGAAAATTAAAAGAACTTTTTTCCATAGAATGTTATTTAAAAAAATATAATATATTGCTCAAGAAATTACCTAACCTAAAAAACTTCAACGAAAATTTCCTCAACAAAAATTATTCAGATTTTCCTTTATTGAAAATTATAAAGGATTTTTTTTCCGTTATAGAACATTATAAAGAATCGAATCTTTGCGGTTTATTTAAGAACATTTGTTTTTTTATTTTTGTTAAAGGATGCAGGCGGGGTTGGATAACGTATTCAAATAATCAGTTCAAAGGATCAAATTGTTGTGTTGTGAAAATTACTATCAAAATTTGGACATATTTTTAGGATTACGGGTAAGAATATGAAAATTTCTAAAATTCAAAATATTACTTTTTATTATGTATATTATTATAGACAGCCTTTTTATAGAATAAATCAATAAAAGTGAAAAGACTGTGTGAAAAATTATCCATATATTATATATTATAATAACACCACCGCATATTAAAATATCATATATTTTTATTTTATTTTCCTTTATAATAAATACATTATTTTATTTTAGATTGACTTTTGATTGAAATTGAATACGATAAATTTTATGCACAATATATAGATAGAAAATTATATTTATACACCTTATAGGATTTCTCCATACATTAAGAACGAATAATATATTTATATTTTAGTACATTGTAAAAGTTTATGGTATATTTTAAGAAACCTTCCCTTACAAAAAGGGTAATATTATTTAGAATACATACTACTTTGAATGTGTCATCATGTCAAACAGACACATAGAACTATACATAGATATATATATAAAATTAATCGATTTTCCATTTTTCCATATACATATACATACAGCAATACGAAACATAATATCATGTCCCTATCGCATCATATAATTTACCAAAAATATAAGTGATGAATATAATTAATTTAATTTTTTTTTTTTTTTTACGTTTTGGTTATTTATTAGTAAGTATATAAAAACAACACACGTCTAGATTAAATATATTATAATAAATATTATTTCTTTTTTCATTTTTTTTTATTATTATTCTGTACGGGGTGTTGAGTTTTCATATATATATAGTATATTTAAATATTTTTATTTCCGGAACACCTGTACATAGTGAATATATATATACACCTACGGTTATATACCTTATAAACCTTATGGTTTTTATATTTTTCGTATGGTTATGCATATGTCATATATATATATATATATTATGACTTATATAGTTTATGAATACTTAATATTTAATATTTTTTTTTTCTATATATAGTAAAACAAAACGCTATTCAAATGCACATAGAATTTCATATTTATATATTATAATATATTTAAATTAAATGTTTTTAAAATATAAATATATATAAAGTGTCTTATGTTTCATATACGGGTATAGCATAAGCAAGTTAGATTTATTATCAGTGCATTCATTTCTTTTTTTTTTTCTTTAACATATGTTTTTCATGTGAATATGTCAGAGTCAGTGATGTGATTGAAATAAACATTCAACGTGAAAAGGCAAACATCAAAAGCTGACAAAATTTTCAAAAAAAAATCCCTCAAAATGGTTGATTTTTCTATCAATTTCTTTTAATTGAAAATTTTGCCCTTTCCCTTAGATTTCATTCAAAATGAGATTTTTCTGTTTGATTTTATTTTTTTAATAGAAAATTTTCCTCTTAAGAATATTCATTTTGAATTCTACTTTATCTGTGATTTTCTTTTAATAGAAACATTTTTCTTTGAAGAAATTTCTTTTAAAATTCAATTTTTCATTGATTTTCTTAAAACAGAAACAATTTTCCGCTTAAAAAAATGGCATGCAGAATAAGATGGACATTTTCTTTTAATATAGAGAAAAGAATTTTCATTAAGGAAACTCATTCGGGATTCGGAGACAATTTTTTTGTGGTTACTTCTAAAATAAAATTGTGTTTTTAAGATAAAAATTCATTCAGAATGAGATTTTTCATTGGTGTTGTTTCAATAGAAAAATTTCCACATAAAAAAAGTCATAAGTTGCCTTTCTTACAATTTTAAAAGTTCCTTTTCCTTGGTAAATTCATTCAGAATAAGATTTTTCAGTGATTTAGTTTCATTAGAAAATATTATGCCAACAAAATATGAATTAAGACTCCATTTTCAAATTGATTTGCTTTTAATATAAATGTTTTATTTTACATTTTCATTGATTTGCTTTCAATAGAAATGAATTCTCATAAGAAAATTCATTTACAATCATTTTTTTTTTATTGATTTCCTGTCAAAAAAAATGTTTTCACATAAGAAAAATTTCAAAATGAGTGTTTTCAGTGATTTTCTTTAAATAGAAATGTTTTCTCATAAGAAAATTCAATTAAAAAAACATTTTCATTGGATTATTTTGGATTGTAAACGTTCTACTTTAGTAAATTCATCCAGAATCTGATTTTTATAAATTTTCTTTTACTATAGAAAATATTTCTCATAATAAAATTCATTTAATATAATATTTTTATTGATTGCCTTTCGCTAGAAATGTTTTCTCATAAGAAATTTTCATTCAAAATGCAATTTTTCAGTAATTTTCTTCTAATAGAAAAGTTTCTTTTAAAAAAGTTTCTTTGTAAATTCATTCAAAATGAAAATTTTCAGTGATTATTTCTTCTAATACCAAAATTTTCCTCTTAGAAAATTCATTCAAAATTAGATTTTTCAGTGATTTTCTTCTAATACCAAAAAATTTTCCTGTTAGAAATTTCGTTTAAATGAGATTTTTCATTAAATTTTCTTCTAACATAAAAACGTTCCTTTTAAGAAAATTCATTCAAAATTAGATTATTTCTGTGATTTTCATTTAATAGAAAATTTTCCTCTTTAGAACCATTTCATTCCATAATAGACAAAAAGAAATTATTCCATATGGTAGATTTCACTTGTCCTAATTCTTTCTATCTCCATACATATAGAATTTACCCTTTCGTTTTATAAATACCCATGGTATATTAAATCATTATCATAGAACAAAAAAAATAAAAAACTATACACATATGAAATTAACGCTATACATTTTTGATGTTACATTCGTTAATGAGTGAAAAAGCGCTCATAAAGTAATTATTTATTTTAATTGAATGTTTTCAAATGGGATATACATCAGTATATTATATATACAATAAAACTAGGGATAGATTTTTATATTCCACCTCTATGTATATATATTTTAAATAAATATACATAAACTAAACTCATATATATACTATATATAAAAGCATATAATCACCAAAACAAAAAAACAAAAAAAAAAAAAGGCAATCCTCTAATGTGACTTTGTGTTTCTCTATATTAATTATACTTATGTACATATATATATTATTTTGTTTTTCGTCTGATTTGTATCTTTTTTTTTTCTACTGGATTTTTTCCACACATATATATACTATTATATACCCCGGTAAACCCCGGGGTGTGTGAATGGGTTTTAAAAAAAATTTTCAAATAGAATTTGTATCAAAAAAGAAAAGCATATATAGACATTCATCCATCCATATTTTTTGTTTTTCATCCAAAATGTATGCGGTAAAATTTTTTTTTTTTTACAAAATATGCATATTAGGTATCTTGAATGGATATATGATTTTTAATTCTATCTTTATATGAAATATCCACAGTAAAATATATGGTTTTCCTAAATTGCATATATATATAATTAATTTTTTGGGTTTGTTTATTCATTTTTATGTTCTAAATATAGCCCAAAAAATATTTCATTTTTTTTTAATAAATTTCATATATGGAAATGTAGATACATTACACTGATTATATATGAATAGCAGGAGGTTCAATCGGAAATTTTCTATATGTATATTGCATATACATACATACCTTTATACAATCTAAATGTTATAAAAAAAAAAAAAAACAAAGTATCGATTAGTTTTCTATAGAATTATGATATTCACGGTTTCATGTCAAATGTCAATTAAATTGTTTTTTTTTTTTTTTTTTTTGGGTTTTATAAACAAGAATATTCTATGTAATGTCCATTAAAATTTTTGTAGAACTCTATATATACTATAATGAAAATATATACAGTATATATATTTATGGTTATCTATACTTCATTTATATTGATTCCAATTTTTATATACTCGCACACAGAATTTTTCTATTTTCAAAAATGGTATTAAGCGTTGTGGGGTTCAGAATTGCTATATACACATAAAATGCTTATTAATATAAGAGTGAAAACACGTATATATCAATCGATTGATTATGAATTTTTACAAATAATTACGTAGAAATTTTATTTTAATTTCGATGTGTTAATTAAGGGATTGCTTTTGAGTTAAACATTTAAATCGAAGGGTTCTTATATAAAATAGATAAATCTACCATTTCCTATTTGGTATGCGTTCGAATGTTAAAAACCCGGTTCGCGATAATTTCTTATTAATATTTCTTATCATTACTTTGTCGACAACGTCGTCGTTTTGCATCTAAACTTTTTAACAATACCACATAATTTGGTTCATTATAGCGGTTTGTGACTGTCATTTATATTTTTAGGATTATATAAACATTTAATGTATATACAAATTATAATAATAAATTTATTTTTTTTTTATAATTAATTATATTTATGAATATACATATATAAATTGCTCATTTATAACACAGTTTAATGTTTGAATATTAAATCAACAACAACGTAAGAATTATATACCATATACATTTTATAATGAAATTAATATGCGAATGTTGTAAAAGTCAAATTTTAATGACTGAAAGGTGACTGAAATTATGGGTATAAAAAAAAAATATGGGGAAGTTCCACATATATAGATATAAAAATGATTGATATTAATTTAGACTGTGATATGAATTCCGAGTGATATAAAAAAAAACAAAAAACTCATCCGTTGTTCGTTAGACAATCGGGGGCCTTTACATATATATATTTTAAAAACATTAAAAATTAAACTGTTTAAAGAATAATGTTAAAAATGATGTTGGTAACAAAATAGTTAATTGGTGGTTGAATATTTGACCGGTCACTATAATCTAAGAGCTCATCTAAACAGGATGAACATCGTTAGCTGCGATACACGTAGGCTGTGCCACACGGAAGAAGAAACTACGTGAATGTGAGGCTTTAGCAGGGAAAAGACTTAGGATCATTGGTTCATCATTTCCATTGCCTGAGGACATTATGTCCATACCCATCAATAAGTTGGCCAGGTTCTTGGGCAGGGCCAATGAATGAATGAATATGGGATAATTTAGGGCAGTAACCCAATGCCCCCTTGGGGTCAGGTGTTTAGGGGACGGACGACCCAGCCCGGTGCTATAATTCTATTCTAATTCTAATTCTGTTAGTTTCTTAATTTGTGGTTTTGCTGACGGTGTCGGTAATTAGCCGTACGACCAATCGCAAGGGCAAATGCAATTCTGTGTTACAGTTCAGATTCGAAAAATACCGGAAAACACAAAACATATGTTATGTCTTCAGTAGGATTCGAACCCCCCATATTTTGCAAGAATTTTAGATTGGCATTTTTATCATTTACACCACAGAGTGCAAGTACACAAAAAGAATGTGTATACTTGCTATAAAAATGTATTTGAATTTATATATATATTAATTTTCATTTCATTTCGTATGGTGAATAAATACAAATATATTGAAATTATATATTTTGAAATAAAAATTGAAAATTATTTCAATAAAATGTGTGTCTAGACTCTAGACGTTTATGTTTGGTAATACAATATATAAAAAAATGTTCTTGATGATATAAATAATTGTTTTTTTTTATTAAATCTTTATTATTGCTTTTCTTTCAATATAAAGATACGCCTTTATTTACATTTAATTTCTTTCTATTAAAAAAAACATCATCTTTTGTTATATATAAAAAAAAGAAGTTTACTTTACAACTGACGATTTTGCTTTTACGTCCGCGGTAACATCCTTCTGTTTTTTTGTTTTTTTTATGATGTCGGTGGGTAAGATGTTGAGGGTACGACCACAATTCTTTAGGATAAAACTCTATTTGAAATTCATATCTTCGCAAAAAAAAAAACCAGAAACACAGAAAAAATGTGTTTCATGTCTTAAAAAAATCAATGACCTTAAAATTTTTTCAGAAGTTGAAATTGTTTATTTTATCAACTATACAACACAATATATAGATAGAGTTGTTTGTTATATTTATGTATATATATAGATTATAAAATTAATCTTTTTTTTTTGGTTATTATAAACGATATACTGCATAATATCATATATAAACAGACAGCGATAACTCTTTATATTGAACGAGCTCTGTATTCAATGAGTTTTTTTTTATCTATTTGTGAGTTTATGAGAAAATCAAATATTTAAATAAAAAAAACCTCTATTCAACGATTTTCTTTATTAATCCATTTTTTTTTAAGTCCCTTGAAAAAATCGTTGCATAAAGAGTTAACTGTTTTTTTTAATTTTGCATATTTTGCATTTTTCTTTTGCCCATGCACGATAGATATATGGATGGTTCTTTGTGATAGAATTTCAAGTATATATGATAAGACATATACGATTCTGTTATATATATATATTTGATGATGATGGATTCATTTTTTTTCTTCTTCTTCTTTAAAGCTATTATATATCATTTTTGTTTATTTATAAAATTTATCTTTCTTTATTGATATATATAATATTATTATACTGCACGAATTATTGCCGAATCATAAACAAATCTCACGTTAAATTTTGTAATATAAAAAAAATGTATGAATGAATGAATGAAATATTTAAAAATGAATGAAAAATGCATATATAAATGAAATTAAAGCATATATTTCATTTAATCGTAAGAAATCTCTTCGAATTGAATGAAAATTTAAAGCAGATGGATGATGTATAGTGTAGATATTTTAAAATAATAATAATTTCTTTTCTATAAAAAAACCTCTTCATATAATTAAAACTAATAAAAAAACATTTCAAAGAAAATTTGAAATAGAAAATTTATACATCTATACAAACAATATATTAGAACAATAGAAAATAAAAAAAAAAAAGTTTAATTTAATGGTTTTTCATCATTATTTTATGTTTAAATTTAAATAAAAAATAAAACAATTATGGTTTTTCATTTCTTCATTTTGTTTGTTTGTTGCAGATCATAATTTTTTGGTTTTTAGAAATATATTAATTGTCGACACAGCCAATTGTTTGTTTTATTGTTTATTTGTTTTTTCATTAACAAAAGATTAAGAAAAATCTTATATATATATAAAAAATTGTATAACTATTTTTATTTATTCTATATCCATATTAAAATTTTGTATTTAAACGATAACAAAATGATGGATAAATTTAATATGGAATTTTATATATGTATATAAAGCACTTTGTGATTTGCATATCATATAAAACAAATGTTTTTTAATATTCATAATTTAAAATGTATATATTAAAATTTCAATGAGGAAAATGAAGAAAAAAAAACAGAGAAAAACGTGATTTAAATATTAATAATAATTCTAAATACACACTGCGACAATTAATATTCCGGATTCAAACCATATCTCAATAACCAGCGGGACGATCTATGTGATGGAACGTGCGTTTTGAAGTTGGATGTTTTCTCTATCGTCTGTAAAAATTTCATTGCATGTGGTTGACAAATCAAAAAGTTATGACATTTCTTGTGAAATAATATTTTAGTTGAAGTAGAAGTTTTAATATGGAACAAAAAGCAGTCATTAAATTCAACGCAAAGCTTGGTAAATCTGCAACAGAAACGTTCAAATCGATGCAGTAAGTTACTGGCGATAATTGTATGGGTAGAACACAAGTTTTTGAATGGTATAAACGGTTCGTGGATGGCTAAAACGCAGGCTAAAAAACAAGAAAAGTTCCATCGAAAATCAAGACAATGCTCGTAACATTCTTCGATAGCAAGGGAGTTATCCATAAAGAATTCGTTCCAACTGCGGTCAAACAGTCAGTGGCGCATATTATATCGAAGTTTTGAAGCATTTGATGGGCAGGATTCGTGGTATTCGACTTGAATATCGTGAATCAGATAGTTGGTGTTTGTTACACTATAATGGACCAAGTCACACTTCACTTATTGTTTGTCAGTTTTTGGCTCGAAATCAAGTCTGTGTGTTAAATCATCCACCGTATTCACCTGATTTAGCACCATGTGACTTCTCCTTGTTCCCAAAACTTGAAAAATAAAATTGAAAGGATGTTTTTTTGAGGATATTGAAACCATTCAAACAGCATCTACACGCGCACTAGAGGCAATACCACAAAATGAGCTGGAACACGCATTTGAATCATTATTAAATCGATGTAACAGTTGCATTGAATCAGGAGAAGCATATTTTGAATAAATAAAAAAAAAAAATTTCAAAAATCGTGTTTTTAATGTATTTCCTAGGACCAGTCCGGAATATTAATTGTCGCGCTGTGTATACTATAGCTCAGACAAATGTTTTTCAATTATATTTTTAATATTATATTTTAAGCAATTGCTGTATATTTTCCTGTATATACATAAACGATAGAAATCGTGATTAAAAATGATCTGATAATTTTTGTTTTTTTTTTGTAAGATAAGATAAGCTTAATTTTATGATTATTCTTCAGCAATTTATTAAAAGAAAATTCAAATCCATTTTTTATTCAAACAAATTTTTTTAATATCTATTATAAAAAATGTATATTTCAAGCATGTCTCATCAATCGAATGACAAAAAAACACAGAAAATACATGAAAGATCTTCTTTTTTTTTAAAAAAAAGGTGAATTCAAAAATCTTTTTCATTGTTTTTTCTGGAAATCACAATTGACAAAACGAATATATTAATTGATTTATTAATATAATAAAAATACATTAAATTAATATACATATTTAAATTGTTTATTGATTATTGCCAATATAAATACAATAAAATAAAAATTAAATAATAAAATATTACCATTAATAAATGAAATTTATTACAAAAAGCGTATATACCTACAAAAAAAAAAGTATTTATAATAAATGAGGGGGTCTCTAAAAATATTAAACCCTATACAAAAAAAAACAATTTTATTAAATAAATAACCAAAAAATAAAAACAACCAACATATTAAATTATGGATAAAATAAAATAAATAATTCATTTATTTTATAATCAAAATAATATTGTAGACGACGACGACGACGACGACGATGATTATGACAACGAAGTTAAGTTTGTATGCGATATAGAATTTATATATATATTTTAATATAAATAAATATTTGTAAATTTGTATATTTATAAAAAAAAAATAAAAAATAATGTGATGGTTGCATGCATATGCTTTTTTTTTCTTCTTCTTTATTTTGAATAATAATATATTGAACTGAAAAATTCATTTATTTAATATATATATATAACGTTAATATGATGTATATAATGTTATATATTAAATGAGTAAAAGAAAAACGACAACTTATTTTATATTTTTTGTTCAGTTTCTTTTTTTTTATAAATGAAAATTGAAAAATAAAAATAAAATATATTTATATTGTAATTTAATATACCAAAAATTGCATACAGAAATAAATAAAAAAATAATATAAATATCTATATATATATATATATTCAAAATTAGTAAACAATATAATACAATATATGAGAAGAAAATTGTTTACGTACGTCGTCCGTTTGTATTATTATTAGTGTGTATGTATATAGATTTATAGAAGATATCTATATAATGTGGGTGATATAACATCTACTTATTCATATATATTATATATTCTTGTACAATTGTTTATTTTTTGTTGTTGTTGGAAAAATAAACAGAGCGATAAATTTTAATATTTATTTAAAAGCAAAAAAAAAATATGATTCTATTAATTTAATTATATTTATATATATGATATATAAATATACATATATAGTGATGTTGACTGAAAGTATATATGTAAGTGGGTTCGGTTTTTTTTTTTTGGGTAGATATCATTTTTATGTTTAATTTTAAGTAATTAAGTTTTAAATGATTTTTCTTGACAATTAAACCAAAAAAAAAAAAAATGTTACCCAAGGAAACCTGTTGGGATTTCATTAGTTTAAACTACTTAAAATTCAGATATTAAATTAAAAAAGAGTAAAGGATTTGAAGATTCTATTGGAATTTATTTTAAACAGACGATTCAAAATTTTGTGGAAATGTCCATTTGATCTTCTTTACACCCTATGCTTTATGATTTATTTAATTTATCTTTAACCATTTGCCTGCATTCAATAATGTGAATTTTTTTTTTTTTTTATATAAACGCTGACATAAAAAGAATAATTTTCGAGTTATTCAAATTCTAAATGCAAATAAGAAACGGCAAAAAAAAACGAGACAATTTTTTTATAATTATATCGTTAAGTGGTATGCAGACATAACATTTCAATTCAATTTAAAGTCATTCGGAACTTCATGAACATAATAAAGTCGGACGGGATAAAAATACCATAAATAAAACAAAATAAATTACCATAAAATCAAAATGGGCTTTAGAAATATTCAAAATTTTTACTTAACAAATTATTTTTAGAATTCAGAATCTACTTGAAAATACTTGAAAATTAGTAAATATTTCTAATAAAATTGGCTTAAGAATTAATTAATAAATAAAATAAACTTTACAATGCATTGTGAAATGTTAACCTATCAATTTGGTGAAAAAATTACTGAATGATCCAACAAATCAATTCTAAATAATAAAACGAAATACGTTTTTCTACAATAATAATATTTCAGCATTTTTTAGCTTGCATAATTTTAACAAAAATAATTAGAATATAAGAGAACACACAAATCTATAAATCAAAAAAATACAATCAATTTGTATATACACAGTGGGACAATTAATATTCCGGATTCAAACCATATCTCAATAATAACCAGTGGGACGATCTCTTTGATGGAACAAGCGTTTCGAAGCTTGATGTTTTCTCTATCGCCTGTAAAAATTTAGATTGCATTTGGTTGACAAATAAAATAGTTATGACATTTCTTCTGAAACAATATTTTACAACAATATTTCAAACAATTTTAACATGGATCAAAGAGCAGTCAAGTCATTAAATTCAACGCAAAGCTTGGTAAATCTGCAACAGAAACGTTCAAATCGATGCAGCAAGTTAATGGCGATAATTGTATGGGTAGAACACAAGTTTTTGAGTGGTATAACCGATTCGTGGAGGATGGCTAAAACACAGCCTAAAAAACAAGAAAAGTTCCATCGAAAATCAAGACAATGCTCGTAACATTCTTCGACAGCAAGGGAATTATCCATAAAGAATTCGTTCCAACTGCGGTCAAACAGTCAGTGGCGCATATTATATCGAGGTTTTGAAGCGTTTCGTGAAGGGCAGGATTCATCGTATTCGACCTGAATATCGGGAATCAGATAGTTGGTGTTTGTTACACGATAATGAACCAAGTCACACTTCACATATTGTTCGTCAGTTTTTGGCTCGAAATCAAGTCTGTTTGTTAAATCATCCACCGTATTCACCTGATTTAGCACCATGTGACTTTTCCTTGTTCCCAAAACTTGAAAAATAAAATTGAAAGGATGTTTTTTTGAGGATATTGAAACGATTCAAACAGCATCTACACGCGCACTAGAGGCAATACCACAAAATGAGCTGGAACGAATTTGAATCATTAATAAATCGATGAAACGCAGTTGTATTGAATCAGGAAGAGAATATTTTGAATAAATAAAAAAAAAAAATTTCAAACAATTTCAAAAAAATTTCAAATCGTATTTTTAATGTATTTCCATGTAGGACCAGTCCGGAATATTAATTGTCGCACTGTGTATAAAAATTAGTAAACAATTCATAATAATAATAATAATAATAATAATAATAAAAAATCGGAAGTATATTTATTATAAAATATGCAAAAATAAATAAGTAAACGATTGATTTGTAATCGCCGCATTATATAAATTCAAATTACTAAAAATTTCAACACTAACATACAAAAAAAAAAAACAAACAAATAATCAATATAATTATCGATATATGAATGTGATAAAATAATATGATATTAAATATTATATTATACTAAATGAAATTCTATATCGTATAGATAGAGTATTATTTTATTATAATGTAGTGTTAATTTATAATATCATCATCGCCAAATAACTATAATATCCCAAATTTTTACACCCACGTATATATTCACGTAAAAATTGTTTCTATTAATCTGTCATCTGAATTATCATATATATATAAAATATAATATTACCGCCGCATCATATAGACAAAATATACAAATAAACTTAAAACCTTATAGAAAAAAAAAAAAACCCAAATTTTTCCAAATCAAAATTTCAACGTAAATGTAAAATAACTAAAAATATTATGTGTAATAAATGGGCAAAATAATGAAATGTAATAGAAAAAAAATTCGATTTAATATACATAAAAATTTTTTTAAAGAATTCCCTTTTTACACCATAATTCGATATACGAATATTTAAAAAAAAAAAAACTGATAAATATCTATAAATATATCAACATATAAAAATAAATAGATATAAAAAAAATAAGATTTCCCCATACACCAGCAAATATCATACAAAAAATTCTCTAATATTTACTTCTTTTTTTATTTCTATATTTAATTTAATTTTGTATATATACTAATCTAAATTAATTTTCATTTCATCATTACGAAAGACCTAATTTCATTAATCTGGACCATCTGTTGGTATCAAGGACGACGACACTACAACTACGAGTACGACGACGACGACTCTACAACTATCTATATATATATATACAACGATTTAGCATTTATTTTTAATATATACGAAAATTCATCTGATATTTATACAATTACATTCATTTAATTTATGTATATATAATTTTCCACGAGAGTATATTATGCATAAAAAACAAAAAAAAACCTGTGATTTTATACATTTTCATTTTAAATAAATACAACAAACAAATTTTTGTGTTATTTAAACAGCGTGTGTGTTTGTTCTATATATATATAAATCTATGTCTGTTCTGTATATATATAGTATATATAAGATACAATAAAGTACATTCCTATAGTTTTAGAGATTTTTTACTTAAATTTCATGATATTTCCATAAGCAATTCACATTATTGGTATTATAGGTATATATACAAAACAGCAAAGTAAAAATTTTTTTATATTTGTATCTTTTTTGTATATAATCCGAATCGCTTAAACTTTTACGTGCGTGTATAATACAATTTACATGAGAGATACAAACATATATACACATTTTCCATATGCAATACTGGTTGTGAATCTGTTTTCTAAACTAGGCAATTTAATAAATAAAAAAATCTTGTAAATGATGCGTTTATAAAAAATAAAAAAACATTCCAAAGTGTTTCTCTGACTTCTTTAGATTATTATATGCACATAAGACATAACGATTACAATTTGAAATAATGTTTATGCGTAAGTATTTATATTCATACTATTATATAGGTATTTGAATGTTTTATACAACAAAATTGCGTATATAGACATTTTATTAGTTACAATTTGAAAAATTTTTTTTTTACAATTGTAAAATATATAGAATAAAATTTTATGATGTTAAAAAAATGTATATTACTTTTGTTTTATATGCATGAATTATTTTTATTACAGATTTTTTTTTAATAACTCAATTAATGGGAATTGTTTTAATTTTAACTAATTTTGAAACCATAAGGGGGTTGAATTCATTAATTTATTTGAATTATAATTCACGCACAGTGACTTTGTGATGTATATTTGATAAAAAAAAATTTTGAGGTTCTGCGGGTTCGCGTTTTATATTGAAGACATTAAACATTTTTTCTGTGTTTATGCTATTTTTGAATTTCATTTCACGCAATTACAGATCTTCCCATATACGCGGTTTGTAATATAATGGAGGATCGTAAAAAACAACATGTGAGGATGAAATATGAAATCAAATCAAATCATCTGATCAATTCTGCAGGTATATTCTATATACAGAATAATAATCGACAGGAAAATTAAGTAATCCCCGCATATTGGCAGAACAGAACAAATTGCAATGAATTTCGGAAATTAAGGGAAACTCTTTAAAAATAAATTTTCATAGAATATAGAATGACAATATTTTAGTATATAGATGAGTTTTCATTGATCTACATGTTGAAAATTCTTCTAAAAATACTCTAATTGCTTGAATAAACCTCAATCATATAAATACGATAAGTTATTTAATCCCTTTAATGAATGAAATTCAATATTTTAGAATTTATTTATGCCAAAAAAGAAAGAAAAACCACTTTACTGTCCTCTATACAGTGAAAATTCTCTAAACCGGAATCTCAAGGGTAACTATAAGATTTTCGGGATTAGAGGATTATTCCGCATTTGGGTGGTAAACTTCTAATAAATGAAAATATTGAAATTTTCAAATTCACCTCACTTCAACTTCTTTAATGTACATTAAAGATTTGTTTTTCCTTATGTAGTTTTCTATCTGTTTTTCAATTTTTTTAATTTTTTCTTAACAAATTTTACATATATTTAAAATCACGCTTTAAACCGTAATAAATTAATGGAACAAAAGGGTTTTGCGCCCTTTTCGGAGTTTGAAATCATATTAAATCTAATTCATATGGGATTACGGCTTATTGAAGTTCCAACTGATTTTCACTATGTATATGAAAACCATTCAATAAACAAAAATATTCAAATATAATTACATAAAAATCCATAAAAATCAAATATATCTATTTTAAAATCAAATAGGTGCGTATGTAAGTAAATATATATATATATATACTACTGTGTACAAATATGAGTAAAACTTTATTTATAACTTTTGAAAGCATTATTTATTCTTCTAAATCTAAATCATCATCATCCTCAAAATGATCCCCGCCCGATGCAATGCAACTATGTCAACGCCTTTTCCAATTTTCAAAACATTGTTTATACTCGTCTCGCCGGAATGGCCATCAGTCAATCCTCTTCGATTCGGCTTTTATCTTTTCAATCCAATCAAAATGGTGTCCCCGAAGTGGTCTTTTGAGTTTGCTGAATAGCCAAGAAGTCACACGGAGCTAAAACTGGCGAATACGGTGGTCCTTTTCATTATCCCGATAGTCAGAAAGCATCGTTTCACAGACTTATATGCGACGATGTTTTTCGAAAAAATTGAGTGTTTTTGGCACCAATTGACATTAGACTTTTTTACAGGCACAAAATGTCTTTCAAAATGGTATTAACTGACCGATTTGAAATTCCAACAATATCAGCAAGCTCTCTAGTAGTCAATCGACGATTTTGCAGCACCAATTCTTTGATTTTGTTGGCGTTCAGCTCATCAGTAGAGGTTCTTGGTCGTCTTTGATACGGTTCGTTCTTCAACGAGTTCACGACCTTCTTTAAACAATTTATGCCAATCGAAAACACTTGCGCTTGACATCGACTTCTCACCAAAGGCCTTCTGCACCATTCTGAACGTTTTGGGGGCCGATATTTCATTTCGAGCACAAAATTTAATGCTACTTCTTTGTTGAATAATTTCAGACATTATCAAAAAATTAACAAATCGAATAAATAACTTTTCCTTGTTCATACACACACACACACACGTAACTACTACAGCAATGAACCAATTGACTTAAAATTTGTCACAAATGTCACCTACGTAAAAATAAAAGCATTTGTCCAAATAGATAAACCAAGGAAGTTTAAATTGAAAAGTCTTACTTATATTTGTACACAGTAGTATATATGATTGTATCCAATAATGTTGTGATACAATAAAAAGTGTATAGTAATCATTAACATTTTGATTATGATAGACGATTAAAAAAACAAATACTATTTTTCTTTTAAATTTGTATCATCAAATGAATTCAAAATGTGCACTATATAGCTTCTGTTAAAAAAATATGCAATCTTTCTATTGCAAATTGTATAAATTATAGATAGATGATGAATTTATAATTATATTATTTTCTTAAATAATATAAATGCAAATAAATTAGGTCATCGATTGTTTCATACGTCGTCATAATCTGTTATAGTATAGTATATTATATGATATCATAATTTAAAATTATTAAAAAAAAATAAAATTGTATTTTATGGATTGTTGAATATGTGATTTATTGAATATGACACATTATTGCGGTACTGACGGTGCTGACTAACATTTCATTTCTGTAATTGTATATCTTTTGCACCAGTGTTGCTGCTATGCTGTTCATCATATTTTTATTTATATATTTAAAAAAATAATTAAATGGAATTCAAAATGAAATTACAAGAATATTTCTTTTTTAATTTATTTAATTATTTTTTCACATTATTTATATTGATTCCACAATTACAACAATATACAATCGAATTTTTTTTTATCTAGAAAATTTTTATATACTAAATTTATTTATGATTTGGCCTTTTTCCATTTTTTTTTTTCTTCATGTATGATTTTTTGTGTTTTTTGGTGATATAATAAAAATAATATTTATATGAATATAGAAAAATTAAAAACAAAAAAAAAATACTCTGTTAGACATAAAAGATAATAAAACAAAAACATTCTATTATATATATGTTTATTAATCTCTTTATTACAGCCTTTGGAATAAAATGAAATGAAAACAATTGTACAAATTTGTATTTATATAGACTATAATATAGACATTATGGGATTACACAAACTATAATCGTATGTGTAGCGGATTAATTTTTTTTATTTATATACATTTTTACTATATGCATAGAAAAGAAACAACATACAAGTTACGGAATTGTATGTTTTCATCAATATATTACGCATACTTGAGCTACGCTATTAAATAATCAAGTAAAAAAAATTAAAAGTTTTTCTTTTAAATTGACTTTTCTTTCGGTCGTAAACAACAAAAAGATTATCGTAAATGTTATATATATATATATATATTTATATAAAAATGGTGTTAAACAGATTAACATAAACAGTATTTACTCGTACAGTAGGTTATTTATTTATTTATTTAATATACCAATATGAATTATATTTTATTATTGGTTTTATTACAAATCAATGAATTTTCAACTGTATATTCAACATATATTCAAATTAGATTTTGTATTGTGATAAAAAATCTAATTTTTTTGCCATAAAAAAAATAAAAAATAGTATTATTTCATTATCAAAATGTATTTTTATTTTATTTTTTTTATACAAAAATAATTTATATTTTTTTTTTAAAATGTAATTTATTGTAATAATATATTTATAGAAATGAATCAATTGAAAATTTTTCGCTTTTCACAAAAGTTATATATACAAAAAATACAAAAAATATAATAAATGTGTGTGAGGAAAGATTTACAAATCTATACGCGCGGCCGCGACGAATTAAATAAATTTACACAAAAATTTAAAAAAAATAAATAAATATATATATTTATAAATAGAATACGCAATCATTGATTAATAATATAATACATAATATGATTAAATATTTATTGATGATGATGTTCAAAAGTTTGAATTGTATTTATTTTTATCTGTATATATTATAATTAAAATATAACTCGAACTAAAACTCTTCAATCGGAATTTTCCTTCTTGGGAACGATCTTTTGTTATGTTAGAAAAAATATTAGTTACCATAAATATGATCTTCTGCGAGTTATTGATTCACTGCGGAATTAATTCCCATATAATTTTCTTGGGTTAAAATTATCGTATAGAGATCATTATATATAAGAATTATATTTTTATCATCACATTGTAAGATGTCTTCTGAACTCCTTATAAGGATTTGACAATAAAAATTTACAACGTTTAATAGCAATTTTTAGGGTTTGAATAGCTGATATATTCATATTTCATGAAATAATCAGAAAAATTCTTTATAGAAAATTCCAATACATATTTAAAAATAAATGGAAACAATTTTCTTTTAACAATTACAATTTTAATAAATCAAAACAATCCCGCATTGCACAATACACGACAATTATTAAAAAAAAAAAATGTAATTTTCTATAAATATCCAACTATAAAATCTTAAAAAATCTATATATACAGTGGTGGACAGTTAAAAAACACAGTGATTAATTACGAATCAAATATTTAATTTTACAAGTACAAATTATATATTAACCGATAAGTTTCTGGAAAAATGTGTTATGGACCCGAAGTATAATCGATGTGAATCGGATGGAAAAGTGTATGTAAGAGGTCTACATAATCAAAGCATCAATCCATTATACACATTAAAAACACAGTAAAACATGCTGGCGGTAGTTTCGTGGTTTGGGGAGCGCTATCTTGGTATGGTATTCGTCCAATACACAGAATAATAGAAGGAAAAATGGATCAGTATATGTATAAAAACAACATACTTGAATATGCAATGGAACCATATGATGCTGATGATAATATGCCACTTAAGAGGAAATTTATGGACGATAACGATCCAAACTCACCGCTCGTGTTGCATAAAAAGATGGATGTTACAACAAATTAGTGTATTGGATTAGCCCGCACAAAGTCCGGGCTTGAACCCCATTCAGAATTTGTGGGGAGATGTCGAAAAAGGGATGAATGAAAATCATCGACCAACAAATTTGGACAAATTTTGGGCAGTCGTGCAAGAGGCTTGGCTTGCAATGCCATCAGATCGATGCAAACGTTTGGTTGAAAGTATACGTCGTCGGTGTGCCGAAGTAATTAAAATGAAAAGGTTTCCCAACAAAATATTAAATCAACTTTTATTAATTTTTTATTTTGTGATGCCAAAGATAAAGCCAAAGTTCGTGGACTGCGCTATTTTTACCTGATTACTTAACTTTAAGAATTTTTTACGTTTTATGTTTTTAGAATTTTGTTGTTAAAGAAAACATGGATATTTATTTACATTAATTATGAAATTATGTATTACTGTTTCATTTCTATAACCTCTCTTAGTCAGTTTAACACTACTTCCATTAGATATTTTTAAATGAATTCATTCCAAGAAATGGGTGTGTTATTTAACTGATCACCGCTGTATATGTATATTTATTTATATTGAACGAAATTCTATACGAAAAATTTAACTATTCACTAAATAACATTTATGTCAGTTAGTTCATTTTTAAACAAATTATACTCATTAATATTCATTTTACTATTTTACGTATATATTCTTTTAATTTTTGTGATGGACAACGGACGCCGTTTATGACGACACATTATGGGTCAACTATATATTATTATTATTATTATTATATTTACTATATATTTTAAAAATAAAAAATAAAATAAACCTTCATTGCGTATAGCAACAAAATGTAACATATATAATTTAAGAAGAACAAAAAAAAAATCATTTAATTTCCTTCTTAACAACACCACATTCATGCAAGATAGATCATTTTAATTTATATCGTATATATAGATAGATAGATGATGTTTGTATAAATAATTTCGAATATTTGTTTATTTATTTTTTATATACATTACATATATATATACAAATATACAACACCGCAACTCTATATATATAATTTAAAAATAAATAACAAAACAAACCACTTGCAAAACTCAATCGAAAACCATATCTGTTCTATATATGCATACGATATAAAAAAAACCTATATGTATAATATAAAATCATAAGCAAATTTTTTTAAACTTTGATTAGATATAATCTTTTAGACACAAATCCCCCTACACAAGTAGCGTCAATATAAACATATTTATATATATTAAGATTTGTTGTGTTTGTGATGTTTTAAAATGATTTTTATTTTTTATATACGAGATGTAATAGGAAGATGAGAGACGGACGGATGACACCAAAACATACATATTAAAGATTTTCTTTTAATTAAAAAAAACAATTTTATAGTTGTGAAAAATAAAATTTTTTTTTTTTTACGTAATACACTCGATAAATATAATAATTATTGTATTTGATTTGAAAAAGTTATCTCATCGTGTATCGATATCAAAGTATCAAAAGTAAGAGTTTTTATATAAAAAAAATAAATAAAAATCTGAATTTTTTTTGTCGTATTTTAAAAATAAAAAATTAAAAACTTACCTTGGTGCTGGTTCACCCTCAGCTTCACATTCAATGAAAAATGGTTTTTTATCATCGGTTGACTTTTGTTGGACAACTTTAAATAGAATTTCATCTCTAGGCGGTTGTTTTATAATTCGTGGTGGTGAATGAACTTTAAGAAAACATTTTTTTTTTTTTTTTTTAATATAAATATGTTAATTAAATTTTAATTAATGCATCCCGTTTCTATGCATATAAAATGTTTTTTTTTTTATTATTCTTCTAATTTAATAATAATTAAATGAAACAATAATAATAATAATAATTTTAATATATTATATATGTTGTATTAATATATATATAAAAAGCAAAGAAAAATAAAAACCTACATACAAATAAAAATTAGTCAACTATATTATTTTATATATATATATATATATACAGTGCGACAATTAATATTCCGGACTCAAACCATATCTCAATAATAACCAGTGGGACGATCTATTTGAGAAACTTGAAGCTTGATGTATTCTCTATCGTCTGTAAAAATTTCATTGCATTTGGTTGACAAATAAAAAAGTTATGACATTTCTTGTGAAACAATATTTTTAAGTTGAAGTAGAAATTTTAAATATGGAACATGAAGAGCAGTCAAGTCATTAAATTCAACGCAAAGCTTGGTAAATCTGCAACAGAAACGTTCAAATCGATGCAGCAAGTTAATGGCGAAAATTGTATGGGTAGAACACAAGTGGTTTTTGAGTGGTATAAACGATTCGTGGAGGATGGCTAAAACACAGGCTAAAAAAACAAGAAAAGTTCCATCGAAAATCAAGACAATGCTCGCGTAAAATTTTTCGATAGCAAGGGAATTATCCATAAAGAATTCGTTCCAACTGCGGTCAAACAGGCAGTGGCGCATATTATATCGAAGTTTTGAAGCGTTTCGTGAAGGGCAAGATTCATCGTATTCGACCTGAATATCGTGAATCAGATAGTTGGTGTTTGTTACACGATAATGTACCAAATTACACTTCACACACATTGTTCGTCAGTTTTTGGCTCGAAATCAAGTCTGTGTGTTAAATCATCATCCAACGTAGTCACCTGATTTAGCATAATGTGACTTCTCCTTGTTCCCAAAACTTAAAATGAAATTGAAAGGATGTTTCTTTTGGAGGATATTGAAACCATTCAAACAGCATCTACACGCGTACTAGAGGCAATACCACAAAATAATCATTATTAAATCGATGTATCGCAGTTGTATTGAATCAGGAGGAGAATATTTTGAATAAATAAAAAAAAAAATTATTTCAAAAATCGTTTTTTTTTTTTTAATGTATTTCCTAGGACCAGTCCGGAATATTAATTGTCGCACTGTGTTGTCGCATTTACAAGATCTATTTGTTTAACTATTTAATAAATTTTTTAAATTATTCTAATTTATGTTAAAAATAAGTATTTATAATAATTATATATAATATTATATATGCATATTTAAGAAATTATTTAACATATAGTGTTCTATATTTAGTTTTTTTCATCATTTGCTTTTCCAGAGACAATTAAATCTTTATATATTGCTTTTATTTTTATGATTCATCTCATTCATTCATTCATTCATTCATTCATTCATATTTCATAATATATATATTTGTTTTTTAATGAATATTGCACAAATAAATTTTTTAATATTAATATTTAAACGTTTTAAACGAATAAGAATAATATTATTATAAGAAATTTCAATGTAGAAATTAAGAAATTGTTACTGATTTATTATAAATTTATTGATATATGGGTGAATTTTAAAATTTTTTTTTTTAAATTAAATGGGTATTGACATTTTAATAACTGTTTTTTGTTTTTTTTTTTATTATTTAAATTAATATTAGAATTTTAATAACTTTTCTTGCGATAATAAAATTAAAAAAAATTCTACATAAAAATAGCTATTAAATATTGACATAATATTTGGATTTTAATTTGGGCAATGAAATGATTTTTTAACCCTCGCAAAATTGACACCGTTTTCCACGGAAACGTAACTTTAAAGGATAAAATTAAAAAATTTGACTTTAAATTTTAGAGTTAAATAGTTAAATTTTCACCCAATCGATTCTGATCTGATAATAAATTTTTTTTTTATTGATATTTATCTTTAAAAAATCTTTAAAATATAATTAACTCTTGTAAATTAATCTCATGAATGGTATTCAATTCAATTTAAAATTTGAATAAAGAATTTCCGTATGCGATCATCAATTGAAAATTTAATAATTTTTTTATGATTTAATCATCGTTAATCAATACATTTATTTAGTTTTTTTTTTTGTTTAAGATAAATAACATTTTAAAATCTTATCTTAATAAATATAAAATTAATTTAATGTATAAATAAACGAAAGAAGACAAAAGAACAATTTTTCTTTCAAATAAAAAAAAAAAGCATATCTAAATAAAAAAAACAGATAATAAAATAAAAAAAAATTTATTACTTACTTAATGAATTTATTTCAAATACCATTGCTAAAACAATGATCAATAAAGAATATTGTCGCCCCATTTTTTTTTATATATATATTTTTGTTTTATTGATGCTGTGTATATATAAAATATAATATTTTATTTATATTAATAATAATAATAATTATTATTATTTAATATTATTTTTAATGTTCTCTTCTTCTTGTATATATAATTATATATATATATTAAAAATGTTGTAATTTTATATAAATAAAATATACACTACTGATGATGTGATGATGATGGCAGGAAATTTCTGTAAAATTAAATGAAATGGAAAAAAAAAATTGAATTGAATTGATATAAAAACATGATAAATAAATTCAAAAAAAAAAAAAAATATGTTTAATATTTTACCAAAAAAAAAAAATTAAAAAAATTATTGTATTATTTATAAAAGAATTTTTCACAATTTATTAAAACATTCTACGGATGTTATTGTCATAAGATTGTATATGAAAAAGAAAAAAAAAAAATTAAAGAAAAAAAGATGCTCGCTCCAAAGGAAAAGGAATTGTCGATCTATTGAAATTATTACTTATATAATAATTTTATTATTATCATTATACAAATTTAACAACAAATTGTTTTGTGGTTTGTATTCCGATCATAAAAAAATTGTTATGATTTAATTATTACAATATATATTATCCTGTTATGGGTGTTGTGTTCTTTCAAATGATTCATTTGTATAGGAAGTTTTTTTGTTTTTTTAAAAAAAAATTGTATTATCAGTTTTATATTTAAATTAAATAAATGAATGTATATGCAAAACAGAAATGTACAAAAATCCACGAAATGATTACTCGAAAAGCGGTTTTTTTTTGTGGTATTATTCATCGTTGAACCTCCAGAAATGATTGAAATTCATTCAAATCAAATTTCCATTTAAATATTATATAGTAAAAGGCATTTTGACAAAGTTTGGTCAATTCTTGAATAATTTTAGGATGTTTTTGCTGCCAAAGATCGAATTGTAAATTAAACCTGTTTAGCAATACAATGTATAAATGCATAAATAAAATATGTTTTGTGTTTTCGGTTATTTTTCGAATCTGAATTTTAACACAGAGTTGTATTTTCCGGTTGCGGTTGGTCGTACGGCTAATTACCGACACCATAAAAGACACAAATTAAGAAACTAACAACAGAAGGCTGTTGTTGGACGCTAAAACCAGATTGTTGGTTGTATAGCGAAAAATTGATTGATTTGAGCAATACAAAACTGTAATTGGACTTTCGCCGTCCTTAAAAATTCTTCATGTTAACATTAAAAATCCTTCTATTATCTTTTATGTTTGAACAGATTGAGTTAAGATATCGAATTTCCCGGTAAAATAATATCTTTTTCACACCAAAACGAAACCTTTTCCAGAACAAATGAAACCGATTACAGACCAAACGTAACAAAAGCTGCCAAGCCAAAAGTAACCTTTTCCAGAACAAATGAAACCATTTTGAGAAACAGCGAAATTAATTGGAATTTTAGTATTTAATTTTTAATCCAAATCTGTCTCTATACGTATGACCAAAATGGAAAGCAAGAGTTTATTATATCAGAAAATAACTGCTCATACCATTTAAATATTAAGACCTGATGTGCCCAAACACTTGTATATTTAATTTCCCAAAAAAAATCCCTTTTATTTGTATGGCAGCAGGTGGCAGATGTGAGATCAGAAAAAATTTCCGGGAAACTCAATGGTTTTCATTTGGTACTAAAACTCGATACAAAAGAAAATTTGCTAGAGACAGAGAATATCTAAAACTCTTAAGCTACGGCAATTAAGAACAACGAAAACGAAAAGTTCAACGAAACGAAATTTTTTTCAGAAATGTCAAAAATCCAACACATGCATTTATATGGATATACAATTTAACAAAACTTCGACGAAAACGAAAATTTTTTCGTCAGAAATAAACCAATGCCTCCGTTTTTTTCCACCGTTTTCGTTCACCGATTTTATATATTTTGGTTATGTTTATGTAAAAATTATTAAATAATAAAAATAAAGCAATCATAACAATTTAAAAATCTTAAAAAATATTAATTTTTTATTAAAAATTTTAAAATGTATGCACAGGAGAATTATTTTGTAAAAAGTGTTTGTATAGATGTAACGAAAACTAAAACTGAAAGAAAAATCAGTTTTCTTAATTTCCATCATCACCAGAAACGAAATTTTTTGACATTTAGTTTTCGTTGCAGTTTTCGTTTTCGTTGTTCTTAATTGCCGTAGCTTTAGAGAGCTATTTAAGAAACAAAAAAACGTTAAAACATTCGTAAAATTTGAGGTAGAAAGGGGTTGTTTATCTTAAGACCTTATCTGCGAACTTAACCAGCTCACACGAAGGAAAAAGCTCATGAAAATGGATGTCAAAATCAGTCCCATATTTAATTGAATAATCATTAATCATATTCTAAATTTCCTCGTTTTTCTTATACGCTCATATTACCAATCTATTAATTCACAATTAATTAAAAGGATCATAACTTTTAATCGAACATTCCTATGTGCAATCCTACGAAACAAAAGCAACAAAAATTACTCTTCGTTTTCCATAAGTGTAAATTCCAATAAATACAAAATTGCTTTTCTATTATTATTATTATTATTATTATTGTATTTTCCTTGTATCCCACCACCCCCTAGACACACAAACACATACAATTTATTTATGGAAATGGATTTTCGATTTTTTATTTGTTTTTCTGTAGATTCACATCACATTACATTCACTCCCTTATATAGAAATAATAGGGATAAATGATTGAATCGCATGCAAAAATTTAATCTACTATAAATAAAACATATTCATATTATACATACTTTGTAGAAAAAAAGAATATGGTATACTTTGACATAAATAATGTGAGTCATGATTTTCGAGACATGGATATCGTTATTTATTTTAGTTTTCCTTTTTTTCTTCTTTTTCCTTTTTATCCTTTACAATGAATGTGATATGTGTGTTATTATGAAATGATAATGAATAATGACATAATTTTCTTTTTTCTTTTTTTTTTGGTTCAATTTTTCAATTTTATGTAATATAAATAGGCACCAAAAATCGGTATAAGAAAAAATATAATTTTGTTGACATATTTATCTTTTTACTTTAAGTATAATTTCATTATATAGATTTCCCATTCCCATTCATTTGTTTGATTATTATTTTGAAAATAATAAAAATAAAACATAATTTTTAATGATATTTTTATAAAAATGGAAATTATATCAAAATTTTTATAGAGTTGATAGCAGAAAAATTATTGAATTCTACCAATTAAGATTTAAAAATTATGATTTAAAAAAATCTTTCGGATTCTTTTCAATTTAGATCATCTTCTTTCTATCTGTATGATGAAAATCTTAAGCGTTTTTATTTTTTTTTTGCCTAAAGTTAGATTCCTTATATTTTTCATGTTAATTAATACAACAATCAAAACTTTTGGATAAATCAAATTGTATGAAGTAAAAAATCTAAATAATAATAACTTTTAATTTCCACTTTGAATTATTCCTAATTTTTTGAATCATTAGGATAAAAAACTATTTGGAATATGCATCAATTCGTGCGGTTTTCTAATAGTGGGTGTTACTAGTATTATTTCGCGACGTGTTCATCTGTGAATATATTCATTTGAAAGCTACTGTTATTGCACGTCTTTTTCAGTATATGTCATTTGATTGAAGCGTAAATAACATTTTTTTCTATTCATTGGAACAAGTCGAATTTTGTGCCAGAAAAAGTGATTTTGAGGGGAGTTCTTCTTCATTAATTTAACATGAAGAAAAGTGCTACCGAAAGTCATCGTATTTTAGTAGAGGTTTATGATGGCCCTGCTCTAGCTGAAAGAACGTGCCAGAAGTGGTTTTCACGGTTTAAAAGTGGCGATTTCAACTACTTAGAAGACGTTGAACAGCCCGGACAGCCAAAAAGATGATGAATATGAAGAATTTGAGGCATTGCTTGATGAAGAAGATGCGTGCCAAACGCAACAAAATATTTTAAAATCCTTGGGAGTTGATCAAGCAACCATTTCCAGACGTTTAAAGGCATCGGGATTCATCCAAACGCTTGGAAATTGGGTGCCGTATGAATTAAAGCCAATATAGATATCGAATGCCGATTCTGCATGTCGGAAATGTTGCTTCAACGCCACAAAAACAAGTCATTTTTGTTTCGGATTGTCACTGGTGATGAAAAATGGATTCATTACGATAAACCAAAGCGCAAGAAATCAAGTATATAAAGCCCGGCCAACCATCAACATCCACGGCAAAGCCGAATATCCATTGTGTCAAGGTATAATGCTCTGTATTTGGTGTGATCAGAAGGGTGTATTGTATTATGAGCTGTTGAAATCGGGTCAGGCGATCAAAAGGGACCTCTATCGAACACAATTAATTTGTTTGAAGAGAGCGATTGCGGAAAAACGACCAGAATATGCAACCAGACACTAATCCATAATTTTCCATCATGACAACGCTCGGCCGCATGTTTCAAGACCGGTACACAAAACTATTTGGAAAACAGTGGGTGGGAAGTTCTACCTCACCCGCCTTATAGCCCAGATATAGCCCCTTCTGATTACTACTTGTTCAGATCAATGCAGAATGCCCTCATCGGAATACGCTTCACTTCAGAACAGGGTATCAAAAATTGGCTCTATTCGTTCTTCACCACCAGTTCGCCGGAGAAGTTCTTTTGGGATGGAATCCACAAACTGCCAGAAAGATGGGAAAATGTTGTAGCTTTCAATGGACAATACTTTGATCATTGATTGTATATTTTTTCACAATCAAGCCTTAATTTTTGAGAAAAAAAACCGAATGAATTAATGCATACTCCCAATATATTCAAATTTTTTCAAACATTTAACTTTACACGTCTCTATGAATGTAAAAAAAAATTATTTTTTACAATCTTCTAATGAATTTACAAATATTTTTATAATTACCAATTCAACTTACAATGGTTTTAAAATAAAAAAAAAATTTAAACTATTTCCATATGCCATCGATATCATACAACAATCAATATAAGAATATATTTGCTTTTAAATTCATTTGTATTTTGCCGCATCTCCTCATCCACAGAACGCTCTAAAAATATTTTTATTTTTTTTTTTCATATGGTTTTTTATAATATAATAATTATGTTTGTGATTTAGTTTTTCATTTTTTTTTGCAAATTTTTGAAATGACGGAAGCAAATTAAGAAAAATTAATATACGTATATTTTTTTTTTGTATTTATTATAATTGCTTTTATTTTTCTTTATTTTTTTTTTATTTCTATTCATATATATTTTTCTTTACACACATGGTTTATTTTATGATCATTGATTTTTTTTTTTTTTGCTGTTTGTATATGAAAATGTCTTGAAATTCTATGGTAGAATTTTCTTTTCTTATATAAACAAAAAAGCATTTTCTTTATATGTACAAAAGTAGAAATAAAAAAAACTAATATAATATTGTTTTTTTTTTTGGGGTGTGTGTGTTTTATTTCTTACAAAGAATCGTTTACGATATTATAAATTTTTTATTGTTCTTTGAGGGTTTTCTTTTTTTTTTGAATTTTGATTCAAAATGATATGTGTTTTTTTTTTGCTTGCTTGCTTAACTAAGAAATAGGAAAGCGCAAAAGAATATAGAGAAAAAAAAAAGGTTATGAAATTATATCAAATGTACAATTCATGTGGTTTTTTATTATTTTTTTTTTTATTTTTTCATTTAAACACACATCAAAAAGAAGAAATTTCAAAAGACTTTTAATTAATATACTTGAATTAGTTATATATAGAATAAAAAAAAAATAAATTGTTTGTTTGTGTGAATATGGAAAAAATAGAAAAACTTTATAACTTAACATCAATTTTTTTTTATTTTTTTTATAAATCTGTTATATGTTAATCTATATATATATATATATATCTATGAAGAATACATTATAAAAACCACAGAATCATATTCATATTATTTTGATGTTGTCTATTTCATAAAGGTTTCCAATAAAGATTAGAGTTATCCAATCAAAAAGGTAATGATTGACTTATAAAACAGTATGAAACAGTATATTTTAGCAGTTAGTGTTTTTTTTTTTTTGAATAATATTCGTTTTTAGAATAAGATTTATATTGAAATGCTTTGATGTTTTCAGTATTGAATTGGTCTTTAAAATATAAAAAATTCAATCAGACTTCAATCATAGAATAATGCAATGAACATGTCCATCGGAATCTCTAAATTTCTTGAATGGAAAATATACGTAAAAGAAGTGATTTTTTATCTAAATCGTTACCCTAATTTAAAAACCACTTGAATCTCTATACAAAAACAAAAAACAAACAGAAAACTAATAACTAGAACAGTCATCTTCATCATCATCATCTACAATTACATTATATTAAAATATTAACATTGACATTGTTTTTATTTTTTCTTTATTAGTTAATCTACAATAATGTTATTATTAACAATATTATTATTATTATTATGAAAATATTAAATATTATAAAGATTTTATATATTGCACTGTGTTGTGGTCGTTATAGAAATTATTTCAGTCGTTTTTCTGAAATAAATATAAATCTTATTGCTTATTTATATATACAGGGTGTCCCAGCTAACGCTATCCAGCCAATTGCTTCGAAACCAGTGAAGTTATCACTAATATGATATCAGTGGACCCCCACTGGATTCCATTTGGCTACATTTTTATGTTAACCCCTTCCTCCCCACGTTAACCCGTATATGCTTAATGGATATCAACTTTGGAAAATCAAATGTAAACTTATATTTTTATTTCGCTTATTTTGAAGAGCGTGACGATTTTTCCCCCTAAAAACGGGGGGTTTGGGGCTTGGGTTGTTCGGACACCCACCTTAATTTTCAACGTAGAATAACTTTCTAATACATCACAACACATGTTTTCATAGAGATTTAACGAGTTTCCGCAAATTTTCCTTCAGTTCGACCATCCTCATTTGTGGAAAAATTCCCCATGGGACCCCCACATATAAATTACATTTTTTTCATCTACTCGTCACGCTCTTCAAAATAGACGAAAAAAAAATATAGGTTTCCATTTAATTTCCCCAAATTGATATCCATTAAGCACACGAGTGTTAACGTGATGAGGACGGGGTGAACATAAAAATGTAGCCAAATGGAATCTAGTGGGTGGTCCACTAATATCATATTAGTGATAACTCCACTGGTTTCGAAGCAATTGGCTGGATTGGCGTTAGCTGGGACACACTGTAGATCAGACTTAATCAGACAAGATATAATATATAAATAAGACGATGATTGAAATTGGAATATAAAAAGTGTGTGTATGTAGTTTTTTTTTTTTTTCATCTCAAGAGCATATAATAAGATAAAATAAATGCAATTTTTTTTAAGTGTATATAATTATTTAAAAAAAAGTTTTTTTTTTATATTTGAACTGAAAATGAAATAAATTGTTGCACTTAATAATAATATGTATTAAAAATGCAATTTAAACAATTTTAATTTTATCTATCTTAAAAATTCTTTTGAATCTATATTAACAAGTTTTTTATTTTATTTTAATTAAATATAATAAAATGTAATATAAATTTTATTAGTTAGCACTTTAGAATTTTAGATAAGAAAAATATATTTAATTTAATTTGCTTTTAAACCGGCTTTTATATACTATATTCATAATGTGATTTTAAATGTAATTAAATTGTTATTCGCAAAATTGTGTTAGATTATTCGGTATTATTATATGTGGAAATATGAGGAAACCCGCAATTTCCAAAGATTTTAGTTTGAATGAAAGTTAAGTTAGATAATGTAAAATAGGAATTGACGGATTGGCAATTTGAGAATTTCTACAAGGTGTATGAAAAATTACAGACAGAATTGGATTGGAATTTTCCCAAACAAACTAAACCCTGTTTCTATTCATTAAAAATGGTTTGACTAAAAATCAATACCATATTTGATTTGATCCAATACAGCTTTTTCTGGTTGATATTTTAGAATGAAATTTATCTTAAAATAATTTCCAACTATATTCAAAAGCGAATTATAGTAAAAATAAGAAAACCAATGACAATCTTTGCCATTTTAAAATAGATAAAAAAAAATATTTTTTTAATACAATACAAAATTTAATTTTTAAGATTAGAAAAAAACCACAAAAAGGTTATCCATTAATTAATTATAAATAAATATAAATTCAAAACAGAAAACGAAAAAAATGAAACCTGAATTTCATTTGAAAACTTAACAAGAATAGAAAAGATTCATATTCTTTCATTTTTTATTATTATTATTATTGTATTATTCTTCTAATAAAATGTAAATGAATGCAGAAAATATTTTAAGAAATGAAATGGAAAATGACGGTTGAAAGCCACATTACAAATATATTATTAATATTAATATTAATAAAAAAAAAAAAACGAACGAAATAAGAATAAATTAAACTATGACGTAATTTTGTCATTGCTTTTATATATTTTATCATATTATAGTATATATATATAGTTTTTATGTTGATATTTTATAAAATGTTGTATGTATATACAAGAAAGAAAAAAACTATATAAAATAAATGTTCTATACCTATATAGCAAAAAAAAAAAACAACACAAAAATCTGTATAATAAAATGTTATATAAAAAACGATGATGATATCATATGAAATATATTTTTCATTATTATTTATATTTTTTTTTTTTCGTTTACATTTGGTTTTGGTTGGATATGTTTTAAATATATTTATATCAGAAAATTAGATGTATTCTGTGTTTGGATGTGAATGGAATTGTGCTTGATATTATGATATTGTTGGGCTGGTGTGTTTTTTTCTCTGTTTCTATTCAACACATTTAATTCTGCTGTTCGATTATGTACGAAATCACAGAACACAGAAGTAAAAACTAAAAACTAGTCTTTTGATAATCATAAATTATTGTTGATGTTGTTTTTTTTTCATTTATATTTATGTTTTTCATGTTTTTCTTCTTGGTTCATTATTTTTTTTAATTCAAATAAAATGTAGTAAAAATATTTATTATTTGTAAAAATAAATTACAAAATAAGAAACAGACATCATCATCATGATACTTTTATATTTACTATATAAAAACTAATGAATCTTTTCATCTGATTCAAAGAATTCAAAGAGTTAAAAAAAAAATAACGTAAATTGTTTATAGAAAAAAAAGATGCAATTCTTTTTCTTTTACTTTTCTATTTATATGACGAAATTTAATGATGCGGGAGTTGTATTTTATAAAATTTAATTAAATTAATTAAAACATAAACTTTTATTGATTATATGTGCGTGAATTTTATTTAAATTTTATTTAAATATTTTAATGATTATTTTGATAACCGAAATTTTATGTATATTTTTTATTTCTTCGCATGGTTAATTTATCAACCACAAAACAAAAAAAAACCAAACAGATGATTTTGGAATGAAGAATTTGCTTTTTTAAATACCATAAGACATTAATTGTATATTACTTATAATTTATACTGTTTATTTACAACCATCAGGAACGAGTTTCTATTTAAAATCTACGAATCATTTCTTTCTTATTAGCAATGATATAAAAATTCTCTGGGGTAAATTATCAAGGGAAAATACATAGTTTATTTGTGTTTATTAAAAATAATCATCTGTTACAATTTCATATAAAAAAAATGTTTGTATTTTTAAATATTAATAATCACGTTCTTTCAGTTACAAAAATTCCAATTTCTCATCCATCATAAATGATTTCACTTACAAAACTCCAATGAAACAAATTTTTAATACTATATAAAATGAAATGCTCATGAAGAAAAGAACCAAGCGCGTTTAAAATATCTTCAGCGCGCCACACGAACTGCCATGGATACAGAACTACAGAACCAAAAGATCCATTGAACGCAAATTATTCCGAAACAAGAAAATGCGTCATGAGCAGGATATTTTGCGGGATATAGACACGCTGTCCAGCATGAATGACAGTAAAAATTTGTACAGGAGAATAAGTTCTGTAACTAGCGGATTTATACAACAACTCCTTCTTTGTAAGGATACCAGCGGTGAAATTTTGGCGGATGAAGAAAGAGCCATCGCGAGATGGACTGAGTATTTCAAAGATCTACTTACAGCAAGCAACCCAATTGGTAGAAATGCAGAAAACGAACTTCCGTACCAAACAGCACAACCACTAATTTCGGAACCAACATATGAGGAAACCAGAGAAGCCATTCTGAAGCTAAAGAATGGAAAGGCGGCTGGATCTGACGGCGTACCTGGTGAACTCTTAAAATGTGGTGGGGATGTATTGTGGAATAGTATACACGAGGTAATTGTGCATGTTTGGAACTATGAGGTTATGGAGTGTTCCAACTATCGGGGAATATCTTTGCTGAATGCAACATATAAGGTACTCGCTTATATGTTGCATAAGCGCCTATTACCATATGCGGAGGAAGTCATTGGTGAATACCAATGTGGATTCCGTAATGATCGCTCAACAACTGATCAACTGTTCGTCATACGACAGATAATGGAAAAGTGTAGGGAGTTCAACGTAGTAACACACCATCTATTTGTTGATTTTAAGGCCGCGTACGACAGTGTTATTAGGGAAAAATTATGGCGCACGATGGAGGAATTTGGATTCCCACAAAAATTGATAGCCATGTCAAAACTAACACTGACGCAAGTTACATCTCAGGTACAAATAAGGGGGATCAAATCGGATGCATTTGAAACCATTGACGGAGTACGGCAAGGGGACCCTTTGGCTACATTGTTTTTCAATGTTATATTGGAAAAATGTATAAGGAGGAGGACCATTAACACCAGCAGCACTATTTTTACGTCATCTGTTCAATTACTCGGCTATGCCGATGACATTGACGTAGTGGGTAGAAGTATGGGTGCCGTTAATGAAGCGTTCTTACTGTTGGAACGTGAAGCTTCCGAAATGGGATTAAGGGTAAACGAGGAGAAAACCAAGTATATGATCGCACCAACGAACAGTAGGTTTATGGCACAACATCAAAGCGTATCAATTGGTCAGAACAAATATGAAACGGCGGACAGGTTTAGCTACCTTGGAAGCAGCATAAACAGCGAAAACGATATAGCGGAGGAAGTTCGATCCCGGATTGCTTCGGGAAACAAAGCCTTTTACGGTTTGCGAAAGATGTTCTTCTCGAAGACATTGAGTAAAACATTGAAACTAAAGCTATATCAAACACTGATTCGACCAATAATTGTGACCTACGGTTCTGAAACGTGGTGCATGACACAGGCCACCGAACGGCGACTTGGAGGGTTCAAAAAAAAAAATACTACGCCTCATCTTTGGACCGACAAAGGAAAGGGGATGGTGGCGTAGGCGGTTCGATTTCGAGCTATATAAATTATATACCGAACCCGACATCGTTCGGTTCATTAAGATCGGTCGCCTGAGGTGGTTTGGTCATGTGGTACGAATGGATGGCGATCGTATCGTCATGTGGTACGAATGGATGGCGATCGTATACCGTCAAAAATGCTGGACAGTAAGCCGGGCGGATCTAGGAGTGTAGGAAGACCGCGGGGTAGGTGGAAAGACGAAGTAGAAGTGGACCTTCGGGCCCTCGGCGTTTCCGGCTGGCGGACGTTGGCGGTAAATAGGTCCGGTTGGAGAAAGCTGCTAATGGACGCCAAAACCAATTGTAGGTTGTAGGCGCGCAGAAGTAAGAAGTAAGTATAAAATTAAATAATACTTTATAATATCAAAAAAAAAAACTTTATAGAAATGTTCTTTATTTTGTATTTCATTATGATATCATTTGGTTAATTAATTGTTCACAATTCATATCATATCATTTATATTGTGTATTAATTAGTTCTAATTAGAACAATTCATATATCGTTCGAGATATAAAATAAAAAGCACAAAGATATAAAATAAAAATCAATATCCTTATCCATTATTATACAATTTATTATTTTCATATTGTTTTCGTTTTGCATTGCATTGCAATTTTCTGTTTTCGCAAATACTTTTTTTTTTGTAGTTTGATTTTATATTATTTTTAAATTTTATTACCCCCCACCGGCGAATATACACTTTATTATTAGGACTGAATTTAGTGGGTGGGTAAATCAAAACGACATGGAAAATGTACTAAAGCATTTGTGGCAAAGGACATCGTTTATAAGAAATCAAAGTTAATGAAGAAAATTCTTATATTTTAAAGAGGTTATTATATTTAAATTGTACCTTTCATTTGCATGAATCACAATAATTTTTGATTATTATACAGAGGAAACATTGTCATAATCTTTTCTTTTTTTTCCTCATATTCTTAATAGACTTTTGCAAAATTATAAATGCACATTTTTTTAACCAATGTTTAATGAACTTCACATAACAATATTATTACACATACAATTCAAATATACAATACGATGTGTATAAATTCATCAATATTCAATATGATATGATTCATAAAAATTATATGATTGACTTATTATAATATTAACAACAACAACAACAACAAAAAAAAACCATCAAAAAGAAAATTAAGGATATCACATCAATCCATCATCAAATGAAAAACTATTTGAGGAAAATCAATGTTATAAAAAAAAAAAGATCTATAAGTTTTGTTGTACATATATAATAAAAAAAAAAAAAGTTGACGTCATCGTATCATTTTTTTTTTGTATCCATAAAACAGTTGTGAGAATGAATGAATAGTTCAATATATGATAGTTTTTTTTTATTCATATATATATATATATATTTATAGTATAGTGTATTTATTATATATGCAAAGAAACACACCAGAAAAAATAAACTGTTAAATGAAGAATATAATAATATATTTGACTTTTTGTTGTAGTTGATGATGTTGTTGTTGTTGTTGTTGTTGTGTTGTTGTTGCTGCTAATGTAGTATTATTATTATTATTATTATTATGTATATTTATATTTTTAAATGTATTGTATATGAAAACGCCCTGTTTTTATGATATTAATTTTGTTATTTTTTTTTTTTTCAAAAATAATTTTATGATTTCGTTTTTCCTATATTGATTTTCCGTTTTAATGTATTACTAATGAACTTTAAGAACAAAGTCAAAAAAAAAAACAAAAATCTACCAGAAGAAAGAAAATTGAGAAAAGAAAATTTCTAAATAAATTTACCGTTTTTTTTTTTTTGAATAATTTTTTAGAATTTTATATTAGAGAGCCGTACAGGTAAATTTATAAGAAGTAAAAACAAAGAACACACACAAATGATGATGAATAAATTGATAATATATAAAAAGAAAAAAAAAAAATTAAATGAAAAATATAATCACCCACCTGCCTAGAAAGGATTTTTTTTTTTTGTTTGTTTCTTTCTTGGTTCGTTGCTGCTGCTGCTGCTGTTGTGTTGTTGTTGTTGTTCTTGTTATTATTTAGTTGTTTTTTGTTGTTTGCTTGCTATTTACCGCGTTCGCGTGTGTACGTACGTATGAAAATGTATGACCGTGTGCTTGTGTGTGTGTCAGTTTGTTTGAATAATTTGTATACGTATACGAATATATAATTTAATGTTGTTGTTCTTATTTATTCGCATTGAAAATATCAAAAAAAAATAAAAAAAAAAGAATTTACAATAAATTCAAAGAAGTTTTCCGTTACCGTCGTCGTCGTCGTCGTTGATTTTGCCGTATCGCGCGCGCACATATACAAATCTATTCTTAATTTTTTTTGCAGCTGCCAAATAACTATTTTTAATTTGAAAATTTTTCTATTCTATATAAAAATATTGCACTTCACAAACCAAAAACCAATATATCACACATTATTTTCCAAAATAACTTTTTCTTTTTTTTTTTTTATTTATTTATTTAATATACAATTTACATACCACACACATACATATGCACGTACGTTCGATTATTCGGTAGTTCAACAAACAACAATATATATATGCACACGCACACAAACGCACAATGAAAATTAATTGAAAAAAAAAAAGAAAAAAATTTCTCACTGTTAATTTAAATTTTTTTTTTCTTCTTCTTCTTGTTATTATTATTATTATGTTAGCACAATTAATTTTTTGTTGCAGTGTATGCAGAAGAAAACTATTCTATATATATATATTTTTTAATATAAAAAAAAAAAAAATAAATAAATATATTATCAACAATGCAGCGAAGGGATAAAAAAGAAGAAAATTTATAATTATTCAACTTTTTTTTTTTTTTACAAAATACTTTTGTTTATTATTAAAGGTAAAGGCGTGGTGTTACCGCGGCCATCGCACTTTCGTTATGATGATGTTATTATTTTTATTTTATTTTTTTTGCTGTTTGTGAAAAAATTCGTTGCGCTGGATGAAGAAAGAGTTGTGTGTGAAAGAAGTTCGATGATGATGATGATGATGATGATGATAGAAAATATGTTTTTTTTATATGGGTTTTGTTGTTGTTTGGAATGCAATTGTAATATTTGAGAGGAATTTTTGAGAATGTTAACAGGTATACCAATCGTAAAATATTATAAAATGTTTGGTGTGATTTCGGCTTATATTTTTTTTTATTAAAATTACTACAGTGAGTAAAATTGAATTTTTTTCGTTTTGTTTATAATAAAATAGATTATTTTTAAAAAAAAAATTTATTTGCATAATAAAAACTTTTAAAATTATGTTTATTATTAAAAAAAAAAGTTTTACTTTCTGCACAGTAAATTATAATTTTTAAATTATAAAATTATTTATTTGTAAAAATAACTTCATTTAAAAAAACTGTAAAATAACTTATAACCATTAAATTCATTCATTATGAAATAAAACTGAATCGGCTCGGCGCTGTTTCTTTGCTGTTGATAAAATAAAAACAATGATGATGATGATTTTTTATTTCAAAAACGTCAAAATTTATCAAATCAGGGGAATTGTTTTTTTTTTTAATATAAAAGCACGGGAAATATTTGAATCTTCCTTCACTTGATTTTAAAATTTTCGCAAATTTTGTTGTACGGAAAATTTTTGGGTTAAAATAAAAAAAAAAACCGGTGTTTATATTTTTTTTATATTAATTATATAGTTAATAAATTAAAATAAATAATTAATTATGTCTAAAGTGCCATATAAAGTTGGTAAGTAATTTATAAATTAATCATGTTTAAAACAAATTGGAAATTTTATTGCACGTGTTTTTAAAAAAATATATGGAAATTGCAGCAAAACAAAAAAAAAAATATCCTATGGTTTTGTTCAAGGTCTATTAATAGATCTTTAATTATAATAAATTTATTAAAAATCAAAAGAATTTAATTATTTAATTACATAATTAATTTATATGTTGTTTAATAATTATTAATTATTATTGTGATTGTGATTGATTAATAGTAATTATTATTTTTTTTTAATCATATATTTAGCTGATATTAAATTGGCCGAATGGGGACGCAAAGAGATTATTTTGGCTGAAAATGAAATGCCTGGTTTAATTGCATGTCGTCAAAAGTATGGACCAACGAAACCGTTAAAAGGTGCCCGAATTGCTGGTTGTTTACATATGACCATACAAACGGCAGTGCTCATTGAAACTCTTGTTGAATTGGGAGCCGAAGTAAGTATTATAGAGTTAATTTTGGTTATTTCCACATACCGTTATTTTAGTGGAAAAATAATTTTAATTTATAAAGTACATCAATAGATATTTTATTTATTTTTAATTTAAAAAACAAAAAAAACTTATTGACCTTTTGCGATTAATATAATAGGAAATGGCGAAAAACCCCCAAACAAACAAATAAACAAATTATTTTGTTTGGCAAATTTTTTTTTTTTTGTATTTGGCACATTGACCCAAATGATAAGAATATTTTGATTACGTTTTTTTATGCTCATGTTAAATTTTTATTTAAATTTATGACGATATTCGCTTTTAATCTATATTTTTGTTATTTGATTGTTTTGCTTAGTTTCATCACACATAATTTCGTAATGTTATTCCGATTCACACAATAAGATAGAGATAAGATACACACAAAAAAAAAAAAAGGTCATCGTTTCTTTGATGATCTTTTGCCTGTTTTTTGTTCGTAAACAATTATAATAATTTGGTAGTTTGGTATTCCAAAACAAATCGATAAGAAATATAATAGTAGTTTTTTTTTTTTTTTGCGTTTTATACAACAAAAAAACTAATTCAAATTGTTGTTTATTTCACAGGTTCAATGGTCATCATGTAATATATTTAGTACACAAGATCATGCAGCTGCTGCGATTGCAGCTACTGGCGTTCCAGTTTATGCATGGAAAGGTGAAACTGATGATGAATATATGTGGTAAGTATTGATCTTTGATCTTTATCCATTCTGGTTGTATTTTATTCCTCATCCGATAAATTTCTATTTGTTAATAGTCAATAAGGAAATCTACATGTTAATTAACATTTTATTATTATTATTATATATATAAATTTTTTTTCTAATCTTTATCTTATCATTTTTTATTTGTTTTTTAATTAAAATTTTAGTTTATTATTACTTAAAAGTAATAAAACACACAATTTTTTAAAAATATTCATAAATTTTTATGTGAGTACACGCAAATAGAAAAACAAATAAAAAAAAAACGATCTTTTGTTTTTGGTTCATCAAACAAACAAGCAAAAAAAACCCCTCGCATAGAAACACATTAATTAAAATTAGATTATTTTATTATATCCCCACATTGACATAACATTAGATAATCATTCATTGATGTCAATACCATTTTAAGATATCATGCTATAATAATTGTAAATTTTTCCTTCACAATTTCCAGGTGTATCGAACAAACATTGGTATTTAAAAATGGTGAACCATTGAATATGATTTTGGACGATGGTGGTGATTTAACAAATTTAGTTCATGATAAATATCCACAATATTTACCGGGTATTCGAGGTATTAGCGAAGAGACAACCACCGGCGTTCATAATTTATATAAACGTTTACGGGAAAATCGTTTAGGTGTGCCGGCGATCAACGTAAACGATTCGGTGACCAAAAGTAAATTTGATAATTTGTACGGGTGTCGTGAATCTCTAATTGATGGTATAAAACGGGCAACAGACGTTATGATTGCGGGTAAGGTGTGTTGTGTTGCCGGTTATGGTGATGTTGGCAAAGGATGTGCTCAATCATTACGTGCATTCGGTGGACGTGTTTTAATCACCGAAATTGATCCAATAAATGCATTGCAAGCAGCAATGGAAGGTTATGAGGTGACGACAATGGAAGAGGCCAGCAAAGAAGCAAGTATTTTTGTAACAACAACCGGTTGTAAAGATATTATTACCGGTGCACATTTTGTGAATATGCACGATGATTCAATTGTATGTAACATTGGACATTTCGATTGTGAAATTGATGTGAAATGGATTGAAACGAATTGTGCTGAAAAAACGAATATTAAACCACAAGTTGATCGTTACACATTGAAAAATGGTAATCATATAATTGTGTTGGCCGAAGGTCGTCTCGTGAATTTGGGTTGTGCCATGGGACATCCAAGTTTTGTTATGTCCAATTCGTTTACAAATCAGGTGTTGGCCCAAATTGAATTGTGGACAAAACCGGGAACGTATGCAATTGCCGTTGTAATGCTACCGAAAACATTAGACGAAGAAGTTGCTGCATTGCATCTAAATAAATTGGGTGTTAAATTAACAAAATTAACGGCCAATCAATCGGAATACATAAATGTACCCATTGATGGACCATATAAACCAGATCATTATAGATATTAATAATGCATCATAGGGGATGTTTTTGTTTTTTTTGTTTAATGGGGTGGTTTTTTTTTTTTATCTTTTAATATGTTTTTTAATGTAAAAAAAAATAATTGGTTTTTTGTTTATTGGAATAAATTAATTATTAAAAGAAAAATATTTGATTTATTAATTATAAATTGGGATGGGAAAAATAATTGGTTTTAAACCGGAAATTTTCTTTATAGTTTTTTATAATCAATTCACTTAATATTTTTTTTATCCAAAGGTTTGATGATACCCGACCAAAATTTATATATTGAGCAAATTTATTCTGATCTCATTTCGTTTCCATCCTTTTCAAATCTTTGGATGATTTGAAAAAAACCCATGCGAAATTCATGAATTATTAAACAAAAATTATCAAAACATATTAACATGTATAAGGTTTCATCTAAACCTTTTAACAACAAAAAAAAACCCACATAAATGTTAATAAATATAAAATCATTCCCATACAACTTCATTACATTGCATTTTATATTTGTCCGGAACAAGGATTATGGTGTTTGGGTGCATATTTCTGCATATGGTGTGCAGTGCAGAGTTTGATGATTTAATTTTTATTTCTTTGAAAAATAAAAAAAAAGAAAAAGAAAAAAAAATTAGCAACGAGAATAAAAAAAAAGTGTACGTAATTTTATTTTTTTTTTTTTCTAATATTTCAATATGGTCTTTGTTAGAATTCCACAATTAATTGAATATTAATTAAATTGTGAATTATTGTGTGTTAAATAATCTAAAAATTAATTAATCAATTGCATAAATCTCCAAATACAGTAATTATATTAAAATAATACTAAAATAGTGTTTGCGTGATTGTGTGCGTGTGTGTTTTTTTTTTTTTTTTTTTTGTGTGGTGAAGAAAAAAAAAGAAAAATTTTGTAAAAAAAAAAAAAAAATACCAAAAAATTGTTTGTATTTTTGCTAAAAAAAAAAAAGAAAAAAAGAATTTTTCAAAGTGCATCACTTTTTTTTTTTTTTTTATTTTGGTCATCAACATCACAACACAAGTGTTTATTAATTTAAATTTTTTTTTTTTATTAAATTTTTCTATTTTCTAGATTTTTTATTTTATATTTAATTTTGTTTTTTTTTTTGCATTGAAAAATTAAAAAAAAAAAAAATCTATATATTAAATTAAAATATAATATAGACACAAAAAAAAAAATGGAATATGGAACACAAACAAATGGAATTACAACAACAACAACAACAACAACAACAGCAAGAAAAAAAGATAATTCTACTGATAATAAAGAAAATTTATGGTATGTATTAAATTGTGTTTTTTTTTTTTTTATTTTACACACTGTATTCAATGTTTTTTTTTTTATTCTTAACTTAATATATAATTATAATTTATGATTAATTAATAATATTAAAGAATATTATATTATTATCGCAAATGAGATGATGAGAATGAAAATGAATGAATAATAAAAAAAAAAAAAAAAAATCTATTCTAATTAGTTGTATTGTTGTTGTTGTTGTTTTGTTGGTGTTGTTGTTGCGTGGCAAATAAAAAAAAATTGTCTATAAAAAAAAATATTCTGTTATGTTTTGGCAGTAAAAAAAAAACGCGATGGGAATATTTTTTTAACATTTCCAAAAATAGATATAATCATAATAATTCTATTGTTCTTATTAATAAATTATAAAAAAATATTTAAGATCTCGCATTTCATCTGTATTTTTAGATTTCTTTTTACTCTAGTTTTTCCTTCCCGTTTATCTATCCGTCTGTCTGTTCGTCCGTCCGTAATCAATTGTAGATATGTAGAGAGATCTACACGTAGTAAGTAACCAGAAGTAAACCTAATGTATATATATATATATAAATGTTAAAAACGAAGAAGAAGAAGAATCATTTCTTTTTTTTCTTTTTTTTTTTGATGGTGTCACACCTTTCCAATATATATATATTTTTTTATATACCTACCATCCATATATAAATAAATAAATAACATAAATGTTTAAAAAAAAAAAAAATAACCAACACCACAATACCAAATAAAAAAAAAAATAATAAGCAAAATTTTTTTTTTTTTTTTTTTATGTATACGCGGTAGAGTTTTTTATTAATATTAATATTGAATGACCTCATCAAATACACATCATATGGTAATTTTACCTATAAATTAATAATATATTTATTATTTGTCATTTTTCATATTACATTCCATTATTTTATTAATTAAATACCAATAATAATAATAATAATAATAATAATAACATTGAAATACTGTAAATTTTTTTTTATCTGTGTGTGCATATAAATGAATAAAATGTGATATGTCTGTCTAAATTTAAAGATTTTCAATTCTATTCATATATAGTATTTTACATCTGTTCCCATTTAGCCTCCCGAAAAACTTAATAAATTGTGTTCTATCGTCTTTATACCATTCCATTCGTCTATAATCAATTTCCTAAATTTATTCCATTATGTTGAGATGGGAAAACAAAAAAAAAAAAAGAAAAGAAAATATATAGACATGATATATTTTATTTCTATTATATATATATATATATAATTATGATTCATATGCGTCAAAATTTTGATTGATTTTTTTTTTTTATATTATATATGCATTTCCATTTTTATATATATTTATACAGGACAGACAGAATATAATGAATTATATACAATAAATAAAACGCGTATCGTATCGGCGATCAATGAATCAATGAAATGATATTTAAATAGCCGTTATATTTGCTTTTGGATTGAAGACTATATCTCACTAATCCCCATCTTCAGTGCGAGTTTTGCGTCATACGACTCTTAAAAGTTATAAACGGATTAAATGAAAACTTATAAATGAATGATAAATTAAATTTTCAAGACTATCGGACCTTGTGGTCGAGATTTATCTAGCTGAAATTTGCATCTACTATTGAATTGACCGACCCAGGATCTTGGTTTTTCCTGAAAGATAATCGAAAACGATGAATGAATGTGTTCATGTCGATGAACGAATGTGTTTATGTCCGAAGATGTTAACCGAAATCCGTCATAAGTGATTCATGGGAAAGTTATGAGGAAATTGGTGACTCCATCCACACTTCCGTTGATGAATTTCGTTTACTTAATACCGATTTTTAGCAATTGACCATCCAAAAATTTCTGATTTAATGTGTTTTGGTTTTTGTATTCCCGCTGGGAAGTCGAAAATCGTCGAGAAAGTTGTCGAAAAAAATGTGACTAATTAGAATTGTGTTCATAGGAAACGTTTTTACTTTTATTAAACCATGAATTTTCCTGTAAATTTTGTATTGTTGTTGGTTGGAAAACCCATCAGAACGATTCAGTTCAAAAGTACTATGAATTTTTTCATTATTATGATTTAGTTATACTAAAGTCAACATTTCAAGTCGATTACACCCTTTAATTCGATGGTTTAAAGTGTTTAAATTCACATTCTACGAAGAGCAAGAAACCCAAAATTTGTTTGTTTGATTGTTTTTTTTTCTCCGGGGAAGTCGAAAAACGTCTAGAAAAGTTAAGACATTATCCTTCGATTTCATTAAACTGTCAATCTCCTTTTGACCGAAGTCGTAAGATTCGTAACACTATACTTTTTTTGGCGTTAAAGATAACATAAAACCTCAATAAACATTCATTTAATCACCGATGAAACTGCATTGAATTATTCGTATTGGACCTATTGGAACTTTAAACTTTAAAAACAAAAAAAAAAACCGAACCCGACTTAAAATCTTACAGCAAATTATCCAAATTATTATCCATATATTAATGATTTTTTTTTTGTATCTTTTCTTCCTCCACACAGGTCAGAAATATTAAGTGAAGTACAGAATCAAGGTAGTACAAAATTACCATCAAATAAATCCGTTATAGTATTAGGTGATAATGCAGCTGGTAAAACAACATTAATTGCAAAATTACAAGGTGTTGAAGATCCAAAAAAGGGTTCCGGTCTTGAATATGCCTACATTGATGTTAGAGATGAATATCGAGATGGTAAAATTGGAAAATTTTTTTTTATAATAATAAATTTATACTAAAATAACTCATTGTTTTTTTTTTAGATTTAACTCGATTAGGTGTTTGGGTATTAGACGGTGATCCAGGACATTCAAATTTATTAAAATTTGCATTAAGTGAACAAAATTATGCCAATACATTAGTTATATTAACGGTATCGATGACCACACCATGGGGTTGGTTAGATCAATTACAACATTGGATTAAAATATTATCGGATCATGTTGATAAATTAAAAATTGAAACAGGTACAGATTAAAATTAAAGATTTTTCATGTGTTTTTCAATTTGTTTTGTTAAAATAAATGTCTTTTTTTTTATTTATATAGAAGAAAAACAAGAATCAAAACAACGATTAATAACATCATGGCAAAATTATTGTGAATCCGGTGATGATTTAGATCCAAATTCACCAATGAAACGTTCAACAATGCGTGTACCATCAATAGACGATGAAGATACATTACCATTACCAGAGGATGTACTTACAACAAATTTGGGTTTAGATATTGTTGTTGTTGTTACAAAAGTATTGATTGATGATTTGAAAAATGAAATTTATTCAATTTAATTATTATTAATAAAAAAATTTCTATTACAGACCGATTATATGACAACATTAGAAAAAGAATATGATTATAGAGACGAACATTTTGATTTTATGCAACAATGGATCAGACGATTTTGTCTCCAACATGGAGCATCATTGTTTTATACAAGTGTTAAGGAGGACAAAAACTGTGATCTATTATATAAATATTTAACACATCGAATATATGATTTACCATTCCGGACACCGGCATTAGTTGTTGAAAAGGATGCCGTTTTAATGTGAGTTTTTTTTAGTTTTCGATTGTATTTTGAAATTTCCAAATTAATTTTATTGGTTTTTTTTTTTGTAATAATTATAGACCATCCGGATGGGATAATATGAAAAAAATTAGTATTTTATTTGAAAATATGCAATCATGTAAACCGGAAGATTTTTATACCGATATCATATCACCACCACCAGCAAGAAAGGTAATATCAAGAATCAAGAATTTTCAACCATTCATTTATTTAAGGGGTTTTGTTTATATCGTTTACGATTCATTTTTTGGATACTTGAGTGTTCTCCCGCCGCCATATTTCATTGTATTTTTTGTCATAAATTTGTAATAATTGTTCAAATGGTTGTTAAAATGAAAATCAATATCTGAAGCATATATTTCATTAATTCCAGTGAACTTAACCAATGAAGGGTTAATTTGAAAGACCTTAGATTTTTCTTAATCTAAATTCATAATGAAAATTGGCAAATTTTCTTGTTTTCTAGAGGAATTCACAAGAAAAATTTCTAATTTTATAGTCAGGTTATCAGAATCAGATCATCAAAAACGGATTAAAATTATTTGAGTAGCAAACCTTATCAGTGTGGCAAATCATCACTTTTCGATGACAAAATTTCCTTAAATATGCATTGATTTTGCAGAAAACGAATGTGAAAATAGAAGAAAGTGTTTTTCTAAAAGGCTTCAAAAACGAATTCTATCTTTTCAATAAATATCTTTAGGGGTTTAGTTGAAAAACCTTAACAAATCAACAAAAAAAAAACCTCCCATATATCTTCGAATATTAATTTTTTTTAAATATTTTTTCCAAAATATTAACACAGACAGTATCAAATCGTGAAACGGAAGTGTCAACCGAAGATGAACAAACATTTTTAGCAAAACAACAGCAATTGTTATTACAAGGACAAACGCCAACAAGGGGTGAATCACCCGGTAATCGTAGTAATAGTTCACCAAGTGGTCCTGGTACAGGTGTGAATAAGAATTTATCAAGAACACCGGTTTGTACAACAATAAAAAAAATTCCTCTCAATATGAATTTATCAATTTTTATTAATTTTTTATTTATGTATATTTATCTGTAAATAGATTGATTCGGGAAAATTAAATCCAGTCGGTCAAAGTGGTGAAGGTGTTTTAGCGAATTTCTTTAATTCATTATTAAATAAAAAACCAGGTTCACCAGGAAGTCCTGGTAGTGGTGGCGGTGGAAATAATCCTAATAATCCCAATAATAATAATAATCCAAATTCACCAAGAAATCAACAAAATGGAACACCAGAAATGACACCAGATAAAAATACAATGCGAACGGATGCCGCTGCGGAATTAGATCGTTTGGCAAGAACTGTTAAAAAAGAAATGGATTTTTCACAAAGTGATGCATGAAAAAGTATTTATATTTATTATTATTAAAATAAAAATCATGTTTTGTTTTTTTTTTTTTTTTTTTTTGGTCATTATTAAATATAGAAAAACAGAAAAAAAAGTGGAATTTTAAACAAATTTTTGATTTGTCATTCTTTTTTTTTTTTTTTTTTAATTTTGCAATATCTATATGAATATCAAAAATAATAATAATAAATATTTAACTATTAAAAAAAAATAAATAATACCGCATTTTTGGCTTTCAATTTTTTTTATCTATAATTCAATCACTCACAATCACAAATATTATGATATTATTGTAATTTTTTTTTTTTTATTTTTATGGGTGTTTTCCAAATTGTAAATTTTTTTCCTCTCTTTAATAAATAGAAGAAAAAAAGAAAAACGAAATTATTAGTTATTTTTAATAAATAAATAAATAAATAATTTAATAGAATTATAATACCAAGAGAGCAAAATAAATAAAAATAGAAAAAAAAAAAAAAAAGAAAGACAAATTATTCCAATTTATTATTATTTAATTTATTTATTATTATTTTTTTTTTTATAAAAATAAAATGTTGATGTTTTCTCATTCGTCGTAAAAATCATCCATTAAAAAAATCATCATTTGATTGTAAAAAAAAATTCTAAAAAAATTCTGTCACCATTTAAGACACACCTTTGTGGTGTAAAAGATATTCTTCAATTAGTCTTTAATTGTTTAAAAAATTTTGTTATTTATAAAATAATAATCAGCAAAATACATTTTTTTTTAATTATTAAAATAGAAAAAAATTCTTCCATTTAAAACAAAATCCATTTAAAATAAATTTTAATTTTTTTCTAAATAATTTTAATAATTAATATCCAAAGTTATTTAAAAAAAAATAATATTCATAAATTTTATTCATTATCATTTTTTGTATTGTAAAAAATAAATCATTAAAAATGAACATTTTTAGTTTATTTTTATTTTAATAATTGTTATTGTTGATATTAATTTTTTTTTTTTAATTAAAACATCCTAAAAATTTGTTTTTTTTTTCTCTCTCATTCTTTTACTCATTTGTTTATATTTCGTTTGTTTGTTCGTTCGTTAGTTTTTTTTTTTGCTATAAATTACAATAATTATTAAAAAAGAAATTTTATATATTTATGATTATGTTTAAATAATAATAATGATTAAAATAATAAAAAAATTAAAATATTTATATATATATATATATACAGCACAAAAAACACATTTATTTTATAATTATTTATTGTCACTAAAAAATTAATTAAATAATAATACAATAATATAATTAATAAAAATCATTATATTTTATATAAGATTGAATTATTTTATTTTCTTATAGTTTTGTAATTTATTTTTGTTGATAAAAAAAAAAAAGGAAAAGAAAAGAAAAGAAAACGAAACAAAACTAAACGAAATAAAAACAATATTTTTTTTTTTTTTTTTTTGCATTAATTTTTATTTTTAATTAAATAATATTTTAAATAATCATAGTTTAAAAATGGCTTTTATATATTTATTTTTTGTGTGATGATCAAAATTTAATTTTTTTATTTATTTTATGGGAATTTTATTTGTTTTTCATTTAAATTAGCAGGGCAGCTTTGGCTTTATTTTTTTTTTTATGTTTAAATATTTGTATTTTTTGAAATGAATAAAATTCTATTAATCTATTAAAAGGTACTTAATCACATATAATTATTTAAAATCAAACAAACTCTTTTTTTTTTTATTTTTTAATTAATTAAATATTTAAATTTGATATTTATAATTTTTCGTCACACATTAAATAAAATAATATATAATACAAAAAAAAAAAAAAAAAAAATGATACTACTCAATAAAAATATAATATCAATAAAAATATTTATTAAATTAAAAAAACAATAAACAATATAACATTTTATAAAAATAAATTAAAATCAATAAAAAAAATAAAATTTAAACTTTAATATGAACAAATAAAAACTATATACTAAAAATATAAAATAATAATTAAAAAAAATTTGTTAAGGCTTGTGTATAATTTTATTTATTATTTAATTTTTTTTTTTTCTGTTTCATACCGAATGACAATGTGCTATTTTATTATTATTTATGGTATTATTAAATAATAATTATATAACTATATATATATTTATAATACAAAAAAAAAAACAATTAAAAATATATATATATATATATATATATATAATAAAATAAAATATAGAAAAAGAAGATAAAAAAAAAAATAATAAAAATAATATCGGAATTTAATTATAATATAATTTTATTTATATATATATATTAAAAATATATATTTAATAATAATAATAATAATATAATAATTATTAAATAATAAAAAAAAAAAAAATATGATCAAAATACGAAAAAAAAAAAAATAATGAAGAAAAAAAAAAACCCAATTTAAAGTAAAAACAAAAAAATTTATTTATTTAAAAATAATAAAATATTTATAATAAAAAAAAAAAAAAAACAAAAACAAAAACACAAACACACACGCATTAAAATTACTTTTTTTTTTTTTTTTCATTTAAATAATTCATCCTTGCGGGCAGAGAATTCCATAGACAACGCATTGTTAAAATTTTGATTTAGGACTTCTGACTGTCATCAACAAATCAATTGTTATTTTACCCATGGAAAATACCGAAGAGAAACGAATTCTATTAAAATCTTAACGGAAAAACAATTGTGAAACAGAGTAATAAAAAATTCTATTTGATTATTAAATTGTTTTTTAATTTCAATAGAGACGGGCGTTGCGTAACAAGAATTCGTGAAATTGTCCCAATTTTAAGTGTCTTATATTTATTATTTGTTGGTTACTGGCATTTTTTAAATCTTTATTATTTTCTAAGATTGATTGGAAAATTCAATTGATTTCTCATATTTCATATGGAAAATAATTTGAAAATCTCCAGGAAAATTGATTAAAAAAAAGTATTAGAAATATAATTTTTATGGAAAATGTATAGCTCGTTGAATGCCCGGATTGTTTTCCTTAAAGTATAGCTATCGGAATATATCCTATTGTTTGCACAATTTGACGACAATTTTATCATTTTATTCAAAATAAAAGATTTGAACTAATTCAATGAATTGATATATTGAATGATCTATAGAATTAAATTTATTATATAGATACCGTAAAATGGGGTGAAGTGAATCGAAAATTTTACATTTTTCTTATTCGTGATTTTTAATGATTCCGGAAAATGTCAGGAAAAACAATTTAAGTTCTTGTGTTCTTCTAAGTTGTAAATGCAAAGTAAAAAAAAAATCTTAAGTTTTATGAAACGGGCAATAAGGGTACTGAAACACCGATCCGCACTTCACCCCACATGCTGGGGTGAAGTGGATATGCTTTGGTTTTATAACCATTTATTGCTGGAGGATTGAATAGTAATTTTTTAGATTGCATTACATCGATAAACAATACGAACTTAATGAAATGCGCTAGATGAATTGCGTTAGTATATTCATTTCTAGAACGTTTAATTATAGCTATAGCAAAATGAATCGTTTTTAACAAATATATATGACAATAAAAATGATTGATTTCGTTAGGTTTTTAAAATGCGTTTGAAATCATTTTAAAGAAACAACTATAAATAATTATATGAATTTTATAGTTTGTTTAAAATTCATTTGATTCTTAATAAAATCAACAAAATTTATCACATCGTAGTTACGCTTCCAAGATGTCTATTTCTATTTTATATATATACACGCGGCATTATTCATTTCACCCCACAATATTTAACATTACACAATTTAATTGTTTTTAATCACCTAACAAACTAATTTTTTTTTTATATTCTATTTTGAAGCACACATTTGCTCTTATCATAATACATAATTAATCAAATTGTAGCACTTTTCAGAGTAGCTATGCCACAGTTTTGTTTCGTGATTTTTTATAGATAGAGCGTTTTAGAAAAATTTTTTTTGAATTGGAAAACAGAATTAATGTATATTTAGAATATAAATCATTGTGAGAATTTAACTGTAAATTTGAATTATTATTTATAAAATAGGAATTGATTTTGGAAATTACAGATATTTGCAAAACTATATACAAAAAAGATTGAGGGATCAACTTCACCTCACTGTATCCACTTCACCTCAGTTTACGGTACATTTTAATTACAGAATGATTTACATTTAATAAACATTACAAGTAAGGAGGAAAAGAATAAGTGTTTCTGAAGCGGATAAATCAAAACAGGAGACCTGAATTAGCGATTATGACAAATGATTTGGGTGAAAGTATCTTTGTTTGTTAGTTGAGGTTAAGTTTGAAGCTGGGGTATGTCAGATCATGTGTTCTTTCTATCCTTTACCCGCAAATTTTCCATTTATAACAATTATTTTATAGTTTTTCTAACATTTCAAATAGTTTTGAAGATAATTTGCTTGACATTTTGATAATAAAATACATTCCCTAGATATAATTATACTGATTTAATCAGATCCACCACTTCCCATTTACAAATCCAAGGGATTTTGATTAGATACATCTCGTTCTCGTTCTAGTTCTCGTTCTGTTTCTAACTAATTGACTTGCATTTTTAGATCGGAAGATTTGGTATGGAAAACCGTTTTTACATTGTGGACTTTTTTCTTATCTCATCGCTTTCAAATCGCTTTCATAGTACAAATCGTACAAAAGGGATTATTAAAATGATCTCTGCGGATATTTTTCTAATCGATTCAATTTAAATTATATTTATAATTTTTTCTATAATACCAACCTTTCAAAAATATTAGGTTGTCGAAAAAGTATTGATAATTTTTATAAATGGATGTAATTATAATTGGATATTTCAAGTACTACTAATCTGATCAGGTAACACTAACATATGTTCGAAAGATGACATTTCGTAGATAAAAAAAAAAAAAAATTAAATTTGTTAAGTCATTTAAAAATTGTAGTGCATTAAAGATGAACGAAATTAGTGAAAAAATTCGATACATTTTACAATTTTATTATGAAAAAGGTGAAAATGCAACGCAGGCACACGAACAAATTTGTGCAGTTTACGGTGAAGGAACTTTAGCAAAATTAAAAGCCTATAGATGGTTTGCTCGATTTCGTTCCTGTAATTTTGATGTCAAAGATGCACCTCGTTCTGGTCGACCAATCACTGAAAAAGTCGATGAAATCATATCAAAAATTGAAGAAAATCGACACGTAAGCAGTCATGATATCGCTAAAGAACTAAACATCCATCACCAAACAGTTTTAAACCATTTGACAAAGGCTGGATACAAGAAAAAGCTCGATGTTTGGGTACCACATGAATTAACACAAAACAATTTAATGAACCGAATTGCCATTTGCGAAACGCTGTTTAAAAGGAACGAAATCGAGTCATTTTTAAAGCGAATGATAACAGGTGATGGATTACAGGTGATGAAAAATGGATCACATACGATAATAATGTACGAAAAAGATCGTGGTCCAAGGAGGGTGAAGCTCCTAAAACAGTAGCAAAACCTGGATTAACACCAAGAAAGGTAATGCTGTCTATTTGGTGGGATTGGAAAGGAATCGTTCATTATGAATTACTAGTACCCGGTCAAACCATTGATTCCGATTTCTATTGTCAACAATTAACAAGATTGAAGCACGAGATTAAAAAAAAACGTCCAGAATTAATCAATCGAAAGGGTGTTGTGTTCCATCATGACAACGCCAGACCACACACATCTTTGATGACTCGGCAAAAACTGAGAGAGCTTGGCTCGGAAGTTTTAATACATCCACCATATAGCCCGGACCTTGCACCTTCAGATTATCATTTGTTCCGGTCTCTGCAGAACTCTTTTAATGATTTAAAATTAAATTCCGCAGAGGACTGCAAAATGCACTTGGATCAGTTTTTTGCCCAGATAACACAGAAGTTCTACAGTGATGGGATAATGTCTTTACCAGAAAAATGGCAAAGGGTCATCGATCAAAACGGCGCATATTTGGTTTAATAAAGTTCATTTGAAATATATAAAAAAATCGTTTGAATTTTGTAAAAAAAATTATCAATACTTTTTAGACAACCTAATATTTCCCAAAAATCGATTTTTCTCAAACGGTGGCCGTGGATTTTCTTCAATAATTTGTATTTTTTCCTTGGCATTGGTTGAAAATTAATTTTTTTTTTTCAAATCAATTTCTGATCAATTTCAAAGAAGAAAATTTGGAAATTGTTTCAAATTGGTTCAAAAGATGCAGCTGTGTGCGATTTTCCAAATTATACGCAGGAGATGGTACCAATAATTTTAAAATATATGATTTTTTCTGTTTGGAAAATCTCACGCGTATCCTTTTGAACATATTTTTGGTTTACTTGAGTTTCCTCTATATAACTTACACAAAATTTATTAATAAAATCTAATCTAATTTCTATGTATTGTTATTTTTTAACGAAAAATAAAGAATTTATTTATAAAATTTTTCCTTAGTCATCAGATTAAAATGCTTTTTTTTTATTTATACATTCGATACATAATAAATTTATATATATATGAAAAGGAACTGAATTGTTACTATGCTTCTTTTACTGTACAATAACTATATATAACATGCGATTATCTTTCAAAGACGGAAAAATAATAACTTCTTCTGTTAACTCTATAGATATACAAAAATATAGTTTATATATGCAACAACATATACGACGATACGACGATTTAATATATAAGAGTTACACTATCCTTTATGCGTTAAGATACTCACAAAATTATATATAATATATGTGCTTATATATAGTTTTTGATAATACATTCACTAACCATTCATATATATAACTATATATAGTCGTACATGACATTCATGAAAATATATACTATATGTGTCTAATAATATATCGAAAAATTTGTGCATTTGGGCTTAAAAACCTTATATATATATTATATGATTATATGTAAAGTCTATATCCCAATTCAAATATAAATTTTGATCACGTATTTGAATATTTTCTCTCTATATATACATATATTTGTATATTTGCTTTACAATAGTATATTTTCTATATATAGACGCGCATATACAATATATAATAATGTGTATACTTTAGGATATTCGCTATTCTTCTATATACATATATGTTGGTTGATTACATTTATATATATCCTTTCGTATATATATATATGATGAAATTAGAAGCAAAAAAAAAAAGGATCAACTATACGTATTTTAATACAAATACATAATTTAAGGTGCGTTATGGATAAAATAAAATTCACACAACAAAATTTAATTCTACTACTAGGAATTGAGAAAGTAATTTTTCTAAGTGAAAATTATTGTAATATTATTATGTATGTTATAACATATATAGATTTGATTTTTCATATTCATATTTCTTTTTGGGTACGCAAATACTATAAAAATACAAACTATAATTTCGTCAAACACATCCTTTTTTTTTATATATCGTATATAAAAATTACGCATTTGCATATATCATATATAGTGACCTTTCTTAGCATTGTGCGATGTGCGAATTTTCTTTTTTTTTTATATGGAATTTAAGGAACGAATTTATTTAAAAGGAAAAATAATATATATACTACTGTGTACAAATATGAGTAAGAATTTTCAATTTAAACTTCCCTGGTTTATCTATTTGGACAAATGCTTTTATTTTTACCTAGGTTAGTATACTGTTATGGACATCTGTGACAAATTTTTAGTCAATTGGTTCATTGCTATAGAGTAGTTACGCGTGTGTGTGTGTGTGTGTGAACAAAGAAAAGTTGTTTATTCGATTTCTTTATTTTAAGTAGCATTAAATTTTGTGCGCGAAATGAAATATCGGCCGCCGAAACGTTCAGAATGGTGCAGAAGGCCTTTTGGTTAGAAGTCGATGTCAATAACAAGTGTTTTCGATTGGCATAAATTGTTTAAAGAAGGCCGTGAACGCGTTGAAGACGAACCACATTAAAGTCCACCAATAACCTCTACTGATGAGCTGCACGCCAACAAAATCAAAGAATTGGTGCTGCAAAATCGTCAATTGACTACTAGAGAGCTTGCTGATATTGTTTATATTTCAAATGGGTCAGTGAACACCATTTTAAAAGATGATTTGTGCCGCAGAAAAGTCAAATCGGGGTTGGTGGCAAAAATGTTCAATTTAATGGAAAACCATCGTCGCGTTGCAGAGTGTGAAATAATGCTATCAAAATAAAATGAGACGCATCATAACTATGGAGATGCGACTACGATGATCGTGACTTCTGGCTTCTCGCTAAGCTTAAGAGACCGCTATAGGACACCGTTTTGACACGATTCAAGAGATAAAAGCCGAATCGAAGAGGGAATTGATGGCCATTCCGGAAGACGAGTATAAACATTGTTTTGAAAATTGGAAAAAGCGTTGGCATAGTTGCATTGCATCAGACGGGGATCATTTTGAGGGTGATGAATTGAAGATTTAAAAGAATAAATTAAGATTTTAACAGTTATAAATAAAGTCTTACTCATATTTGTAGACACAGTAGTATATGTTTATTATAATCCCATTTTTTTGATTCTTTGTGATTTTTTATATAATATTTTTTTTATCTTTTTTAAATTTTGGTTTTTCTATATAAAGTTTTTCTTTTAACACATCTATAATTTTTCTATATTTATATATATATACATAATTTTAGGATTATTATTACATTGATTATATTTACAAAAATATGCCCAAGTGTATTGATAAATAGAAAATTTCCCATAATATAAAAATATACTGAAATAATGAAAAATTATAATGTATAAAAATAAAAAAGACATCAAATGAAGAAAACTCTGTAAAATTCAGTCATTTTCAGCAAGTTGTTCCTAGATATAGTAGAGGAATGTCTGGTGAAAATATTTTGAAAGACAGGCAACAAGTCAAAACACATTGAGATGCGGATTTTAAGACTACAAAGGAAATTTAGACCACAATGGATGGATATTTAGACTACAAAGGAAACTTTTCATCCAGGTGACGCTAATCCATTATATAGTTAAAGCGCAATAGAATTCACTGAAAATAAATATTCTATTTATTTATAAAAATGACAATGCGAAATGGCAATAATTAATTAATTAGATATTGAATTCTTTTAGATATTAATTTCTTATTGATAATTAATAATCAATAATACCAGAGTTATGATTATTATTGATGTATAGGAAAACTATATGAATTAATTAAAAATTTAACAGAATTAAAGCAGTGGAAAATACCCAGAGACAAATTTTCATATGACTATATATGGATTATGGATTAAATTTCCAAAGCAGGATATATAGCAGAATATAACAGACAATTAAAATTTGTATTTGGATAACGAAAGTTGCGTATAGCAAAACTATATAAAATGGTATTTTATATCAATTTAAATTCATTCCAACAAACGCATAAAATATATTCAAAACGATAAAGTTCCAAAATTGCCAGACAAAATGGTTAGCCACAGAGCACAGAGAACGAGATTTATCACTAATATAATGCCTTGAATTTGTATATGGGCAAGCTCTTTTGGATATAAAAAAATTAAATGCTAAACTCGTAAATGCAACGTCAAAATCAAAAATCAATTTTCTATATTTATTTATAAAAATATAGCAATGAAATTTCATTTATAATTTATTTCTGTTTGATAATTTATAAGAAAATCATTAATTAAAACAGAATTAATCCAATGAAAAACTGAAGGAGAAAAACACCCCCGTAGAAAATTTACAGAGAAATAAGTTAGGGATTTCAGAAGAAAATTAGGGATTAACCGCACACACATATACAGAATATAGATAATTTAAAATTAAAAGATAATGGTAAAGTAAAGTATAATGATTACGAATGATGTTAAGGAAACTATAAATTTTATCTCAGTTTTATCTCAATGTTGACTTTATCCCAACAAAAATATATTTAATACATAATAACTGGTGGAAAAGTATCGAATGATGGTGAACAAAATGGTGGAAAAGTATCGAATAATTTTTCCAAAAAGGTTTATAAGAAAAGAAAAAAATACGTGGTAGATAAAAACAACAATTAATTTTTGTTTTTTTAATTTTTTTATTTAGTTTTTGATTTCATTTTTAATTCATTTAAATCAACAATATCAAATTATTAACAAGTTTAATATTTATTTTTTTGTTTATTTAATTTTGGTTTATTTTTCTTTTACTTTATTATTAATTTATTTATTGTATGAAATTTCTTTTTTTTTTTAATCATTTATTCTTTTTTTTTTTTTAACAATATTTAATTTTAATAATAATATTATTATTAAAATAATAATAAGAATGTGTTTTTGATTATATTATGAAATTCCTGAATGATTTTCAAAAAAAAAAACAAATGATTTAAAATAGAATAAAAGCAATATTTTTTCTATATTTCTTTAAAAGTATTTTTTGAATAAAGTTGATTTATATTTTTTTTATGCAATTTTAGGATGAAAAAATAAACGGATATTATTCAAAAATCAATTTATGTAATTTTATGAAAAAATCATCAAAAATCACTTAATGTAATTTCAACAGATGAATCTATATGATGATAGATGTGAGTTTGTGTAATTAATAATATAATAATTAATAAATTTTAATTTAATAAATATATTTATTTATATTATATATAAAAAACAAATGTTTTATTTATAAATGATCATCGTTGATGTGATTTTTTTTTTAAATTACTATATATCTGAATGTTGAAAAAGTTTTTTTTTTTTATATTTTTTGTGTGTTAATTTTCATTTTAATTTTTTTAATATATTTTATATTTATAATATTTATAAAGAGTTTTTATTTGTTTCTTTTTTTTTTGTTGAATTAAATAATTCTTAAAATATAGATAAATTTGAATTTTAAAAAAAAAAAAGAAAAAAAAGAAAGATTTTTTATTGCTTTTTCTAGTTTAGTTTTTTTTTTTTTTGCATTGCTTTTTCAGTCTAAATATAATTTTTATTTAATTTCTACGAAATTTTTTATGTTGATTTATTTTCTGTTTTATATATAGCAAGTATTTTTAGCTGGTTTTTCATATTTTTTTTTTTTTTATAGATTATTAAAATTTATTAATATGAAGAAAAACAAAAAGGTTTTGATTTAAATTATTTTTATTTTATTTTTATATATATTGTAATAAATGAATTAAAAATGCGCATAAGAGAAAATTTCTATATTATATTTATTTATATATATGTATATCTTTTTTTTTATGGAGGATATTTATTAATTAATTTTTATTAGATTTAATTTGTTTTTTTTTTTGTATTAGTAGTAATTATGTTTATTATTCTTTGCAGTGCTCTATTTAACGATTTTTTTTAATAGCAAAAATTAATTAATTTTATTAAAATAACAAAAAAAAAAGTATTAACTTTTTAAAGCGAATTTGAAAATGAACTTGTTTTTTTTAATATTGAAATTTTTGTTTTGTAAATTTGAATTATGTCTTTTCAATTTTTTTTTATCTTCTTCAAATCGATCAATTTAAAAATTTAAATTAAATTATTTATTTGGAAATTTTAAAAGAAAACAAAAATAGCCCGATTGATATAGAAATTAAAAAGTTAAATTAAAAATATGAATAATTTATCGAATTATATTTGTTTGGTTATAATTTTATCTATATAATAATTCTCTTATTTAATCATATTAAATATATATATATATTCTGAGTGAATTTAAATATTTATTTTTTTTTTATAATTATTAAAAATAGAAAAAAAAAAATATTAAAATCACTTAAGGTTCATCGTGGAATGCAATCATTTTTATATAGTAATGCGATTTTACAAATATAGCATTTTTTTTTTGGTTTTGGAATAATTTAAAATAAAAAAGAATTTTAATTATGATGAGATTATTTTGATTATTATATAAATTGTCGTTTTAATATTATTGTTTTAATTTTTTATTTAATAATTTTCGAAACCCATATAATATTTTATAATATAAAATCATATATATATATATATTTTGTTAATTATAATTTTACTAAATAAATAACAGTACGTAATGTATAATAATTTATATATAATTAAATATACATTTTATATTATTGGCCGTCGTGATGTGATGTGTCCGAAAAGGATATAAAAATATCTGCGGTTAAAAGATTTAAATTATATTTAAATCGTGTTCATCATCACAAAAAAAAAAAATTTTAACAAGAAATTTTTTATACAATTCGAACAAAAGACGCGTCGGCCATTTTATTATTGTTATATAATTATTTATTATTGATTATAATAAAGGCCAATATGTTTTTTTTTTCTTATTATGTGTGAGTGTGTTTTTTTTTTTAATTAATAATTAATTAAAACTTTTTAATGCAAATATAAATAATATGTAGTATATGAAAACAAACAAAAAAAAATATTTATAAATTGTTATTTTTAAATTAATTTCAAAAAATCGTTTCACTTTTCCCCTTTTTAAATTTATTATTATTATTATTACAATTTTAGTTTTTATTTTTTTTATTATATATTTTAATTATAGGGCCAATTAAATTTTATATTTATTTTTAATTTTTTGTGTTTATAATTTTATATAATTAATGTATTAATTAATAATTGCGTGTTTGTGTGTGTGTGTGTGTTTTTTTTTCATTATGATTGTATTTTATCACAGAAAGTTTAAAAATAAAGGAAGCTATAGTTTTTAATTCATTAAAAAACAAACAAAAATTAAAATTGAATGAATAAAATATTTTTTATATTTATTATTATTTTAATTATTTACATATGTGTTATTTTACTGTTTTATTAATTTAATAATAATAATAATAATAATAATAATAAAAAAAGCAGAAATATCACTTTTTTGATTTATTTTATAAAAATTAATAATTATATATAAATTAATTGCGTGTATTTATAACAAAAAAATAAAAAATTGAATAAAATTTAAATAAAAAAAAATTAAATAAATATGCGCACTGCGAAAGGACGGCTTTTATAATTTTATTATTTTGTGATTTAAATGATTTTATTTAAAAAAAAAAAAACGAAAAAACCAAAAGAAAAGTTGTGTGCGTTTTTGTTTTAATTATTTTTTTTATATCATGAAAAAATTATTAATTTTATTATATTATATATATATTTATAATAAAAATGATATTTAATTTATTTCAACAAAAAAAAAATAAAAAATAAAACATAACTTTTTAGGCCTCTTTTTTTTTTTTTATTTTAATTTTATTTATGAAATTTAAAAAAAATATTTTAATCTTTTTTGAACTTATTAAATTTTATTTATTATTTTTTTTTTTGTTATTCTTAAATGTTATTATTGCTTTTAAAATATTTATTATTATTTGTTTTTTTTTTTTTAATTTTTTAATTATATATATATATATATGCTAAATTAAAATGTTAGCTGCTGTTTTTGCGGGGGTTTTTTTTTCTTCTTCTTCTGAAATATGTATTTATTTTTTATATTTAAAGAAACTCGCAGACGCCGTTGTTAAATTTTATGGAAATTGGGGGGGTTATTATTTGGAAAATTTAAATGATAAAAGGATCTTTTTATTTATTATAAATTTTATGTTGTTGTTTTTTTTTTACAGAAATGTATTATAAGAAAATTTTATTACGTTTTTTTTTTTGTATATGTGAATAAATAAAATCAAGAAACTTTTCATTCACGAACTTTTGGTAAAATATTAAGGATATCATTCAATGAAATATCCCTTTAAAAAAATATGAGAATTATTATTTGAATTATAATTTGGCACATATTGTATTGTGATATTTATAGTGATATTTTTTTAATATTTCATATTTTCCCTTTTCCTCATCATTATTATACATTGATCAGTTCCTCAATTATATTATATCTTTTTAACTGACAGTGAACTGCGGAAACATCCGGCTTATTATATATTATTAAATGTTTAATTTTCCTATACCAATCACAGAATATATAAAAAAAATTTGAAAGAATATCAAGGATTATTTAATTTTATTATAATAAAATAAATTATAAATACATATATATGAATAATATTATTCAAAGGATATTATTTAAGGTATCCTGTAAATTTACATTATAATTAAAAAAAAACTGTAATATAATTTAAACATAAATATACAGCCGTAATAATATATTACATTAATTATTTGCCAGTCACGACGACGACGACGACGACACACCACAATTGGAAAATTATATTTCCTCTACTTATATATAAAATTTAAGTTGTTTTATGTAAAAAAAAATTCACATTGCCGATGTGAAACAAAATACGACAAAACAAATGAAAATTAAATTGTATAATTTAGTATATAAAAGAAGAAAATTTTATATACAATGAAAAAAAAAAATATAGAAGAAATTTAACATAATATTTATATTAATAATTGAAATATTCAGAATGTAAAAAAAAAAAAAAAATAATAATAATAATAATTTCCATGTTTATGCGTGCATGAAATTACTTTTGATTAACTTTTATGTGAAATTTATTATATCCCCGCAATATATTATTATCATTTATTTTTTTTTTTTTGTATATAAATATATAAAATGATTTTTATGATTATGACATAAAAATATTTTTGTAGTAAACAGAACCAAAAAAAAAAAAAAAAATCTCAGAATTTTAATAACCACTTGGTGGAACAAAAATAGAATAGACATAAATGCAAAACCAACCAAAAACTGAGTATTGTGAATAATATTATTAAAGATAAGGAAAATTTATATTATTTTATTTATTTAATAATAATAACAACAATATATTGTTGAATAAACGAACCGGTGGGCGAGATACATTTTTAATTTTGTGCGTGGGTAAATCACAAAATAATTTATTTGTGCATATTTTAGCTGATCATTTCTATTTTTTATTTATTTATACTCACGAAATTTCAATAATTATTATATTTAAAATAAAATCATAAAATTCCTTTAAAATTCTCCTTTAATTTATTATTACGCTATACGAAACCGCTATACGGCCTGATTTTCTTGCTGCGCTGTCAATTTTTATATTTAAATAAATACATATTTTTTGGGAAAAAAATAAATAATTTTTTTTATGCTCGCTATTATTTTAACAAATTAATTTCTAAAAAATATTTATTATATGTTTTTTTTATCATCATTTCCCTCACCAACAAGTTATTTAATTATTTTTTATATTTATGTTTATTTTTTATAAAAAACTATATTTGTTGTTTTTTTTTAATTAATTATTTTTTATCATAATTTTATTATTTTTTTTATTTAAAGATTTTTATTTTTCAATGGCGAAGCATTTTTTTTTATTATTTTTTGTACGACAAGAAAATTTGCAAGCAAATTTGTATTTTCTTTTAATTATGTATATGGCGTGTGTGTGTGTGAGGTGGGGTCTTTTTTTTTTTTTTTATTTATAACATTATTAATAAATAATTAATTGTTTTTTATTTTAAATTATCTAATTATTTATTATTGAGGGGGTTATTTTTTTTTTTTTTTTATATATAATTGCTTATTTTGATTATTGATTTTCCGCATAACGATTTTAATAGTTAATTTTTTGTTTTTTTTTTGTATTTTTGTTAATTAATAGTTTTTTTTTTAAGTAATTTTATTTTATTTATATATTGATAATATAAAATGTATATGATAGTGTGTCTGTGTGTGTTATGTGTTTGTGTTTGTGAGTGAGTATTTTGTGGATAAAAATCATGAATAATTTTAGTCTTTTTTTTTTTATTTATCATAAAAATGTTATTGCTTTATTTTTGTCATTTATTTTATGGAAAAATTAGTTTTTTTTTTAAATTTTATTCTTAAAAATTCGAATTATATATACATTCATTAATAAACCAAAGTTTATCTCGCATATATCCTGACATTGGAAAACTGTTCAATTTTATATTTTTGATTAGGAAATTCCTTGTAGAAAACTTACACAGATTAGGGTAGAGAGAGAATTTTTTGGGAAATTAATTTGAGATGATTTTTTTTTTTTTATTTCATAAATGCATAAAACGGATAATTTTTCGTCAAGGATGTCGCTACATTTTATAAATAGCGGATTGCGTTTTTAATAAAAAAACCATTCAGTTTACAAATCATGCCTTCAAAAAAATTATACCAAACATCATTTTAAAATATAATGAAAAAAAGAAGCAAATTCATTTAAATTTGTTAAAAAACTACGATTGTATCTGTTTAAAAAAAATCTTTAATTTTCAAATAAACTTAAAATAAATATACATAATAAATTGATTATTGATAAATAAATTGCGGCGGTCATGCGAATGCCATCGTAAATAAATAATATAGATCTTTTATTATAAATAGAAAAGTTATTTTTTTTATAGATTTTTACACTTCTTTTTCTTCTTCTTCCTCATTTTGTCTTGTGTATCAGAAAAAAAACTTTATTTATAAATATTTTAACAAAAAAAAAATTATATAAAATAAAGTTTAGATTAAATCTTTTGAATAAATCAATCATGCGTTGTTTTATTTATTTATTTTTTTATTGTAAATCATAAAAATAAGGCAAACTGTACATAAAAAATTCACTAATCTAATATTATTTATAAAAGATATAAAGCGACAAGGAGGTTATAAATATTGAATTGAAAAATAAAAAATTGTGCTGAATAAGTAAAATTATCTTCTTTTTTTTTATTCATTCTAATAATGTGTGTGTGTAGTATTATAACAAAATATACCCAAAAACAATTTAAGCTTTAAAAAATTTTATTATCAATACAATGTTTTAAATTGTTTTATCCTTTATATATAAAGATACATTATTTTATTTTTTTTTGGTGAATGCGATAGCGTGAATTGACCATTTATTTAGAGAATTCAAAGTTCACAAAAATATTTCATGTCACCGCAAAATGATTTAGGTCATATATATATATATATATATATCTATATATGCGTATTGTATATTCTATATATTTATTTATATTTGCAGAAGGGTGAAATATGTTGGTTATTTAACCGAAATAACAGGAAACCAAAAGTTAAACACGCAAATTTTGTTTTGGAATTTTTAACATTAAATAAATAATTTTTCTTTTTGTATATAATACAGTGAAATCTGCATTTAAGTTGGCAATTCTCATGAGAGTAACCAAAACTTAGGGTAGATATGAAAATTTTAAATTAATTTATGTCCTATTTTTTAACTTTTATATATTCAGGGTGATAAAATAATATAATGCGATTAATGACATAATTTAGCAAATTCACGTTATAGGATAGCTTTTTAAATCCTTTATTTGGTTGATTTACTGTATTTATATAGTCATGTGTTCGTTTAGAATTTTCTCTGTTATGTATATAATACATTTATGTATATGCGGATGATGAAGGCAGTATATTATTTCTTAAAATAGATAAATATTTCCCATATATACCATAGAATAAATGTGAATGAAATTTCCATCATTCAAAAAAAAAAAAAAAAGGGCCAAAAATTGTTTATTTATACGCGCGGTGTTTATGTTTACATTTTTTGTCTATTTTTTCTTTTTTCATGTTTATTTACTGATACTGAATTTGAAATTGAAATGATGTTTTTGTTTGTTGAATTGCCGTTTGCCTTTTTTTTTTGGTATTTACTTTAAAAACAAAAAAAAATATAGTTTTTATTTATTTATATAATTTTTTTTTTGTTTTTTTTTCTTGCAAATGTTAAATGAAAATCTATAAATAGAGATATAAATAGAGATAAATTTATGAATAAAATGGGTTTTCTGTCAATTTTGACTTATTTTCTATTTAAAGAACAAGAACGCACATTTTATTTGAATTATTTTGTATGAGTTGATTTTGAAAATATTTCAGTTGTCTTATTAACATCCGAATGGATGATGCATTAAAAGGTATAGAAGATTGGGAAATAAAATGAGGTATAAATTTGTTAAAAGTGAGTTAAAAGCATTTAAGTTTAGTTTTCCCAATAAGTAATTTTATTTAGAAAGAAAAGACTGTGTTTCTTTGATATAGAAGAACAAAATAATCAATGGATAATTTCAAAAAGTAAAAGTGAGTCACATTTTAAAGATTAAACATTAATGTTAAATATAATATACTTTAAATGAAAAATTCAAAAACACGAATTCATTCAAATTCATGTTGTTATAGGGATAATTTTTAGAGACCATCCATATATGTATATCATAAGCAGTGAAAAAAACAATAAAAATATTTCATATATGTGTTCGTGATCATAATTTTAAAATGTATTCGCATGGTATTTATTACCATTTATAATCATTTACGCATAGGAGGAGGTTTACAGATTGCGTTCCATATAAAGTTTTTTTTTTTATTGTTTATAACTCAAAATTCTGTGATGTGCGCGGTATTTTAAACAAAAGGAAATACATAAATAATATTTTGTAATATTTATATAACGAACGATAAACTTTTAAAAAGGAATAAAAAAAGTAATATTAATGCACATATTTAAACAATATAGATTAGATACAAACTTAACATTTATGAACAAAAAATCTTTGTGGTTGTATATAATAAATCTCTCCCTTGTGAATTACGGGTACGAATGAAGAAGATGAATATGAATTATATATGATGTTGATGTACATATATATTTATGATGTACTTTATATATTGTATATATAATGTAAAATATGATGTATGTGTAATTTTAAATTATTGTGCTTTTAAAATTGCTTATTTATTTTCTTTTTTTTTTGAATTTTTTTCAATCTTTCCATATTTTTTCATTTATTATTTTTATTTTATTGTTTTAAATAAATGAAATTTTTAAATGAAAATTATTAATTATATTTTCATTCAATTTTATATTTTCAATTAATTATTTTTATTATTATTATGAAATAAGTAAATTTGTACAATGTCGTTTATACAAAATATTATTTTACAGATTTTTATAGTTTTAATTTTATTAATTTATTATTTGGTGATTTTTCTTAATTGTTTTTTTTTTGTTTTATTAATAATTTATTAATTTTTTTATATATAAATATTTTGGTTTTTTTTTTTTTTAAATTAATATAAAAATAATAATAGAATAATAATAATAATAATAAATAAATCGAATTTTGTTAATCACCACCTAAACTAAGCGCTTGAACAATTCTTGGATCCGCCTTACTACCTTCTCGAAATTCTTCCAATGTCAGTCTATCATCATGATTTTTATCCATTTGATCAAATATTTTATCAACACGCTTTTGTGGTGTATTTTCATCTTCTGTTTGTGCCGGTTGTTGACCCTATATATACATATATATAAATCATGCAAAGAATGAATAACAAAAATATATTGTTCGATTAGGAATCATTTTCAAGTGATTGTGTAATTTGAATTGAAAGGAATTTTTAATAAATTAAAAAAAATAAAAAATTACTTACAACCATTTGATAAATTGCATCTACTATATTATACATTTCATCTCTTGTTATAAATCCATCATTATCAACATCGTACAATCGAAATGCCCCTAAAATACGAAATAAAAACAAAAAAAAAACAATTTATTTGCATGTAAAAACTTCACAAAACAACAAAAAAAAAATTGTTTTATAGTTTGTTTATTGTTTTCTATATATGAATATTAAATTTATTATTAACATTTATTTTATTGTATATACATATATTGAATGAATTGAAATGAATTGCTATATAATTTGTGCACATATCTAAATATGGTTTGTTATAGATAAAATGCATGAAAATGTAAATAATAAATAATAAATGAAATAAAATTGTTTTATTCGATACGATTCGATACGTTTTTATATTGTTAAAATAAAATAAATAATCTATAGTTGATTGAATTCCGTTTAAAAACAAATACAAATTGACAATAAAATAAAAAAAAAGGCCACGCATTTTGGGGGTTAAAAACAAAACAATTATTCAAAATCATTTTAAAATTTTCAAATCCAATCAAGAGTATATATAATATTTCATTTCAAAATAAAGTCTATTTTTATATAGTTTAATACAATTTATAAAGTCAATTTTTTTTTAGACAGTACAAATAAATAACAATTTGAATTTGATTTACTTAAGTAAATATGTACATTATAGTAATGAAGTTAATTTGAATTGTAATTCCTTATTTATATATATTTGGAATTAATATAATTTTTCTTAATGAGTTTTTGCTCTTGGGGATTTTTTTTAAATTGTTACGGATTTTACAGATATTTTTCTTCATTCGAATTTTCTTAAAACTGTCCACATTTTCTCTGAACTATTTCAGAACATTTTTGTTCTCGCAGGAAAGAATAAAATTGAAGAAAAATGAATTGATCAATTTTTATTTGTTGATGAAAACTCCTGAACTATAGACAATTTCTCTATGTCCATATTTGCGAAATTATTCGAATAAAATATTCATGTGTTGATTCAACATGCAAGGCCTAAACAAAAGATCCGGGTTAAGTAACTATGCCCGTTAGAGAAAAATATGAATTCAAAGTGTGTGCTTTTATTTTTATAAAACAAAAATATAATTAATTTTTTTGTTCACTCTTTATATCTTTAAAGCAATTTTGTTCACTCTTTATCTTGAAATTAAATTGAAATCATTGTGGTTTTTTGCTTCTTCTTATATATAATATATAGACATTTATTTTCTCATATGGATGGATTTTCAAATTTTCCCAATATTTTCATCAATTTTTAATATGCAATTTTCAACTATATACTTTTTTATATATCCATATCCTACATATTGAATATATAGATATTTTATCAGCAGATGCCGTAAGTTTATATCTATAGATAGTTATGATGGATCAATATATATAGTTCTTAATGCTTTATTATTTTTTTTTATATAATATTGAATATATCAACAAATTGTCTGTTGCTTTTTATAGCCGTTTCGTAGATACATATATACAAAAAAATATTTTAATATATATATATGAATGATATAGTTCTCTGTGTCTACCTATTGAGCAGATTCTACCATATATACGAATATATATGCATTATTAGATAAAAAGTTATAAATTTTTACAAATTTTATGATTATATATATATATATATAGTAAAAATATAATATAATGCCATATATATGTATTGCAATATGATGTTGAAAATTGATATCAACATGAAATAATATTGACTATATATACTATAATATGGTTTTTCATATATTATACATATTCATTCAGTCAGTCAGTTATATAGAGTATGTAAAATAATATATTGTAAAAAAATGATAATTTATATATTAACAAAAAAAAAAAAAAACCAAAATTTTCACGCAAGAATGATTATGGAAAATTTAATTATAGAAAAACACTATGCATATTATAAATAAATATAGATTTTCATTCATGACAGCTTATATATATAGATGAATACAAAATATGTTTATGAAAAAATTATTATTTTAATTTTGTTACTCTGCGGAGTAATTGATATGTATAAATGAAAATCTAAAGTTCTGACAATATTTTAAGTTATAATCCTTATTTACTGAAGATAAATAGTTTTTCAATTTATTTTTCCAATTTAAATGGATTTTAGCAAATAATTAAACAGTTATTAATGTTTGCAAACAAATTATGAAATCAACAATACAAGACAGTTTTACTTTTCTGCCACTCAAAACAAATCGTCGGTTGTAAGCGTCGAAATTTATTTTACACATATTTTGATGAATATGTTAAATATTTTCATTTATATCTGTTGTATATATACATTTAATGTAAAATTTTTGTAACTTTTTTTGTTGAAAAAATAACCAACATTAAATTAGGGAGCATTTTATACACCATCATCATGTATGTAATAATTAATTTAGACACAACACCACCATATACATCAAATAAATACACAAGTTATACATATATATATGTATATGATATTCCATAAATGTAATTAAAATGCTGAAATAGGCATATTTTATATATACATTAATAAGAATTTATACTAAATATATGTACATATAATTATGATATAAGGTATATGTATGTAGGTAGGTGTTGATATGTATATCTATTATATATATACTATATATTTATATAATAATATGAATATTAATGATGTAACATATTGTATAATAAAATTATATATTCGCGTTTAAAATGTAATCTGTAATGAAAAATTATATATACATCAACATTTACATATTTATAAATTCTAATTATTTTGTCACATTATTTTGAGATAACAATTCGCATATGTAGATCAGATATCTTATAGAAAATGTATATATATTGTCAAATACTTTATACATATATTTATGTAATCATTAGTTTTTACAATAAAAAAAACAGTGCCATGGATATCTAATGTAGAACAGAAAGAATGTATGTATGAAGGATTAACCACCGGGAAAGGAGGATTACATTTTTGGACACCAATGAACTTTATAATGCTAAAACTACACTGTAATATAATATATTTAACTTAATTCCCAAAAAAATACCCATTGATTTTCATCAAACCTCCAAAATCTACAGGTGAAATGTCCGGGCATGAACTCTATAATTATAAAATTCTTTTTATGAACAGAAAAAATTGAAAACATTGAAAAATGTCCAAGGGATGAAGTAAAAAAGAGATGTTTTGACATCAGTTCACAATAAAACAAAAAGGTTCATATTGAAAAATTCAGCGAAATCAATTGAGTATATAGTTTCCAGGTAAAGTAAAGAAACAACCTTAACGAGTAACGAATATTTTTCATGAAATCATAGAAATAAAAGCTCAGTTGCTTAAAAATATATAACTTAACCTATGATATAATTAATGAATTTATGAATTCTTTACAAAATAGAAATTAAATAATTACCGACTATTAAATATTACCAAATATTTTTGATATATACTTACAATGTAATTTTTCATCTAAATTCCCCCTTGATGTTACCGACAATGCTCTAATGAATTCTTCAAATTCTATTGAACCATCCTGTGGGTGGGAAAAAATACGCAAATATTTATTTATAATAATTTTGTAATTTTGTATTTTATTAAGCATATATTAATATAAATAATGACATAATTTTTTTTTTTTGTGGATCAAGGATATATGCGGTATAAATAAAATGAGTAAGATATATTTTGTTTTATATATATAAACAAAAACACCTTTATACATAAATCCATCCATATTCCATATAGATTTATAATAAAAAAAAAAGCACGTGTATAAATACACAAAACCATTACGATGTGTATTAAAATATATATTGTATGGTTATATTTGATAAATTACCTAATAATAATTTGTATTTCAATGAAATTTAAAAAATTTGGGTAAAAGTAATGATTTTTCATTTTTTTCTATTCATTCTAAATATAGCATAGTATAATATATATATATAAATAATTTAATACACAGTGCGACAATTAATATTCCGGACTCAAACCATATCTCAATAATAACCAGTGGGACGATCTATGTGATGGATCTATGCGTTTTGAAGCTTGATGTTTTCTCTATCGTCTGTAAAAATTTCATGGCATTTGGTTGATAAATAAAAAAGTTATGACATTTCTTGTGAAACAATATTTTAGTTGAAGTAGAAATTTTAACATGGAACAAAGAGTCAAGTCTTTAAATTCAACGCAAAGTTTGTTAAATCCGCAACAGAAACGTTCAAATTGATGCAGCAAGTTAATGGCGATAATTGTATGGATAGAACACAAGTTTTTGAGTGGTATAAACGTTTTGTGGATAGCTAAAACACAGGCTAAAAAAACAAGAAAAGTTCCATCGAAAATAAAGACAATGATCGTAACATTCTTCGATAGCAAGGGAATTATCCATAAAGAATTCGTTCCAACTGCGGTCAAACAGTCAGTGGCGCGTATTATATCGAAGTTTTGAAGCGTTTGCGGGGCAGGATTCATCGTATTCCACCTGAATATCGTGAATCAGATGGTTGGTGTTTGTTACACGATAATGGACCAAGTCACACTTCACTTATTGTTTGTCAGTTTTTGATCGAAATCAAGTCTGTGTGTTAAATCATCCACCGTATTCACCTGATTTAGCACCATGTGACTTCTCCTTGTTCCCAAAACTTGAAAAATAAAATTGAAAGGATGTTTTTTTTTGAAGATATTGAAACCATTCAAACAGCATCTACACGCGCACTAGAGGAGGAGCGCAATCAGGAGGAGAATATTTTGAAATATTTTGAAAAAATTTCAATTTTTCAAGTTTTTAATGTATTTCCTAGGACCAGTCCGGAATATTAATTGTCGCACTGTGTATATATTAATAATATAGAAATACACATCATCGTTCAAATATTATTCATTAAATGCATAATCACTTATATTTACACACAAAAAAAAATGTTTGAAAAGGATAAACCATAATTCTGTGGTATTCATAAAAAAACGTTCGAAAGCATCTATAAAATATTTAATTCTTTATATCGGTGACAATAAAAAAAAACAACCGAATATCTATAATAATTAGATTATAAAAAAAAAACAAATCTAAACCATGTTTCATTTCATCCATCATAAACACACATAACAAATATCGGTATATATCTCTTGATCACAATAAACTCAATATATAGAAAAATGAATACAAAAATAAAAATAAAAATATTTGTAATGCCAATATCTAAACGAAAATCATATACACATGTGGAATTTTTCAAAAATATCAAAAAACATGATTTTCCAAATAAAAATTATTACCCCCATCCTATATATAATATTATAGTTAGAAGATTTTTTTTTTTGCAAGTTCATTTATGTAAAACGTGATGTGTTTAACAAAAAAAAAAAAAAAGAAAAAGAAAAACAATTTCTTTTTTATTATCATCATATAATAATATATAAAGATTTTTTCATTTATATATATATATATAGCAATGAAAAATAAAATTGTCTTCAACGCGACGGCGGCAGACCAATAAATTATAGAAATTATTATGAGGTTTTTTTCTGGTTACAAAATGGGAAAAATATCGAGAAAAATATTTTGGTTTTTATAAATCAGCAAAAATGTACGTGTTTATTATTGTAAATGTACGTCATTATTTAATTTTTGTTTATCATAGTTTTGTTTAAAAAAAATAAAAATAAATTGGAAATGTACGACAACTGAAAATTAAAAATTATATTATATTATATGACATATGTATATACTTACATTATTCTCATCGAATACCCGAAAGACAAGCGATGCAAATTTACTAGGATCACCTTGTGGAAAAAATTGTTTATATATTTTTATGAAACCCTGCGAAAATGATATATACAAAAATAACTTGATTAAAAAAATTTGTTACGCAATAAAAATGTGTTTCTTTATTACTCAGGATTTTTAATGCTAGTTTAAGGATTTACGGACTTTTTTTAGATTCCATTTCTAATGGGACAAATTCCTATTCTAGATACAGTCATATTCATATTTCTCTAACATTATTATAGTACAGATCCCTATTTAGATGTATACAATAATTTTGATTTACTATTTTGTTCTGTCAAAATTATTTATTTCACTCAAAAATCAGAAATAAATTTCCCTAACCTACCATAACTATTAGGTTCCTATTTTCCAACAGGAACCTTTAACAATTTTTATATTTTCATTAAGAAAATTCCTTATGCAAATGAAGATATTTTGTCAATTTCTCCAACTGTTCTTTTATCTATTTAACCTTCGAGCATCGCAATATAACACTGAATAAAACGGAGTATTACCTCACAGATGCGATATCCTTTTCATTATATCGCATTTTGTGCATAACGGAAGGTAATGAATTTGTATACGGATGAGGTAAAATACAATCGAATTAAATTCTTATTTTACTTATAAATTAAGTATTCTACGTATTCTGGCAATAATTCAGATTGAATATAAATATGCAGATGAAAATCAGATTGTACATTTTCCAATGTAAAATCTAAAAAAAAAAATTTCTAAGGATTACAATTTGATTATGCTTTGAAATGTTCATATTTAAAAATCAAATTACTTAAACGTAGCTTCTTAAGGAATAATTGTTCTTTATTTAGAAATTGTTATTATTATAATTATACAATAAAAATTGGTTATTCTTTGTTTTAACGTTAAATGTCCTGATATAGCTTCTGTAAGCGTTTAATTTATTCATCATTGAAATCGGTTTGGATCATAAAACAGAAAAACCATTTGTTTTTTAGTTGTTTAAATAAAATTAAAAATTAACAATCGCACAAAAAGTAGTAACTAAATCAATCCTTTTTGTTTTTTGGAAAGCTTAATTGGAAATTGTGAAACTTGCTTTATGTAATATTTTGATAATTTATCAAATATTTAAGAAATAAATTGAACAATAACAGAATAAATAACTGTCCGCATTTATAGTCTATATGAATATTTAACACAATAATAACAATAAAATTCAAATTTAAGGTATACAATTTTTCTAAAAATATATATATAAAAACAGATAATGATAAGGCTTTTGTATTAATCATTTAAGGAAAGGAAAACAAAATCCCTACTTATTTATACTCCAGTTAGATTCATATCAATTTAAATTGTGTATTTACGTCCCTAGAGATTTTTAAATATGTTCACATTTTCGATCATTAAGCTAATGACAATAACAATAATGAACAAAAAGTACAAAACAAAGAGGGAGGATAGAATATTTATTTGCCTTTTTTTCGTATATCTACATTTTGTATTGCAAACAAAAAAAAATGATATCAAGATAAAATAAAATAGAAAAAAAAATTGTAAGCAATTTTAATTATAAATTTTACCAGATGGTAATTCTTTTCATTTTTTTTTTTAATATTATTTTACTCTATATATATAATAATACTTTAAGATGTGCGGTTTCATAAAATTGTAGAAAATAAGGTACTTTATTTATATTATATGTATAGTATATATACATAAAATAAAAAGAAATTTTAAAATATCGTATTAGCATTTTATATACAGAGTCACAATTTTTAATAACCGCACCACTGCATCCCTTATTTAATTATTAAAAATTCCATCAAAAACTTTTAACATAATAAGATGTGTGTGTGTGTGTGTGTTTGCGGGTGGGTGAAGAAAATAAAAAATATGATGTATTTTTCCTATGAATAATCTCATAATATATAGGTATATATAAAAATAGAAAACTTACCTGCTCTGTTAGCAATCCATTGGGGCAGTCTTTTAGAAATCCTTTGTGCCTGAAGAGGCAAAAATATAATAATAATTAAAAAAACAAAAAAGTTATATATTTTTGATACAATTTTTTTTTTTTTTATTTGAATACTTCAATTTAATTAATTAACGTATTATATTATTTTTTTTTTTTTTTGTGTGGGTTTTGTTCTTTGTAATTTTGTTCTCTTCAAAATTCAAATATAATTTTTATATTATATATGGGATTTGTTGACATTTTCATAATATATATATATATTTTTTTTATCAGAACTATTATGTGAATTTATATATGGTATATCGGTTTCCTTTTTGTAATAGAAAAAAATAATCGTTTTTTTTTGTATGTTGTATTCCGCATATATGTTCTGTATTATATATTATATTATATAAATAGGAACCTTCATCGTTTCATCGTTGTATAATTATATTATATAAAGCAGAAAAAACGTTTTATTTTTCCCAATTTTTCCTATATTTATTTGCATTATATAATATACCTACCGCAGCTACCATACATATATAGAGAATTTTTTGTATATGCAGTGAAAAGAAAATATATTTTGTGATTTGGTGTTAAATATATATTATATGGAATTTTTAGATTGCATTGTTTGCTCTATAATATATACCATATATCTATATGTATTTGTGTTAATTCAAAAAGAAAACCCAAAAAAAAAACAAAAAAATCTTTTGTATTGTATACTTACCATTGTCTAATTTCCTTTTCGGTAACTGCAATATAAAAGAGAAAAGAAAATTATTTATAAATTATGTTTTATATATATATGTAATAAATGGCATTTCTGCTTTTTTTTTTTTGTTTCATCATTACAAAACCGATAGAAAAAATAAAGGAATGGAAATGAAAACGTTTATGGGATTCTGTATATAGTAGTGTGTATAAATATTTATGTATTTATTTAATAAGATCCGTCTGTTCAGTAATTTTTGTTTTGATTTTTTGTGGTTTTTTTTTTAAGTAACCTCAATTTTTCGAAACGTTTCACTATGGAATGTTAATGTAATTTCCGCTTATAGCAAATTAAATGGTGTTCAATAAAAAAACTATTAGGTAAATTTACTCTGAAATATTTAATCTTGATATATATACTCCTATGATGTGTCCAACAAAAGATTGACTACGATAACTTTCAAATATAAGAAGTGTTTTATAGGTATATGACAAAATGTACTTTCATTCGCATGAACAATAAGAAATTTTATTTATAATTTATAAGGTTAATTTATAATGTTTCAATTGTTTCTATATAATAAAATTAATTTTTCGCTATACAACCAACAATCTGGTTTTAGCGTCCAAAAACAGCCTTCTGTTGTTAGTTTCTTAATTTTTGCCTTTTACGCGGTGTCGGTAATTAGCCGTACGACCAACCGCAAGCGGAAAACACAATTCTGTGTTAAAATTCACATTCGAAAAATAACCAAACACACAAAACATATTTTATGTCTTCATAGTAGGATTCGAACCCACGACCCCAAAATTTCATTAGAATTTTAGGTTGGAATTTTTATCATTTACACCACAGAGTTATATATTGTTTCTATATATCGAAGACAATATACAATTGTGCATATAAATTCATATAAGAAAAAATTAAATAAATTAAGAAATTAATTCATTACATAATTATAGTTATATAAAAAAAAATATAAAAGGATTTATATAAATAAATGAATAGAATTTTTAAAAATATAAATATAAAACATTCAAAAATTTTCCCATTAATTGCGTAAAATCCTCTGAACCTTCTCTGAAATTTTGTGATAAAAATAATTTTCTTTATATATACATATATAAAAAAAAAAGTATTTTCAATGTTTTTTTTTTTTATAGCAATTTAATTTTTAATTTTATATATCAAAATAAATACACGAAGTAAATAGTTTTATAAAAATGTATCATATATGATACATGTATGTATATATTATAAATATATTGTTTAAAATTATATAACAAAAAACAAAATAAATGCAATTAATTTTAATCTGATAATTATAAAAAATAATTTTTCATTTACAAATTATTGTATGAAAATTATATATGATATGGTATATATAAATTATAAAAGTGCAATGTATATAAACATAAATAAATACAACTAGTTTATTTGAGTGTGATTTTGTGTGTTTGTATGTGTTGTGTAGATTAAGAATATAAATTATAATTAAAAACAAAAAAACTATTCTATATGTTAAATAAAAATAACATACAAAATTTTTCAAAGGGTAGTTAAATAAAAATTTTACGTTCTTTAATTTTTTTACTTTCAACGGAATGCTTTTTTAGTGATCTAAATTCAAAAAAAGTCAATGTAATAATAATAATAATATATTTAAAATTATGAAATTAATTTAGCTATGTCTATCAAGAATTCATAAAAAATCATTTTCTTTGAACCAAATTTTTCTTCCTGATGAATAAACTCTATAAAATTTTTTAGCTAGATATGAATGTGATAAGATTCATCATTTGATTTCATGGATGAGGATGCTTTTAGAGTTTATTTCCTTTTTAATATCAGATTTCAACAAAATTTATTGTAAAATAAGTGAAATGTGGAAAAAATTCAAAAATTATTGAAAACCTCGGCAAAAATATAGCTATGATTTTATATCTAAAAAAAAAATGGCGAGATTTTCGGGAAAATTACGATTTTTAAAAATTTTTAATTTTTTGTGAATTTTCCCCATAAATTTATTTAGACGTTTACCGCATAACAGAAATATGGAAATCTAATCAATTTCTTATAATTCATAGATTTTTTTTAAGAAATCGCATTTAAAAGCTTTATATGTAATTCTACTTATTGATTTCCATACCTAAATTATTTGATAAAAAATAATGATCCTTTGTTAAATAAATTGATTCTTAAATTCTCTTTCCTTTAACTGTGGTTATTATAACATTATATAGCTGAAAGCTATGCAGAGTGTACATACGTTATAAGTATTTTGAACTTATCAGAATTATTTCTTCACCCTGCGCTCGTATATTAGTATATATTTAAATAGTTACGATTAGCGTTGGGATATATGGTATATAATATACTTTGCATAAAATATGAATTTATATATTATAGTAATAATGGACGGGGGAGTAAACATGTTTATACATTCATTTTCGACATTAAACTATATATACACATTAAACAGAGGAATTTATTTATATATACATAAATATATCTACATATATATTTATATATAGTCAAGGATACAATACGTTATTTTGCAATATATTTGTGTTATCTATATCTATATCTATTGTGTATTATATACACATCATAAATATTTTAATATATATACTATATATACAGAATTACAGACACAATATGAACCATTTTGCATTGTATATAGATATATGTATAAATGTACATACAAATTATCGTTTTATTTCATTAATACATTAATTTGTTTTTTTTTTATATATATGCAGTATATAAAACATATTTGAATAAACTTTTGTTTTATATACATATATATATACAATACATATGAATCTGAATGAATGCGAATATTCACTGCACAATAATTATGTATATATGAAAAATTTATTATATAATTATCATTATCATATATTTTTGTCTTTATATATATTCATATAATAATAAATGTTATTGTATATACACAGTGCGAGAATTAATATTCCGGACTCAAACCATATCTCATTAACCAGTGGGACGATCTATGTGATGGAACATTGAAGTTTTGAAGCTTGATGTTTTCTCTATCGTCTTTAAAAATTTCATTGCATTTGGTTGACAAATAAAAAAGTTATTACAGTTGTTGTGAAACAAAGTTTTAGTTGAAGTAGAAGTTTTAACATGGAACAAAGAGCGGTCATTAAATTCAACGCAAAACTTGGTAAATCTGTAACAGAAACGTTCAAATTGATGCAGGAAGTTAATGGCGATAATTGTATGGGTAGAACACAAATTTTTTAGTGGTATGAACGATTCGTGGATGGCTAAAACACAGGCTAAAAAACAAGAAAAGTTCCATCGAAAATCAAGACAATGCTCGTAACATATTTCGATTTTTCGCAAGGGAATTTTCCATAAAGAATTCGTTCCAACTGCGGTCAAACAGTCAGTGGCGCATATTATATCGAAGTTATGAAGCGTTTGCGGGGCAGGATTCGTGGTATTCGACCTGAATATCGTGAATCAGATAGATGGTGTTTGTTACACGATAATGTACCAAATCACACTTCACTTATTGTTTGTCAGTTTTTGGCTCGAAATCAAGTCTGTGTGTTAAATCATCCACCGTATTCACCTGATTTAGCACCATGTGACTTCTCCTTGTTCCAAAAACTCAAAATGAAATTGAAAGGATGTTTTTTTTTGAGGATATTGAAACCATTCAAACAGCATCTACACACGCACTAGAGGCAATACCACAAAATGCGCTGGAACACGCATTTGAATCATTATTAAATCGATGTAACGCAGTTGTATTGAATCAGGAGGAGAATATTTTGAATAAATAAAAAAAAAATTCAAAAATCGTGTATTTAATGTATTTCCTAGGACCAGTTCGGAATATGAATTGTCGCACTGTGTATTATATATAGATTGCATTTAAACATTTTTAGAATATAATTTAATTTGGAATCATATGTATGTATGTATTGTGTAAAAAAGTCCATTTTAAAAAACTATATAACTAAATCCACTTTTTTATACATTACACAATTATATATAAAATAAAATTCGTTGATGTAATTTATTATAAATAATTAAATTATTATCGTGATGAAATATTTGTATATATGCAATGCATATTATATTTATATTAATTAATAAAATATCTATTTATATATAAATATAGAAATTTAAATAATTATTTTAATTTTTATTTATGTTTATTGGGAAAATTAACATAAAATATATATAAATTAATTATCATATTAATATTTAGTTTTATTACTGTTATGCACAATTTACATATAGAATTATAATTGGGAAAATATCGCAGCATAAATGACAACGGTCGAAATTTTATAAAATCTGATTCTCTTGCATTCGATATATAACATTCGATGGCTATAATCAATAAATATTTTAAATATTCCGTTTTTAATCAAATCATCCTGCAGACAATACCAAATTTCAACTTAATTTTGTTTTAGAAAATTAAAATTATAGTTATTAATATGAAATACACACGACTGGGGTCCAATTAAACTTAAATCCAAGTAAACTTAACGTTGCGTTTGTCTTAGAACCGCAAAGTTAAGTATACGATTTCTATTGAGTTATCTTTGTAATTTTCTTGAGAGGATAATTTACCTGTGGATGAAGCTATATTTTGATCACGTTTTCATATAAACTTTCATATTGATTGGGATTGGACAATCGGATTCTTGGATTTCGAATACCATTCTTATAGTTTTGTTTGGTTCCTTTTAATGGATTGAATTTTCATTGGGTTTTGTCGCAATAGCGTAATGACTTGACAAAAGAATTTGAATCAGAACGAAACAAAACTAACAGTGATATTTCATTCCAAGAATACAATTGTCCAATTCCAATCAATATCCAATTTGTGTTAATTTACCCTGATGGCATATTGTTGATGATATAATAAATGTATAGTGTTTACCCTCTAAGATTATATATGACCTGAATAAATGCGATCAATTTATGCAGTGAAATTAATCACACATTTAAATTTATTGTCAATTCAACATATATCCTTACTTTCTTATTTCTTGATTCACTTTTAGTTTACGAACCTATTCGACTAACTCCATCCATATCATTTTGAGAAAGAATTGAAAATGTATATGCTTATAAAGTATAATATTAGTATAATATTAAAAAGGATTCAAAAGGAATTCTTCTTTTGTAATCAAAAGCATACGAATCTATTTCTATATATAACAATAAACATTTATCTATTATACAATTGTGTATAAATACCTTAAAATTGATACATTTTTAAAAGTCTTTTTTCAAGTCAGTTTATTGAATAAAAAATTTTGTTTTTCCCTTATACGTTTATTTTAAAACATATCGTTTTGTATTTACACAATATTTAAAGTGTTATATAAATAAATTATCTGAAATATACGCATTTATATATAAAAGTATATATATATAGTTATTCTTATTAGGTACTTAAAATATACAATTTTAATTTATTTTTACCATCTTGGGATCGATTAAATTGATAAAGAAGCAACAAAAAAAAATAAATATATAAAACGGCTATTATATTTAGCTTAATTTATCTAATCGTATCGTATACATATATATATATATACTTATACAATAAAAAAAAAGTATATTTTTAACTTTTCTGAAAATCCATAAAAAAACAAAAAAAAAAACATCGTCGTATATTTTTGGAATGTAAATAATTTATATATATATATAAAAGAATTATTTCAAATATTCCTATTTAATTTATAAAAAGTTATATACCATATTTATTTGGGTGAATTTTTTTTTTCTATGTACATACAAACGGAATATAAATTTTTCATATATAAATACATTTATTTATTTTGTATACAATTCAATTCATTTCCATTTTTATGTAATTCTATATATATACATTATACACAATATCATGATATCGTAAAATGTTTTCCTATATTTCGAATGAAAACGTACACAATTTTTTTTTTATTTGAAGATTATATATTGAATATACTTCGCGAAAATTTTGTTAACATTTGGTGGAGACTAAAAAAACGAATATATTTACCAATAGAAAAAATAAAAATTATATACAAATAAACGTTTATACCTTTTTTTTTTTGAGCGTTTGTTTTATTTATTTTACAATAATCATTTTTATTTGTTTTTATTTTTATGTTTGGCACCTGTCTATATATATGTTAATAATATAAGATTGTATATACACTTAAAGATAGTAAAAAAAAAAAAAACAATTCTCAGTCAAGTTGAATTGATACAAAAAAAAAAGAAAATCATTATATATAAATAAAATATTTTGAGTCCGTATCGCATATTTGAAAAGGTTGTGTATTATGTAAAATTATTTTTGAATTATTCACACCATCATTATTGAAGCGAATAAAATAACCGGAGAGGTAAAGCATATACAAAAACAAAAAAGAAAAGGTGAAAATGAATGAAAATTATTAATGAAACGGAAATATATACGCACAATAAAGATAGTTATCATAATATTTATACAAATGTATATTTATATATATAATATAAAATGGTTAAACAATAAAGAAGGTAAATATAAATACAAATATTTATGCGAAAATGTTATGGATATTATATTGTATGTTAAAGATATACGCGATCTTTATCAATAATAAATAATGATTTAGATTTTGGAAATGTTTTTTTTTTCGATTATTTATTATTTGATAAATTATTCTTGTCCGTATAAAATCCCAAAAAATATACATATAAATAGATATCGCATTTTCCTTTTACATCAATCATGGATAAATAAAAACAATATTATTATTTGTTATTGTTTATTGCTGGTTTATTAAATATTGTAACTGCATACCAAAAAAGGGTTATTGTTTATTGTATAATGATTTCTGAAAAGTTTTATTTCATAGATCTTCAATAGAAATGATATTTTTAAATCAGAATTTTTGACTGTGAGACGGACGAAATTATACATAAACTATACATAAAAAATTATCTGAATTTAATAAAATCATTTGGTTTATTTGTCATGGTTTTATGAATCCGCGGAAACAAACATTCAATTTTTTTTTTGTATAATAAAACTATATTATATAATTTAATTTCTATAGAGGCGATATAATGAATCATAAATTAAATGTTTTTTTTCTTTTTAAATTTAAAACATTAGCGGTTATCTAGCGGGAAGAAAATATGGGAAAACTAAAATTTACTATATACATTTAGTGTAATGGTGAAATCATCACGTAATACATTATGATAAAATATATATATTTATAAAAAAAAGTATTATATATAAAAGTAATATGATACGATAGGATATATATTTTTAATCTTTGTTTTGAAATACATATAATATATTATTTATCTTATGTATATACAAAAAAATAAAACACACCTAAAAACTTTCTTTCATATTTTATTAAAATATATTCATTCCTATTGTTCATCTTATATATTTGTTATTTATATACCATGATGCGATGCGATGTATATATATCTAAATGTATTTTCCATTAATGTTTAAACTAAAATATTTACAGAATCATTTTAATAGTTACTTTATTTGTACAATAAAACGTGTGTATGTATATAGAAAGAAATATATAGATGTAAATCTTTATATGTACATCACAGAACATACATTTATTCATATATATATATATCTATATCGCAATGACTGATATCATGATATATAGATAAAATAATATGTATTTGTCCAACATTCATTGAATATATATACGTACACTTAACTTAAGGATATATAATTTTAGTTTTCATTTATAAGCTTTGACTTCATATATATTATATTTATAGTACATGTCTGCAACTAAACACTATATACATTATACATAAATGTTTCTTTTTGATGTTTAACCATACAATATTGTATATATATATATGAAGATATGAATTATTTAAATGTCATATACTATTGGTTAACCACTAGAGCGAGTGATATATGAATGGATTACATTTATATTTATATACATATGGAATATCCTTTAAGCGTTAAAAAAAACACATTTTATAATTTTATATTTTTATATATCGGTCATCAAGGAAATGCATTATTAAACACTAATGAAGTGTGACGATTTCAATATACATATACGTTTGTTGGTCATACAAAAAAAAAATAAGTGATTTGTATGCATATTTTCGTTTTGTCCTCATCTTATAACCTATATTCAGAAAATACAATCCTAAAAATATACAAACAAACATTTTAACAAATATGATCTTTAAAAATATACCATTGACAGCTGCACTAATCAATCCCGCAATGGGAAAAAAGGACGAAATTCTATCAAACGAAGAAGAAGAAGAGGAAGAAGACTATCAAAATGGTAAAAAAATATTACCGGATCAATAATCTGGAGTTGGATTCTGTTAAAAATTAAAATATCGATTCAAATGATAATCGAGTAAAAATTTCGATTATATGGTAGGATTACTAAAAGTAACGTAAATTTAAATGTATTGAATCACGATCAATTCTTTCACAGCTCTATAAATCGATTCATATATAATCTAAATGATTATTGATTAAATGATCTCTTAAATGAGGAAGATATTGTCGAATACCCAATATCCGTATAAACGGAATTCCATACCAAATCTCTGTATATAATCGGATGATAAACACAAAATACATATAATTTGAAAATATTTTCCTCAGTTTTAAAATTTCAGTCAATTTTAATTCCAATACAAAATAAAAAAAATCATTATCAGCTTATACTACCTATTACAACATCTTTGTATATAAATATACCTACTTAAACATATATATATATATATAGAGTAACAAAAAAAAATGAATTAAATTTCATAAATCTCAGGTATTCAATTAAAAGAATAATAAAACAGTAAAAAAAACATTATAAATCATTATATATAATGAAATGCAAAATAATTACAGGTAAAAATATAATGATATATATATATAACAAAAACAAACGCATGATAATATATAAAACAAATAATAATATAACAAATTAGATGAATTTGAATCATTAATCACTTCCTTTCGTTTCATTTATATATGTATATAAATAAACACAAAATTATATAATACCTTCTTCTATATCTACAGTTCTATATTTATATATAATTTCTTATCAAAAGCCTCACTTTAAAATGTAATTATATATATATATATATATTTAATATAACCATATAAAGATAAACCATCGCAGATATATATATTTATATAAATCGTATATATAAATGTTGTGATTTACACAAAGTATATTCTAAATATATAATATTATGCAGGAATTGTGTATAAAACGATGAAGGATATACTTAAAAGTTAAAATAAACAAATAATAAATTAAATAATATATGTATAGTATTGACCCAAATAATCCAATAAAACCCTATTTTCATATATGATATTATATAAATTAAAATCTATTTTTATTCGATATACATATTACAATAAATAAAATTAATTTACAAACAATTTTAATTTTTAAATTATCATGTTAAATTTTTTATTATAAATTAAATTTAATTTAATAATTATATTTATATACGGCTCATATATAATAGATATATATGGATAATTGGAATAACCATTCGCATATATAAATATTATAATTTATTTAATTCATTCAATAAAAAGGCATTAAAAAAATGTGTGTGTGTAATAAAAGTGTGCATAAATTTAATGTACATAAACGTAAAAAACAAACACGTATTTTGTGTTTTTTTTTGTTTAAATAAAGCAATTATTTTTGTTTTGCATTCGCAATGTAATATTTTATATTATTAAATATGCAATTAAATCATTAATTTTATATGTGTAATTTATATGTTTATAGATATGTTTATTTTTTTTGTTTTATAAATGCTTTGTGTGATAAATTCCTGAAATGGATTTTATTAAAAAAAGTGTAAATTTTTAACTATTTAAAAAATGTAAATCCCAATATAATGGGTTCATTCAACAATAACAAACAAAAAAATGGTATGTATATTTTGTAAAAGAAGGAAAATTCTATTTTTTTTTTGTTTTAAGGAACATTTTTCATATTACACATATTTGGTTATTTTACATTTTTTCTACACTTTTTCGATTTTTTTTTTTAAACTGTGTTTTAAAAGTTTATCTATGAATATAGAATTTTCTCATTGCAAAACATTTTCTAGTGAATTGTAAAAATAAATTCATAAGTATTGTATATATAGAAACATTTTTTATTCTATTATATTATTATATACACGAAATGTTAAAATACTTTATAGGAGAAATGAAGGTGAATTCTTTATATGTATATATAAATTCTATTTGTTTATTCAATGCAACGATATATCAACGATATATATATATGATTTAATTTATGTGTTTATTAGGAAAACTATTTTATTTATAACATTATATATATGTATCTCTATTTATATAGTAATGAATACCTTTAAATGAATCATTTCCATTTATATAAAAGCAATACCTATATATATTATACGTGATATTATAAATGAATAGTAAAAAAAATTCCATTTAATTATAAAATGTAATTTAAATAAAAAGGTTTTTGGTCTATATGTACTTTAATATATATATATAAACCATATATTTATTTAGCAATGAAACTCATCATCACAAAGTTCTATATGAAAATTTGTATAAAACAAATATAGATATCAATGAAAAAGAAAAAAAAACTTTAAAGGATATTTAAATTTTATGCAATTATAAAAATCAAAACCAAAATATTTGAATTGAATATTTATTATTTATGAATTCAATACATATGTATATTGAAAAATGTATTGCATTCATAAATATATAATAGAATTGAAATTATATTCAATGGATGCGTTTAAGCAATTAGTATTTTAATTACGATAAAGCGATATGAAAGTCTAGGAAATTCATTTTCTTTATACCTCGTTTTCGTGCATTATTATTTATTATAATTTTAGACGTTGCAGTTCCAAATTTTCAAAATATAGGAAAAGTTCAAAACTATTAATTTTTTTCCAGTTCCGGTCTTTTGGAAACTTTTGTATACATAGAGAATACGACATTTTTAATAATGATAACATTTTATTAGCAGTCAATTATCGTTTTATTATCTAAATATATAAATTTACTAAATAATAATGAATAATGAATTAAAACTTATATATATAATAATGAAATAAATACGCAACCAAATGATAATGAATAAAAAAAAGATTAAAACCAACATGAAAACATAAAAGTTAGAATACAAAACAATAAAACACATGGAAACAAAAATTTAAATATACGTAAAAAACGGAAAACGCAGTCAATGGAACAAAAAGTGCAAATAAATTGTAATTACAAAGAGTTTTTTGATATTTTCCGGGTTATAGGAGTAATTCTACATGGTTTAATAAGAGTAAAATATGTAAATCGGATTTTCGTGCTCGTCAGAGCAGAGAGTTTTAAAATTCCGCCCCTAGGACTTTGAACTTTGAAATCATGTTAAATCTATTCATGGAGATTTTCGACTTTCCGTATTTCCGGCTTAAGCCCATTTTCCGGCTCTGAGAGGATTTTCACCGTATATATTGAATATTTTTATATAAAAATTGTTGTACATAAAGACGACAAGATCAAATGATGTTAATTATTATTATTATTATACATTACATATATGTTTTTTTGCATATCAAACATATGAATAAATTTGTAGATAAATAGCCAACCTCATCTCATCTCTATATATATATATATATATAATATTATATGATGGCGTAATGAATAAGATTATATATATACACATATAGGTAGTTGCTATATATATATAGTGTAAGTTATAAACACTAAACTTTATTTATATAAAGAACAATAAATATTTTAGAATGACTATAGGGCTTATATCGTTATATTGTTGTTGCGATAACGCGAATATATATATATATATATATATATTGTAATTTGAAATAACAGTCTTTGGGGCGCCAAGAAAGTTTTTACTTACAAATATTTTATCAACATTTTATAGACCTCTTTTATAGATGCGGCTATATAGATATGGATAGATATTCAGATAGACACACACACATGTCTATCGTTTTTCTAAAAATATATATATAGAAAACAGTAAACATTCCTGCAAATCAGAAAAAAAAATCACATCTTTGGATAAAAGTAAATAATCTATAAATTTATGTAAAATGAAATGTATATATGTTTTCGATTCATTAATAATTACAATGTCTAAGGATTATGTTTTTAATATTTATAATTTTATTAAATTACTTTGTGGTCTAATTGAAAAAACACAAATAAATCGTCAGAATTCTGAAATTTGATGGGTTTTGCTCGAATTCTAAATGAAGGACATCAAACAAAAGTTCGTATGATTCTCGGAGGAAAATAATAACAAATTATATGAAACCGAACAACAGAAGTATATGTTTTTAGTGGACTCAAAATACCAATTTTATGTTGTTCTGGGAACGTCTAGAGAATCGGTGTAGAAGTAGCTGAAATAATGAATTAATTTGCATTTCTATACTATTGCATTCAGATGTCTCAATTCTAATAATTCATTTGGAAAATTTACTTAGCGATTAACGACATATTTTACAATGAGTATGATTATTTTTATAACCTTTGAATAACCGTTTACCGATAATTTTTGATATCGTGATTTCTTGAAATTCCATTGAATTGATTGATTTGAAAACTTTCCCAAATACATTTGAAGAAACACTTGAAGAATGGGGATTGCGTTTTTTTACAAAATTTTTAAAAATTGCTCATTAAGAATCTGGAAAATAAGAAAATATGGCATTGTATGAAAAATAGTTCGTTATAGATTGGTATATTCACTGTAAATATCCATCAATGTGATAAAAAAAAAAAAAAGTTATAAATATATTGTGCAGTTTGTTTTTTCGTCTAATAACCTCATGTAAAAACTGAACATAATACATATCATATATATATAAATATAGAATAATATGTTAAATATATTTTTTTGTTCTTTTTTATACATAAATTGGTCTAAGGAATATATATATGTATATAGAAAAACATATATATAACTATATAAGACATAACACAATACTCATTTGTTTTATATCAAATGGTATTTACCATATATATGATATATACAAAACAACAATTTTTTTTCTACAAAATTCATATATTCAACATAACAATATACAGATATCGAGATGATGGTGTATAAAATCGAAAGCTTTTCATAATTCTTATATATATGTTATTATATCATGTATATACTTTTAAAAACATATATATATTGTGTAGTATATATAGTTATTGATTAAAGTGGTAGAGCACACTTAATATTTTGTACATATGTAAAATTGTTAAAATGAACACAACTTTAGATGTATATTTATATATACCATATATGTTCTGTATATGAAATGAAGATAATGTATAGAGTGTATATGTAATATATTGGTTGTTGTTTTTTTTGTATGTGTCTCTATACAGAAAAAGTTCATATATTCATATAAAAAAAAAAGAAAAAAACCATATACGAATATATACCATATATAAGTTTACAACTTTCAGATGTATTTATATTTGATATAAAACAATATAATACATATGTATTCTATATATGAAAGCAAAGGAAAAGGTTATTGTTTTCCTTTTTCATATATTATAATCATACATGTATATTATCCTTGTTGGAATAAATTTATACATAGCTATATACATATTTTATGTAATGTATCTTTGAATTTATCTCTATTTATTTTATTTTATTTTATACACTTTTATATAGATACAAATACATTGACTGATAAATATAAATACACTCATTTATATCGTGAAATAAAAAAAAATTCTGTATGTATATATTCATCTTAAATCTTTTGTATATGATAATAAATATTTATTTTTTTTTCTAATATAGTATTTTTATTTATGCATACTTACTTACTTACATGAGTTTTGTACATAGATTATTTTTCGAACATTAATTAGATTTATTGAATATATTTGTACAAAATATATAAAAAAAAGATGTATATGTGTATAACAAAAATTATTTGATTATATAATTTATTTTATTTATGCATATATTATTAACGATTTTGTTTGTTTGATTTTTCTTTTAATGATTTTTATATACTTATTTATATATATGTAGCTGGGTGTTGATAGACGAATTCTTTAGTGAATAGACATACAGTTTTTAATATATAATTTTATTTCTTTATATATAAGAATATAAGAAATTTACCCTTTGAAGGTTACGTTTTTTTTTAAATATCCAAAATTGAATTCTTTTAATATTTCCTCTGTAAAATATTGGATTAATGAACTCTTTGTGATGATTGAGTAACAATTGTGAATTTTCCCAGATTTTTTAAATATTTTGTAACATGAAAAATTTAACTTTTCTGATATATAAATAGTTCTTTCAAATTCGATATAGCAATAAAAATTTTATTTTCAACATTTTTCCAGATATAATTGATATAATTCTCTGTAAAATATTAGACTAAAGGTTTCCTTGGGGTTACAATCAAGAATTTTCAAACTATAAACTTTAAAAATTATAACTCAGATGTACAGAAGTTTTTTTTACTGTGCTTTCAACATACCGTTGAATTGTTCAATTTAGAATAATTGTACAAAAGCATTTAATTTATATTTTTTAAATGTATATACATTATACAAAAACAAAATCCATAAGAAAGTCTACTTTTTTCGCTTATGCAATAATTTATGATGAAATACTATAATACAATAATATAACAATATTACATAAAGTCAATCACGCGGATTTGTAAAAGGATTCAATTGTGCATAATCGAAATTGAAAAAAAAAAATATCTTAAATATTATTATACATTAATTTATACAAAACAATATCCGTTTAAAGAAAAGCATCAACGAAAAAAAAATGTATAAAAGTAAAACGAGATTTTGTTAAATTTTGTCAACTGAAATCTAAAGCGAATATTGTCTATATACACATTTTTCCAAATGATTGTGTACAAAATAGCATTACAAAATATTATCAATTTATGTACACCCCACACACACGCACACTTTTTCTAAATCATATCTATATATAAATACATAATAATTTACTTATACAATATATTTATATATGTATTATATACATATACAATTCATGAAAAGTGGAATATAATAAAAATGAAAAACAATAACTGAAAGGAAATAAAAAAAAAAGGATAAAAAAATGTTTTTTTTTTTTTTTAAATCATGTATATCTATATAGAAAAATACATCCTTTTGTTGTTAAATCACATTTGTTTCGCGTGTACACAAAGGACCGGTTGTTCATTTTTTGGGCCCTTCGCAGTGTAATTATTTTTGCCCTATAACAGATATCGTAGCCATTTCCACATCGCACAAATAAGAGGTAGGCTCATAAAGGGTTTTCTTTTTTTTGTTCAAGGATCCCTTTTAGGACTAGTGTTCTCGATAACATTTATATATTTAAAACAAATTTAACACATCGGGTTTTAATTTTGGCGAAATCTTTTCCAATTGTTTGCAAGAAGAATTTTGGAAGCGGATTAATTATTCTAAACGATTTTTCAAGTCTGTGAATTAAAACATGAATACGTCCTCGTAGTTAACAAAAGTGCTCTACTGAGAGAAGCTCCCAAAGAAAGTGCAAGGTTTGAATGAAATAACCGGTCCTGTTTGTCTAAACATGCATTAGATATATAAATATATATATAAAAAGAAATAGAAGCGATATAAAATAGCTTATAAATACAAAATGTATATATATATATGAACAAAACGTATGCTTATCAAAATATTTTAAAAATAGCTTTTATGAAAATAAATTGTCTGGAATGTACACACACAGACATTACAAGCAATGATGATGGCATTTTTATTTATATATTTATACTATTTATATATTATCTGTTTTCTATAAAAGCAGTTAATATGTGAACAATAATTTTACAATATAAAACATTTTTTTTTGTTTTTCAGATAAAATAATGGAATTCGAATACAATTCTTTTTATATAATAATACTGTATAGATAATACCCATAATAATAATAATAATAATAATATATATGTAATATAAGTAAAAGAAGGTTATAATGTTAATGTTTTGAACTCTATTTATGTATATACAATACAATTTATAAATAATTAAAAAGATATATTTTTATATATCTATTATATAGAGTATTTTGTACATTATTAATAATATACCTAATATAGGAATTTTATAAACGTATAATGTACGTTCATGAAATATATTATAGTATATTGAGAAAGGACATTTTTTAACACAAGTTTTGAATGATAAAAATTTCGGTGTTATTTTTACTTTTATTTTAAATTTCTTTTTATATATAGGATCATTCTTTTATATAGGATCAAACTTTTAAACATAAAGTCCTTGATGTAATTGCATATAAGTTACAGCTTAACGAATGAAATATTTCAAATTACAGCTATATTTAAGTTTTACGATTCCAAAGTTAAGCAAATTTTTAATAGCAATAAAACTGAATTTTCATTTTCATGCGCAGTCATTTTTGATTTAATTTTTATATAACATATATGTTATTCAAAATGTCAAGTGGATTATATTATTATAAGGGGCCATTTTATTCAATTAATTATAAATATATATGCATTCTTCTGCTATATTTATTGTGAAAAAAAACGAATGGACAATTTGAATTTACATTTTTAGTACCAAAAGTTAAAATATACCTTTCATTGTTCATAATGGTAATAAAATATAATTTTATTTAATTTCTAAATACTTTTTTTTATATATATATATAACCGCATATTCCTTTACAAAAATAGTTATTGCACATGTATTTATATATAAAATTTACTCTATATATCAAAAATTCTATATATATATATTTTACATATATAATATAATATATTTTACTTGCACAGCTTGATTGTTAAAACATCTTAGAGTCTATATAATTTCTATATTTATATAGATATGGATAATGTATAATGAAATTGTAAGCAATATATAGAAATTGTCATATATATTACTATATAAATATTTATTTAACTATTTATGTATATACTTTTTTGTATTTGAAATATGATAAATTTATTCATAATTTATATATAGAATATAGACACAAAATGAATAGCAGGGTTTGATATACATATAATAATATAATGAATAAAAATGTTGCTCTGAAGAATCATTATCTCAAATTTATTCATGGTAGATAAATATACATATATAATTATAAATATCTATATATGCGCTGATGAATAATAATATTAATAATCATAATTATAATAATCATATGATATTATTAATACGATGTGTATAATTACGTTTTATATTCTGTTATTTTCATATATATTATATATAATTGTAAGAATAATATTTTAGATGTCGTATATAAATAAAATTAGATTATAACAATAGTTTTTAATTATGCTAAAAAGATATACTAGTTTACATATAGAGAAAGATACATATTTAATATAATGTGATTATACTTAAAAGCATAACATCCCGTATAACGTCTTGTAAATGTAATATTTCATAAGATGCGGTAATATAACTAACCCTAAATATAATAAAGATGTGGACCTGTAATTTAAATCACTATTAATAGGAGTTTTTGGATCCTGACCGACCAGATGAATGAATCAATGGAAGACTATCATCGAACGCTAAAATAAATAAACCAAAATCCCCCATGTTTTGGATTATTACCCATTTTTCGATTTATTATGTTCAACTTATTTTTTTTAAACTTTAATTGATAAAATTCAAATCTAAGCATTTCAATTTTTATGGATGAAATTTCAAGAGATATATTGACTATATTTTTCATATTTTTAGATTTTTACTATAAACAATAACAATTTGTTTTACAACCCCATTTGATCGGTAAATGAAGATCTTAGAGAATTTAATTATCTATCTATCTAACTCAAAGGGTTTCCGAGGAATGGTGTTTTTACTACAACCCTTAAATACATTTTTTTAAGATTTCTTATACTTATTTTTTGATTTTTGATGATTTTTTTCTCAAAATCATTGGTTGGTATATTTCTAACAGAATGTTTACATTTTCAACGGATTCGGGGTTTTAACATAAAAAAAAACAAAGCGATTTTTTTGTATTAAATTAGGAATAATAAATTCTTTGTAGATCGATCGTAGTCAATAGGTGAAATTTGTCCTCGCTAACTTATAACATTGACAAATTCTATAGAATCGAATTGAAAATAAAATCCGCTCATCTATAATTGTAAGTATAATATCAAAATCTATATCATTTTTGTTTCAATCTCAAAATTATCAACCCCCTTATTTTTTGATGACCTAATTCATATGATAAAAAAAAAAAAATGGGCTTATAAAAAGATTACTTTATATACCATAATTATTATAAATATTACATATATACCATAAATTAATTGTATAATTAAAAACCTGCGGTACATATAATTAGAAAGAAAAAAAAAATTACCACCATGAAATCTAATTTTTAATATACACAATAAACCGTCTCATACTTTTTTTTTTATGTTTTACCTTCGCATATAGTGACTAATTACTAATTTGTATAATTTTGTTTTTCTTTTAAAGTCCAACCTTTTAAATATTTACGTTATGGGTACATAATTTATATATACGCGCGTATAATTGTTTTAAAACTAAACAAATATGTATTTTGAAAGCAAAAAAAAAAAAATCTTATTCAATTATTTATAATGAAATATATATAAGTATATAGACTTTTATATATTATATTCAACTAACATTAATCTTATATTGTATAAATTGTTTTATGTATATAAGTAAAAAATGTCATTTTTTATACAAACTCATTTCATTTTGTAGGTATATATCTATGGAAATATAAAATGTATATAATTAAGCCTTTAAATATTCATTATATACTATATATATGAAAGTATATTTATCACATTTAAACCACCTACAATTTTTACGAAAATGAAATACGCAGTACACCTTTATTTATTTTGTTTTTTTTTTTTAGAATACATTTTTAGAAATTTTGATATACCTGCGAATATAATAAATGAGGTATACATATATAAATATAAATTTTAAAAAGATTTCGGCTCTTTTATACATACATATATATGCATGGCAAGAAAGTTCATTCATAAATTTTCTTTTTTATTGTCTTAATTTAAGCCTCCATTGTAAAGTAAAAAAATAAATGTAAATATAAATAATAATATACAACATTAACTATATAAATTGAGTTTTATTTTTCAATAGGTTTCATGTTTTCCTATATATTGTATATATAGGAGAAAACTTTTGGTTTCATATAAACGTAAGGAAAAACGAATCAAATGAAAAAATTTCTTATTGTTTTTTTTTTTCGAAAAATATTCTCTATATATACATAAAAGTTTTATATGTATAAATGCAGTAATAGAATGAATATGCCGTGGAAATGCGTACATATAAAAATATATGTAGTTTTATGTTTGATATATTTGTTATACTTTCATTTTATTGTGCATACATTAAAAATTTACTTGTTTTTTTTATTTATATATCGTATATTCTATATATATATATATACATATCACATTTCTTTGTTGTGATAATGTTTTGAATAATTTTCATATGAAAAGTTTTAATTTTATTGTGAGATAACTTTTCTTATTTTATTTTATTTATTTTTTTTTTCTTTTTAAATAATATATAATAAAATACATTAGAAAAAAATATATACTATAAATGTGTTGTATTAGAGAAAATTATATAGAGAACAACTGTGAAAACATAAATGTGATTTGATTTTATCGTATTATATATATATATATGGGTATAAGAAGGATATTTTTTTTATATTGTGTTATTTTGTTTTTTTTTTATTGTATCACTTCAACGCTATCCATTTTTTTTTATTTTGCTTTTTTTTGTGATTTGATACATTGACGTATTTATATATTTATTTATGAATGGCGATGTCCTTTTGCATCATATATATATATAAATATATATCTGTCGTGACCTTTCGTTTTTCATCAAATCTTTATATATAGGTATTATGAATCATTTGTATATATATTTGGTTTTTTTTTTAACACATGTATTTTGGTTGATGTCCTTTTGAGAGATGTGACATTTTTTCTTTTAGAAAAATTAAAAAAATATTTATAAAAGTTAACAATGAATTGAGAGACGACGTTTTTTTTTCATAAATCCCTTTAGAATTGTTCTATAAATAATATTATACCGACCACCAAAAAAGGAATCAAAATTATATACATAGGATTTCTTAAAAAATGTCTTTTATAATTTTTTTTGTAAAATAAAATAAATATGATATTAATCTTAAATCAGTGGGTTATATGAAGAATTGTCAATTTTTTTCGTGCGTGACTACGACAAAATCGGTTTAGCGGCCGTAAAACCTCGGAATTCTAATGCCAAGAACCCGTTACGAAATCACTTAATCAAACGATGAACCTATTAATTATAGAATAATAATATTTTTAAATCCAAATTTTTTGTGTTACAAAATCGCTATATATCAAAAACATAATCAAAATCTCTCTTAAATTACTTTATGTTACAAAACACAAAAATAGTATAAAAAGTTTTAAAAATAAAATGAAATAAATAAATTATGAAATACTATACTATATATACACCGCAATCCATTAATCCAATTTTGTAAAATTCGTATAAGTGGTTATTATTATTTTTTTATGCAGATCAACCCTATAAATATTAATACATATGACATTCAATAAATAATAATTCATATCCTTTCATATATACCGAGAAAAACACTTATATATATTTCTGTTCAACTGTTCGCGTTTATATCACATCATTTTATTACGGAATATATATGTTATGGTATGGTATGGTATATAAAACAAAAATATAAAAAAAAATATGTATGATGCGATTTCCATATATTAAAACACGCATCTATCAAAATTTCTGAAAGCATACATTTATTATCCATTTTGGCATTTGAATTATTATTATTTTATTTTTATTTTTATTTTTTGTTTTCTTAATATTAAAGATATGTATTCAATTTTCTTTCATTCATTCACATTCATTTACACTTCGCACAGTGAGAATTTCAGAAGAAATGTTTTGTGCGACCAAATCGTTTCACTTTGGTTATCAGAAACGAACGATACAGGATCTGATTTTAATTTAATTGATATAATAAAGATAGAAAAACGAAAAAAAAACATTTATAATGAATTCATTAATAATTTATAGAAAAGGACACCTTTTTTTTAAGAATCATCACAATTGTTCTATTATTATTATTATTATTGTTCCTTTTATATTAATGTTTAAGTGTATATACATTCTAAAAATGTTGAATAACACTTTTTTTTATTTTCTAAATGAATAGAATATAAAGGTGTATATTATATTTAAAGAAATATTTTTATCTTTTAGTGCAGAATATAATATAATATTGCGTATATATAAAAAAAAAAGAAACACAGCAGGACTAAAATGAATTACTTTTTTTTTTGCGTTTGTTGTATTACATAACTTATATATATCAAAATAAATTTTATATCTATATACATATATGAAATTGAATTTATATCAACTATATAAAGTGTATATATAATAGGCAGAATTTTTTATATTTTGCGGAAGTACTCCCGCGATTATAAACGAATTTTTAATATATTATACATAATAATATCACCGCACCTATATGCATTAATTTTCTTTTTATATTTTATGCTATATGTATATATAAAATATTATTATATAAAAAAAATATTTCAAAACATTGATTTATTTAATAAAATTTATTTTATAAAATATAGTATATAAAATACATTTTAAGTATTATATATACCTAAATTATATTTCGGATACCAATATATCATCTTAAAAATGTTGTTCCCATGATCCAAAAATAACATTCTAAAAATAAATTTTCCTTTATTTTTTGCTAATAAACGTATATATTCCCGCAGTTATAGATTCTTAATTTTTGTTCTGTTTTTAAATAAAAATTGTACTTCCCTCCCCCACTGTGTTTTTGTAACATTCAGAGTTAAATAACCCTTAATGCCTGATTATCACAATATATATATATGTTTAAATTTATGTAGCTTAATATACACATATGATTTTTTATAAGTATATAATCGTTATATTGTTAAAATAATATAGCTTTTTTTTTTATACATATAAGTAATATTTTATACAAAAGAGTAAATCTATTATATATTGATATATGCATATGTATTATTGTAATGTTTTCTACAATTTATTTACATTGAAATACAGGATATAATCGAAACATTTACAGGGTAGTCTTGATCAATTTTTTGTAAAGAAATTTCTAAATAGTTGTATTTTTCTTTCCTTTAATTTTCTCCCCCTTTTTTAACAACTTTCAAATTCAAAATTAGAAGCATTTAATGATAGAAAGAGACTTTAAATTAAAGATAATCAGTTTGTTACAATATAGATTTTTGAAATCTCCTTATAATAATATGACAAATGTAATTAAAAAATTACAACCCATTCGATGGATTTTTCATAATCAACATCATGTATAACTATATAAAACTTTCTGGATTTATATTATAATAAAGCTATATATAAAGAACAACATTTTCGATAATTAACATTACATAAAAAAAACATATATAAAATACACGTTTTGCAGTCATTTTTCAAACAAAAAATATATACCCACCCTTTCTATTCCATAAATGACATATTTATAGCAAATAAAGTAGAATTTAATCATTTAATTTATATATATGTAATTTGTATAATGTACCATATATAAGTATATATAACTTTAATATCCTTCCTTATATCCTTATCCATAAATGTATATATATATAGAAATAAATGCAAAAAGATTCACATATATTGTTGATAATTTGATATACAGTATCGCTTGTAATCGTTTACATAAAAAATATTTTTTCAATAATAGATTTAGAATTCAATATGTAATTTTATTAGTCACATATGGATTTTATATCATCAAGTATCTAGTTTTTGTTTCAAAATAAATCACAAATTTTCCAATTTTTTTTTTTTGTCTGTCTCTATATCAAATATATCAAATATTTGTTTTGCCTTCTCTATCAAATAAATTATTAATCAGAAAAATAATAGTTAATAGTTTTATAATTAAAAATCTATAATTGTTAATAGAGTTCCCCTAAAATATTATGTACAAAAACTTAAACCACACTTAAACCAATACAAGATCGATATTGTAAATATCCATGTGTTTGCACAGTGTATATATGTATTTAATTTCCAAAACAACATTGTATTATTATATATCCATCCATATATAATAAATACAAAATCTTAAGCGCTTGTTAAAATTAATTGCCTAATTTATATATATTCTAACTATAGCAGAGATTATCAATAATCGGTCAACAAAAAGTAAAAGATATGTATATACGGTCATGTATCTTTCTTATTAAGATTATATATTAATTGTATATGAATTTTATATATGTATGGTATATAATAAACGAATCACATGCGGTATGTTTTCATTATAAAAAATACAAATATATCCATCTGTATAGTTATAAATATCCTGGAATATACGCATACAAAGGATTGTGTGCTTTATTATATATATATGGATATTAATATATATTTAGGTTTATTTGTATGTACAAACGAATTTAAGAAAAGTTGATTTAATATATGTGAAAAAGAAAAATAAAGTTTTAGAAAAATGGATTATGTGTACATGTACGTTTATTTTGTACTTATATACATAAATAAATTTAGTAAATGAAATGTGCGTGGGTTCTTTATATCATACATTTGGATATAAATTATTCAATAATTTATATATATATATAAATATATATGTATTTAGAATTCAGTTTTTTTTTGTATCAAAGATAATCTTATGCGGGATTATATATTCTTATTTTCTACATAGATTTAATAAAAAGAAGAAGATATTCTGTTTGTATATTAATATTCTATTAAACTATCATTATAGTTAACTATATGTATTTATTATAACCTTATTCACGGAAACTTTTCAAAACAAATTATTATTAAATTACATAAAAGGTATATTGTAATAATTAAGTCTTTATGATCGATACATAATTCAATTTATGTTTTGAATTATTTCTCTGAAAAATTTGTTATGTAAAGGTAATAATAAAATGGTAGAATATTTATATAAAAATAACATAAATAAAAGATTTAGTATCATTGAAGTAAAATGACATGAAAAAAAAAATAATGCATTATCATATTGGTATATGGATTCAACCATCATCATCTGTCTATTATTACTATATAACACTTCGTTCAATAATGTGTGTGACTGACACATAGATGGCGTCCCTAGAACTAAATCAATATTTTTTTTCGCATTTGGCAACCTTTTTAGGCTTACTGTCAACATCATATGTTAATCAGATCATTTGTTTACAAGTTACAGTGCTATAAGTGACGCTATTTTTGTGTTTTAAAAAAAAATGAATTCAAAGCAATTCCGTGTGCTGATTTATCATTGTTTTTTAATGAAAAAAAATACTGTTCAATGCCAGGAATGGCTTGAAAAACATTACTCGGACTCTGCTCCATCAAAAAGAAGCATTTGTTATTGGTATGCCGAATTCAAACGTGGTCGTACAGACACCGATGACATTCCATCTACTGGAAGGCCAAATGACGCTGTTATTCCGGAAAACGTTGAAAAAACACTGAAAATCATTATGTCCAACCGTAAAGTGAAAGTGAGGGAGATTGCTGACATTCTGAAGATATCAGCAGGCAGTGTACAAACCATAATACACGAACATTTGGGTATGAAAAAGGTGTGTTCCAAATGGGTGCCGCGTTTGCTCACACCGGAGCAAAAACAACAACGAACCGATGATTCAAAGAGCTGTTTGGACATGTTTACGCGCAATAAGTCGGAGTTTTTGCGACGGTACATCACAATGGATGAAACATGGATCCACCATTTCACTCCAGAGTCAAATCGGCAGTCTGCTGAGTGGCATGCAGCCGGCGAAAGCCGCCCAAAGCGACCAAAGACGCAGCAGTTGGCTGGCAAGGTTATGTCGTCTGTATTTTGGGATGCGCATGGAATAATATTCATCGACTATCTCCAGAAGGGGCAGACCATCAACAGCGACTATTATATAGCGTTATTGGAGCGTTTGAAAGTCGAAATCGCAAAGAAACGGCCTCATATGGCGAAGAAAAAAGTGTTGTTCCACCAAGACAATGCACCGTGTCACAAATCAATGAAAACGATGGCAAAATTGAACGAATTGGGCTTTGAATTGCTTCCCCATCCACCGTATTCTCCAGATTTAGCCCCCAGCGACTACTGGCTCTTCGCAGACCTCAAAAGGATGCTCCGTGGTAAGAGATTTGGCTCAAATGATGAAGTAATCGCCGAAACTAACGCCTATTTTGAAGGCAAAGAAAAATCGTTTTACAAAGGCGGTATCGAAAGATTGGAAAAGCGTTGGAATGATTGTATCTCCCTAAAAGGGGACTATCTTGATGAATAAAAACGAATTTTGGCAAAAAAATGTGTTTTAATTAATTAGTCACACACATTATTGAACGAAGTGTTATATATCTTAATTTTATTTCTCAAAAAGGATTTTGCAATTTCCAAAAAAAAAAAAACTAAAAAAAAACCCTATCAATATGTGTAAAAAATGTTATATACCGTATGACAAATGAAAATCTGATAAAAAATTGAACACAAACATTTTTTTTATTTTATTTTGAAATTGAATATTCGTATAATGTCAAAAAAAAAAAGAATATTTTTACAGAGAAAAGTATTTAAATAAAATTTATTTATATAGGTATATGATTTTATAAGAAAATAAATTTTTTTCCTAATAAGATATATAAAGTTTATTTATTCACCAGGTTTTCAAAATATATCAAAATAAAAAAAAGAAAAATTTTACAAGTATATTTTTGCTATGGAGAAGTTTTCTTCTACTATATATATATCTATATATTTGATATATAACTTATCCATGCATCAGACCCTTGCATACCCAGACGTGTAATGTAATGCGATGTGTTATCTGAATAAAATAAGAACGTATAGTTATTCCCTTATTTTTCAAATTTGGGTTTAAAACCGAAAATCAGTGGGCGCGTTTGGGGCGTTTTTTCCTGTTTTGTAGTAACTAAATGTAATTGAATTATAATATTTTTGAAAAAACGACAGTTTCGCGAATGATTTCGAAATTTTCGCAGTTTCGTTTTTTTCATGTCTGAAAGGGTAATTAAGAAGGTTTTCCTTTAAAAAATTGTTCGTTTATTTCTTCTATACCTATATATAAATGTTTTTCTTCTATATTATTGTAATTGTTACAAAATAGTTTTTTATAAATTTAAAAAAATGTTGTATAAAAGTTCATTTTGGAAATTTATAATTCATTTTTATTTTCTTCTGCAAGCATAAAAAATTGATGCATTTTCTTAATAATAAAATAATAATTTTCTATATATTCAATGATGGATAAACCAAACAAAACAAACTTCTTTATTGCGATATGGTTATATACCTGCAATTATAAATGGATATAGGAAAAATCTTAAATAACTGATTTATATTTTTATATATATTTGTATGCATTGTATTGGTATATTTATGAATCAAGAACGATAAAAGTGAAATATTTATATAAATAATTGAAATCATGATATCTGTATGCATAGATATATATTTAATTTAAAATTAATCTTTAAAATTTATATTTTCATAACAAAATGTGAATCATTATAGTATGTGAGGTTTTGTGACATAATAAATTATATAATTATGACATTTATTTAAACAATTAAAGTTATATTATATTGCATTCTAAATGAATAACCATCCATATGACGAATATAAATCATTTCTGAATGTTTTGAAAATGGAAAATTAATCTTAATATTGTGATATATAGTGACGATAATATACATTAAATTAGATATTTATATATACTATTATTTAATTATAATAGATTCATTTTTAAAACTATTTATATATATATATTCAATTTGCATCTCATGCGACTGTAATAAAATTGCTAAATTCTATGATCTCTTGCTGTATAGCTTTATACAGAATTTAGGATAATGAATAATAAATTCATATATTCATTTATTTACGTATAAACTTTATATAGAGAAAATATATAAAATGGAAAAGGAATGTATGTTTAGCGAGTATATTAAATGAAAACTGAAAAAATAAATAAGAAATGGATAGAAATGATGTATATTTAAATTGAAAATTGATGATATTTATACACAAATAATGCAATATTTATGCATTGTACAATAAATACAATATATACATACAGTATAGTCTAATCCGATATAGCACCGAAGTCTGTGTTTTTTTTTAAATTCCATGTTTTAAATAATTTTATTACTTAAAAATTGTATAAGCTTTAAATTAGGAATTTTATGTATATTTTGTTTATGATTAATTAAATATTCTTATGGAAAAATCCGTAAATTTAAAATAAAAAAATCACTCCTTATCATTTAGTGGAAATTTTTTGTTTAAATTATATTGAAAGAATATACTGTATATATTTGCGTCATCCTATATATATCTAAAATCAATACATATAAATATATAAATGAAGATGATTGAAATAACATGTGCAAATATAAAATGGGTTTTTTTTTCTTTTATATACACATGCATTTTATATTAAGCACGTATTTTTTGTTTTAAATATATATACATATCAAACTAATGTATATTTATATGACATTACATTTTTATTTAGTATAGATATAGTTTTCTTTTACTTTTTTGTTTTAAAAAAAGTTTTGTTTTTGGAATATAGTTTTTTTTTTATTTTTAATGCTATATTATTATTATTATTATCATTATCATTGGAATTGTGATTGAAGTTTATAAGAAAACTTTGAAGAAAAAACGCATTTAATCTTTTACTTTTATTCTATAAAAAATTTAAAATAATATAGCACAATCTTTTTTCACACTTTTTCACACGATATTTATTGGTTCAAATGTTTCCAAAAGTACGTTTACGACGCTTAAGTGAATTAATAATAATAATTGTATATAAAAATCCGAAATCTCATTATAGTGTCGTTTCCGAAATCTCATTAGTGACATTTCAAGCGATTTATTTTAATAATTTATCCTCCTTGTGTGTGATCAAGTAAATGATTTTGAATTTATTTAATATTTACTTTACTTAAATCAAATTTTATATCAATCTATATATCATCATATAGATATATGTTATGTTAAATGAATCTTTATATATGTATATTTTCAAGTATATAGTAAACAAATATATAGAAATATACTTTTCATAAGAGTATTTCAATGTACATATTCAATATGAAATAAAATGAATCTGCATATATCGTTAAAATTGCGATTGTTTTAGCAAAATTGATTTTCGATTTTATATAGGTATACACTATACATACATGTAATATACACTATACAGAAATATATTTTTCATTTTATATAATTTAACATATGCATGTACCAAAAATACATATTTTACTTAAAAGTATCTAGATAGATATAGGTTTTTTTTCCTAATATTTTCTAAATGTAATCACATGTAATATGCATTTTTAAATATCAAAATATATGTCTTTGAATAATCAATTTGTTTTGTCAAAAAGAAAAAAAAAAACAAACAAATTTCTATATGATTAAAAACTTTAAATTTAGTATTGGATGAATGAATATATAGTTTTTATTGTTGTATAGTTCTACACAATATTTTACTATGCTTTTTGGCAAAAAAATACAATTTTCAATTTAGTTAAAAAGTAAAAGGAATTTTTTATCCATTAAATATTGAATGAATTAATCCCGTGCATAATTTCGATTCATTGTTTTTTTTAAATGCAATTTAAATGATTAGATTTCTTTCAAATAATATTATTATTTATTTTTATTTAAACTAATATTTTCTTTCTATTTGTTCTTTAAATAAAAATAAATTTTTCGCTATACAACCAACAATCTGGTTTTAGCGTCCAACAACAGCCTTCTGTTATTAGTTACTTAATTTGTGGCTTTTACGGTGTCGGTAATTAGCCGTACGACCAACCGCAAGCGGAATATACAACTCTGTGTTAAAATTCAGATTCGAAAAATAACCGAAAACACAAAACATATTTTATGCATTCAGTAGGATTCGAACCCACGACCCCAAAATTTCGTTAGAATTTTTAGGTTGGCATTTTTTAACATTTACACCACAGAGTTATATTTGTTCTTTACTACGGCATAATCGGTTTAGCGCTCGTAAAACTGTGGAATTCTATTGCCGTGAGCCCCGTGACGAAATCACTTATGCGAGAAACAGAACAAAAGCTTCAACCTAAACCTCAATCTCGGCATTATAAAGTTGTTTGTAACCGAATAGACTTTGACTGAAATAAAAAAAAACCCGAAACAAACACAAATCAAGCAAAAATAAAATGAATATTTTAAGGTTAACATCATATAAAGTTTGAGTTTAGTAGAAAATAAACGTGCGTTACTTTATTTCAAACTAGAAAAAATTAAAAATGAAAGTTGGCTGTGGTTGAGATTGAAGCTCTTGTTCTGTGTTCTCACATTAATTGTAATCTTTGCTGGTTTATGGAAAACCAAAATGTTTTTTTAAGTTTTTCCTGGATTATAAAAAGAACCGAATAAATTGTTAAGGGGGGCATCAGCATCAAATTGTTGGTCAAATAAATCAACACGAACAATCACTACAAAGATTATAAAGATTTATAGTTTTTATGTGATGACCCTTTATCATATATGGATTGCGGAACTTAATATCATATATAAAGATTATTTATATAAAGTTTTGTGAAAAATATTTCAAAACTAAAATGTATACGAAATATATAGTAAATATATAGCAGAAGAATTGAATAATGTTTTTATATAGATGCATAGTTTCTTATAACTAAAATTGTTTAATCAAATTCTCTATATAACTTTATGTAAATTGTGATTAAAGTTTTAGATTTACCAAAAATATATGAGTTTTATTTGTTATATATATAGTTTTGGATTATGCATATATATTTAAGATTACAAATTTCTAATATAAATAAATATCCTTTTAGAAATGATCACCCAAGGTTTCTATTTTGTTAAATGCATATATACAGTATTGCGAATATACTGAATAAAAAATGACGAAGCTTCATAAAATTCATTTTGTAATTTGATAAAGGAGATTATGAATTTTGTAGATGGGTTAGAAAAACTAAAATAAAGAAAAACTAATTATATATGTTCAAAAGAGACCATCTAACAAAAAAACAAATTATTTAACTAATAATTTAAGTTTTGTATGTCAACCACATACAGTAATTTTTATTTCAAAAATACTATATAACATATACGGAAGAAATAAAACACCCTTAGTTTTTGCATTATTATTTTACTTTGGTGAAATATTTTACTATTTTGATGTTCTGCTGAAAATACTCAAGAAAAGTTTATATATGCATATATAAAAATTTGCAAAACAATAAACTTATTTTATGCTTAATACCTGAATAGTATATGCGCCAGTAAAACAACAATTTATAGACAAACACTTTATATTGAATACTTTTTTATATTATATATACAAAAATATTGTATTTTGTTTTATATACCTGTAAATATATATGGTATATAGAGATTCAAGCAGGTATATTCTATAATTCTATATATAAAATTATACAAATTGTTTATAAACTATCTATATATATGGCATATAACCAATATATAAAATTCAAACAAACTCGATATATAGATAGATAGATAGATGTATACAATTATAAAACCACAAAAGTTTATGCAGATGAACATTATATTTTTATTATTATTGTTATTTTTTATTATTATTATTGTTATTATTATTATTATTATTATGATTTTTATTATATATTTACCTTTATATGAAAATTGCATAGAGATAAATTGATTTTATTTGGCAATCTTTATACATTCTATATATATTTTTTTTAAATTTAAATTAGGTTATATATAGCGGTTATATAAAATAGGTATATGTAAGTTTTCAAAGGGAAAAATATACATAAATGTCCTTGCGTTTATCATATTCTAGATATTATTTATTATATATAAATTTACATTTTTTATAAAAAACTTTTGGATATTGAAAATTATCGCATACACTCCCCACCTTGTAATATAATTAAAATATTTGGAAAGGTTTTAATGTAATTTGTATATTTTATGTAGTTTGAGATGGAATCAAATAACGAAAGAGTGTTGACCAATGAAATGATCAAATTCTGAATAGTTTTCTGTGCATAACCAAATTTTTATCAATATATGGTTTATAAATTAGCTTAATTTTAAAAAATTAAAAAACAATTTTAAACCATGCTGGTTGTTTTTTTCATTTATATTTATATATACAAATAGAAAAATGCTTTATTTTTCTTTTATACCTTTTAAAATTATTAAAAAAATTTAACCAGAAATATTATATAGAAAAAAAAAATTTTATTTCCACATATAAATTTAATATGTAATGTATTTATATTTTTTTTTTTTTTTTTGTATTATGTAAATTGTATTATTTTTCTTTTCCATGTGGAATATCTCATATTAATTTATAAAATGTGTTTACTATAGATATAAAAAATACTTTTATCTATTGTATATACTAATGAAATACCCCCAATCCTTTATTTTTTTTCATATATGGCAATATATAAAATGAATATGATTAAACGTATATATATATCTTTATAAATTAAATATGTCTATTTAGTTTGGATCTTCGTATATACATTCAAATTTAAAGCTTTATAACGATTTTTTTAAAAAATAAAAATAATATGATGTGAATACTTTCATATATACCTATATGATAAATATTATTTGTTTGTTGAATTGAATGCGAATTTGATGTTGAATGCGGTTTTATTGCGATTTTTTTGTATGCGATTTGCATCATTAATCAATAAACAAAAATTATTTCTTACCTTTTGACGAAAACTGTAATATTCTATACAATTATTCAATAATGCAAAGGTAAATTTAAATTTCCCAATATTTCTCTTTAAATCCGTTGTTCATCGACAAAAAAATATTTTAATTCAATTGATTCGATCCAAAACTATATTATGATTTATTAAATATTACATATATAATAACATATATATATATATTCCAACTGTCGACACATAAATATACTGATTTTCATTATTAAATTATATCCATATGTACGTTTGTATTTTTTTTTTTGGATATGGATTTTAGAAAGAAGCTTTTATGTATTCTCAGCCTCATATATATATATATATACATACAAACAATATCTATATATAACTGCAAATGTAAAAATGATATGTATATAAGAAATCATGCGATACATGAAATCAGATTATTTTCCTAAAATTTTTCCCTACTGCCTTTATTAGCATAAGAGTTTTATATATTCATTTTTCTCATAATAAATCGTATTTTATGTATGAATATATACAGTACAGGCAGAGCCGATATGAAATAAGGTTTCTATTTCGTATTTATTTTTTATATTGTATATATATTGATATTTTGCAATCATCACTTATAAATAAACATTTTTCTATATTATATACATATTTAATTTTTTTACCAATTTTTGTTTGTTTGTTTATTTGTTATTTTCTTGCATATATAGGCAACGGAATCAATTGAATAGATTTGAGTTTATTTATTATATATAAATGTAGGGCATCCAATATATATATAATTCCATATATACTGTCTTGAAACTGTGGTGCCCCTCTTTACAATTTGTTTTACTTTTTAATATAATTATGCGTAGAAATATGAAGAATTTTTGAAATATAAATGTTTATTATACGAAAAAATATGTTACATACTTTGTATACATAAAATATATGTTGTTTACTTATAGAACGATAATTATCAGCCTGCGATGACTTTTCAAAAATATTTGAATTGATTTTTCACATTTTCGTGGAAAATTTAAATTTTTCATTGATTCAATTTTGTATATATGATTAACTTTTCATTCGATTTATTGCGTAATTTATAATTTAATTTAATACTTCAATTCATGCAATTACTTCAATTTAATTTAATCAGTAAATATGTTATATGATGCGAAAATAATCAATCAGTAGGCATACACAGAAGGGGAGATTTTATATGAATATATAGTTCGCTCCTAGATATCTATCATTTTGAAATTACTGCTTTTTTAATGTACCGTCGGGATAAAAGCGGGATCGTTGAGTTTTAAGACAAAAAAGTAATCTTTTCACAAAATCACTGAAAAGACAAATAATATATAATGTTGTTATTTATAAACCCTGTTTAAATCTCATATATCGCAAATATATGTATAACGTTCCAATTCTGTATTAATTTATTTAGTTTATTCATATATATATAATATAGATTATATATAGAAAATAGTTTTTAGTTATATATATACCTAAATTTATTTATATATAATTCTACAACTCTACACATATAATTTAATAAATTATACCCTTGACGCACTACATGTATATGTATTTAGATTCCTATAACCGTGTATATACCGAATATAATATCTTTATATATATACGGATTTTATCAAAAACAACCTTCAATTTATTAAATAAATCTAAATAAACTATAGATTAAAATCATATATACTAAATATATATATATATATTTATTTTATTTATATATTTATACTGTTCTACACCTACGTTTAAGTTTATTGAGATATAATCATCTATGTATGTATAACTACAGGATATTCCATAGAACGAAAGTGTGTTGCATTATGTCAACTCTGTGTGAAAAAAAAATTCAGATTTCATATTAACCTAATAAAACATATATTTTATGTATTCGCAATAGGATTCTTTTTTGTATAAATTGTTTTTATAGGTTGGTGTTTTATCAACCACACCTGACTCTATATCACTTGAATCCCATCGTCTATATATGGGGTTCATTACGGAAATTGCTTACCGATATAGAAAAACACCCTTTAAATTATTTTCAATCTAATATTTTCCAATATTTAATTTATAAAAAATAAGTTTTTTTTATCGTGATGGAAATACAAATTTACAACGAGTTTATAGAATATATATATACAATAAACATTTATATTCTATATATATACAATATTGAAAGAAATAATCAATAAAATTAAATTGAAAATATTTGTTATATAGATATATATATAATAAGGAAAATTAAACAAAATTTTATATTATATAAATTATGGTATATGTTTTTTTTACATATATAATAAATGGTAAAATTGTTTAAATAAGCGTGTTTAAAAGTCTGAATATATATATTATATATATAGCATATAGGATATAGTTGAAATATATTAGAGGGTTTCATCAATTATTTTATAATTTTAAATGCATTTATCTATATATATATATACTTGATATACTGTTTGATGGATCCTTATATTGCTATATTGCTTAATTATAATTTAATTTTCAAAATATTATATATATATAGCTTATTTGTATACACAGTGCAACAATTAATATTCCGGACTGGTCCTAGGAAATACATTAAAAACCCGAATTTTGAATTTTTTTTTTATTGATTCAAAATATTCTCCTCCTGATTCAATACAACTGAGTTACATCGATTTAATAATGATTCAAATGCGTGTTCCAGCTCATTTTGTGGTATTGCCTCTAGTGCGCGTGTAGATGTGTCAATATCCTCAAAAAAAATTCCATTCAATTTCATTTTAAGTTTTGGGAACCAGGAGAAGTCACATGGTCCTAAATCAGGTGAATACGGTGGATGATTTAACACACAGACTTGATTTCGAGCCAAAAACTTGGTGCATTATCGTGTAACAAACACTAACTATCTGATTCACGATATTCAGGTCGAATACCACGAATCCTGCCCCGAAAACGCTTCAAAACTTCGATATAATATGCGCCACTGACTGTTTGACCAGTTGGAACGAATTCTTTATGGATAATTCCCTTGCTATGCAAAAAATGTTACGAGCTTTGTCTTGATTTTCGATGGAACTTTTCTTGTTTTTTAGCCTGTGTTTTAGTCATCGACGAATCGTTCATACCACTCAAAAACTTGTGTTCTACCCATACAATTATCGCCATTAACTTGTTGCATCGATTTGAACGTTTCTGTTGCAGATTTACAAAGCTTTGCGTTAAATATAATAACTGCTCTTTGTTCCATGTTAAAATTTCTACTTCAACTAAAATATTGTTTCACAAGAAGACTATAGAGAAAACATCGAAACTTCAAAATGCGTGTTCCATCACATAGATCGTCCCACTGGTTATTGAGATATGGTTTGAGTCCGGAATATTAATTGTCGCACTGTGTATATAGAGCTCATTTTAAATACAATATAAGATGGCAAAATATCTGCTTATATAGTTAATTGAGATGTATTTCATTAATATTTAATCAAAATCTATTTATAGATCAATATATATATGAAATAAAATTTGATAATTGCTCTTAATTAATTTAATTCTTCAAATACACTGTACGTATATATAGATGAATGATTTGATGGGTAATTACATCAATTGAAAGAATTTGCAAAAAAAAAAAACTGATTCAAAATATTAAGTTTTTGTTAACATCATAATTTGAAATTTTATTAATTTGAATCACTAATTTCCATTGCACATATATTAAAAATAAATCTCAGTTCCATTGTCATTTTAGTACTAGGTTTAATTCTATACATATGATTATATGGTTCCGGTAAATTTTCATTGGTTTTTCCAACAAAATAAGAAGTTTTCCTTAATAAAAAAATAAAACACAAATTCCAAAATCCTAAAATATCATTGCGGCGATTGTTAAATGCGAAAACTCAATTCACATCGTAAAGACTCTGTTTAAATAATATCAGAAATTCACTACCCTTATTTCTTGCCATATAATTATAAATACATATTGAAATAATAATAAACGAATATGAATATTAAATATTCTTGAATTATAATTATATTAATTTTATTTAAGCATATACTATATATATATATATATATATATATAGCTAAATATATATCGTTCGTTTGTTATACATGCTTTTATATACATTTATATATTGGTACCTGTTTGCTTAACTAATTTATTTACCTATATATATATATATCAAAACGCTTGTGAATTCAAACACGCTATACTCCATTAATTTTAGATTTTGTTACACAGTTCTATATTCGTATAAATAATATGTTATGTATATAGTGGATTTTATATATGTAGGTAAATAATACATCATGCGTTTATATATTATTATTATTATTTATCATGTTATATATATGTACAACTTATTATAACCTGATGCATATATGTATAAATATAATAAACGATAATATATTTCTGTATAGTTATATATTTCAAAATATTATTTACGTACCTAACCTACCTACCTGTAAATATATTTATCTATATATATTGATATTAATCATCGATGCATATTATTATAGATAGAGGTTTACCTTAATACTGTTTATATAACTATAACTATAATATATAGGATTGTATAAATAAGGATATGGTATGAGAAAATTATATACTACTATATAATATAGAAAATATAAACACTTTGAAAAATAGTAAAGTTTTTCAATTTTTTTTTTCTCTTAACATAATATAATAAATATGCGTATTCTACATTTGACACTTTTCTATCTACATATATATTGTTTTTTATTTTGTATATTAGAATACAAAATGTGTATTTATTGATCTATTTTTAATTATATATTCATATATATAGATTGAACGAGTTTTTTTTTTTAACCAATCATCAATTCATCATATAACTATTATAATTATTTACATTATTGCTTTTTTGTTTAAAGAAAATAATTATTTTTATGATATTATATATTAATTGTGATCGATCATTGCAGTATATAAGTGACAGTAAAACATATGTTGGTAATTGATTCTATCAACACTATGTATATAAAAATATGTTTTTATATATGACAAGTCATAAATGGAATGCTTTTTCCCCATCAAAGTTTTCCTATCTATCTACAATATATATTCTTTTCTATATGCAACAATTTCTGTATAAAAATATCTTTATGGCAATGACAACTATTGAAAAATTCACCAATAGAGCGTCTGTCAAAAACTGTAGGTGTTAAAATCGATTATATATCTTTAAATTTTAAATATAAAAACCTATATTTTAAGTTTTTTAAAATTTATGTATATACTTCTACGAAAAATTAGAATATAATTCAATTTTACCATAATAATTTTGTATAATTATAAAATTGTCTTTAAAACGTCTTAAAAAGCATTTTGGTTTTAAATTTCATAAAATATTATAATTTATATATAGTTTTATTTTATATATGTTTTTATAAAAATAACATTATTTTTAATTAAATTTCGTTGCGCAATTATATATTCATGAATAATTTATTATATTATATAGTTTTTTTTATGCTTTTACCATTTCACATTATATAAATCATATATAAATCATCTTCTTGTTTTGCCATTGCCAAGATAGACCGTGTCGTTTTCAATTTTTTCTTTCTTTTACGAATATATATACATATACATTTATATAATAGAAAATATGGAAAACTTTTTTTAGTTTTTCTTTTTTTATCATTGTTGTAGATAGATACAAAATAGAATATGGAAAAATTGAATACGAGAAATATATGAACAGAATGGGCGAAATATTTTTAGGTAAAACTATAATTTTTACTTTGTTTTTTGCATTAAAAATATTTATTTCAATGTATGTGAATTATGTAATTTATGTTAACTTAGGGTGAGGTTCAAGGCGTTTTTTTTAAAAGTACTTCCGATTATTATTAGATGGAATATAAATAATAAATGTAAAATAGGTAAGAAGATATAGATCTATTACTATCCATTCTATCCTGTATTTATGTATATACAGATATCTCTTCATTAACCGAACTCTGTTTTCAATGAATTATTTTTATTTCTTGGTTTTATGAATCAGAAATAAGCTATGAAAATCATATATAAAAAAAAACTGTTCTGAATTCATCCAATTTTTTCAGTCCCTGGAAAAATCGTTGTATAAAGACTTAACTGTATATAGTATATATTTTGTTTTCTGTTTTCATTATTATAATTTCATAACCTTTTTTTGTATTCTTTGATTGTAAAACATGATGTTCAAAAGTTGTACATCATTTATATTTAAGTATATACCATGATCATCATCATATATATATACATTATACTATATACATTTATACTTTATATGAAATTTAAAAAGCATGATAAAAAAGAAATTTCTTATACATGATATAGTATATATAAACGTTCCTTCATACTTTGAAAATTGAGCATGCAATCTAAATGTACTATATATATATATATATTCTATTATTTTATACAATATATATATGTAATATCAGCTCTTTATATCAACATGTTATT